>OZ005649.1:365875733-366513233 GCA_963930645.1 Salticus scenicus | reverse complement strand
TGTTTCATCAAGACATCAAAGTTATGTAGAGGATGTATCAGAGACGATGGATTTTTGGATACTGCATGGAGAATCCCCCCTCCTTCCATAAAGCTCTCAAGCCATGCACAAGTTAAAAAGCTTTAAAAGATGGTTCTATGTAAAAAAAAAAAAAAAAAAAAAAAATACATTTCAAAGATAAAGTGCAAATAACATCATATTGTAATGTATTTTATACATTATTTATTTCAAATTTGTTATATTCTCTGGATGAATTCTCCCGACCTTCATCCTTACTTTTAAAAAATACTTTCCGTATTAGGAAGAAAAGACAATCATTCCTGAATTTAGCGTATCAAACGCATTAGAGACACCCAACGCAGTGCAGAAAAAATTGAAAAGCACGATTTTACAGACCTGTATTACACACGTTGAGTAATAGCGACTCCGTCTTTCGCATAATATACACCCAAATTGAGTCTGCATTCGGTTTTATAACAACTATTTCGTTTTAAAAATTTGATATATTTATCCATCATAGGAGGTGAGCTATAGTCTTCTCGTGAAAGGGGAAATTTTAAGAATAGCAGCGCCACTTGTCGACCGATATGTAAATAAATTGTGTCAGCATTCTCTTTCACAATGATCATTTCACATAATAACATTCGAGCAGATATATGTTATAGAAGATAAAATACAACCTTTTCGTAAATGGAAGAAATAACATACTAATAGCGGCACCTGTTGAGCGATTTACACCTAAAATTAATATCCCTGCTAATATATATAACACTTTGCGTAGAATGAATAAGTGATACCTTGCATTTGTATCAAGGCGCAACATAATGTAAACATTTCTGTAATTTGTGCGTTAATTCTTGTGTTAGAGCTTCTACAAAATTTTGTCACACATAGATAGACACATAGACTGACAGAAAACAGAATTATTTTTAATACAAATAATCAAATCGTGTTCTCTACGTATCAAAATGTGCAAACCCATCAAAAGTCAGAAGTCGAAAATTTTTGCGAATCCAATTCTTTTATTTGTTAAATTTAGAACAAAATAAAAAGGTATATAAAAGTGAGAATACAAACATGCTGTAAAAGTGAAAATATATATGTATTTTTTTTACCATTAATATCTTAACGATTATTGATTAGTAAAATAATAATGAGCATACTATATAGTAAAACCTCGCAGAAAATGATTTAGCTCGTTTCATTTTAGTATTATTCCGAAAGAATGTTCTTGTAGTTTTACCATATATTATAAACAAGAAATCTTTATAGAATTTTGTATGTGTATATATCTGGTAAAACTTTAAAATTTAGTTTTTCATTTAAAATGTTGTGAAACTAATAGAGGAATTAAAGATTAATGAAGTAAAATTACAAAATTAAGATTTCAATTCACTTACCAAAAAATAATTGGTTACAATAAAGTAAATTTTTTTAATATTTGTAAACAAATATTAAATACAGATTTTAGTTGTAAACATTTAACTAAAATATCAAAATAAGCATTTTTGATGAAACGAAATTACATAATCAACAAACGCAATAATATTAAAAAAATAATAATAATAACAAATATGTTAACCATATCTTTTAATAGTATCTGTGAAACATTGAACAATGAAACTATTTTAATATAGTATTAATTTCTTTCCGATGAATCTTATTATGGATCAAGGTGTCATATTATTCTTTTGAGAGTTTGATCATGCGAAATGCTTTATTATTCGATACTTAATTGTTTTTCCATTACAAAAAAAAAAAAAAAAAAAAAAAAAAATATATCCTGAAATCTTCATTCTCAGATAAATATTGAAAAGAAAAATTCAAAAAGCCACTGGGGATTACCGAAGACTATTTCTTCGAGTGATACTAAATTTATATCTTTCTGCAGGATACAGTAAATTTAAGACGAAGAGAAAAAAACTCGGTTTGTATCAGTATTTACATCAGTCAGGTGGCACATAAAATAAATAAGCATTTTGTCCCAGAAAGATGAATGCAATCTAAGGGTACTTTTACGAGCAAAACAGGTATTTTTTTTTTATATATATTTCATTTTAATACCTATATATTTTTATTTTAGTTAAAATAACGCAGGAAGAGGAAAAGCAGAATTTATTATCGTTTTTTGCGAAATTACTATTTTACAATATATGTAGACTTTAAAGTTTATATTTCAGAAAATAAATAAATAATAATAAATAAAGCACTTGGAAAATATATTTGATGTATATCTCCTGCATATTTTAATAGTTTCAATCGTGATTATCCCCCTCCTACTGAAAAATAAAAAAAAGATTTTGTAATTAATGAGTAATGCATGATTTTACGGCTACATACATCTGCATGCATGGGTATAGGTGAGTATGTGTGTGCGAGTGCACGTATGTGCGAATATGTGGGTATCTGTGAGCTTACGTGTGTGCAGCTGTGAAATTATCGCTTAATATGTAAAAATATTTTATCCAAGTCTATTTATAGCTGTGGATTATAACTCTTTTATCCCAGAATTGAAAACATTCGTTGCATTTGTGGGCTAAAGGTTAGTAATGAAAACTGAAAAAAAAAATAGAAAAAAATTATGTTTCTTAAATTTCAATAAGATAGTTTTATGTTTTGTAAGAATTTCGATTGATTTAGTTTGTTAAAACAATTAAACTTATTAGCTCAGCGACAAACTGAGGAAGATTTTTCATTTCGGGTTAATTGATTATTATGCATTAAAACCTATTCTAAATTCTATTATTAAATTTATACAAGCATTTTATTAAAAAGTGTGTAATCTTACATATTTATGTATACAACTTTCTTTCCCTGTAGGTAGTAAACACTATTCTCAAGTAATTTTTCTCTTCTTCTGTAAACAGAAATTTTCTGAAACATAAATCTGAAACGTTAATGATTATATTTTTATATAAAATTGCATAGAATTTTCATAAATTACAATTCAGATGCAACATAATCTACCCTTATTTTGTTTGTCCTTCTTATTATGGAGGTCTAATTAGTCTTGGTGTGCAAAATAGAAAAAATAATCTGGTGTGTCACACACACGACTTTCTCTTACCCTGAAATTTAATACTATAAATACAGGTTGCAGATTAATAGGTAGGATAACGAGTACTGTTATGTAAACCTATGTTAAACAATTCATATTAGGCTTCTGAAGAGTTTTATATGATAATTAGTTCTGTGTGAGGGGGGCTACCGCCCCCCCAACCCCCCGTTTCATTAATGCACCGACAATTATATAGAATTTAATTCGGTTATTAAAAAATATTTCTCTTTTTAAAAAATAATTTATTTAAATTAGTATTTAAAAAATTATCTTTTATGATAATCAGATGATTTCCACATTAGAGAAGTAGTATAACACCAAATATCCAAAATAAGTCCATTTTATTCTCAAAAAAAAAAAAAAAAAAAAAAAATTACGATTTTTTTCAGTTTTTTTTTTTTTTTTTTTTTTTTTTTCGTTAAAAGTAAAAAAAAAAATCGATAACTTTGTTTTAAATTATCGCAGATCGATGGTTCAACCATTCGTTTTAAAGGTATTGGCGAGCTCTTTTGAAAGATACCCATCATGAAAATTTACTCTCCTCGAGGGGGGACTTTCCCCCCAGGGGTGGGAGGCGAGGCTCCTATATACACAAAAAAATTTTCACAGTTAACTGTCTCTATTACAAAAAATATATATTTGTTTCATTTGGTTTAGTGCAGTCTATACACGTTAAACTCTATTTTCCTGCAATTTTCCCCATAGACGTAATGTATTAGAATTCTCTTGATTGTCCCTGTACACGAACCATTTGCTTGATCTTAACGAAAAGCTTACTGTAGCATCCCTATATGATACACATTTAGAATACGAAGTTTGAACTTTCTGCCACAATTTGTTTTTGAGATATGCTGATAACAGATAGACATACAGACACATACACAGACACACACACAGACACACAGACACACACACAGACACACAGACACACACACAGACACACAGACACACACACACAGACACACACACAGACCATTTGCTAAAAACATGATTTTCGTATTCAGGGGACCTCAAAACGTGTAAATATATCAAAATCTCGTGTTCGAAAATTTGACCCAAAAACAATACTTTCTCTACCTTATGGGTAAGAGAAAGTAAAAACCATTAGGTTGACAAAACAAACTTTTTGACGTAATGCATGACCAATTTTTTAAAATTTCTGCACAATTATTATAATATCTTAAATTTGTAAACCGTGAATGTATAATAAAAACATTTATTTTGATCGCCTTAAAAGAGAAAGAGAGAGAGAACAGAAATGTTGTTTATTCATTTTCTTTCATTTTTTTTTTTTTTTTTAAGTTAACCCAAATTGAACTGTTACGGGTTTGTGAATTATAAGAATATGAGGATTTTGTCCAAAGTTTTACATTTTGGTCTGGTAAATGCTATTTTTTATCAACAATGTAATACTTCTCTAATGTGAATCAGTTACGACTAAATTTTGTTGAAAGTATACGATAGTGACATAAGGTATTACTGATTGATCAACCCAGACCCAAAGCAAAAATTTGTCTTCTAGAGACAAGGTGATTATAAGAATTTTATTAGAGATTTCGGTAACAACATTTTTATCTAATACTTTTGAATTGCACGTTTTCTTAAAGAAATCGAAATATTATTAATTTTTGGTCTGAAACATATTCTCAAAATCATATTTAAAAGTATGTTTGGAACAATTCACGCTTTTTAAGATTCGCATTTAATTTTATTTGGCAGGACAATAGTAGCACTATCTATTATATTTTTAAGACTTTTCATTCATTATAAATAGAAAGTTATTTCTCTTTATTTATTTATTTATTTTGTAGCTACATTTATTAAGTATTGAATGACTATTACCAACGGTGATATGGTCATTTAATTTCGTCAAATTGTAGGAAATAATTGATTCTTAATGTAACAATAATTTCATTTAGTTATAAGAATTCCTATCTTAGCAGCGGAAAAAAAAAAAATGTGAAAGTGAAGTTATGATGAAAATATCAAAGATTCAATTCTCTTTTTATTATTAAAAAAAAAAAAATAATAATAATAAAAATAAATAATGACGATGAAACTGAAAATTTCCACTGATATTATTTATGAGGATTTTCTAAAAATCATATTAGGTATGTTGGTATTATCACGCAGATGTTCTGCGCGGGAAAGGCTAGTTATACGATATTATTTAAAAAACTATTATATTGTGTCGATTAAAAAAATATATATATCATTCTATATAACATCGGTAAACAAATCCACAAACTTAATCATTTTTCTCACAATTAAGATTTTGCATATGCAGTTTAGTGCTATGATAAGCAATAGATTCTGCGATATGACAAGGGGAAATCTCACGATCATTTTCTTGAAGGTGATGTGTTTTTCTGGGCTATTTTTGGATGTTGTTTAAGGAAAAACTATTCCAAAATTCACATCATATGAAGTTTTGATAAAAAATGAGATTGTTTGAGCTTACAGTTCCACTACTTCAAATCCCATCTAAGTTATTTCCCGGAAAATCTGGGTAATGTGAGAGGACAATAAGGGAATCTGTTTCATCAAGACATCAAAGTTATGTAGAGGATGTATCAGAGACGATGGATTTTTGGATACTGCATGGAGAATCCCCCCTCCTTCCATAAAGCTCTCAAGCCATGCACAAGTTAAAAAGCTTTAAAAGATGGTTCTATGTAAAAAAAAAAAAAAAAAAAAAAAAAAAAATACATTTCAAAGATAAAGTCCAAATAACATCATATTGTAATGTATTTTATACATTATTTATTTCAAATTTGTTATATTCTCTGGATGAATTCTCCCGACCTTCATCCTTACTTTTAAAAAATACTTTCCGTATTAGGAAGAAAAGACAATCATTCCTGAATTTAGCGTATCAAACGCATTAGAGACACCCAACGCAGTGCAGAAAAAATTGAAAAGCACGATTTTACAGACCTGTATTACACACGTTGAGTAATAGCGACTCCGTCTTTCGCATAATATACACCCAAATTGAGTCTGCATTCGGTTTTATAACAACTATTTCGTTTTAAAAATTTGATATATTTATCCATCATAGGAGGTGAGCTATAGTCTTCTCGTGAAAGGGGAAATTTTAAGAATAGCAGCGCCACTTGTCGACCGATATGTAAATAAATTGTGTCAGCATTCTCTTTCACAATGATCATTTCACATAATAACATTCGAGCAGATATATGTTATAGAAGATAAAATACAACCTTTTCGTAAATGGAAGAAATAACATACTAATAGCGGCACCTGTTGAGCGATTTACACCTAAAATTAATATCCCTGCTAATATATATAACACTTTGCGTAGAATGAATAAGTGATACCTTGCATTTGTATCAAGGCGCAACATAATGTAAACATTTCTGTAATTTGTGCGTTAATTCTTGTGTTAGAGCTTCTACAAAATTTTGTCACACATAGATAGACACATAGACTGACAGAAAACAGAATTATTTTTAATACAAATAATCAAATCGTGTTCTCTACGTATCAAAATGTGCAAACCCATCAAAAGTCAGAAGTCGAAAATTTTTGCGAATCCAATTCTTTTATTTGTTAAATTTAGAACAAAATAAAAAGGTATATAAAAGTGAGAATACAAACATGCTGTAAAAGTGAAAATATATATGTATTTTTTTTACCATTAATATCTTAACGATTATTAATTAGTAAAATAATAATGAGCATACTATATAGTAAAACCTCGCAGAAAATGATTTAGCTCGTTTCATTTTAGTATTATTCCGAAAGAATGTTCTTGTAGTTTTACCATATATTATAAACAAGAAATCTTTATAGAATTTTGTATGTGTATATATCTGGTAAAACTTTAAAATTTAGTTTTTCATTTAAAATGTTGTGAAACTAATAGAGGAATTAAAGATTAATGAAGTAAAATTACAAAATTAAGATTTCAATTCACTTACCAAAAAATAATTGGTTACAATAAAGTAAATTTTTTTAATATTTGTAAACAAATATTAAATACAGATTTTAGTTGTAAACATTTAACTAAAATATCAAAATAAGCATTTTTGATGAAACGAAATTACATAATCAACAAACGCAATAATATTAAAAAAATAATAATAATAACAAATATGTTAACCATATCTTTTAATAGTATCTGTGAAACATTGAACAATGAAACTATTTTAATATAGTATTAATTTCTTTCCGATGAATCTTATTATGGATCAAGGTGTCATATTATTCTTTTGAGAGTTTGATCATGCGAAATGCTTTATTATTCGATACTTAATTGTTTTTCCATTACAAAAAAAAAAAAAAAAAAAAAAAAAAAAAAAATATATCCTGAAATCTTCATTCTCAGATAAATATTGAAAAGAAAAATTCAAAAAGCCACTGGGGATTACCGAAGACTATTTCTTCGAGTGATACTAAATTTATATCTTTCTGCAGGATACAGTAAATTTAAGACGAAGAGAAAAAAACTCGGTTTGTATCAGTATTTACATCAGTCAGGTGGCACATAAAATAAATAAGCATTTTGTCCCAGAAAGATGAATGCAATCTAAGGGTACTTTTACGAGCAAAACAGGTATTTTTTTTTTATATATATTTCATTTTAATACCTATATATTTTTATTTTAGTTAAAATAACGCAGGAAGAGGAAAAGCAGAATTTATTATCGTTTTTTGCGAAATTACTATTTTACAATATATGTAGACTTTAAAGTTTATATTTCAGAAAATAAATAAATAATAATAAATAAAGCACTTGGAAAATATATTTGATGTATATCTCCTGCATATTTTAATAGTTTCAATCGTGATTATCCCCCTCCTACTGAAAAATAAAAAAAAGATTTTGTAATTAATGAGTAATGCATGATTTTACGGCTACATACATCTGCATGCATGGGTATAGGTGAGTATGTGTGTGCGAGTGCACGTATGTGCGAATATGTGGGTATCTGTGAGCTTACGTGTGTGCAGCTGTGAAATTATCGCTTAATATGTAAAAATATTTTATCCAAGTCTATTTATAGCTGTGGATTATAACTCTTTTATCCCAGAATTGAAAACATTCGTTGCATTTGTGGGCTAAAGGTTAGTAATGAAAACTGAAAAAAAAAATAGAAAAAAATTATGTTTCTTAAATTTCAATAAGATAGTTTTATGTTTTGTAAGAATTTCGATTGATTTAGTTTGTTAAAACAATTAAACTTATTAGCTCAGCGACAAACTGAGGAAGATTTTTCATTTCGGGTTAATTGATTATTATGCATTAAAACCTATTCTAAATTCTATTATTAAATTTATACAAGCATTTTATTAAAAAGTGTGTAATCTTACATATTTATGTATACAACTTTCTTTCCCTGTAGGTAGTAAACACTATTCTCAAGTAATTTTTCTCTTCTTCTGTAAACAGAAATTTTCTGAAACATAAATCTGAAACGTTAATGATTATATTTTTATATAAAAATGCATAGAATTTTCATAAATTACAATTCAGATGCAACATAATCTACCCTTATTTTGTTTGTCCTTCTTATTATGGAGGTCTAATTAGTCTTGGTGTGCAAAATAGAAAAAATAATCTGGTGTGTCACACACACGACTTTCTCTTACCCTGAAATTTAATACTATAAATACAGGTTGCAGATTAATAGGTAGGATAACGAGTACTGTTATGTAAACCTATGTTAAACAATTCATATTAGGCTTCTGAAGAGTTTTATATGATAATTAGTTCTGTGTGAGGGGGGCTACCGCCCCCCCAACCCCCCGTTTCATTAATGCACCGACAATTATATAGAATTTAATTCGGTTATTAAAAAATATTTCTCTTTTTAAAAAATAATTTATTTAAATTAGTATTTAAAAAATTATCTTTTATGATAATCAGATGATTTCCACATTAGAGAAGTAGTATAACACCAAATATCCAAAATAAGTCCATTTTATTATCAAAAAAAAAAAAAAAAAAATTACGATTTTTTTCATTTTTTTTTTTTTTTTTTTTTTTTTCGTTAAAAGTAAAAAAAAAAAAATCGATAACTTTGTTTTAAATTATCGCAGATCGATGGTTCAACCATTCGTTTTAAAGGTATTGGCGAGCTCTTTTGAAAGATACCCATCATGAAAATTTACTCTCCTCGAGGGGGGACTTTCCCCCCAGGGGTGGGAGACGAGGCTCCTATATACACAAAAAAATTTTCACAGTTAACTGTCTCTATTACAAAAAATATATATTTGTTTCATTTGGTTTAGTGCAGTCTATACACGTTAAACTCTATTTTCCTGCAATTTTCCCCATAGACGTAATGTATTAGAATTCTCTTGATTGTCCCTGTACACGAACCATTTGCTTGATCTTAACGAAAAGCTTACTGTAGCATCCCTATATGATACACATTTAGAATACGAAGTTTGAACTTTCTGCCATAATTTGTTTTTGAGATATGCTGATAACAGATAGACATACAGACACATACACAGACACACACACAGACACACAGACACACACAGAGACACACACACAGACACACACACAGACCATTTGCTAAAAACATGATTTTCGTATTCAGGGGACCTCAAAACGTGTAAATATATCAAAATCTCGTGTTCGAAAATTTGACCCAAAAACAATACTTTCTCTACCTTATGGGTAAGAGAAAGTAAAAACCATTAGGTTGACAAAACAAACTTTTTGACGTAATGCATGACCAATTTTTTAAAATTTCTGCACAATTATTATAATATCTTAAATTTGTAAACCGTGAATGTATAATAAAAACATTTATTTTGATCGCCTTAAAAGAAAAAGAGAGAGAGAACAGAAATGTTGTTTATTCATTTTCTTTCTTTTTTTTTTTTTTTTTTTTTTTCTTTTTTTTTCTTTTTTTTTAAGTTAACCCAAATTGAACTGTTACGGGTTTGTGAATTATAAGAATATGAGGATTTTGTCCAAAGTTTTACATTTTGGTCTGGTAAATGCTATTTTTTATCAACAATGTAATACTTCTCTAATGTGAATCAGTTACGACTAAATTTTGTTGAAAGTATACGATAGTGACATAAGGTATTACTGATTGATCAACCCAGACCCAAAGCAAAAATTTGTCTTCTAGAGACAAGGTGATTATAAGAATTTTATTAGAGATTTCGGTAACAACATTTTTATCTAATACTTTTGAATTGCACGTTTTCTTAAAGAAATCGAAATATTATTAATTTTTGGTCTGAAACATATTCTCAAAATCATATTTAGAAGTATGTTTGGAACAATTCACGCCAGTTAAGATTCGCATTTAATTTTATTTGGCAGGACAATAGTAGCACTATCTATTATATTTTTAAGACTTTTCATTCATTATAAATAGAAAGTTATTTCTCTTTATTTATTTATTTATTTTGTAGCTACATTTATTAAGTATTGAATGACTATTACCAACGGTGATATGGTCATTTAATTTCGTCAAATTGTAGGAAATAATTGATTCTTAATGTAACAATAATTTCATTTAGTTATAAGAATTCCTATCTTAGCAGCGGAAAAAAAAAAAATGTGAAAGTGAAGTTATGATGAAAATATCAAAGATTCAATTCTCTTTTTATTATTAAAAAATAATAATAATAATAATAATAATAAATAATGACGATGAAACTGAAAATTTCCACTGATATTATTTATGAGGATTTTCTAAAAATCATATTAGGTATGTTGGTATTATCACGCAGATGTTCTGCGCGGGAAAGGCTAGTTATACGATATTATTTAAAAAACTATTATATTGTGTCGATTAAAAAAATATATATATCATTCTATATAACATCGGTAAACAAATCCACAAACTTAATCATTTTTCTCACAATTAAGATTTTGCATATGCAGTTTAGTGCTATGATAAGCAATAGATTCTGCGATATGACAAGGGGAAATCTCACGATCATTTTCTTGAAGGTGATGTGTTTTTCTGGGCTATTTTTGGATGTTGTTTAAGGAAAAACTATTCCAAAATTCACATCATATGAAGTTTTGATAAAAAATGAGATTGTTTGAGCTTACAGTTCCACTACTTCAAATCCCATCTAAGTTATTTCCCGGAAAATCTGGGTAATGTGAGAGGACAATAAGGGAATCTGTTTCATCAAGACATCAAAGTTATGTAGAGGATGTATCAGAGACGATGGATTTTTGGATACTGCATGGAGAATCCCCCCTCCTTCCATAAAGCTCTCAAGCCATGCACAAGTTAAAAAGCTTTAAAAGATGGTTCTATGTAAAAAAAAAAAAATACATTTCAAAGATAAAGTGCAAATAACATCATATTGTAATGTATTCTATACATTATTTATTTCAAATTTGTTATATTCTCTGGATGAATTCTCCCGACCTTCATCCTTACTTTTAAAAAATACTTTCCGTATTAGGAAGAAAAGACAATCATTCCTGAATTTAGCGTATCAAACGCATTAGAGACACCCAACGCAGTGCAGAAAAAATTGAAAAGCACGATTTTACAGACCTGTATTACACACGTTGAGTAATGGCGACTCCGTCTTTCGCATAATATACACCCAAATTGAGTCTGCATTCGGTTTTATAACAACTATTTCGTTTATAAAATTTGATATATTTATCCATCATAGGAGGTGAGCTATAGTCTTCTCGTGAAAGGGGAAATTTTAAGAATAGCAGCGCCACTTGTCGACCGATATGTAAATAAATTGTGTCAGCATTCTCTTTCACAATGATCATTTCACATAATAACATTCGCGCAGATATATGTTATAGAAGATAAAATACAACCTTTTCGTAAATGGAAGAAATAACATACTAATAGCGGCACCTGTTGAGCGATTTACACCTAAAATTAATATTCCTGCTAATATATATAACACTTTGCGTAGAATGAATAAGTGATACCTTGCATTTGTATCAAGGCGCAACATAATGTAAACATTTCTGTAATTTGTGCGTTAATTCTTGTGTTAGAACTTCTACAAAATTTTGTCACACATAGATAGACACATAGACTGACAGAAAAACAGAATTATTTTTAATACAAATAATCAAATCGTGTTCTCTACGTATCAAAATGTGCAAACCCATCAAAAGTCAGAAGTCGAAAATTTTTGCGAGTCCAATTCTTTTATTTGTTAAATTTAGAACAAAATAAAAAGGTATATAAAAGTGAGAATACAAACATGCTGTAAAAGTGAAAATATATATGTATTTTTTTTACCATTAATATCTTAACGATTATTAATTAGTAAAATAATAATGAGCATACTATATAGTAAAACCTCGCAGAAAATGATTTAGCTCGTTTCATTTTAGAACTCTGAAAATCAAATAGTATAAATTGTGATCGTTGGACAGTTCGTGCTCTCTTGACAAGTCTGTGAAATTAGCGTTAATTAATTAAATCTGTGTGACAAGTCTGTGAAAGATGTAACAACTAGGTCATAATGCTACGGAAGAGGAAACTCCTCTCTTCTGTAAGAGAGAAAAATATGCTGTCATGAACAGTCTTCGTACAATCTTCATTAGCGATCTATAGCTTAATTCTAATTTTTTTTTTCAATGGTGTACAGCCTATTCTTTCAACGTTTCTTTCAACAAATTTCTGTAATTGAGTAATTCTAATTTCCACATATCCACACTCCCCCTTTGAGTTTAACAGGGATCTGAACTCAACCCGAGGCATCACCCCACCTCGAGTCGATCAGGTGTCACACAACTCGTCCTCGATTCGTAATTACAAAATCGACTAATGTCTTATTCTCACTTAGTTCCAACGGATAGAGTTTCTCGATAGGAGGTATCAAAATCACCCCTGTTATTTTCACCTTTACAACACGAGCAATATTATCTTTACTAGGTAAAATTTCAACAATTCGAGATAAAGATCATTTCATCCTTTTAAAATTATTTGCTAAGATAAGAACAACGTATTTCAGCTTCTTTATCTCCTTTCACAAGAGACTGTCGTAGCGTATCTAAGTATCATTTCGAAAACTTGCACGCAAATTTTCTCGAATTTTTACACGATATAGCGCTTATTAATGTTTTTGTTATGAAGAAAAGTTAATTGTATACCTGATTCGGTTATCTGTTGTAAATCATACCAGGAGTTAATGGATTAATTTCATCAATATTCTCAGATAGATATGTCAAATGTCTAGAGTTTAGTATACTTTCAAAGCCACAAATTACAGAAGTCATTTCATCATAAGAAAGGGAAAACTTTTCCAACCCTCTTCTTAGAAATCATTTCAATATTCCGATCAAACATTTCCAAAAAACTGCCCCACTTGGTAGAAGTAGGTTGGATAAATTTCCATCTATAGGTAGGCTGACCAGATCAGAGTACCTTTATAACAGAGAAGCGTTGAAAATTGCTACAATTATACGATTACGGATATATTTTTCGCATTCTCAACAAATAAAGACTAAAAATAAAATATCGGTGACAAATAATTTACGTTCGGCAATTTTTTAAAAACTTTGAAAAAATATCTTTAAAATAAAGGCTGTCCTCAGAAAATGAGGACATTTGTTCAGCTTTTCTAATAAGAGAAATTTTGTTTAATGATTTAATTTTTTGACGTCTATGTTATTCAGAAGTTTTTTTTTTTTTTTTTTGTACCAATAAAAATGTTTCGGCCTCTTCTAGAATAGACTCTTCTTGTTGTAAATCTCGTGAATCCAAGTACAAAACAATCTGTTGAAGATATACAAGATGTACAGCTCTAAATACGTGATATTTTCCAATCACTCTGTCTAACAGGGTAGCGTCTAACATCAGCTTGAATTCAAAAATGATGTTCCTCTTCCGTTATTTTTTGTCTTCGAGGCTCAGCGACCATTAAACTTTTGTACGATTATCAGCTTGTATTCGTTCACCAAATTCTTTTTTGTGTGCAGATCTGCTTCCAGTATGTTCTGACGCCTGGCTTATGCCTACACTCAACTGTTTTCTTGTCTTCTAGCCACTGTCCATTGATCATCTGCACGAAACCTAACACGTCGTTAATCGATAGTTTTTTCTCGACTTCTAACAAGCTTGACTTACAGCATGTTCCTGATGCTAAGTTTGCGTATGTTCTTTAGGTTATACTAAAGATCCTACAAGGAGAGACGTGTCAGTAGCGAGTCAACTTCTGATTGGTTTGAAAAAGAAAAATTGATAAAATCCGCATTTAAAAGTGTTTTTGATACTTTAAGGCAGTGTGCTCAAATCAATAGCTGAAATAAAGGATTATTACCAAAAACAACGATATCTGTAAATTTTTTTATGTTGATATTCAACTGAAAGGTATTTGAAAATTTCTACCAAATCCCAGTTTCTTTTTTTAAAAAAAAGTCTGATACGAGCATGCGTAACGTAATTTCATCATCGTCTCTCTCCATGGAAGCTGTCTAGGTTATACTTGTCTTCCAGCCGTTATTTTTTGAGGATCTGCAGAATACCGATTTGTGTGTGTGTGTGTGTGTGTGTGTGTGTTGGGGATTTTCTAATCGTCTTTTAGTAACTCTCCTCTGATACTTAGTAAGGCGTCTCTTTTTTAACTGTTCCTGAAATTCTTCTTGAATTAATCTAACATGTGGCTTCTGAACAGTTTCTTTCTTTTCTTCGTAATTTTCTTTATGCTGTCGTTCTTTTTTCAGTATAAGCATTTACATAAGAAAGACACATTTTTGAAGGCCTTATATTTTTAACACTTTCCAACAAGTTTGAAAAGTGTTTATGACTTCGGTTTGTCTGTCTGTCTGTCCGTCTGTCTGTCTGTCTGTCTGTCCGCGCTCTAACTCCTGTAAATATTTATGGAATTTCTTGAAACTGACATATGTTATTCAAGTTCACTGTCGGACGGTCCCTATTGAAAATGGAGTTTATACCTCTACTGGTTTGTGTACAGGGACACCCGAAAGTATTTCAAAGCATTGTGTTCTATAAGAGGTATTTCTATAAACCATATTTTCATACCTTAACTGTAGACATATCTTAATGAAATTGAAATATGTTATTCAAGTTCACCATCGGACGTTCCCTATTGAAAATGGAGTTTGTACCTCTACTGGTTTGTGTACAGTGACACCCGAAAGTATTTCAAAGCATTGTGTTCTATGAGAGGTATTTATATAAACCATATTTTCATACCTTTAGTGTAGACATATCTTAATGAAATTGAAATATGTTATTCAAGTTCACTATCGGACGTTCCCTATTGAAAATGGAGTTTGTACCTCTACTGGTTTGTGTACAGGGACACCCGAAAGTATTTCAAAGCATTGTGTTCTATGAGAGGTATTTCTATAAACCATATTTTCATACCTTTAGTGTAGACATATCTTAATGAAATTGAAATATGTTATTCAAGTTCACTATCGGACGTTCCCTATTGAAAATGGAGTTTGTACCTCTACTGGTTTGTGTACAGGGACACCCGAAAGTATTTCAAAGCATTGTGTTCTATGAGAGGTATTTCTAAAAATTATATTTTAATACCTTCACTGAAGACATATCTTAATAAAATTGAAATATGTTATTCAAGTTCACTATTGGATGTTTCCTGCATAAAATGGAGGGAATGCCACCATTGGGTTATACACAGGGACACTCAAAAGTATTCCAAAGCATTGCGTTCTATGAGAGATATTTCTATAAATGAAATTTTAATAACTTTAGTTTCCACGAAATTTTAGGAAATTGAAATATGTTATTTATATGCTAAAAAGAATGCTTTGAGTAGAATATTACATAATTAGCATTATATTTACAGGATGGCACAAGAATATCCAGTTAAATTAAGAGCTATTTTTAAAAAAAAATTGCTAGATATGTACTCTCGTTTACGATAAGCGTTTTTAACACTTTCTAACATTTTTAACACTTTCCAACAAGATTGAAAAGTATTTTTGACTTCGTTTTGTCTGTCTGTCTGTCTGCCCGTCTGTCTGTCCGCGCTCTAACTCCCGTAAATATTTATGGAATTTCTTGAAACTGATATATGTAATTTAAGTTCACTATCGGATGTTCCCTACTGAAAATGGAGTTTATACCTCTACTAGTTTGTATACAGGGTCACCCGAAATTATCTGAAAGCATTGTGTTATATGAGAGGTATTTCTATAAACCATATTTTCATAAGTTTACTGTAGACATATCTGAATGAAATTGAAATATGTTATTCAAATTCACTATTGGATGTTTCCTGTATAAAATGGAGGAATTACCACCATCGGTTCATGTACAGGGATACTCAAAATTATTCCAAAGCATTGTGTTCTATGAGAAATATTCTATAAATCAAATTTTAATAACTTTACTTTCCACGAAATTTTTGGAAATTGAAGTATGTTATTTATATGCACAAAAGAATGCTTTGCACAGAGTATAGTATGATTAGCATTAGATTTACAGGGTGGCACAAAAATGTCCAGTTACATTAAGAGCTATTAATAAAAAATTGCTAGAATTGTACTTTCGTTTACATTAAGAGTTTTTAACACTTTCTAACATTTTTAAGTGTGAATATGTTTTCAGTTTGTGTATCTGTCCATCTGTCTGTATGTCTTTCTGCTCGCGCTCTAACTCCTGTAAATATTTATTGAATTTCTCGAAACTGATATGTTTTATTGAAGTTCACTATCGGATGTTCCATATTCAAAATTGAGTGAATATCGCTTCTGGTTTGTGTACAGGGACACCCAAAAGCATTTGAAAGCATTGTGTTCTATGAGTTTTATTTTTATAAATATTTTCCCTATAGAATGTTCCCCATTTAAAATGACATTAATAGGTCCTGTATAACTAGTTTGTTTACAGGGACAAAAAAAAAAAAAAAAAAAAAAAAAACACTGCATTACGTTTTAGGACAGAATTTTTTGAAAGTTATATTTAAAAATCTTTCTACTGTAAAAATCATAAAAGCATTGAAATATATTGTTAATAATCTAAAATAATGCTTTGTATAGAATATGATATGATTACCTCTCTGATTTACAGGGCTACACTAAATCATTCAGAGAGATCAAAAGCTGCAATTATAATGTAACGTCTGCATTTTCCTTTACGTTAAGCCTTTTTAACTCTTTCCAAAATGCCTAAGAGTAATTTTAAAATGAATTAGTCTATCTGTATACTTTTCAGTCATTCTGTCTGTTGTGTGATAACGTAGGCAAAGAATATTAAAAGTTATTCGATACAACAATTACTTACATTTGGAAAGTGTTACTAATCAATGCGTACTGCATGATTTTTCTTTCTTGTTTTATTTAAGCATAGATACTAAACATAGGAACAAAGTTATTTGTATGACTGTTGAATTTTAGTATAAAAATTATTTAAACGTTAAAATTGAGAAAAAGAAAATGGAGTAAGAAAAAAGCAATAAAATGAATCCCTACATGTACTATATTATTAAAACCCTAATTATAACAATTTGAACTCATTGTGAGAACTTAAACAAATAAAATCACATACAAATAATTAATTTAAGTAAAAATTTGTTTCCATGTTCATTTTTTATCGACATAATATAATACATATATATTTACATACAGGAAAATTAAATTATTACAATTGATTTTTTTTTTTTTTTAATTTCTCATATGTAATAAATAAACAAATTTTATTTTCGTCTGAGAAAAAAAAAATGCGTAATTTATTTAACATCTTTTGAATTAATAATCCGACTGAACTAAAAAATACGGCATTAGCTAGATCTTATTATACTTAATAAGTGCATGCACAAACGCTTGTATTGTTTAGCTTTGTATAGCGAACTAAAAATCTGAACATGTACAATGAAAAATTTATATATTTATATATATATAGAGAGAGAGAGAGAGAGATAGATAGATATAGATATAGACATATATCCTGAGTAAAAACACTCTTTAATAATTCACCTTACAATTATTCCTTTTTAATCAAATTTTTAGAATATCATCTATTAGAAATAAATCCAGCTAAAAAGTATTTCGTTCTGAAATATGTTCCATTTCATAACAATTCTTTTTTTTTAACAATATTTTCTGCTGGCATATTAAATCAATTTTGAGCTTTTAATAATCTGCGATATTACATTTCTACAGCATACATACATTTTGATGAAATATTTCAGACGTATTTTCGAAAACACAAATCGCATTAATTTTTCTAGAATAAAATATTATGTTTATTTCGTGTTGCCACCTGCCGGATGTAAATACCAAAACACGCCGGATTTTTTCATGTTTGTTACAAATATATTCCGCCTTGAGAAAGATATAAATTCAGTATCACTTGAAGAAATATCTTTTGGTAATCCCTAGTCACTTTTCGAATTTTTCTTATCAATATTTATGCTAGACTGAAGATTTGAGGTTATTTTTTTCCCCTTTGTCTGATATGCGTTTTTTTTTTTTTTTTTTTTTTTTTTTTTTTTTTTTTTTCCGAATAAAAAAGGAAAAAAAATTATCTAAAATAACTATTTGAATTCTAAAGAAAAGAATCCATTAATATGTTTCAGCCAATATTTAGTTACATTTATTCAAAAAAAGACACTTTCTATATCATTGTTTTAGGGAAATTGTAAAAAATAGTGAAGTTACAAAATGATAAAGCCAGTTTTATAAAATGTAGATTGTCGAAGTTGATTATACATGTATACTTATCAATCATACACACTAAGGGATAAAAATATATATATATATATACTTTTAAAAAATTAAAAAACATGCTGTTATTAAATTTGTGAACTAAGAAATAACATAATGAAGGAATGAGAAATAAATAATTTCGAATTAAACAAAAACCATTTTTTTTTTAAATCTCCCCTGACTGGGCTCGAACGTTAGACCTTTAGGTTTGTATCCCGGAGCTTTACCTCACAGCCACAGCGTTCACGTAAGGAAAGCCTTTCTTTACAATATAGATTTTTTGTTTGCTCCCAGCGCGGTTACAAACTTACATACAGTTGAAGCTAATAAAAGCGTGTTAAAATAATAATAATAATAATAATAATAATAATAATAATAATACAAAAAAAAAAAAAAAAAAAAGCCCCACTGCAGAAAAATTGACTTACACTTTTTATTTGCAATAACTTCAAATTTAATGGTTGAAACAACTAAAACTGTCATGTTTACATAACACCAAAGAGTTGAAATGATACCTATGTATGCTTTCGATTTAGTAATTCAATTTATTACACTCAACGGATAACTTATTACATATGTACATAAAACTTTCTTTTTAAATGTAATATAATAAAAATATACTTTGTATTCTGTTATGATTTATTACATGGAATGAACATGTTATATTTTAATATGTTTATGAAATAAAACAATTAAATTTTTATACCTAAACAATTACTTAATACAAATATATATTCTGTTTTGGGTTAATTCCACCTTTATATGAAATTAGTGCTTTAATGCGCAATGGCGTAGTATTCTACCGTGTTTTAATACAAATCTCATAAATTTCACTGTGCCAAATATCATACAGAACTTTTTCTTGTTCTTGCAGAGTTGTAGGCTGGAAATTTCGAATCCACTTCCCTCTCACCTCGCTTTTATACAGACTAAACATTTTCGAGCGGATTGGGATTAAAACTATTTCTTCGTCTGATAGTGAAAAAATTCTACGATATTCTTTGTGAGATTTAACTTAAAAATGAATATATACATATATATAATTACTTACATAATTGTAGGTGCTTATGGAAATTGATATGGGATTTTAACAATTTGTATCAAATAAACGTACCACAGACACACTTTAGCAAGGTACATTATCATCTTGAAATGCTGTTTACTTAAAAATATGAGATAATTTAGAAATAGTCGATCATTCGCCACTTTTATAATGGCCGTGTTTTATGTGGGAGGAATTGATCCCTTGAGTATAAAAATTAGCACGTCTCCTTGAAAAATTACACACTTCCGTATCATAATATGCGGAAGGTACGTCACTGTTTTAACTGTACTGTTTTTATTAAGTCGGTCAGATTTCCGTCGTGCTACTAGATTTTTCATCAGCTCAATATAAATAAAATTTGACTGATTAGAAAAAAACCAGTTTAGCCCACTAATTAACTAATATATATATTTTTTTAATTTTTGATTAACTGAAGTCTTTATTTTTTTTAAATTATTGTCCTTAATAATGGCTTTTTTCCAGATCTTCTGGTTTTTAACCTGATTGTTTGTTGCTGCACTGATTTTGAACAAATCATTTTTGTAAACACTTTTTTTTTTACCCGTTCTAAGTTCTGAACATGATACAAATAGATTTTATAATTATTTGTTTTTTTAACATGCGGTAATCTTGCTTAGATGTGCAACGTGACCTCCATCACGTGACCTCCACTTTGAGTCAAATTTCAAGTTTAAACAGCTAAAAAACTTTATATCTTGTTAAAAACCATCTCACCAATATCTCGTGAAAATTTAATTAATTTGTCATCTCATATATTATTATTTTTTTTTTTCATTCTAAAACTAATACTTTTTGTGGCATCGTTAATTGCCTTATCCTCGCCATTTTTGAAATACTTTCTAAAATTATAATATTTCCTAAAATCGCATTTTGTTTTTAAAACTGGGCTCAATCCTAAAGTGTACATGGAGCACGACCTAATAATATCAGTTCGAAAATTTGCCTTTTAAATGATAAAATTGGGGGTTTCAAAAAAAGAAAAGGAAAACATCCTAGTGCGTTTTTTATTTTTAGTTTTATTCTTTTAGTCCTTTAGTCTACTATTACTAGAATTAGGTATATAATATATTTTACACTAGGATGAAACAAAAGTATAATTGATTTGCTCTTACAAGTAAAAGAAACTGATAGATGTACGTGTTTATGTAATTCGCACGTAAAACTGCATGTAAAAATATCCTAAAATTCCGTTTTATTCTAATTAAGGATGTTGGGAAAACAGATTTTTAATACTTTAATTTCTATCATTCGTGGTTTAAATTCATGACCATATAATTTAATTTTTAAATAAATGAATTTATAAAAATAAGTTTAATATAAACTAAATTCAAGGTAAGCGAATTTTGTGCTGTATTAAGCACTGATTAAATTAAACATTTTTTTCATTAATTAATAGCGAAAAATTGTTAAAACTTTTCCAACAATGCGTATAAAGTTATATATCATTCACTTTTTACATATGATTTTTTTACTTTCCGAACACTATAGTGAGGAAAGTATTGTAATCATGTCAAAAATCCGAATTCGAGATTTTGATGTTTCTATACGTTTCGAGGTCCAACGAGTCCGTTTTCACTATTTTTACAATGATGTATGTATGTGTGTGTGTATGTATGTGTGTATGTATGTGTGTATGTATGTGTGTATGTCTGTGAGTGAACACGCTAGCGTCTAAACGCTTTGTTCGAATAAGCTGAAAGTTGGTACGTATATTGTAAGTCACCATAGTACGAACCCTATAGATTTTGGTGAATCTAGCACTTATAGTTTTTTTACAGGGACGCAAAGAAAAATTATTTAGCATTATGGCCAAGGGACCAAAATCTTAAAAGTGCGATAGCATCTAAACGCCTTATTCAATTGAGCAAAAACTTTATACGCATATTATAGGTCACAGATACTCAATCTGTATAGATTTTGGAGAATCTAGCACTTATAGTTTTTTTACAGGGACACAAACAAAAATTCTTTGCCAAATTTTTAAAAGTGTGATAGCGTCTAAACGCCTTATTAATCTGAGCGAAGAATTTGTACACATGTTATAGGTCACATTTGAACCAACTGTATAGATTTTGGTGAATCTAGCACTTACAGTTTTTTTACAGGGACACAAAGAAAAATTCTTTATCATTATGGCCTATGAGACCAAATTTTTAAAAGTGCAATAGCATCTAAACGCCTTATTCAATTGAGCTGAAAATTTGTATGAATATTGTAAATCACTGTTGCACTAACTATAAGCATTTTGCTGAATTGTGGCCACCACGAGACTTTCTTCTATATTTTCCTATACAAATTCACTCAGTAACAATAATTAAAAAATCTGGAGTGACTCCACTCGACTTTCCGAACATTGAGTAACTAATAGATTTGTAGATAAAATAAAGAAAGAGGAGTTGCTAAACAAACAAAAAAGAGAAAACCATAACAGAGTGTTTGAGTATTTTTCTCCATATTTCACACGAGGTTTTATTTAACGCTACTGTACTTTGAGCCCTTAGATCATAAGGATAAAGAATTTTTCGTTGTGTCCCTGTAAAAATCTATAAATGCTAGATTCACCAAAATGCTTATAGTTAGTGCAACAGTGATTTATAATATTCATACAAATTTTCAGCTCAATTGAATAAGGCGTTTAGATGGTATCGCTGGTCTCATAGGCCATAAAGATAAAGAATTTTTCTTTGTGTCCCTGTAAAAAAAACTGTAAGTGCTAGATTCACCAAAATCTATACAGTTGGTTCAAATGTGACCTATAACATGCGTACAAATTCTTTGCTGAGATTAATAAGGCGTTTAGACGCTATCACACTTTTAAAAATTTGGCAAAGAATTTTTCTTTGTGTCCCTGTAAAAAAACTATAAGTGCTAGATTCTCCAAAATCTATACAGATTGAGTATCTGTGACCTATAATATGTGTATAAAGTTTTTGCGCAATTGAATAAGGCGTTTAGATGCTATCGCACTTTTAAGATTTTGGTCCCTTGGCCATAATGATAAAGAATTTTTCTTTGTGTCCCTGTAAAAAAACTATAAGTGCTAGATTCACCAAAATCTATAGGGTTCGTACTATGGTGACTTACAATATACGTACCAACTTTCAGCTTATTCGAACAAAGCGTTTAGACACTAGCGTGTTCACTCACAGACATACACACATACATACACACATACATACACACATACATACACACACACATACACACATACATACACACACACATACATACATCATCGTAAAAATAGTGAAAACGGGCTCGTTGGACCTCGAAACGTATAGAAACATCAAAATCTCGAATTCGGATTTTTGACATGATTACAATACTTTCCTCACTATAGTGTTCGGAAAGTAAAAAAAAAAAAAAAAAAAAGTGGGACTTCGACAAAATTGTGGGTAAAATGTGAAAATTTGTTTAAGTTTGTCAGAATTTATAGATTTTTACAGGGACACAACGAAAAATTCTTTATCATTATAATCTAAGGGCTCAAAGTTCAGTAGCGTTAAATAAAACCTCGTGTGATATATGGAGAAAAATACTCAAACACTCTGTTATGGTTTTCTCTCTTTTTTTTTTTTTTTGTTTAGCAACTCCTCTTTCTTTATTTTATCTACAAAACTGTTAGTTACTCAATGTTCGGAAAGTCGAGTGGAGTCACTCCAGATTTTTATTATCTGTTTTAAAGTTTCTCATTGAATGGATTTAAGGTCGAACTAAAACTATTCTGTAGGCAATTGGCAATGGCATTGGACTCATCCCTTGGGGTGGTGGGGATACATGCTATCCCAATTTTGATTATCTGTGGAGGAGATGACACTCCCACTTCGATAATGCCCAGAGAAACTGTTTTTTATGATATATTAAGGACATTTCAGCCCAGACGGATATCATGTGCTCTAGACACCATTATGGTATCTCTATCAGATTTAAAGAAATCATAAAAATGTAAATAGTTAAACTTATTTCACATAAAGTGTATAAAATTGTGCTTTTTTAAATATACACATGTACATATATACATAATTATTTGTACATACATATATATACTCACAAACATGCATACACGCACAAAGACACCCATTAAAATGTGAAAATAGTAATAATAAACTCAGATACACCGAATATCATCGTCGAATTTTTTCATGATTGCAATACTTTCCTTATATAATGCATATTCGGAAAGTAAATACGCGGCACATTTTTAGGACGATTGGAAAACTTATGATAATTTGCGGATTTAAAATACAATTACAAATCCCTCTATTGATTGCAAACTCCTGTTAAAACTTTTAAACATAGGCAAAATGAACTATATTGCATGCAAACAACAAATTATGGACTTTGAATGCTAAGATAAAATACAAGTTTAAAATTGATCACGCAAACGTCAACAGTTCTATGATTCGGTTTACAAAATTTCTGAGATATTAGCTTAAATCTCCGTATTGTTCATAAAAATAGTAAAATGTTTAACTTATCAACGTGGAAAATTATAATTAACTGTAATTAATTATGAATTATTAGGTGCTTGAGTGAGAATAAAAGTTAAATTACATTATTAGTAAGCATAAAAAGTGCATACACGGAATCTAGATGCAATTCACATTTTTATTAAAGGTAATTAATTACACTACCTTCCCATAAATGACCGGATACTTTCGATTTCAGAAGAAAATTTTTAATTTTTTTTCAAATATCTCAAAAAGTACTTGACGAATCCTCTTGAAACTTAAGGAGTGTGAATAACATGTTACATCTCACATATTTCAGTGACATTTATGCCCCGAAAATGAAAAGGGGGCAAGTAAAAAATTAAATAAATGTGAATATTTTTGGAATCCCCTGTAAAACATAAAGCATGGAATGCAATCTGGCTGTAGTATGTGATTATGACGCTCCTTCTTATTCTTTGTATAAATTTGCAAGAGGCTACCACATATATTCATGGGGATATAACGGTTTCTTTAAAATATTGTATTAAAAAAAAGTCACTTTTTTAAATTATAACACGCAAGGTATTAAGTCCAGTACAAAGTTATTTTCAGGAAACTTAACCTACAATATTAAACATAGTATCTTGCAAATAGAATGCAAGGGTATTAAATATCTAATGAAATAAGAGCATTTTTTCTAAATAATTTTTAACTGCGCATGCGCAAGCTTTAGCTGAATTTCACTTGCGTAATTATAATATCCGATAGCATTGCGCTGCTTATATGAAAACCCCAAATACCTATCAGAAAAATTCTAAAAAGCTGTGCGCGAGAGAATAAACTGAATTTCAGTTCTTTTTTAAAATAAGAAAAATTATAAGAAGGTTTCCTTAATACTTATTTAAAATCAATGAACAGTGTATTACAACTGACTGAATCAAAATAAATATGTGAGTAAAACTCCTTACAGTTTAGCTTGTTTTTTGATGAAAATTATTTACTAAAAATACTCATATTTCATTAGATATTTAATATTTTCGCCTGATTGCAGTATGCTATGTTTAATGTTGTGCGTTAAGTTTTTTGAAAATGGCTTTGCATTGGATTTTGATTTGATACCGTGTGTGTTATAGTTAAAAAAGTGACAAATTGTTTTGCAACTTTTTAAGAAACCATTCTATTTCCCTCAATATATATGGTGGCTTCATACAAATTTATACAGAGAATAACAAAGAGCCTCATAATCACGTACTACAACAGACTGCATTTTAAGCCTTACTTTTCACAGGCTGATCCCACATATTTTCATTTTTATTTAGCTTTTTTCTAATCACCTTTTTATTTTTCTGGCAAATCTTTGACACACATTCTGGCACAACTTTGACTTTCACATTTTTGGAGTTTTAAGATGATTCGCCAAGTACTTTTTCAGATATTTGAAAAAACACTTGAAGTTAAAAGTATCCATCCATTTATGGAAAGCTAGTGTATGTATATGATAAAATATTCAGCCTTTAACAGCCGTACGTTCTTAAAATGTGTGACCGAATTTGTTTACTCAACAACGGATGCAATATTTTTATCCATAATTTGAGAGGAATTTCTAGGAAAAAACCTATTTGCGAAAAATTAGTCTTTTCTGATCAAAAACCATTTCAGTCGAAATGAATGTTAAAGTATCAGTTCAGTTCTGAACGAATTTCGATCATTTTTGATTTGGTGCAATAAAAATGCGTAATGATGGCGCCATCTATCGATCTTATTTTAAATGACACATAAAAAATATTATATATATGTATATATATATATATATAATTCATTAATTTATATATTGTTTAAAAAATATGATGATTAGAAAAGTAAAATATCAAAGTTAGAATATTTTTGTAAAACATCTAAAAAAAGTTTTATATTCAACTGACAAAAAAAAAAAGAGCAATGTTCTTAAACCACGAGCGTTAGTCATAAAAAACTTAAAATAAGCAGGGAAAACTGTTTCTTAAAGAAATATGTGAAATATAAAGAAAAATAGCAATGTAGATAATGCATTAATTTATTTATATCTAAAGTTAATTAATATTTTCACTCTATTCATTGAAACTAATTTATTAAAATGCATGTAAAACATTAAGAAAATGTGTTAGGATCTTTTAATTGTATTTAAAACCAATATCGGGAATAATATGCATAAATAAACTAGTACATACTGTTTTTTCAACTCATAGTTATTCAAGAAATACTGCAACGTTGCGTGGCAGAATTTATTTTTCTTAACGTTTTCTTAACGCAAATTAATTCTATATAGAATTAATTTGCGAGCTTCTAAAATCTCTGCTTGTCATAGAGGTTTTGTTTTCAAGAATTTTTGCTCAATTTTAAATCAATAGCGTTATTTAAGGAAGTTTATAGGGTTTTCTATAGCTTTATGTTATGTATACAACAAGTAAATATTGATAAAGGTTTTCTCCATTTGAGAATGATTGAGAACGGCTATATAACCATTTTTAGCATGAAATCGTAGCGTTCGTCTGCCACAGAAGAGGACCACAATTTGATTCTGCGGAAGAAAATGTGATATTTCTTCCAACGTCAAACAGTTTCCCTCAAATCTGGTCCGATTTCTCACAAAAAAAATAAACTGTTTCAATTAGCTTAAAACTGAGCCTCTCATAGCAGCTTAATGATTTGAGAGAATTTCTCTTAGCGTGAGAAGTTGCCTTTCGACATGTCGATTGAGTGAAAAATGGCTAAATTTGAGAGAATTTTTCCTTTCAAATTTTAGAGAGTATTCACCATTAACTTCAAACCCGAGTTGAATGCGAAAATTTGACAATTGTCTAAAGACAGGGTGCAACTTTCCAGCAAAATTTTGGGTGTTGCTTCTACCATCTAACGACATTTTTTGTGTCAGAGTTTTAGCTGAGAGTAAATATCTCACATTATTTGAAATTTTTGTCGCTAGATGACAAAAACTACATGTGAGATTTTTCAGGAAATTTGCACCCTATCACAAAATGATTTTTAAGTTTTTATGTTCAACCAGGAATGAAAGTTAATGGTGAATACTGTTGTTCTAGAACATAAATCTATTTTTGTATGTTTTTTTTAAGGCACTCTTTCTAGAATCAGATCAGAGTATCTTTATAATAGAGAAACGTTATAAATTGCTACAATTACCCTATTACGGATATATTTTTAATTCTAAATAAATAAGGACTAAAAATGAAATATCAATGATAAATAATTTACTTTTTACAATTTTTTAAAACTTAGAAAAAAATCTTAAAAATAAAGGCTATTCCCAAAAAATGGGGACATTTGGTTGCGTTATTTGACAATTTCTATACATGTAAAATAGACTTATATAATACTTTATTAGTTTCAAATACACGGTGAAATTTTGATTTATCAATCTGTACATTTAGATGGAAAATATTCACTTATTGATAACAATATGTTATTAGTAATATTTCATATAAAAAATGATATATTATTTTTAATTTCAAAAAGAAAATGTTTTGAGTGAAGATTGTTTAATATTTATAGATCTATTTTTAGAATAGAAAACGTCGTTTTAGAACGTTTATTAAAGTATGTAAAATATTGTTTATTCTCTCATATACCATCTAGCATATTATTATTGCTTCTCTCTAGGCATTAGGGATGCGTAAACTGAATTATGTACACGAGCGATTCATTTTAACTGTTTTCACCATAATTAACAAAACTTGACATTAATTAAGAGATAATGAATAAATAATGTGTTAAAGATGAAAAGGAAATGAACTAAGACTTTCTAAATTGGCAATGCGGTAAATTTCATCAACCCATGAAGAATTAATTATGGAACGCTACAATAAAATCGTTTCATGTTGTTCCTTGGGATAAAGAATAAAATAATCGTAATAAAATTATTTTTAAATAAAATATGAATATATATTTAAATATTTTTAAATAATATATTTATTATTTCTTCCGAAAGTAAGAGGAATATTAATATTAATAATCATTATAATAATAATAAGCTAATAGTTTGACATTAAAAATAGTTTAAAAAAAATCCTTTTATGACAAATGATGTTACGATTTAACTAGTTGCATATAAAAATATTATTCAAACTTAGATTATTACATTCAAAATAACTAGTATCACCCAGTGGTCGAATCTTGACCACTTTTTTGCAAAGCAAAACAAAGCAATGTCACTATTTTTACGAAAACGGAATTGCATTTAAAAAAAAATGCGCAAATTATTTAACGGTATGCATTCAAAGTGAATCAGCAGAGTTTTACTTAATATATTTCTCTAAGTTTGGTGCATTTTAGATGATGAGCCTTTCCTGAAATAAGAGGAAATCGCAAAATGGAAGCGCCTCCTGTTCGATGATATAGCCCAAAAGCTAATAGGCACCAATTCAAACCAGGGTTAAATCAAATATCAAATTCAGTTAAATTAAGTCAATTGGTTCATAAAATACAGTGTTCGAACTCAGTTCGACAAACATTTTCTAAAAATGGTCGAATTAACTTCAGGAAACCTCAATGCGTGTAACTTTATCGAAAACCGGAAATCTAAAATTTTTCTGAATCTTATACTTTCTTCTTATATATGCAGAGGAAAGAAAAATAAATCCACTTTTTAAAAAATAAGTAGTCAATTTCAGTTAACTGAAATACAAGGAAATCTCAAAACGTGTAAATTCATCGAAAACTGGAAATCGAAAATTTTTCCATATCTTCTACAGTTTTTACTTCCATTACCCTACTACCGTAGGTAATGGAAGTATTGTATTTCGTCTGAAAATTCGATATCGGGTTTTCACCTGATTTACACGTTTTAAGGTCCCCTGAGTCCAAAAAAGTGGTTTTTGGCAATTGGTCAGTGTGTATGTATATGTGTGTGTGTGTGTGTGTGTGTGTGTGTGTGTATGTATGTGGAGAATCTTCTGGCTATTATAGCTCAGAAACTAATAAAGATAGAGCTACGAAACTTTAGAACTGAAATACGTCTGGTGTACAGATGAAATTTCCAAATTTTGATGAAAATTGAAAAACCGGAAGTGGGACCGTAAGTCCGTATCTCAAAAACGCCTCTAACACGATTTTCTTCAAACTTGCTATATAAACACTCTATTATATGTCCATTCGAATGATATAGTTGGTTAGTTCAGGAAAATTGATAGGCGTCCTGTATAAATAGCTCAATTTCAGGCCTCGCAAAGGCGTTCCTTTAAAAACGGTTGTACGGATTTTTTTCAAACTCACCCTTTTAATTCACTTTTAAATATGCTTTTGTGTGTAATTATTGTTTTCCTGTCAATAATTGAGTTTAACCGGAAGTGGGACATCGGAAACCGGAAGTGGGACCGTAAGTCCGTATCGCAAAAACGGCTCTAACACGATTTTCTTCAAATTTGCTATAGAAACACTCTATTAAATGTCCTTTCGAATGATATAGTTGGTTAGTTCAGGAAAATAGATAGGCGTCCTGTATAAATAGCTCAATTTCACGCCTTCCAAGGGCGTTCCTTTAAAAACAGCTGTACGGATTTTTTCTCTTATTTTTTACCTCGCTATATGTAAGCTTCGTTTTATATGTCTTTATAAGTTTCTCTTACCGGAAAAATTTTAGGTTTCTACTTCTTTAGGTCACTTTTATGTTTTCTGATCACATTATCTCTCAAAAATGCATATAATAGTGGGTAATGGAAGTCGTGTGGTTCTTTCACAACAGTTTTTTTTATACATGCAGAAGCTAGTAATAAATACACTTTTTTAAAAATAAGTAGCTAATTTTAGTTAACTGAAATGCAAGTAAATCTTAAAACGTGTAAATTCATCGAGAATCGAAATTTTTTCCGTATCTTCTGCTTTCTGCTTATAAATGCAGAAGCTAGTAATAAATTCATTTTACGTTTATTTCTTTAGAAATCGACCTATTGTAATCCCTTCGTTTATCTATCTATCTTTAATGAAAAATTTGTCATCACGAAAACTCCCGAAATAATACTCCAAATCGAACCAACTTTAGACAGTGAACTTATCTTATAAATATCTTGGATGAGTTCATTAATCAAGCTGCTCCAACTTTCTGTTTTCAAGTGGCGGACACTTGAAAATTTCAAATCCTCATTGTAGAAAGCGTATTTAAGGCCGGATTTCCTTGAATTTTGATGTAAATATAGACCACATAAGAGTCTCAATAAAGTTTATTAATAAACTTATTAAAGTTAATAAAGTTTATCAATAAACTGTATCCGCCATTTTTAACAAAGTGGTGGATATCTTAAGTTAAGCGGGGTCACTTGAAATCAGGCTACAACTTGAAAATTTAAAATCACGATAAATTCCGAAATAAAACTCGAAGTCGAACCAAATTTGGACAGTGAACTCATCTTATAAATATCTTCGGTGAGTTTGTTAACCAAATTGCTCCCCCATTTGGTTTTCAAGTGTAGGCCAATTGAAAATTTCAAATTTACACAGTAAAAAGCGTATTTTGCACCGGATTTGGAAAATTTTGATACATAAATAGAATATATAAGAATCACAACCAAGTTTATTAATGAAATTTATCCGCAATTTTTAACAAAGTGCGGATGTTATAAACTAAACAAGACAGCTTGAAATTAGGGTACTACTTGAAAATTTCTAAACATGATAAATTTTTAAAATCTGATTGAATTCGAACCGACGTTGGACAGCGATTCTATCATATAATTATCTTGGATGAGTTCACAGGGTAACTTGTTCTGACATCTTGTTTCCAAGTTGCGACCATTTGAAATCATGCTGCAACTTGAAAATGTACCATCACGGTAACTTTTAAAATTCTAAACTGATTCAAACAAAAGTTTGATAGGGAATTTACGGTTCAAATATCTTGGATAAGTTCGCTTAGTAACTAGTAACTTGATCCGCAATTTTATTTCTAAGTGGTGACCACTTAAAAATTTGCCATTATGATAACTTTTGTAATACTGAATCAATTCGCATAAAAATTGGATTTATCATTCAAATGTCTCACATAAGTTCAATGGGCATTTCACTCCGCCTTTTTTTTCTAACAAATGGTGGCCACTCGAAATCACGGTACCACTTGAAAATTTTTATCACGATAATTATCACCCAAGGGTACCCTGTCTTAAGAAGTTCTTAAAGCAGCAAGTGAAACAAACCTTACAAAAGGCAATAAAGAAATGAATGCTAATGTTTCAGTATGCACAGCAATAATTTTTAATCATTTTGCGGCTCTTAAAAGTGGTTAAAAAAAGAAAAAAAAAAAAAAAAAAAGAAGAAAACTGGAGAAATAACTACAATGCAGAAATTGATCGACAAAAAATAAATTACAACTTTTGGAGAATTGGAGATTGTTCATAAAGTAAGCAGTGTAGAAAAGTAAATAATATATGGTTATAGAAAATGTTTAGCAAAATAACAAGATACAGATGAAAAGTCAAAGTAATGTACCCAATCAAAACTAGCGTTCGGGAAAACGGTGCGTCGATGTAGAAACATAGAAGAGTTGTAGCACCACATGCTTACGCCAGAATATTATTTCATACGATTACTGTAAACAACTTGACATTGTGTATCAGAAATTGTTATACACGATGTTGTTATAGACGAATTGTTATTGCATCGATGACTTCCAAAACTATTATTGTACTGCATGGTTACATAAGACCTCATGTTTAACAAATTATAAATCTCCCAGGAATTACCAAAATCTGAACGACAAAACTGTATAATTGATTTTAAGAAAATTTGCATCATGAATGCGATACTTTATTCTTAAAATTTTAACCTCTGTTTATTTACACAAATATTTAACTAATAATCAACTATCGACATTTTAATTTTCTTTGCTTCTTTGATTTAGAAGCAAAGTTTTCAGTTGCAAATATTCCTTTGTTAAAAAAAAATGTCTTATCTAAAAGAAAATATTAAATATATTTCGTCTATATTTTATCTTATATTTTATCTTGTATTTTAAACTTATATTTTTTTCTAAACGTTTCATATATAAAGAAATATGTATCATATTTATGACCATGGTCGTAAATAATCTGATAAATATATATGAATGTGCGACTGCTTATTTGTCATTTAGATGCTATAATATTTCAATATGAACACAACATTTTTCTATATGTACTATTCATTTATTTATACTTACTTAAATACATGTATTGGTATGTCTAAGCATTACATTATTTGTTTTTCTCACTTATTTTATCCTAAAAAATAATTTTAGTAATGCTTAAAAAACAGAAAAGAAACTACAGGAAAAGTAAAATTAAATTAAAAAAGGTGAATAGCATTTTTCATAGATATTATTATTAATATTAATATTATTTAAATAAATATTTAAAATTTCATTAAAATTATCAATTCTGTCATATAAAGGTAACAAAAAGTAACCTCACTGAAGTTACTTATATATATATATATATATACATATATATATATATATGTACGTTTTAATTCTTTTTATTCACACACTTTCCTTTTTCTCCTTTAAACCAAACACTAGCTTCAAATGTAAACTTTAAAATAAATAAAGAAATGCAAAAAAAAAAAACTCCCTGGAGCAAGCACTTTTGTCATACCGCAAAAAGATATGAAAAAATTCAACAGAAATATTTTACAAAGAGAAACACTAAAGATTTTTAAAAATATTGCAAAAAATGCAACATAAATTTATGAATTGAAAATACAAGAGCTTTCAACGTTTACATTTCCTTTTATATTTATGAATTTAAAACAAAAGAATTTGAATTTTTGTTGGATTAAAAAAAAAAAAAAAAAAAAAAAAAAAAATTCTTTTGAAAAGAAATATAATGCGATGTCATTAAAATTGTGAAGCTACATTTTTTAGTATTAAAAAAAAAAAAAAAAAAAAAAAAAAAAAAATTGAAATTTTTAATATATAAGAATAAATTTCAAACCATTACATAAAACAAGTAAAAACTTATGTAATAGGGTAGATTGGAAGATGATGCCGCCCTTTTCCTTTAGTAATTTTACAAAATTCTCTGTTTGTTATATTTATTATTTATTAATCTCTTTATGAAATTTTATACCTTGGAATATATATTAAAAATATATTTAACTTCAAAAATATTATAAAAAAACTTTTTAAATAATAGTTATCCGTAATGTTTTCGTTTCGCAATCGTACCCTGATTTTGGGCCAATATGGCCGTCTACTTAGAGGAAAGATATGGCTTATGGAATTTCAATATAATACACATTTTTATGAAACATTATGTATTTATTTAAAACACATGATTGGTATAAACAAACCTGAAACAAAATATTATTTATCATCTTATTTAACATTTTGGTAAAATTAATGTTCAAATGTGACTTACAAGGAAACATTCAGAAGGTGTCATCTTCAAAAAGTATTGAAAAAAATATATTTGATTCTACTCTTCATAAAACACCAGAAAATGAAAAAATTATCGGCTGAAATGAATTACAGCGACCACAAAAAATTATCAAAATTAAACATATTTGGCGATTTCACACTGCTAGGCGATTGACTTTGAGTACTTGGCGGAAAAGCAAAACACGGTTCTGTTCGTATACGGCAATCTCGGTGCTAGTAAACGTATCGCCTAACAGCGCTAAATCGCCAAATATGCTTAATTTTGATAATTTTTTTGTGGTCGCTGTAATTTATTTCAGCCGATATTTTTTTTCATTTTCTGGTGTTTTATGAAGAGTAGAATCAAATACATTTTTTTTCAATACTTTTTGAAGATGACACCTTTTGAATGTTTCCTTGTTAGAACAAAAAATAAGATAGGGAAGCATCTTTTCTCGGTATAAAATTACCGGTAGCTTACTTAAAAAAATTCCATCGTCTTACTCCAAAACGTTGGAAAAAAAAAGCACAACTCCGCTTACTATCTTATAAAAGGGAGAGCAGCATAGGTTTGGCGAGAAAGACCTGTACTTTTTAAAAAGTTACCCATTTTTTTTCCCTGTTTAAATTACGGTATACATTATTAACTAACCAAGAAACAAGTCATCTTTTTAAAGACTTATCAGATTAAGACAGACGGATTATTGCTCCAAGCTGATCTATGAAATTTCTAAAATTTCACCAAAATTTAACATACGTCTCATTATTGTTGTACCTTTCATTTAAGAGGCCGGCGTCCTCCTACAGCACTAGAAAATATGTGAATAACATGAAAATGTGACTGCTCCAACGCGGCATATTACCTCCAACCTACTCTACGAAATTTCATTATAAATAAAATATGTTTGTGGAACGTATAATTTTTAGCCACCGTGTCAGTTTGAGCATCTTAATATGCATACTTTTCCTTCTAAATATCTGTACCCCGGAGGTAAAGGACATCATGCCTATTTTGTCAAAGGTGTGAGCACTATGTACTTTATGGGCATTTTTCGATTTATATAGAGGCATTAAGCACTAATGTCCAGTTACCATAAAGAAGATAAGAAAGTGGAAAATAAAGCCATGTCAATTTTCTTTATTCATATTGGAATTAAGATTGCAACATCTCTGCTTCATGCTGTTGGCGCTCTGCCAAGACAACGTTCCTCATGTGTTTTTTCCCAAGGGATTTTCGGGCAGTGACATTTTCATTTTCCCTATCTGAGTGTCAGTTGGAAATATGACATGACGACAGGGATGCCAAATTGGGGATTTTGTCCCCATTTTGGGGGATTTTTTTAACTTCTGGGGACAATTTTGGGGACCAAATGTTTGTGGGGACGTTTTTTGGGTAATTCTAAAGTTTTTGGGGACAAATCTGGGGAGTTCTTCAACTTTCTGTCAATGTTAGCAACGTAATGATTTATCCCTACGACTAGAGACTTTCAATAGCTTTATTGTTATTTGGGGATTTTTTTCAAAAATTGCCTTCATTTGGGGAAAAATCTGAGCTTCAATCACAGAAAAATCTGCTTGATTTTTTTTTTTTTTTTTTTTTTTTCCTTTTTACTAGAAATCAAGTCGGGGATTTTTTCGAAAAAAAAAAAAAAAACCTGATTTGGGGAAATTTGATGACTTGTTTGGGGAAATAATTTTCGACCATCTGGCATCACTTCATGACGATGACGAAGAGAAGACGTGGGAATCTCTCCTGGAAAAAGATGAACCAAAACTGTTCTTTTTCTTTTTAAGACGTGGCCTTCATTTAAAAGTTAATCGATGTGAACCAGTTAAATCGTGGTATTGTATACATGTACATAAACTTTTATATTAAGTTTTCATCGAACTTTAGGAAATTAAAGCTTTGTGTTTAAACGTATGCGTTTAAGCTTTCCCGTCCAAGTAATCATGGTTGTGATAATTTACATGCATGACAAAAGAATTTAATTATAGTACACCAAAGACATCGTGATAACTCTCTTTACAAAATGGACACAGTGTCCTTTACCTTCAGGGTACAAATATATTTGCAGTATTCATGTACAAACCCTTAAACAATATGACTGTGATAGATTATTTATATTATTTATAAATTCAATATTTTTTTTATTATCATATGAATTTTAATTAGTAAAAGCAAATGATGCCATTGCAGTCTATTTAAAGTTTGTAGAGGGAATCCGAAACTACATGAGGAACTGTAGCAATGCTAATATATTATAGATCAAACAAAGGAAAAAAAAACGATAACCAATTAAATAAAAATTTAAAGAAATTTTCAAACATACAAAGCTGAGAGAGTTAATGAACAACGGATTTTCTATAAAAGAAAATAAGGTTAGAAATCTTAAGTAGCTAAATTCATGACATATTCAGTTAGATTCCTAAACATCAAAAAACTCAATTAATGTTTGCTCATTTATTGAGTTTATTTTTTTAAATAGGTAAAGGGTAAACATTTTTGTAATAAAAAATACAATAATAAAAGTATTAATACTGAAAGACTAATTCCAAATCAATACCTGATTTTGGTCTCGTAAGTGTAGATATTTTTTTCTTTAATTCTATCACATACATAAATATGATATGTATTTTAAAGTGTAATATATATAATATGCAAATTCATATATATGTATATATATATATATATTGTCTGAATGAAAAGCAGCATCGTGTTGAAGCTTCATGAAGTGCTTTACCTGTACATGTCATGCAAAATCGCTATTTCATTCAATGCCTAGGCAGATAGGAGCTTTTTTTTTTTTTTTTTTTTGCTCACAGAGGTCGCAGTTTTATGTACTGTTTTATCAGTAGATATTACTCCAAATTTCCTGAAATTTTAATGAATTGTTTTTAATACTAAAATGTATGTCCCCAATAAATATCATTCTGACAATTCCCATTCCTTCTTCGTGTTGCAATTTTAATGGACAGTAGTGTAGTACACCAAAGACATGGTGATTATTCTCTTCAGAAAATGGACATGATGTCCTTTACATGCAGGGTACAAATATATTTGTATTACACAAGCACAAACCATTAAACAATATGACTGTGATAGATTATTATTATTTTTAAATTCAACAATTTTTTTTATCCATATAAATATTAATTTGTAGAAACAAAAGATGCCATTGAAGTCTAATTAATGGCTTGTAGAGGGAATCGAAACTGCGTGAGGAACTGTAGCGATGTTAGTATAGCGTAAACAAATGAAAATAAAATGAAGATGTCTTCAGTAGCTAAAGTCATGACATATTCATAAACAGCAAGAAACTCAGTTAATGCTTTCTTATTTATTTTCTTTATTTTTTAAATACGTAAAAGGTAAACATTTTTGTAATAAACTAGTTGGCATAGGTGGACGATGCTCAGTTCCCCATCATATTTATGTTCTCATAAATTTCTAGTACGAGACATATTATAATCATGTTAAAAGAAATCAATATGACCAAAGCTTGATACAGTGACAGAATGAAATCCCCGCCTAATAGGCTATCCACCGTCCACTTCGATATATTTATCTTACTCTAATCTATTAATTTATTTTATCGGGGTCAATTCCATTGTTTAGTTTTCATGCTACTATTTCCAGTCCTCAAAATTTAGATTTATATGAAAATTTCACAATTTCGCTATGTTGATAAAATCGTAAATTACGAATAATTTACGAAATTTTCCTATTAAAATATTTGTAGTCAATCATGTTCAAACAAATATCATAAATGTAATATAGAAGTTGTGTAATGTATTTAGGATCCTCAAAATGGAAATTTATGCTCAATTTTGCCTTATTCTGACATGTTAAGTAAATCGTAAATTCCAAATAACTTACGAATTTTTTAAATTGGAAAAATCATAGTCTATGATATACATGCCAGTATCCTAAATAATATTTCGAAAATGGTTTGACATCTTTACGATGAAAATATCCCTCAAGATTGATGTTTATGTGAAATTTTGCTCTATTCTGCCATGTTAAGAAATTCGTAAATTTCCAATAACTTACGAAATTTTTATATTGGAAAATCCATAGTCATTAATATTCATGTCAGTATCCTAAATAATATTTCGAAAGTGGTCTGAAACCTTTACGATGAAAATATGCCTCAAGATTGACATTTATGTGAAATTTTGCTCTATTCTACCATGTTAAGAAATTCGTAAATTTCCAATAACTTACGAAATTTTTATATTGGAAAATTCAGAGTCATTAATATTCATGCCAGTGTCCTAAATAATATTCCAAAAGTAGTCTGACATCTTTACGATGAAAATATCTCTCAAATATGACGTTTATGTGAAATTTTGCACTATGCTGCCATGTTAAGAAATTCCTAAATTTCCAATAACATGCGAAATTTTTAAAGTAGCATATTTATAGTTACTGATGTTCATTCCGGCATCAAAAGGGATATTTTAAAACTGGGCATATATTTTTACAGTAAAAAGTTTCCATTTAATGCACGTTTAAGTGAATTTTTGTCCTATTCTCCCATGTTAAGAAAATCGTAAATTTCTAATAACTTATGAAGTTCTTAAATTCGAATGTTGCAAATGAATAGGGTTTTTGCCAGTATCAAAAGTAATATTTTAAAACTGATCTGACCTCTCTGCGATCATTTGTTCGTGAGATATCGTTTACACAGACTAACAAACTAACGGACTACAGACACCCTACAGACAGACACCATACAAATTTTGTCATTTTCGGATTCCTCACATCTGAAAACGTGTAAAAAAGAGAAAAAACCGAGGTCGAAAATTTTCACGATTACCTAAGTTCTCCATACCTATAGTATGATGGGGAACTAAATATACAATAATAAAAGTATTGATACTGAAGTGTTAATTGAAAACCAATATTGTTTTCATTAATGTAGATTTTAGTTCCCCATCATACTATAGGTATGGGGAACTTAGATAATCGTAAAAATTTTCGACCTCGGTTTTTTGACTTTTTTACACGTTTTCAGGTGTGAGGAATCCAAAAATGACAAAATTTGTATGGTGTCTGTCTGTAGGGTGTATGTCAGTGTGTTAGTCCGTTAGTCCGTTAGTTTGTTAGTCTGTGTACACGATATCTCAAGAATAAATTGTTGCAGATAGGTCAGATCAGTTTTAAAATATTACTTTCGACACTGGCAAGAACCCTATTCATTTGCAACATTCGAATTAAAAAACTTCGTAAGTTATGAGAAATTTACGATTTTCTTAACATGGGAGAATAGGACAAAAAATCACTTAAACGTGCATTAAATGGAAACATTTTACTGTACAAATGTCAGACCAGTTTTAAAATATCAGTTTTGATGCCGGAATGAACATCAGTAACTATAAATATGCTACACTGAAAATTTCGCAAGTTATTGGACATTTACGAATTTCTTAACACGGCAGCATAGGACAAAATTTCACATAAACGTCAATTTTGAGAGATATTTTCATCGTAAAGATGTCAGACTACTTTTGGAATATTATTTAGGACACTGGCATGAATATTAATGACTCTGAATTTTCCAATATAAAAATTTCGTAAGTTATTGGAAATTTACGAATTTCTTAACATGGTAGAATAGAGCAAAATTTCACATAAATGTCAATCTTGAGGCATATTTTCATCGTAAAGGTTTCAGACCACTTTCGAAATATTATTTAGGATACTGACATGAATATCATAGACTATGATTTTTCCAATTCAAAAAATTCGTAAGTTATTTGGAATTTGCGATTTACTTAACATGTCAGAATAAGGCAAAATTGAGCATAAACTTCCATTTTGAGGATCATAAATACATTAGACAACTTCAAAATTACATTTATGATATTTGTTTGAACATGATTGAATACAAATATTCTAATAGAAAAATTTCGTAAATTATTCGTAATTTAGGATTTTATCAACATAGCGAAATTGGAAATTTTTCATATAAATCTGAATTTTGAGGATTATTGCATTGGAAATAGTAGCATGAAAACTAAACAACGGAATTGACCCTGATAAAATAAATTAATAGATTAGAATAAGATAGATATATCAAAGTGAACGGTGGCTATCCTACTAGGCGGGGATTTCATTCTGTCACAGTATCAAGCTTTGATCAAATTCATTTCTTTTAACATGATTATAATATGTCTCGCACTAGAAATTTATGAGAATATAAATATGATGGGGAACTGAGCAGAGTTCACCTATGCCAACTAGTTTTTTCTTTAATTCTATTACATATATAAATGTGATATAATATAATTTAAAGTGTAATACATATAAGATGCTAAAATGTGTTTCATAGTCAGTTTTGAATTTTTTTCTGAATAAACTTTTTTTTATCTGAATGTGTCCCTTTTTTCCCTACACCTGTCACAATGTTTCCATCGTCATATTTTACAGTTATGTAAAATGAATTTTAGTGAAAAATATTAATAAATATTTAACTAATTTATTGAAAGCATTCAATGAGATCTTTCCTACAATTATCATATAGATCTCTCTTCGTATAAAAGACATTTAATTAAACAGATCTTCCATTTACACCAATATTTGAAGATATTCTTAAATGTATAAGATTTTTATTACTGATATTTATTGGTAGCTGTTGAAGTGAAATCTTAACTTAGTTTATCTGTCTCTAACATATAATGAAAATTGCACTGTGATAATTAATTTTAATCATTTTAAATTTTAAATTGGATTTGCTTATGTTTAATGAAATTATCAACTCTCAAAACACTTAAAATAAACTTTCTGCCTAGTTTATAAACTTATTGGACATTCTGAAGTTAATCTAGGTTGATTTCAGGTTGATTTCCTATCTTGTTTTGATTCGTACTAATACTATTACTAGTGTTTTCTCATATTATTTTGAAACTTTTGATATATCTATTTCATTAAATATAGGATTTATGCTTTTATGTTCTAATTTTTCAAAATGTCAAAGCGAAAACGAGAAATTCTGTCAGTTGACAAAGCAGTTTATTTACTGATGAATGGAGAGTTTTCAGATGTTGAATTAGAAGACTCCAAAGAAGTTATTGAAAATAGCATAGGCAATATATCTAAGGATAGAGAAATGCAAAATGGAGTTAACAATAACTCAATTCATATAGCCCAATCTCTTGGGGGTAAATTTGATATCAAAATAGAAGGTGAACAAGAGACTGTGATAGAAGATACTGAATTTGAAAATGAGTTGGAAGATAATGAACTGAGCATTATTGATGTAGATAATTTTGAAAATCCTCAGGCAGGCTGTGAGATTCAAGGCAATAAAAAAAGAAAGAAAATGAATTTGAAAAAGATTAAAAGTAAACATAATTCGAAAAAGAACCTGTTCGAAACTGTCTCTTGTATAAAAAGGTCATGAGAACTTTGATTGTACATTTGAAGGACAATTTTCAGATCCACTGCCTGAATTATTTACACCATATGAATATTTTAAACTTTTCTGTGATGACAGTATAATTGAAAATTTAGTGAATCAAACTAATTTATTTTCATGTGAAGTAACAGCAAAATCAATAAACACAAATAAAGCTGAAATGGAGGTATTCCTAGGAATTAATTTCCTGATGGGCCTTGTATCTATGCCAGCATACAATTATTACTCGAGCGACTCAACATGATTTCCCTTGACTGCAAACAGCATGAATCGGAATCGCTTTCACACTTTAAGAAAATATCTTCATGTCAATGAGAATAACAAAAATATACCCTACGGTCAACCTGGCCATGACAAGCTTTATAAAATTAAGCCGCTGATAGATGCACTACGTAAAAACTTGAAAATGCTATAAAAAGAAGAACATATCAGTATTGATGAGTTTATAATCCCATTCAAGAGCAGAAGTAAACTAAAGTAATACGTCCAAAACAAGCCGCATAGGTGGGGCATAAAAGTTTTTGCACGGTGTGGTGCAAGTGGCATGTTATATGGCTTTGAAATCTATACTGGAAAAGACATAGTACAGGTCAAAACTAAACTTGGAATCACTGGAGACGTTGTAGTACGCTTGGTGGAAACTGTCCCAAAAGATAAAAATCACAATATTTAAATAGATAATTGGTTTTCTACTTATCACTTAGCTGTTCAACTTCAAGCCTGTAATTTATTGATGGCAGGAACTATACTCGAAAATCGTATTCCCAAAATATCTGAAAAGAAAGGTCCATTCACCAAAAATGAAAATGGTTTAAAAGCATCTGGACGTGGAAGTTATGATTATGCTACCGATGATAAAAATATAACAGTTGTAAAAGGGCTTGACAATAAATGTGTTACTGTGATTTCTACATTTTGTGGAGTGAAACCTGTAAAAGACGTGCAGAGGTGGTCTGTTTCATCAAAAAAAGTATATTGATCTGAAACAACCGCACATTATTGATATTTATAATAGAAGAATGGGGGGCGTGGACTTAATGGTTAATGTCGTAGTACTTTATCGTGTTGGTATGCGGGGAAAAAGATATTACTTCAGAATAATTTTCCATTTGTTAGATATATGCATTGTGAATACATGGCTTCTTTATCGAAGAGAATTGCAACAGTTGTCAGGTTTGAAGGAAAAGTATATGCCGCTATCTGAATTTAAGTCATTTATCACAGAAGCCCTTTTGATGATCAACAAGTGCCAGTGCCTTAAGGGACGGCCACCAAAAAATTCTGATTATTCACCAACAGAAATCAGAAGACCACAATCCATGAAAACAATTCCTGATGTCAGATATGACAACATAGCTCACTAGTCTCAGCACACAGACAGAAAACAAAGAGGCAAATTATGTATTAAGTTATATTCTAGACTAATGTATAAAAAATGTAATGTTAATTTGTGTCTAAACAACACAAAAAACTAATTCAAATCTGTTCATACCAAATAATTAACATTGCAGTTTTCTCAGATACTGAAGTAACTTTTGAACAAATATATTGTTTTGTACTAACAACAGTGTCAATAAATATAAATATTGCTATTTAATTTTTTTAATTAAACACATAATTTCTTAAAAGTTGTATTAATATTAAAAAATAAAATAAAATAGTATTCAAATTATTTTCATGAACTCCCAATGATTCCAAATGGTATCAGTCACATCTTGACTTGATCACTACTTTAATTCCCAATGATGCCATATGGAATTATTTTAAATTTTAATTAAAAAATTAAAAAGAAAAATTTTCCTTTCTATCTTTTCATTCTGGATGCTAAGTGAGTCTATTTTACAGATTTCAGATTTTTAGAATGAAAAATAAAAAGTTGGGAATGAAAGGGTTAAATGAGACATCTGGGTTTCAAGGAGACCGTCTGTAAGCACGGACCGTCGACGATACTTTCTCTAGCAAAGGTACTTGAAGAAAATACTCTCACTTCAATGACACCTTCTCTGCAAAGGATACTTTAAGAAACATTCTCCGCCAAAGACGCTCGATGACTCTAATAGAGACATTCGAAGAAATATGTCAAACTTTTCTACCGATTAAATTTTTATCCCATGGCAGTGGCCTGAAACTTTTTCAGCATTGAATTTTAGAATTTTGTAGAGGCCATTGGATTCAGTTCCAATAACAAAGGCAAGCCTTTTTTTTATCGGTCCTTTTAACTCCTCTTACTTTGTCAGACAATATAGTTTTTGTAGACTCTCACGGGACAATCTCTTAAATTTACTATTAAATTAAATAGGATAATTACATCCATTAAGAAAATTACATTATTTGATACAATATTACAGAAACTTAACCATTAAATGAATACCAATTTTGTTACAATATGGAATTAATCAAGATATTTGATAGCATAAGGTTTTTAATGGCTTATTTAGATTTTGGAAAAATTCGAAGCCATAGTATATAGACGCATGTGGCTCTTCTAATAAGCTTAGATATTCTCCACGAAAACTTTTAGCGATAAGAATGTAGTCGATAAACAGGCTGACAATTATAAATTTAACCCGAGAGTAGTTGCGTCATTTTTTATAACGTTAGTAGTCGCGTGTCTGTCTTTTTGCCGCCGCTTTTTAGTGTTGGGGGAAAGCCGAAAGAAAGCCAGTAGATAAAGATGAAGTGCCTTCTTTAATTCACGCGAAGTTTTTCCCGCAAATCTCTAACCTGTCTGAAAAACCGGAAATGGGGAAAGAAATGAATCAACGTTAGTGGTCGCGTCGCGGTCAACTGGAACGATTTGGCAAGTAAAATGTTTTTAACTGCTCAAAAAATAGCAGGAATGACTTGAAAACATACTATGTTAGAGGACATCCACCCAAGGTCAGGTACACAGAGTTTCCCCACTTTATTTTTAAGGGGTGATTTGCAGGAAGAATTTATAAGCGATGGGCGGCAAAAACACCGATATGTAACTACTAACGGGTTGAACAGGTATACTTGTATTTACAAGTTACTTTGAATATAAAAGAGATCATAAAAAAAAGATACATTTAAACTAAAAAAAAAAAAAAAAAAAAAAAAAAAAAAAAAAAAATGAAGAAGGAAATAAATAATAATTGTAACTTTAAAATAATAACTACATAAAAACTTAAATACTGAAGCGGCATTATTACATACTAAATACCTTTTTCAAATACGAGTGCTTTCTTTTGTTTTAAATAATAAATAGCAAAGATTAAAAGACCTTTTTCTTTTGCTAATTCATAAATATTTGCTAATACATGCAAGCAACAGTAAAGCGTTTGTGGTCTGTTTTAAAGATTAAACAGTTTAAAATATCTTTATATATCCGTCCAGAACATTCACTTCCCTCTAGAATTATGAAAGCTCATTCAAAGGAACGGAATTTTTGAAAACATTATCTTATTCTCTGACTTTATTGCGTGTTGAGAAATAATGGGTGTACGTAGCATTTAAATGTTCCGTGATTGTGTCGTGTTTTTGAAAAGTTTTAGTCCATTCATTAAAATTTGAATAATAAAATATTTACTTAAATATATGTTATATAAATATTATAACTATTTTACATTCTCTACTAAATTTCGTTATCTGTATGATAAAATAATAATAAATGTGCATTATTATTTTACAATGTTTTTATTAACATCGATTCTAGTTTGTTTGTTTTTTTGCCCGGTACAAATCTTGCAATCCACTTTTAACTAACTTCCCTACTAGCTAGACATTTGAAACTTTCACAGTAGCTCAGAACTCGGTGACAACACAATACTTCGAAGTCAGATTTTCAAATTTTCGAATAGTTTTCTTTTAATTAATTAAAATAATAAAATAATAAGCTCTTAATAGCAATAAAATAGCTATTAAAATATTAACTATAATTTAATTGTTGCCAAAAAAATTACGAGTTCATTTTCTATCGACATAAAAAAAATACATTTAATTCAACGTGAACGTTAAAAACTTATAAAAAGTTAAATTATGCATCTCACAAAAATTGACGTCTTTATTACTTTAATTTTTTTTCACTATTATTAGTATTATTTCACTAAACTGAGTCCACGTGCTTAAATATTGTTTAAATATTATTTTTATCCTCGCGTATTTCATTAATGATTCATCAGAAAATTTAAAAACATGGTATATAAAAAGTTTTTTTAATCGTATAATTATTATTATTATACACACTTTTAAAGAAAAAATAATAAATAAAAAACTATAGCATCATTTTATTGTATAACTAGCAGGCTACGCCCGCTTCGCTGGTCACAATTTTTAAATGAATCACAATAATTAATGAATTCTCAAAATTGCATTAATTTTTATCATGTGATAAAAAAAGAAAAAACAAATTCTGATCGGGAAAATGTCGCACCGGGTCCCCACTGCCTTCGGCAGCGTTGACCCGTGCTCTGCGCGCGCGTATTCCTTCACCATCCTTATGATTTCTCAAAATTCCATGTTATTACTGATAAATTTTCGTTCTTAAGAAAAGGAATTAAAGAAAAATATCATTTAGCATCGGATAAAAACTCGTACCGGGACACCACTGCCTTCGGCAGCGCAGACCCATGCGCGCTGTGCGCGCACGTGTGAGGATATACGTGCACTGTGCACGCATATTCTTTCCCAACTCAAACTTTTATTATTAAGAAAAAAAAAAATATTTTATCATTGGGTAAAAACTCGCGCCGGGTCCCATGCGCGCTGCTCGCGCAACCATTCCTTCTGAAATCAGACTTTTATTCTTAAGAAAAGAAAATTTAAAAAATCATTTCTCATCAGGTAAAAAGTCGGACCGGGTCCGCACTGCCTTCGGCAGCGCAGTCTCGTGCGCGCTGCGCACCTATTCCTTCCCCACCCTTCCAGCCCCTCCTAATTAACTTACATAAACCAATTTTGAACGGTCTAACTCAATTAGCTGAGATGCAAAAGAAAACCTAATCAGGACACCTTAAAATTGCAAATCAGGTGAAATCTCGAATTCCACTTTCGATAATATAAAAGAGCTTTAAAATATCTTTCGAATGATGTATTCGAAATAAACTAATTATAATTATAATTTGAAATATTGAAATTAAAAAATATTACAGCGCCATCTGGCGGTAGAAATTTCTGTAATCTATTGTTCCATTCCAGATCAACAACGCTTTCAAATGATGTATTACTTATGAAATTATTTTAATTAGTAGCGGAGATACAAAAGAAAACCTAATCAGGACACCTCAAAACGTGCAAATCGGGTGAAATCTCGAATTCCACTTTCGATAATATAAAAGTACTTTAAAATATCTTTCGAATGAAGTATTAAATATAATTTAATCATAATTAGAATTTGAAATATTGAAATTTTAAAATATTACAGCGCCATCTGGCGGTAGAAATTTCTGTAATCTACCGTTCAATTCCAAATCAACAAAGCTTTCAAATGATGTATTACTTATGAAATTATTTTAATTAGTAGCGGAGATACAAAAGAAAACCTAATCAGGAGACCTCAAAACGTGTAAATCGGGTGAAATCTCAAATTTCACTTTCGATAATATAAAAGTACTTTAAAATATCTTTTGAATGATGTATTAAAAATAATTTAATAATAATTAGAATTTGAAATACTAAAATTTTAAAATATTACAGCGCTATCTGGCGGTAGAAATGTCTGTAATCTACTGTTCGATTCCAAATCAACAAAGCTTTCAAATGATGTATTACTAATGAAATGATTTTAATTAGTAGCTGAGATACAAAAGAAAACCGATTCAGGAGACCTCAAAACGTGTAACTGTATAGTGAAAGCAACATTAAAATTTTGCTATTTACAAAAATGGTCAAAGGGATATGATAACCGTTTATTTCTAATTTATTTTCCACTTTTTCCGTAAAAATGTCACTTTTTAAGCATTTAATCATGAATTCTGGGTCATTTTTCGATAGACATGGTTCGACGTTTTAATTAATATCTCCGCTAATTAAGGTCGCATCGCTTAGCGAGTTATTGCGATGTCGAGATGAAGAAATTTTGTGTCTGTCGACACCGGTTTCGAGGCGCTGCGACCATTAGCGCCGGAGCTTTAGCGGTCACAAGGCATTTCTCACAGACAGACAGATGCGTACAGATTTTAATAATATAAGGAGATATACGGATATATAAGCAATTAGTTATTATTAAGGTTAGAGATTATTGAAAAATATCATACAGCATTTTGCATGGATGGAACATTGAGGTAGAACTCATACCAATATTAGTTTAAATAGTTTCTATACCTATACAATCGTTGGTTTGAAAAAAAGAAAATTTTGTTTCAGTAATAGTAGTATGAGTTCTGCGCAAACGTTACACTCCTGATTGTGTAATAAATACGAAAAAAAGAAAGTGTCGGTCGAATACAAGCATTAAGAAAACAACAATTAAAGACCGATTTTCTAAATTCAAAAACAGTAATCATTAATTTTAAATTTTAAGTAATTAAAAAAAAATATTCAAAACAACTTAATTACTTAGGTTCATAATCAACAAAAAACTACTGTAATAATTTTAAATGGAAATTAATATTAATATATCTCTATATATTAAAAAAAAAAAAAAAAAATTGCTGTCGCTGACGTCAATTTTTTTTCTTCTTTTTTTTTGTCTGTGACATCATTTCCTCGCAGATGCATTATCTTTCGCGGCATGAGCGATATCAGTGTTTCCCTAATTCTCCAAGGAAGACATTTCAGCTACTTTGAAATTTCTATTATCTTAATTCACGAAGTCATTAATTAAAAACGTCGGGTTAATAAAGGTACTCTATTTACCACCTTTAAAAAAAGGTTTTGCTCATGACGTTGTTTTTCTGTCATGACCTCATTTTAGACGGGAAAATTAAAATTTGATCCACGGTGTAAAAAATAATAAAATAAATGTCTATGTTGCTATTAAAGAAATAAATTTTCTTACTGTCAATTTCTTATGTTGTTTATTAATTTTTTATGTGTTCTTTTCCAGAGAATAATGACCCTCATTATCCATTATAGGCAAGCATTTAATTTGGTGATATTTTTTATATTTACATTAGTATTATATCAAGTTTTTAAAAAAGTAACTGAATTTAGGAAATTTGATTTCCAGAGTGGCATTGTTTATGAATCGGATTATTTAATCTTTTTTCAAAGTTATCGTCCTTGCGATCGCCATTTCTTTTTGTCTTTAAATTATATACATACATACATATATATATATATATATATTAAAAATATATTTTAAAATATGTTTTCGGATATATTTTGGCAGAAAGATATATTTTAGAGTTAAATTCAAACTCATTTATAAATTAACATCTTCTAATTCCGCAATGATAATTTTTTAACATTACAGAATTAAATATGTCTGTGATACGTTTAATATTTTTAATTAAAGCAAGAAAAAATTTCATCACCTAAAACTCTAACAGAGTACATCTTACTTTTTTTTTTTTTTTTTTTTTTTTTTTTTTTTTATGCTGCAGTCAGGAGAAAATTAAAAATTGAAGCTATTGGAGATTTTTTTCAATAATAATAATAATAATAATAATAATAATAAACGTTTTTGTTTTCAGATGTTTTCGAATGTTTAAAATTTTCACGTAGCTGTACATTAGAAATATATAGAGACTATTACACTAACTAAAAAAATTCAATAGTAAAAAGCATAGGTATTAGAAAAAAATAAGTACTACATTTTCTTTTTCTTCAATAAGCAATTATACCAAGAAACTCCTAGCCAAATAGTGGCAAACATTTAAAAGTCGCCTAGGGGGGCATTTACTAAAGCTGTAAAACAAAGTTGTCGAGATATTACGAATTTCTGTCTATTCTTAAAAAAAAAAAAAAAAAAAAAAAAAAAAAAAAAAAAAATGTGCCATTAAATATTATGTATTTGAATTTGACATTGAATATGGGGATTTCTATAACATTTTCTGCCTCTGTCTTGTGTTATGTATTATTAATATTTCTATTCAGTGAAAGGCAAAGCAGCGAATAGGCGTGCACAGCTTCACATGGGTTAATAAGTGAAGAGAGACAGAGGGAGTCGAAGCTACCGTCCACGGCTGGTGAGTAGAACCCCTAGTGATATAAAAATATATATATATATATACTTTTCCGTAAACTTTTATAATTTTATGTTACAACGTCATAAAAATGCGTATAAATGAAACATAAAATCATTTAACCGTGTTTTTTTTTTTTTTTTTTTCAAAAAAAAAAAAAAAAAAAAAAAAAAACATCTATTTGCAGAGTAACTCATAAGTCATTTGCGAGAACCTTCGATGGGCGTTTCACTACCATCCTCAATTAAAAACGGATTAAAATGATGTCTCATGTATCTCCATCCGTCATCGTTTTAATCGTTTCGGTAAATAAAAACTGAGTTCTTTTTATTTATTTATTTTTTAACTTCTTAAATTATCGAATACACCTCTTCTTGCTTAGAACGTTGACTAAACTTATCAATGCTACACAAGCTCTAGACATTCTTCTTCTTTTTTACCGGACAAGAAAAAAAAAAAAAAAAAAAAAAAGGTTAAGACGATTAATTTTTCTTTTGCTTAACTCACCTTTTCAAAATAATCAATATACATATACATATACACTCGTTTTGAAGTTTTTAGTTGTTACTTTTCAAAGTAAAAAAATTAGAAAAGCAAGGATAATAAGTGTTTTATCTTCTAAAAGAATCAGGCCTGAAGGAAATAATAATGTTTCTGGTAAAATACATATTTTTTTTCCTTTCCTTCCTTTCTTTCTTACTTTTTCTTTTTTTTTTTTTTTTAAGCTGACGAATGTGTTGTAGCAACAGATAAAGTATTAATTCAATTGAAATGTCAACTGATAATCCTTATGCAGTATTATTGTATTGAAAAATAATAATAATAAAATAAAAAAAAGGAAGAAATAAATAAAAATAAATAAAAGAGAAATATGTATTATAAGCGTATTCATTTTCAAGTGTAAAATGCTAGTTTATTTCTTAGTAAAAATGTATTCTTACTATTTAAAATTAAATTGTTCAAATGATTGTTATTCCTTTCCTGATTTTTACTATATACAATATTGCTGATGATTCAATTTTCTTAAATAATACTGAACTTAAACAGTAAATGTTCATGTTAATTGTATGATGCTCTTTGGGTGTATACTCATATGTAAAATATTTCACAACCGTTCATGATAAGTCTCTTTAAACAGTCACTTTTAATTTACGCATTAAACATTTAGTTTCTGAAAAATTAAATAAAATAATAACAACTCTTTAAAAACTCTTGTTTTTGCCATTGATTACCCCGTTAATTTAATTAAATTAATTTTTTGTCATTAGTAAAAGTTAAAATATTATTTTCTTAATGTTTAACTTTTCATTTTTTCTTCGTTAATAAGAAATAAATAATCATTTTCTTAACATTTAAAAAATCACTAAAATATTTAAGCTATTCATCTTTTAAATTTCATCGTTAAGTTTTCCCATTTTTTATACATTCATAGATTTTTGAAAATAACAACTAAAATAAAATATTCAGTCGTAACTACCGTTATAAAAATTATATATATATATATATATATATATATATATCCGTGATAAACAGAATTCATAATTTATTCTAGGCAAAAATGTGAAAAGTTTACATTTAAAAATTAATCATGATTTTCAAAAATAAAATAAAATAAATAAATAAATAAATAAATTGATAGATATATTTAACGTACACAAACATCAAACCGTCTCAATTATATATATTAAAAATAAAAAGTATTTTATTTACGAGACAAAACTTAAGTTAAAATACATTTACAAACAAAATATACATATAAAAATAATTAAAATCTAGACGTTTCGAAACCCGTCCAGGTTTCGTCATCAGTATCAATTACAACATAATATGCAAGCAATACATGAATACCCAAGGAATTTATAGAAGTATAGAATATTGAGGGGCCAGTGCGCATGCTTCATTGATAGTGTGGACACTACCAGCCATCTCCACACTATCAAATTTTGTAGTTAATATAAATTCTACATAACTGCAGTCATATTACATTTATTTACATGTGTGTATACAGGCATAAGGATCACTTCAATGTTTACTGGATCCTCCACGAGCTGTAATGACAGCCTTGCTGCGGTCTGGCATAGATGATATTAACTTCTGAATGTAATCCCGGCCAATATCATGGAACCAAACCCTAATAGTGCTTTCCTGCAGTTCAATCCTAGTAGCAGGCTTCATAGCAGCAATTTTCGTACCCATTATGTGCCAACAATTTTCAATGGGAATCAGATTGGGACTATTCCCAGACCAGTCGAAAACTTTGATTCAAAATTTTGTCACATAGGCCTTCACCTAAAGAGGTAAAATAAGGGGGAATTGCTTTTGTAATATCCTTTATGTTGTGGAGATAAAAACCTGTAAATAAGGTAAAACAAATCATGCATGGATAAGTTAGATCGTACTTACCGATTTCGCTGTATGACAGGGTGCAGAGTCCTGTTGAAAAATACAATTTCCAGCACCTTCTGAATAACTGGATTTAAACACTCCTCAAAGACCTGGGTGTAAACTGATGCATTCACAGTTCCAATAATAAGTTTCAGGCGTCCAACCCCTTTGCTGGATATGTATTCCCAGACCATTTGGCTCGCTGGGAATTTAAAAGTAGGCGATATTCAGTCTGGATGATAAGCTTCATTTTTACATCTCTGAACATACCGCTTAACTTCCGACCCATGAAGGTTGAATTTAGATTCATCCGAAAAAATTACTGAGTCCCATTGAGCCTTTGTCCATGAAACATGCTTTTTTGCACAAGAAAGTCTCTACTGCATCTTTTTTTTTTTTTTTTTTTTTTTTTTTAAGTAACGGTTTTTTCTTCGGGCGATACGCATGCAGACTGCGTTCCGCAAGGCGCCTTTGGAAGTTCGTGCACTTAAATTGACACCACATTCTTTCTCAAATCTGACTTTTAAATCAGAAGCACTTGCATGACGATTACGGAGAGACGGTTGCCCTCTTTGCGGTTGCCCTCTTTCTTCTTGATCTGGACCTCCTTTTAACATTGCCAGTTTCACGCTCCAACTTAATCACTCTCGAGACTGTCGATTGATTGCAGTCAATTTTTTTAGCGATCATGGGTGTCGAATATCCTTCTTTAACTAAAACAAGTGCCACACACTTTTTCTCTTTTGTCAATTGAACATAAGAAGCTATCCTTTCATCACTTAAAGAATGCGATAAATAGCCATTGTCCCCTTTTGGCATGCTATTTACTTCAGAAGAGTTGTATGATGCAATATGAATGTGAAATTACGTCATATCTTGCTTTGCAGCATCTAAGATAATTTTATGTAAACAAAATAATGCATAACATTAAAAAAATGTCATTTATTTTAGGTTATGCATTTTTTTTGTCCGCCTCTGTATATATTACTAAATTAGAAAATTTGTGATAACCAGTCTTTTATTTTGATTGTTATTCTTATTAGCACTACAGGACTATTTCTTTCAAGCAGCGATTTTGTGTTGTTGCCATTTATTATATTCGGTGTTTGAATCAATTCGTAGCGTTTTCTAATAGATGGCGTGACAAGTGGCATTCTCCAATAGATGGCGTCACTAGTATTCCCCGTAAACCTACTATCATTGAGCATCGTTATTAGTATATGTCATTCGGTTGAAGCGTAAATAACAAAACTTTTTACTTCATCGAATATGTCTAACATTGTGCCGGATAAAGTGTTTTTGCGGAGAGTTCTACTTCATTACTTTAACATGAAGAAAAGCGTTGCCGAAAGTCATCGAATTTTAGTGGAAGTTTATGGAGAGCATGCACAAGTTGAACAAACGTGTCGGAAATGGTTTGCTCGATATAAAAGTGGTGATTTTGAGCTGGAAGACAAGGAATGACCTGGGCAGTCGAAAAAATTCGAAGATAAAGAATTAAATGTCATTGCTCGATGAAGATCCATGCCAAACGCTTCAAGATTTAGCTGAATCATTAAGAGTTGACTTTTCAACAGTCAGCAAACGCCTGAGAGGCATGGGAATGATCCAAAAGCAGGGAATTGGTTCCCATACGAACTGAAACCTAGAGACGTGCTTGTCCACACGTCGCAAATCCGGTCAAAACCTACATCGAAACGACCAAATGGGAGATCCCACCTCACCCGCCGTATTCTCCAGACATTGCTCCATTTGATTACCACTTGTTTCGATCGATGAGCCATGGCCTGTCTGAGGATCACTTCACTTCTTATGAAGATTGTAAAAAATGGGTCGATTCTTGGATTGCCTCTAAAGACGATTCGTTCTTACGACGCGGAATCCGTATGCTGCCAGAAAGATGGGAAAAAGTAGTGGCTAGTGATGGTCAATACTTTGAATAATCTATTTGTAATTATTTTTGCTCAATAAAGCCTAAATTTTCGAAAAAAAAAAACCGCTATGAATTAATTCAAACACCCAATATTACACCTGGAATGCATGTGCAAACATTTTTATTTTTATTTAATATATATAAAGTTTAAAATTTGCCATTCTATTCATACTGATTTCTAGATTTTCTCAAAAATTGGTTCAATTATTAATAAAGACTTTTAATTTTAGTTGTGTAGGAAAATTGGTCAAAAAAAGTATTATTTAAAAACCCCGTTTTAGCTTTAAAATTATTTAAAACAATAAACAAATTGATGCCAAAAATGAATAAATAAATAATTCAATTAAATTTCTTTATATCTCAAAAAAAAAAAGAAAAAAAAAAGTGCAAACAGTTTTTTTTTAAGAAATTAAAATAAAATTGAGAAAAATCTTTCTAAAGAAATAGAACCCCCTATGCGAAATTTGAAATTCGACACCGAATTAGCTCGGACGTTTCTTGTCAAGGTCTTTACTTACGTAATTGCATTACCCATTTTATTTCATCACGGAAATGACAATAAAAATTTAAAAACCGCCAAGGGGCTCTTAAGCTAAAGCTATAGCAATGATATTTTAGGAATAACCGATGCTACGGAATGGAATACAGTTATTGCATACCTTTATATGGAAGAGTAGATTAAAAATTAAAATACAGTGAAACTTGAATAATTCGAACTTGTTTAATTCGAAATTCTGGATAATTCGAATTTTTTACTCGGTTCCTTGAATTTCGTATTAAAATAACGTTAAAAAAGTCATGGATAATTCGAATTCTATTTTGGATAATTCGAATTTTTCATACGATCACCTTTAAAATATTACAATAAAATTTGTTCCCGAGACTCAGCTAAAGTGCATTTTTTTTTAAACAGTCTTTCAAAAGAAGGATAAGGAAATGCAAGAGTATTTCCTAACTGGTGCATCAGAAGATATGGTCTATGTATATGAATTTCGATGGTTTTTTAATTAAAAGTCATGTCTGATGTAGAAGATTTTATTTTTGTGTCAATTGATAGGTTGAAGTCATGTGGCCTGATACAAAGACTGTACTTAAAGAAGCAATCAAGAATATGTGACTATTTTTTAAAAAGTGTTGAATAATTAAGCTCGTACAAAAAATATTGATTTAATGGGGGGGGGGGGATAAATGTTGCAGTATTCTTAGATATAAAGTTTATGTGTTAAATCTTTGATCGAAGAGTTTTATTTATTTATTTTTTATTTATGTCTTCTTTCTGACAAAATAGTATATGTAATTCGAATTTTTGGATATTTCGAAATTTTCTCTGGTCCCTTCAACTTCGGATTTAATTTTAGAACTCTGCTAAGTTGTTTATGTACCTTTAGTCTAACGTAGCTATTAAATAAAAATATTCGAAAAAGCATGGAAGGATTACCGAAGGCGATTATTTTGCGGATACTGAATATATATTTTCTCACGTTAGAATAAATTTGGGACAAAGAAGAAAAAATGTATCTTGTATTGACATTTACGTCCGGCAGGTGGCAACATAAAAAATAGAATTTCGTTCAATAAATACCAATGAGATCGATAAAAAACAGAAAATTTCAAAACAAACTTCAATCCAATGAAAGTTTTTCTGGCATTTTAAACATTTAGTTAAAATTATTTAGATTGGAAGGGATAAATATTAAAGTAATGTTGGTAATTAAACCGATTTGCTTAAAAGGAATTTATGAGTGACTAATTTAGCGAAAGATTATATACTTGAAGAGATATGGCACAAAAAGTATCTGTAACGAAAAAATTTTATGTTTTCCTGTATAACTAGAATTTGCTTAAGAATTTTGTTTATCGGTAATCTGTTCGTCTCTGCAATCTAACTTTTTAAATATATATATATCTATTATTAAGAACTGACACATGTTATTATAGATTTATTGACATTGGTGCGATTAGACCTTATACGTCTTTTGTGAAGACATTAAAAAAAATAGTAATTCATGAACGTTATGAACTCTAAACGCAATTATTTTAATAACTTTTTAATGATTATATATATGTATATATATTTGTGAAAACTGAAATAATAAAAAAGGGTAAAAATAATAATATCGTCAGAACATGTTTATCGTTTGTCACAAAATGCTTGTTCGAGATTCCGTGAGTTATCTTTGTCCTGGGGCAATCTAACAGATTAAAAAAATAGTAAAATAAAAAGTCTTCTTTCCTTCTTCCTAGAAAGATTTTGGGAAAGCTGAAGCTCTTGATACAAGGATGCTATATTTTGCCAACAACAGCCCTATTTTGTGATATCTAACAAACTATGACAATTTTTTAACGACAAAATAAGAATTATGGAACTTCTTGATTGAGCTTTCTGTAGAAAATGCCAGATTGTTTGCATCGGAATGAATATAATTACAAATTGTCACTTAAGATCAAATTAATTAAATTGAATTGGGAAAAGTAAACACAATTAATTTTGCATTGCATGGATATCAAAGTGAAAGCTGGCTGAAAATCCGAATTACCTTTCTATGTTATTTAAAATTATTTCAATGTGTGTCTATAGTCAGTATATAATATGGTAAACAAATATCCAAAATAATTGATTTAAAAAATATAGAGAATTCGTAATTACACTACACACTTCATTAAAGGAATTTCCTAAATCTAGAAGTAATTATTATTGAACGGCGAGTACTGTTACCGTTGATAAGGAGATAGCTGCACTCCAGGTTTGCACAGAATAAAACCTTTCGAAACATTCTAGCATGTAAAATAGCTAGAGAAACCAAGTAAAAAGATTGAAGTATAAAATTATGCAATTTTTTGGGCCCTGCTTGGCTTAATTTGGGGGCCTTTAAAAAAAAAAAAAAATATGGCATCACATACATCTGATGTCTAATATGTAACTAAGGCCTTCTAAAGAAAAGTTAAATAAAAGTAACCAACAACTAATCGAAGTAGCATTTGAAGTTGTTATATATTAAAAAGAACTAGTGTACAATAAATGTTTAAACATAAAAACTTCTTTACACACCACAAAATACAGGGAAGCACAACTGGTTTCAATATGACGTGGTCTTTCTTCTTCAGGTTCAACGAACACATGTTACTACATTGGAGACAAAAGCAGGACTGAAAGACAGGGAAAACCCCAAAGGGGAGCAGCAATACAACCAGTGAATAAGACAGTTGCATGCAACAACCTAACAGAAACGGAAAAAAAAAAAAAGAGACAAAAGAAACAAACATGGAGATGAAGTTGAGCATAGAAGTGTTAGTTTGTAAGAGTCAGGGTCAGCAGTCGGATCAAGCATTAGATGTCGATGGTTTCGGTGAAAGTATCGGATTAAGCATAGAAGTATTGGTTTGAAGTAGAATAAGATTAGTGTGAAAGAAGGTTGCCAGCCTATCGGAGGTAATTTGTCGTTCGGTTCCAGTATATATGTAGAACGAGTTTAAGGAAGGTTGCGAAGTGGTTGGTGTTCAGCTGAATATAGGTATTTTTAGGATGAATATTTTACGAAAAATGAAGTGAATCGGTCTGTATCTATTTACATCATGGCAATCCATCGAATTAAGGAATCTACCACCGAATTAAGGGAGTTCAAGTTTTTGCCGGCTCATGAGCTTTTGTGAGTGTTTTTGGAGGTTCGTGTTCATGATGATGCTAAAGTTAAATCTACCAGACGCCCCTAAGTAACTGCAATTTGTGAGATAATTTTATTATAATCATTTGAGAGTAGAAATCTATTTAAGTTAATTAAGTACATGTCTGTGTAGGTCTTAGTGTCCTCCTCTCTAATTAAAATGAAAAGATTAGGTATGAGTTTTCTTCATTACATCGTATAGACGTTGCCTATACTGTCTATAATGGGAGAAAACGACAAAGAGTCTGCATACCAGCCGGTACAATTTCTTTCCATTAATTTACGAAATTTACGAAATTTTAATATTTATTTGATCCCTCTAGACTAAACTGGTTAATTAAAAGGTTTTTACTTTAAATGCAACTATATTATTACAAAAAAAAAAAAAAAAAAAAAAAAAAAACGGATATTTTAGAAGCGCTTTATTAAGTTGTCACAAATTTTGGAGTTTTACGAAGGATTAATATTCGAGCTCGATTTTATTGTTGGATCAAAAGATGTAGAATTAATTCTGGAATGTTTGTCAAAATTGCAGTATGGTTATCTAATTTGGTGAAGGGGCAATCTTGTTTGGAAAGTACACTTCAAAGTTTGCTTGAGAATTTCGTGGTTGGAGAAGTTTTCTCGAAATTGTTAGATTGTAGTGAATTTTCAAGATTTGGTGTTTGAAGGTATGCAAACTGATTCTTTAACGATAGTATTTAATGGAAGACAAATTTTAAGAGGCCATTTCGTAGTTGTGGAAATTGAGAAGTGTTCTATCAAAATAAAAACGCTAGTGAGTTTAATGCGCTCTCTCTATCCATGCTGCTAGCTATGGTGCTTTAAGTTTATTTAAATATAAAAATTTAATGCTTAGGTAACTGTTTCTAACCCATATTTCAGTTTTATGTTTTCTGTATTGTCTCTAATCACTTAAATTATTTACAGCAAGAAAACGTCAAAAGAGCCGATTGAAGGAGTTGAGTTAAATTAACAATCTTGACTTTTAAAACTGGGGAGGTCATGCTTAAATGAAACATGAATAGGGACCATATGTCAAAAAATAAATAAATAATAATAATAATAATAACGAGCAGCATATTATGAATGGTAAAATGTATAATATTATTTACACTAAAAGCATTTTTTACATTTAACCCTTTATAAGGCCGTGTGAAGTGTACTTTCCACCAACTTCATTAATTCATAAATGGGGAAGACGTTGTAAGCTACTTTACTACGCCTGCCGTATTTACTTGACTAAATTACATGAAAAAACAAAATAAAAGAACAAACGGTCACACTCTGTGATGACACCTTTTTCTAAATTTCTCTATGAGGATCTCTAAAAATTCTCTCTAGGAAGCCACAGTAAATATTTTTACCACAAAAATAGATACTTAGATTGAAAAGAGTAGGCTTGCAAAAATAGCTCATCACGGCTTTCTCATTTTGCAATTAATGAACTGGATGATAAGTATGCTTCCCATAGCTTTATGAAAAATTAAAATTAAAATTAATTCTATCCAACGAAGTTAATTAGAGTTATTTTCGTAAATCCATCTCAATCCCAAAAATATTTTAATATTTCATTACTAGAATGGTCTGTTAACGGTTTAAGGTATATTCATGATCCAGTCACATATTCTAAAGTGTTTTATTTATGGTATGTCGTAGCCCCGCCTTTTTCCGAGAACTGAGAAATTTATGCGTTTTTTGCTACCACTACGTTTATAGAATAATTTCTAACTTGTTTAATCACAATACCTTATTATAAATATTTCTATTAAATAAATAGTGGTGACAAAACAGGTTAAAAATTTCTTTTTTTCGAAAGTGTTCTGAAGAAAAGGTTAGGGTGATAGTTTAGGGTGAAGTGAGATAAATTATATGATCAAACAGGGTATTTATACTTGTCCCAACAATTAACTATATCATTTATGCATTTTTTACATTCATTTTCAGCTTTATCTTTTAATTTTTCAATGAAATATAATATCTGAATTTTTTCAAGATTTTGTTGAACTATTAAAAAGTGTAAGATGTGAAGTGTTAGTTGGATGCACATGGAAATGTTCATAAATCCATTACGAGTTGAGGTAATTTAAAAATCCAAATAAACTCAGATGTCTAAAGTTTTCAGTGTCAGGTAACTCTTAATGTACTTTATATGGGTATAGTTGGTTGAGGTTATATCTGATCCAAAGTAAGAGAAAATTATTTTAAGCTTCCATTAACCAAGTGGGGTCGAAAAATGTCCCCAACTCCACTTTATTATTATTATTTTTTTTTTTTTAATTGAGACGTTTTAAGTATATTTATAGGTCAGTTTCACACTATTTCATTACAAATTTTCCAAATTATTGTTTATCGAATGAAAAAAAAAAAAAATAAAATAAAATAAAGTTTAAAAAAAATGTATTTTTTTTCTTTTTGGGTCATTAAGTAACCTCACCTGGTCAGGGTTGCAAGAGTTTCCGTCTCACGACAGAAAACTTACATTTGCGTATTTTTATCATTAATTTATATCGTTTTTATGCTTTAATTTGTTGCGATTAATCATAATAGAAATTATTGATAACGAATGCAGGTGACAGTCTTTTATTTTAAGATTGAAACTCTTGCACCCTTGCACCTAGTTGACATTAATTCAATAAAAGTAAATATATAAATAATAAACAAAAAAAATAAAAAACTGTGAAGAAATGTAGTAAGTGGATTCGATTTATTTTCAAAAATCTTATTAATATCATAAAATCAACAACAGGTCATAATTGCAATAATCAAAATATTTCAAAAGAAAAATTCCTAATCATAATATAATTAAACGATTTTTTTGGAGTATTTGTTGCAACTATATATAATCTTTTTTTTTTTTTCTTCCTTCTGTGACTGTCTGAATGCCTTCGAATGCGATGTAAACTTTCAAATTTCATCCTGTTCATTGAAGGCTAAATATAGAGGTACAGGTTATTATGAAAAAAATTATGCAAATACTTCAAATTCTTGAAATTTTTCTACACATCCCCTATTCTATTACATTAAATATTGATATTATATTGAATATTGAGTATTTTATTCAATATATTCTATTATATTGAATTCTATTTGAAATAATCAAAGCAAATTCATCAATATTTGACGTAATATTCTTTGAGGTCACTCATTTTTCCAAAGAAGCTTTTAATAATATTATTTTACGAAAGTAACACGCAAAGTTAGCTGCATTTGAAAATTTATTTATTTAAACTAAAATGGATTTAAAATAACAAATGTTGTTTAATGATAAAATAAAACTTTCAGTAAAAATAAACTTTTAAATATTACTTCAAAAGCAACTTTTGAAAGAAATTAGCAATACTTTTTGCAGTTAAAACCTATTTAAAAGAAAAAAAAGGTTAATTAAACAAATTTAAATAACATAAAGTTATAAATATACATCAGGATGTTTCTAAATTTTAAAAAAGTAATTTAATAAATTTACTTAAAAATTTATTTGTTATAAATAATATATATAAATATATTTCAAATTTATAGAAATGACAAATAAAATAAGAACATAAGTTTTCTATATATATTTAAGTGTATAGGTAAGGAAAAGATCTGATTTATTTTTCTAGCAATAAATCAAATATGTCAGATTTATTCAAAAGGGAAGTTTCCTCAAAGAATTATTTGCATTTCGAATGAAAGAATATTTTATTTTCAGATGTTGGTGTTTGTTAACAAGATGGATGCATATTTACTCAAATCAGAAAAGAGAGGATTTTTGAAGATCAAAAATTGTATTAACTGAGAAATTCAAAAATGAATAACACAGTGTAGATAAGTGGATTACAAGTTATCAATTCTATAAAATTTGACTTTAACATTACATAAGTAAATTTTCGCCGAAATTCGTATTTCATTATGAAAATAGGGTTATTGTTTCTTGAAATAATACTTTTTATTTGAATATTTCTCAAATTTCTTTTATTCGTTTAAAATTTCATTTTAGGTAGCTCTAAATTTTTAATGCTGCCAAAATTAATTTATTCTTTTCCAAACATGTGAAAGTATCATTTCTGAAGTTGAAATTTCTTACTAAAAAAATAACTCAAAATTACTAAATAATATCTTTTGTTTGCAAATCCAATAATGTACATTACATAATTCATCATAAAGTACGTGTTACACAACACTTTATAAAACAAACATTGTATTATTTCTTTGAAAGGTAATAATAATCGAATGGAAATACTATTAATTAAATGTTCAATAAACATTTTAAAAGAATGTAATATTTTAAAGTAACAAAACATAATTGCTGATAAAATTTAAATCTGATATTTAAAAAAAAAATGTTTTGAATAAATTTTAATTTTTGAATAACTCAACTTTTTTTTTTTTTTTTCTTTTTTAACTCAAAGTTAATAAAGCATTCATCAACGTAATTTATATGATTAATGAAATATAGCTTAACTATACGATTCATTTCTGCTGCGAAAGCATTCTGAATGCAAATTTGGTCATTTATGAGTCTGAATTGTAAAGATTTCTTAAATATTTTTTTCATTTTACGCGATTTAATGACAAACGTCTTATTGTGCATGCGCAAGCTCTTTTGCTTATAGCTCTAAATCTAATTAAAATTTTGAAATGTTGCATGTATAAAATTTTCGGCTGGGAACATGACTAAGTGCATCCCAGTTGTCATTATCTATTACTCTAACCTTTTTTAAATGACATTACGAACAAGGAAAAATAAAGAAAAATGTTCTTGACACCCTCCTGCGTGTATGTAGTGAAAAGTAGAGGTCTGCACGGACCGGGCTTACGGCCCGAGCCCGAACCTGGCCCAGCCCTCGGGCCGGGTTCGGGCCGAATTTTTCAATTTCTTCTCCGACCGGGCCGGGCTCGGGCTTAATTTTTTTTTTTTTTTTTTTTTTTTTTTTTTTTTGCAGGCTCAGGCAGGGCCGGGCTCGGGCTAAATTGTTTTGTGTATACTCGGTCCGGGCCTGGATGAAATTTTTTCCGGGCTGTGTCGGGACGAATCTTTTTCTGGTTTCCTCGTTAATCAACGAAAAAGGAAAATGATAAAATATTTCTTCAGTCCTTTATTTTACATAATTTTACAGGCTGGTATGTCACATAAAATTTTATTTTCTTAAAAAATGTCTGTAACTTCAATTTAATTGCTAGTCAGTCAGTCTGTTCGCAATTTGATTTTCCGCAAATATTTTTAGCATGTCTCGAAATTAATATATTTTATTTCAAGTAATATTAAATGGTTTCCTATTCAAAATAATATGCATGTCACTACTAGTTTGCGCACATGTTCAAAGAAAAGAAATTACATATGTTATTGAGTATAACACGTTGTGTCCTATGGTCTATGGAGTTTAGGTGGTATGAAACCTATAACAATCCTTCCGCTATGACTTTTTCTCTAAGACTCTTTTTTCTTATTTCCAGTGCACTGAATGAAAGTAGCATCATTTTTAGCATGTGCAAAAGCCTCTGTTCTATTGAATATGTATTACCATTAATATTTTGTTTACCGGATCACATGAAAGGTTCGGATACATTACAGATAAGAGGAAATGGTTGAACGTGCATTTTTAGTAGTAATAACCATTTTAAATACCTTCCTATATTGTTTGACGAGTGCTAATATTTTCAATTTGACTTTCTATCTGTCTTTGTGCCTTCTGTACGTCTGTAATAATGCATTTTTGATTATATATAATTATCTTGTAAAAGTTCAGCAGTTTTGTTAAAGAAGACTCTATTGCTATGTAAAACCTCTGCAAAACACATACTAAAAATATTTTTCATAGAAAGGCACGCATTTTTTTTTTACATATTTTTGATTCGGGCCGGGCCGGGTCGGACCTGATTTTAGTGTTTTTTGTCCGGGCCGAGCCGTATACTGACAAAAAATAAACGGACCGGGCCCAGGTAGAATATTTCAATTTTATACCGAGGCGGGGCGAGTAAGCAAATCATTCGTACGGGCCGGGCCTCAAAATTCCGGCCAGTGCAGACCTCTAGTGACAAGGCTCAACACATATACACGAAATATAGTCTGAAGGTATCTTTGACTTTCTTTAGGTTTGAAACGTAAAGATATCAAAATATTTTTCCATTCTGCGCGTTTTGCTGACAGAAGTCTTAATGTGCATGCGCAATCATTTTCTGCCTACATATCTAAATTTAATTAAAATTTCGAACTGATCGATAAATGTAATTTTATATTAGGTGCAGACGTAAACAGTGTTGCCAAATTTTGGGATATTATTTATTCAAAATCTACGACTAAATTTTAGTTGCAATGGTTGGATAATCAATTCAATGTTTAATCGTCTATATTATGCGTATCAAATATCGCTCCTTAAAATTATTGGTGATTACTGAATAAAAACTTCCCTGAATTTGGCAACACTCGGTGTAATCCTTAGCCAGGTAAAATTCAATTACGTACAGCCATTTTCATGCGATATCCGGATTTTTTTTTTTTTTCTAGAGACCCTCTCATCCTCCCCCCCCCCCACACACACATAAAGCATTCTCAAAGCATTTTCAATTTCCTTTATGTTTGAAACTTAAATATATCGCAATATTTTTCCATTCTTCACATTTTGCTGACAAATTTCATTGCACATGCACAAAAGTTTTCTGTCCATATGTATAAATTTAATTAAAATTTCAAAATAGTCGATAAATATAATTTTAAGTTAGGTACAACGTAAACCTCCGCCACGTGTCATTTAATTACGTACAGCTCTTTAAACGTAATAACCGGGAGAGAAGCATTTTATAGAAACCTTCTTTCCCCCCACACACATAAAATAGATATTTATACCCTTTTTATTATGAAATATGCTATATTAGACATGAATAATATTTATTTTTTCAGGGCATTCTAAAAATATTTACGAAAATTAGAGTGCGTACAATCATATATACGGATAAAATGAAGACATAAATAATTTTTAATTCTGGTGAAAAACGTTAAAACCAATTACATATATTAATGTAAAAACTTTTCAAATGTTTCGATTTAATTTGACTGGAAATATACAGCATGGAAAATTATATTTGGTATAACTTTTGTGTGATAAGAGAGTGTGATCAATAAAGCAACTGACAAAATTTCACCCTTTTCTGTGCGTGTGTACGTGCAGGGAATTGTCGAGAACTCTTTTTTTCTTTTTTTGTCCACAAATATCGTGTGAAAATGGCAAGACGGAAATAAATGACACTTGGAACTATGGACCACTTCGAAATTTTAATTGGGTTTAGATATCTAAGCATAAGATTTTTGTGCATGCGGTATAATATTTTTGTCATTAAAATGTACAGAATTAAACTATATTAAACTATATTGCAATAAATTTACATTGTAGACATCAAGTTAGCTAAAAGTGTTTTCAGAATGTTTCCTGTGTGTGGGATGGGAGAGGTGTGTGTGTCTTTTTTATTTCACCACATATCATGGAAAAATATCAGGGCGGAGTATAATAACTATTGATAGGAGTTCAGGCATGTATCCAACCTAAAACAATACATATCGATTAATTTTAGGGTGAGGGTGAGAGATTTTTACATTGCACTTGTGCCACATTAAGGGCATTTGGTAAATGTATTATTTTTAGAGCTAAAAAAATAATAATAACTTTGCGCATGCGAAATAGACTTTTATAAATAAATAGCTCAAAAAGCCAAAATTTTGCAATATTTCAGATTTCATGAAAATAAAAATGCCTTTAGAAAATAAAGCAAATTTTAATTTCTCAATCATTTGGTTCAATAACATGTCAATGCAATCTTTCGCAATTTTAATTTAAATTTATGTTTTTATAATTCCAATTAATTTAGTTGTTTTGTCTGTCTGGGTCAAATTTTGGAAAAAAAATTTAAACCACTTCCACGGTACTGAATTTCCTCAAAGTAAACAGCTGAATTCTTCATCGTTGACTAAACGATATGCAGCCATTTACAAGGATATATCACAGAAGGGGTAGATTTCAGGGTCAAAACTCTATCTGCCAGCTAAAAACTTTTCATTCATTTTTAATCCATTCTGCAGAATTTATATTGTTCAAATACTGCATGCAAGTCTATAATTAATAATAATACAATACGACAATACTATTAGAAATCCATCCAAGCAACCTCGAAAATCTGTCTCTCTGTGTTAAAACTTGCGATTGTTTATATAATATTTGATTCTTTTCCAGATTTATTTTATCTGTCACTCACAATTTAATGAAACGCACTGATTTAAGTACAATACTATTTTGCAGTTGATTTAAAGTTAAATTTTAGTTTTTTATACTTTTTTTTGTTTAAAAAAAAAGTGAAGATGATTTTTTAAATTAAATTGTATTCGAGAAATGTATTCGATAATATTTATAGATGTGTATGTTGATAAATAATAACAAGTAATCATTAAAATTTATGAATACACTTTATTAATCATAAATCAAATTTACCTCTCTCTCTCTCTCTCTCTCTCTCTCTCTCTATACATATATATATATACATACATACGTACATATATAATTTACGCTTATTTGTGTGTGCTGATTTTAATCCGCCCTTCATGTCTATTGGTAATTATTATCTTAATTCGAAAGGTCTAATTTTTAAAAGTCCGTTTCTATATTTTTATGCTCCAATACTACATGAAAACACCCTTTTAGGAATTCAGACCACACACACACGAATATATAGATAAACTAGCAAGCTTTGCCCGCTTCGCTGGGCACTATACTTAAATGAGTTATCAAAATCCTATATCATTATTAATGACCTAAATTAAAGTTCGTGATGTGTTCGGTAGAGGTTTTTCCTGCTCGCAACGCGAGGAGTCCGGGTCCACACTGCCTTCTGCAGCAGCTTGCCTGCTTCTCACTTCCCCTTCCCCAACGAGTAAGTTCGAAGTTTTGCGAAATCCCACTAAAGTACACAATGCGTACACTTAATCAACATCCACACACCAAAATTCGTCATCCTAAGATAATTTAAAGCGAATTCAAACGAGAAAACGGGATTTTACGCGTATTTATTGCCCTCGACTCCAGGAACGGGTAAGGGGGGAAATTTCGTAAAATCTCGTTAAAATAAAGTGTCGGGTATATATAAAAAATTTACGCAACAAATTTCGTGACCGTTGATCCCATAGATTTCCCAAGATAAATTTAGCGCTAAAAGAGGGGTATCGAATTTGCTCCTTCATAACGCCCCCCCCCCCCCAAAAAAAAAAAAAAAAAAAAAAAAAAAATGTTTTTGTAAATATTCGAAAGAATGCACACGGCTGTTTTCAATACTTTTGTACTATTTTCAGTAGAGCTCTACTGAAAATTCCGGAATATCAGAAATTTCCCCCCAACAACGACTTTTCTCCTCCCTCCTGTAAGGACCAAGAATTCCAAAAGTGTACATGTTGTTTTATTCATACTCATGTCTAGTCTTCTCATGTGCAATTTCTTCACCGTTAAGTAATTTGGGGCCAAGTTATGCTTACAAACGTTTATTTTACTTCCTACCCCCCCCTGGGGGAAAGGAAGGAAATTTCGAGAAATACCTTTACTTTAGAGGTCGGATACATATAAACAATCCAAGCACCAAACTTTGTAGCCGCATCTCTCATAAATTTCCCAGGACAAATTTAGCGCTAAAAGGGATGTCTCGAATTTGCCCTTTGTAACGCGTACCCCCCCTCCCCCCCTCCAAAAAAAATGGCAGATTACAATAAAACAAAAACGTGTTTTGAAAACATCTTAAAGAAGACGCATGGTTTGTTTTCAACATCTTTGTTCCATTTTTGGAAGAGATTTACTGAAAACTCCGGAATTTGCTAAATTTCTCGCCAAAAATTGATTTCCCGCCTCCCTTCCCTTAAAAATCGAAATGTCCTAATTCGCAGACAACGTTTTATTTGTACTCATGTGTGGTAATGGCAATTTCTTCACTGTGAAGTAATTTGGAGTCGAGTTATGCTTACAAAAGTGTTTTTAACTTTTGTTACCCCAAAAAGGGAACGGGGGACTTTTGTTAAATCCCGATACGTCAGAAGTTGGTTACATATAAACAACCCAAACATTAAAATTCGTGACCGCAAATCTCATAGATTTCTCAGAACAAATTTAGTGCTAAAAGACCAGTGGTTTATGGAAGTTTCAAGATAGTTCTGCCGAGAAACCAATGCATCATTACAAAATTTCCAGAACTAGACTCCTGTTGAGATTGGAATTTCCAATGCCTAATTTGACTCTAAATCAAAGCCCACCTTCTTGGAAATGAAGAAATGTTCATCTGTTTCCACTTTTACTGTAACACTGTATAGAAAGTAACACGTAAACATATACAGGCAAATTCTAGTCTACAATCATCAACAATCACTTTATATATATATATATATATATATATAGTCTTATGAGTCATTTATAGAATTTTCGAAGAATTTAGTTCTGCGCTATAAACCAATGAATTTTTATTAACTCTGAATTCCAGAACTCTGTTATTATTGAAGTTGGAGCTTCCAAACTTTCAGAACTTTAAACTAAAATGTTCGCCAAATTCGGTCGCCAAGTCGCCGAATTCGACTCCGAATCGCCAAATTCGATGCCAAAAGCAAACATCTACGCTGTTTACTAATTTGCGGCTTGGCGAGATTAGCGATAAAATTTTCAGGTTTCAGGATAGCCAGAAACCCTTTCTCAATTTTAATTGAGTATTTTGGTAAAATTCATTGTTTGTCGCCACTAATTTTTGCCAAAGAGAACAAAGTTTATCAATCTATACTCGAAGGATTTTCACTGAACTCTAAGCTATGAATTTCCCAGTGAGAGATTCTGTAATAAGTCATCCCTGAAGAAAAATAATATATTTGTTTGGCGGTGTATATAATTCTATTATCATGACTTTTGTGGTTGGAGTAGCAATTTTTCTGTTTTTTTTTTTTTCGTGGTTTGAACCTCCCTGTTTATTTACGAATCAGTTACGTCATACAAAAATGTCAATGTTTTTATAACATTATGTGTATTCCAAGTATAAGGAAGTATGTGGTGTCCACAAAAATTTTTTACTATGCATTCCAACTTATGTAACAGCAACAAAGAAATGTATTATTTTCTAAAGATACTTTAAGTTTACTCTCTTACGAGACTTTTAAGAGCATTAGAAGATATCCGAAGTGTATTGAAAAAACACTATATCTGATCAATATCTTTATTGTTATTATTACTTTTTCTTTATGAAACAGTTCATAAAGTGTAAATGTTATGATCCTGCATTAAAGAATATATCACCTGTTTAACAACAAAAGCATTTCATTTCAGCTAATGTACGAAAAAAGAAAGTTATAAAACGAAACTGAGTTTATGATGTAGGACTTCAAAAGAGGAGATCATAAATTTAGGACACATAAATAACTTCCGTCATGTGCTATCTTTAGTGGCTATCGAAACAGCCTACAAACTTTTTCCTATTATTTATTATGTGAATTTGTGACATATAGGAAAATAAACTAAATAAATTTTTTGACTGTCACATAAGACGATATTTATATTAAAGCAAAAAACTTATATGCGGGAAAAATTTACTTAAAAACAATTAGTATTTAAACAAAAATAGATAAGACTTAATATTTTTATGAAAAAAAAATTGAGAAATATATTTGTTTATAGGTTTAAAAAGATGAAGGCGCTCATAAGTTCAAAATATATCGAATTTTCATAAATCATTTAATTTATATATGCAGAGTCTGTATTACGTAGAAACTGTCAGAGATTAATTTTTTTAATACGATAATAGTTAAATTAGAAGAATTAAAATTATTCACAATGTTTATAAAAGAAATATTAATTCATAATGAAATTATTTGCATAAAAAGTGTATACATAACTTTTTTTCGTTTTTAATTCGAAAAAGTTAATTTTAAATAATTTTTCATAATATAATTATATAAAAAATAAAATTTTTATTCTCGTATTAAAACGTTTTACATTATATATATATATATATATATATACGAGGTGATTCCGAGCGAGCAAAGTTAAATAAACAAGATGAAAAATGTTAATTTAATTCGAAAAATTATTCAAGCCAAAAATTCAATACAGCAGTACGTCATCTTCTGCATGTAGAAATACTGCACTCTCTAAAATTTCTGGAGTGAGAATCTCTCTCCTTAAAAAAGTGACCCCTATTTTGACACCAATAAAGGTGAGAAAACACTATTAACACTCTTGAAAATGTGACATTTCTCACTTTTTGTGAAAGGGTGACGTATAGTCACTTTGCCACAAAGAGTGAGGTCATCATGTATTGCAAGATCAAACTTTTGTGGAGTGAGAAACAGCTGCCGCCATCTGTTAATCATAATTCGAATGAAAAATGGGCAATTTCTGAACGATCTGATGCATGCATTTGTTTAACAGAACTTATTCCGAGACTTATTCCTTATAACTAAATTTCTGATGAATAAAAAAAAAAGGAAAATAATTATGTTAAAGATAATTCGGTAAATATTTTTTTCTTTGCGATTGACAAAATCGAAGTAATATTATTAGTGAAGAATCGAAAATCTCAAGAAACATATCGAAACTCGTATTGGTAAGTAAATAGTTTTATTCAGAAATATATAAAGTTTAAGAGAAAATATCACTGCAAATATTTAATGCACAACGCCTCTATAATTATTCATATTTTTATTATATTCATTGACAGCTAACATATGTGAAATATTAAAAGAAATGGGTATAATTCTTTACTAATATTTAAAATCAACAGTGAGTTTTATACTACTGAACGGAAGAGCTTTTCAGGAAACTCTATAGATTTGTATGCGAAAATTTATTTATTTATTTATTTATTTTATTTGTTTATTTATTTATTAAATATGTACACTTGAGTAACTTCTTTTCCTTATAAGCTACTTTAAATGAATGCTTGTATTAGGAAATTTGTTTCCAAGTACACATTTTCATTTAAAATAATTCTAATTTTACCAATTTCAAAATAATTATAATTTTAAAATATCCATTCGAATTCTGTAATTTTATACTGTTGATAAATGAAGTAAAAAATAAAATATGATCGATCCCGTATAAGAATGATTTAATAATGTAAAATAAGCAACAGGTGTATGTGCTCAGTGGTTCAGTGGTAAGACACTCGCTTGCTACGAGGACGGCCTGAGTTCGATTCCCGACGAATCCAAACTGCATTATTTCCACCGTTGAACTGGAGTTCATTCGCAAGGTGAAATGAAATGATATCGTCTAGCGTGCGCAATTTTTTAAAGAAAAATAATCAGTCATATTCTTTAAATTGCTGCGAATAATCTCACTCTTAATAAAGAGTGAGAAATCTCACTCTTTCGAAAAGAGACTTTTCACTCTTTAGAGGTTGGCTCCATTTGGCATGTTCAAAGAGTGAGATGCCACTCTTTTAGAGTCAGATCTCACTCTTCATATTTTAGAGAGCAAATTCAAAGAAATTATGTAATCCTAACAAGTTTCAGGATATATGCATAGACATACATAAAATTCCAAACGTATTATATCGATTTCAAATTTTAAACAAACGAGTCGAAACTGTTTTAAGACATCAAATAGAATAGTGTGTATGACTTATTAAAGGTGTAATCAAGAAACAAATACTTTTTAGATGCAAAATAAGATGTTTACTGTGAAATAGGATGCGAAAAACATTCATCATTTGCTTATTATTCCACACAAAACAATTCAGGGTTATTTTAGGATATGGTAGAAAATAGCTTGAAATACACGCTAGCTTGTGTTTAATTAAAAAAACTGTGTAAAATTGAATTCCTATCACTTCCTATAAAGCTAATTGTTTCTAAATTTCTATTTCTTATAGTTTTTTCTCTTTATCAGACATCTTTTGAGCAACTTTTCTGCTTCATGTTATATTGCTAACTGTTTCTAAACTACGGTTAGGTCCTAATATGTTACGTTGTTCAGGCCTAAGAGAAGACATTTCTTCTAAGTTTCAAGTTTCTAATTTGAACAGTTGCAGAGATACATTGATGGTTTATAAACTTCCAAACCTTTCATCCCCATAAGGGTTAAATTTTGAAAATTCTTAATCTTTTACCTTTTAATTTGGGCTGAAGAGTGACTTTTTGCTAAATTTAAAGCTGCTAGAGTAGCCATTGGAGATATAAGGTGATAAGACTAAAAAAACTTCAACACCTCTTTTCAGCTATTTTAGGATGAACTTTCAGACATAATTTATGAACCAATTTTTCTTTTCGTAAAATTTATAAACAAAAAATGCATGTTTTAGCCACACGAAACACATCAGCGTTAGGACAGAAGAAGCAGATTTCTTTGTGATTAATTAAATTCCATAAGCAGGCTATAGTAATACTTAATCTGTAATTATCTGATTATTTTGAATATGAATTCATTTTATAAAATGTAGCACTTTTAAAACTCTATATATTCATTTAATGGGTATGTAAACAATATCACACACATATATACATATATATTCCGTTGTTTTATTTGAATAATTATATATTCAATAAAATACATTTTAAACATTTATTACTAAAACATTTAAAATTTGCTCGTAGCGTTCGCGGCTTAGTTTGTGTGATTCCTTAAAATATGAAAATGCTACTCGTACAATTTTCAATATAAAACGTGCCATAAAGAAACTAGCATATTTTGATTACTTAGTAAGAAAGCCATCGCAAAATTTTCTTCTATACCATTCTACAAAAGTATCAACTATGGGAACCATTCATTCCATACAGGACCAGGAAGAACCAACCAGCGAGTGTTAACAATTTCTCTGTACAGGAACTTTAACCCATTGTCTAATCTTGAGAACCCCCCGAGGAGGACCAGAAGACACATGTTTTCGTAGACCAGCTAAACGAAGTTGGTATTGATTAGAGCAGGAAGAAATGCTGGTCGTAGGCAGAATGCGGATGAGGTGGACCAACACCTCCGAGCTGAGCTCCACGTCATGGAAGATCGGTCGATTTTATCCAATTAACACTTCCTATGGTACATGTTGGATAGTGGGGAAATCGGCCGATCTTCCGTGACGTAGAGCTCAGCTCGGAGTCATTATTAGAGGTGGTGTAGGGTGGACGTTGAATTACAGGATGATATTTAGTTACAGACTCAAGCTTCCAGTATGTGCTTATTTATATACTGTTTGTGGCTCTGTTGATATTTACAAAATATATACGGATGATGCCAGCAGTCTTCGGGCATTTTATAAAAGAAAAATATCAAAATCAAATAAGGAAAAGATATGCTTGGTGATAATTTGCTTCCCAATGCCACTCTAGTTATATCTGGAGATTGCATATTTCAGCCAGGATAATGCTAGTATACATGTTACTTCTACAGCAAAAGCTTGATTTAAAGCAAATGAGGTCCGTCTACTTGACTATCCATCCTGCAAGCCGCATTTAAGCCCATTGGAAAATATTTGGAACATACTTGCGCAGTCTGTATATAAGGACATATGACTCCATCGAGGGAAAGGCAAACTCATCAATGCGATCAGATATACAAGGGAAAATATCAAAAAAGAAACTTCATCTCGACCTGAATGAACAGTGACTGTTCGACTGATAAATGCCATTGAAAAAACAAAGTCAATTTGTTGGATGTTGATTTTTATATTTTATTCACAACTCCTCAACCTTATAATTATTTCCAAGATAAAATGCCATCAGAAGTCTAAATTGTCATTTAATGCTTTGCTTATAGATTACATATGTTCATAACCTATGTTTATGTTTTTAATTCCATTTCTAAGAAAGAGTGATATCAAAATTTTCGGGTTTTACTATGATTTATATTTTTTTTGTTAATATATTTTGCAACCTGGTACTTTTTTCCATGGTCTTCTTAACTGGTATATGTGTAACGTAAGCATTTGTGTATAATATACTTATTTGTAAGTAATTTAAATTTAATTTTTTTAAATTTTAATTCTATATTGTTAATTTATTGTATGTATTTTTTTATGTATTTTTTTAGTATTATAAATTGTATAGTTTCTTTAGACTTTACTTCCTCATCAAGGGTTGTATTGCCTTGGATAAGCAGTCCTTTGGAGGTGGCAATGGTATCAATTTAGGAATAATAGTCGTTATTTTTTGTGTAATAGTATTTAAAGATACTTATTCAGTTTACACAATTTTGATTTTTTTCTTTTCTAATTTGATTTGGCATTAAAATAGCTCGTTTTCTTTTAAAAACCCGCCAAAAAGCTTCAACGGGGCAGAAAGGGCTATTGTGATGAATTTGGCGAGATTATCGCCCTTGGAGACTTTTTCGGCGAGTTTGGCTAGCTACCTTATTATCAATATATCGATTATCTAAGTTTTAAGTCGAATATTTCTCAAAATAACTCGAAAATCCAGGAAATATGCTAGATTGACAGTTCAGTTCAATCCAAGTTTTGCGGTGTTAAGTGCTGTCATCTGACCAGGCCTCTTATTTTGGTTAAAGTTTATACTGTACAGTCAGTAACAAAAGTTTCCGGAACACTAGCAAAAATTCCTATGTAAAAAAAAGTACACTTAATACAGTTTTGTTAATTAAATCCTTGCGAATCCTGTTCTTAGTTAGTCTAAAAACAGGATTCGAGAAGGATTTATTTAACAAAACTGTATTAAGTGTACTTTTTTTAAATAGGAATTTTTGGTAGTGTTCGGATACTTTTGTTACCGACTGTATATTATACTATGATATAGTTTTATACTGTGAGTTTTGTGTTGTCAGCTATTATTTAGGCTGTGTTTTCTTGTGTAACTGAAGCAGATACTTGGTTGACAGACTTGTAATTTTCTGGAATATTTTGCAAATAATCTTTTAAGCTTCTGCAAGACCTATCACTCATTCTTTAACAATTCAGGAACCCCGAGTACGAAACAATATTTTAGTGTGTCCCTGTAAACGAATCAAAAACAATATAGACGCCAAAAAATGCATAGCTATTTCTGTATGGTGCATGAACATTTTTACCAATTCACATGTCAATTGGCTGTTTTTTTTTCAGCCGTTATTTCGAAGTTGCGTTTTTGTGAAAAATTAAACGTTTTGACGTTCGTTAATTAAGAAAATGGTGCTTTTAGCAGTTGGTTTTCGTGTATCTTTTGTGTGTGTGTATTTGTGTATGTAAATCTGTTTATAACATAATTCAAAAACAGGTATTATCAGTGTTGGGTTAAGTTGAATTGATCATATATTAAACGATACTTCAACTAATGGGGACAGCAGCCTAAATCCAAAGTTACTTAAAAATTGCATTATATTTTTTGTCTTTTCGTTATCTTTCTTTCTTTCTTTTCTTTCTTTCTTTCTTCTTTTTTCTTTTTTAGGTAGATTCCTTATAGGAGATCTACCTATTGCAATGGTTCTCATGACACGACTTCTGGAAAATTTCTTCATATCTTCACCGATCATGACCCCTAGAACCCAAAACCACCCTCCGTTCAAAAGTTTATATATATATATATATATATATGTATGTATGTATGTATAACGCTTTTTCCCATGTTAAGTTGTGAACACGATAACTGGTGTAATTTTTATTTAAATTTAACCAGCTCGGGATATGTTGTCAGGACAGTAAAAATTTCGGTCGAGTTCATAGATGGGGTATCTAGCTCAAAGGGGGTGGAAATGGTGGGGGGTGGAAGTTTTCATTTGTCATAATTTCTTTTATATTGAAAATATGAAAAAATTTCAAATCAGGCGAATTACCGCCTTACCCTAAAGAACAATTTTCGTATTTAAACTTTTTCGATAGCTTCAATTGCTTAGAAGTTACAAGCTAAAAAGTAATTTTTCGTCAATTGTTCTATATAACCGACATTTGCTATATAGCTTTCATTGCAAAAATTTATAATCTGATGCTTATGACACGTGCAAACGATAATAAAAAAGATCACAGAAAATATAATAAAATTTTAATCATGCTTTTAAACAATATAATAATCTGATTTTTAAAAAAAGAAATGTTTAATTTAACAGAGAATATGACGTCACAATTACAACAATGTACTGAGAAAAATGAAATAAAATTTTATCCGTGATTTTAAACAAATAAAATTATACAGACACGACATTATTTCATTATTTAAAACATGAAAATCTGACATTGACAGATTTTAATTTAGTGCCAGAGGCCTACTGCTAAACTTGTTAATATCGACAAATTCTTCTTTAGTTAATTCGTGACGATCTAAATTCCATGATAAAGTTTTCATTAAATCAAACCAATGTGTTTCAGCAGCAGATATTGTAACAAATAACGTTGGAAGTCCAAACTGTCTTATAGCCGCAAAACAACGTTTTTTCTCTTTTTACCAATGAGGGGGAGGTGTGCCTTGGGGGGGGACTCACGTCAAAAGTGTGCCTTGGGGGGGACTCATATCAAAGTTGTACTTTGGGGGGGACTCATGTCAAAGTTGGGCCTTGGGGGGACTCATGTCAAATTTGGGCCTGGGGGGGGGACTCATGTCAAAGTTGGGCTTGGGGGGGGACTCATGTCAAAGTTGGGCCTGGGGAGGACTCATGTCAAAGTTGTGCCTTGGGGGGACTTCATTCAATAAATCCCTATTCAATAAACCGACTGAAATAGGCCCTTAGCACTATTAAGAGTGTATTATAAAAATTCGACAACGCTGTACCGACTGAAATAGGGGTACCTTGGGGGGGGACTCATGTCAAAGTTGTGCCTTGGGGGGGACTTCATTCAATAAATCCCCATTCAATAAACCGACTGAAATAGGCACTTAGCGCTATTAAGAGTGACGTATAAAAATTCGACAATGCTGTACCGACTGAAATAGGGGTACCTTGGGGGGGACTCATGTCAAAGTTGGGCCTGGGGGGACTCATGTCAAAGTTGGGCCTGGGGGGGACTCATGTCAAAGTTGGGCCTTGGGGGGACTTCATTCAATAAATCCTCATTCAATAAACCGACTGAAATAGGCCCTTAGCACTAATTAAGAGTGTTTTATAAAAATTAGACAACTGTACCGACTGAAATAGGCCTCTAGCACTAAAAATAAACGTTAATAAATAAATAAATAAATATATAAATAAAATCAACATATCCTAGGGATAAGCAGGTTTAGATTTAGCATTATGACATAGATGCAAAAGGTAACTGTAATCGTTAAAAAAAGAAAAAAAAATCGTGCAGATCGATGCTGAACGAATTAAACTGGCATGATAAGAAACGTAATAAATTTTTGTGGACATTTAGGTATTATCCCTTTGACAAATGAACTAGGGACGATTTTAATGAATTTTCCGTTGAAGTTTATGTTCATAAGAACTTAAATTTAAATTAAAGTATTTCATTACTTGAATTCCCTTATTTTGATAAATAAAATTATACCATTTTAAAAATATAAAGAACACTCTTTTATTGAAAAGCGAACAAATAAAGGTTTTAGAAAACTATTACATACTTTTAAATCTTTATTAAAAAAAATAATTTTTGCCACTCGACGTTATACACATACATCCAAATCCTGTGTCACATACGATAGTTTTGTATAAGTATAGATATTTTGTTTGGCCCTGATGGGAAAAGTGCCTGGATACACTTGTATATAGTATTGTCATTGATTTGAAGTCGTATGCAAAATTTCAGGTCTTTCGAACGACAAGAAGTTGCCGAAAATTGAATTTCAAAATTCCGTTACATACATTAATAGTTACATCATGTCAATTAATAAAAGTGTGTTAATTAAAAACCATGTTAAACGCTTTAATTAATCATTTAAAAATATAAAATTAAAATGATACGTCAATCTTAATATACAAATATCGTTTGTGGTGAATAGTTTAGAATGCCGGTTTAGGCAATAATTTAAAATTTACAATTGAGAATACGACGTTACAGCTTCCTTTGTCTTTTTATCTTGTGGAAACAAGATATGGGTCTGTGAAGAGATATGAGGTTTTCGCGTGGAAAGAAAATATAATGATGCCAAAGCTGCCATTCTACATCGCCAAGCTATCCAAATTTTGTCGTCAGATAACGAATTTTGTCGCCAAGTCAAAAATTTCGTCGTCAACTATCAAATTTTTCCGCCAAATCACAAATTTTATTGCTAATTTGCAAGTTTTGCCACCAAAATCTCTCCAAATCATACAATTTACTAAATTCGTAACAATTAACATTGAAATTTAGCGGTGCCAAAATGGTCCAATGTTAACTAATGTTAATGCTAATGTTCCAGCTTATGTGAACTAAAACAGTTTCACTTTACAATCTTTACTCATCTGACAATAAGAATCGCAAAAACACAATACAAAACTTTCAATAATTCAATAAAAATTACAATGAAATAACTATCCAAAAACCGCTACCACTTTATAGTATTTGACTTGACCATAGCAACGCCAGGCTCACCAGTGCTTGACCATAATAAGGTCACAAGTGCATTTTCACGTTTCTATTATTTTTTCTTTAAAGAAAGATATTGAAAAACAGTTATATGGATTTTAAATAAAAATTATATTTTTGATTCAGCTTTGGTGGGCAGGAGGAGGGGGGTGTAGCCCAATAGCCCCCTCCCGGATCCTTATTGCTGGGATTGTATATATTTATGACTTCTATTTGTTGACTGATTATCAGCTTGAATTTAAAAAAAATGAAACATTTACAGACCAATAAATCTAGCCTAAAATTTTAAGTAGAATCAATAAAACCCTTTTGTAGTTGAAAATTAAATTTCTTGAAAACAGAATAGCGACGTAAATAATGCAATGTGTGGGAACAAAGCCATTGGCTAAGTATTAATGAATATGTAAAATCTCTTTACATTTGTAACATTAACGTAAAAGAATCTACCTTTACCTTTAAGCTGGCCGAAAAGGGTTTTTTTTTTTTTTTTTTTTTTTTTTTTTAATAAAATTTATAAAATTTGCAAACAATAAACTAATTCCTGTTTGTGAGAAATTATTATTGTTATAGTTATTATTATTATTATTATTTATTATTTATAGTATTTTGTTTTAAAGGTCTAAACTGCGAATAATTAACTAAGAGCATTTTTTGCACATTATATTTTCAAAATGGTATATTAAAAAATTTTAAATTCAATATTCTGAAAACAAGAACCAGTTTAATTTCTGTGAATTTTCTGTGCATGTGCATCTATATGAAAATTTATTCTGTGCAGCATTTCCTGAGATACTGTCGTTTTAATATTTTGCCACACACACAGAGACATGCAAGCAGACAGACGGACAGACAGATATTTTCTAAAAAGGATCAAAATTAATTCTCAAAATATCTAAATCCATCGAAAACCGGAAATTAAAAAATTTTTAAAATCTAATACTTCCTTCTATTGAATATAGAACAAAGTAAAAGTGAAAAAAAAAAAAAAAAAAAAAAAAAAAAAGCTATTTAGTTAAGTATGAAAGCTTTCTGTCACGATCTTCCTATATTTAAAAGAAGTGCATATTTCGTGTTATAATTTTTTTTTATTTTTTTAAATTGTTTTTAATATGTTTTAAATATTGGAAAATAATTTCCAAAAGAAAGAAAAGAAAAACGGAAGACGTTTTACTAATAATTTTTTTATCTTTATATTGGAAAAAAAGAAAAAAAAAAAAATCATGGGATTTTATAGTTTAAAATCAATGTAAGCATACTGTTCTTAAATTGCATTTTAATTTTATTTCTAACAATATATTATTTTTGTATTAGTTTTATGACGTTTTATAATACGTAAAAGTTCCAAAAAAGCAAATAAATTATATTTATTATTTGCTTATATGAAGTACCATATATAAACATAATATAAACTGCACTGTCTTTATACATCTTACTCTCTTTTTTTCTGTATGTAATTAGTAAAAATAAATAAATAAAATAAAAAAAGGAAAGATTATTTAATATAAGTAGGAATAAATACAGTAAAAAGCTTTAAATAAAAATAAAATTATACATCTAAAATACGATATTATTTTATTTCTAACTTTTGTAGGCGTTTTATAAAAACTCATTCAAAGTGCTAGAAAATTAATAAAATTTTTTTATATTATATCGTAAAAGTAAATTTTTTTCATGTATGTAATACCTTCTTAATACTAATAGAAATACTGGTAATGTGCACAATAATGTTTTACTTTCATGTGATTATTTTCTGTATAAATATAGAGGGAGAAAAAATCTTTTGTTACTGTTTCAGAAGCAAGCAAACAAGATTTAAGAATAACAAAATTAAGTCAGAAAATTTATAAAATTTTATAAAAAATATTTTACACGTGAAAGACATTTTTTCCTTTTATTAAATATAGTTAGAATATTTATAGAAATATAACATTAGCAAGATTTTTTCCCCCTATATTTTTAAATGTATGTATGTAGGGAAATAAGGATATATATATAAATATATATTATGATAGCTTCTTGAAAATTTCTCATACTAAACATTCTAAACATAATATACCATTGATGCACACAATTTGTTTTGTTTTATTTAAGCAAATTAAATCATTTGATGCACTGTATGTAAGACAACAGACACCAGATCTGAAAATATTCAGACAGCTTTAATTTACAAATTAAGAATACTATTTTATTTATAATTAAATATTTTATGAGTGGAATATCTGTACAGTTTAAATGCATTTTATTCATTTATTAATTTCGCATATGAATCACAAGTTTCCATTTCAAATGAAATGAAACTTTATCTCTTGTAACAATACACTCCTCATCTTAGAAAAGAAAAAAGAAAACCTGTTACAAGTAATCTTATTAAAGACGTTATTATGTCCTTCAGGCAAGATTTTTTCCTAAAGATAAAGCCTTTATTATCCTTTCTTGCTTTTTTTATTTACAAAATTAAAACTGTAATCTTGAAAATGAGAAAAAATCTTTTAATTATTATAGAAAAGTAAGATAAGTAAAAGAAAAATTAATTTATTTTGAGATTTTTCTTTTAATATATAAAACAAGGAAGAAGATGAAGAAGAAAGTACTCTAGAGCTTATAAGTGGATGGGATAAGTTTAGTTCTGACAAAAGTAGGTGTGTCCGATATTAAAAGAAGATTTTTTACAAAGGAGCTGGACGGTTAAAAAAAAAAAAGTTTACTTTTATTTACTGAAAAGATTAAGACGATGATGGATGAAGATATACCAGACATCATTTTAATCCCTTTTTAATTAAGGACGGTAATGATACGCCCATCAAAGATTCTTGCAAATGATTTATGAGCTACTGTGTCTGTGGATTTCGCTTAACATATAACCAAAAAAGGTTTAATGATATATTTATGTTATTGTTAACCATTCCATAACATGTTTAACAATTTCATAATAACTTGTATTATATTTAGCTTTATAAAATATTCAAATGCGGATAGTACAGTATCCATATTTCTCATAGCGTAAGGTGGGCTTACTGGTGTTAGTATTATCACACTTCGGCTTGAACATTTCATGAGTAACTCTTAGTATACTGTCGTAACATAAGTACTATTTATCATTCGACCTACAGACACAAAATGGGCTCTAATATATATATATATATATATATATATTAATTGAAATTGCGTTTTTTATAGATGAAGACGTTGATCATTGTATTTTTATATTTCATATATTTTTTAAGATAAATTATGCCTTTTTTACGTCTTTAGTAAAAGGATATAATAGTGTAAAAGTTGATCGTTTATTATTATTTTAATATTAATTTAGAAACAGTAGAGATATATGGAATCAATAAGTACTTAATTTAAATTTATTCAAAATAAATATAGTTATTTATCTATGAATTTCATCTTATTTTCTTCAAAATGTCACTGTGATCAACTGGGATCCCATTGGTATTCAGTGAGATAAATGAGAAAAAAACACCAAAAAATTTCTTATATATTTATTTATTGTTAGTTTTCGTAAAGATTATAACCAATTGAACTATGTCCATTTTTTTCCCAGAATATTAGGCACGTTATTTTTAGTATACCGAAATGTTAAATTATCGTTGGGATCATATTTTATCCCATGGTAGTAGGAAATCTGAAATAATTTTTAATATTATTAATTTATTTAAAGTTGTGCCTTTTTGAATGAAGAAAAAAAAAAAAAAAGTTAAAAAATTCACGTAAGCTGAATTATAGTTACTCATTTAAGAAATCATAAATTTCAAAAATCTTACAAAGTTTTTAAAGTAAAATGTTCATAATTACTTATTGTCACGCCATTATAGCAAAATGTATACACGCCATTATAACAACTCTTTTAACTGCTGAACGGCTGCAGTTTAGTCATAAAAGCAGTATGTAAATATAGCAAGGCGGCCATGCGTCACAAGATGGAACCGCTTTCAGTACCACATGGTGAAAAACAGCGAAGTTAGCGTTCTTACTTCAAAAACGGTTTAAAATTGGGGAGGGGGGGAGTCAATTACAAAGTGTTAGAGCATCATTGATTTAGACTGAAAAGAAACTTTGTAGATATTAATGATAAAAATAGAAGGCTTAAAATGCGCATTTGTTTGGTCGCAATTTCCTACATTGTGATGTGCAGAAACTACCGCAGAAAGAAAACGATAACTATCCATGAACAAATACCTTTATTTTCGATGTTCACACTTCTGTCCGTCAGCTGCAATGCACATTTGTACCTTTGCTTGAACTTTTCGTTGCACACATTGCATCTTAGCAAGTGATACGTATGCTAGGTATAGTTCAAAGTTCCGTCATTGGAAACAGTCACATTGATTAGCGCATAGTCATTTTTTTTTATAAATAGACACCACTTTTATAGTTGGAGCTGCAGCGGCTCAGTTGTTAAAAGGGTGATGTCCCCGTGTACGTCTGTGTGTTTTTATGTTCTTTGTCCACTTCTAGTTTTGAAAGGATGCTCCGATTTTGGTAGCTCTTAAAAAAAGAAGAAAAAAAAAAGCTTGACCTGTGAAAAATTCCTTTGTAAGATCATTAGGTCTGTTTATCTGTAACTCTTTTCGTTTTTTTTTTTTTTTTTTTTTTTTTTTTGTTATTTCTTTGGTTTGTTCCCCCAATACTCCTTAACAATATTTTATACTATTTTGTTATTGGAAAAGTCTTAGATTAAAAAGTCGCCTCACTGAAACAAAAAATATAGTTTCTAGGGGAGGGGGATATTTGTTGACTAATATACTGAGATTTTGATACTTTTTTTCTTTAATCAGAAAGTCATGACTTCTAAAGATTTTTGTACACATTCGGACAATTTATGCACTTTTTTCTATGACATAAACTCAAATTTGCCATTATTTTTAGTTCTGTCTCTTTTCTTGTTGGAGGGAAATACATGAAGTCGCTTCGAACGTCTTCCCATGTTCTGCAATATGAATATATTTTCACTGAAAAGAAAAAAAAAAAACTTTTTTGAGAAAAAATAGAACCGACACTAAAAGGCAATTAATATTCTGATTTTTTAAATTAATTTGAAAAACGACATAAAAAGGAATTGTAAATTAAATTAAGTATAAAATAAATTTCTTCACTAGACAATATAAGCACTACTATTAATCATAACCTTTGAATTCGGCACAAAATTCAATAAAAAGTTATATTTCTTATTCAATACACAAATTAAATTAAGTTCAAAATGTACATCTCACTATCTCACTTTGGCAGAACACAACAGAAAACAACTTATATTCAAATAAAATAATTACATTTTCGTAAGCAGCAAAATTTCGCAATAAAAACTTGCGCAGGGGGTCACTACTTTACGTGGATGTTACTGGTGGATCAAACTTATACAGTGATAAAACAATAAAGGGAACTATGAAAATGGATCATTCGAGAGTTATTGGTTAGCGCAGTTATCAGTCTCAAATCAAATTTGCCAAAAAACATCAAACCTTATATAATTTTGCGCCGATTTAAAGGTAATAGTAGTGTTTAAGGAACCGCTTCACTCACTGCCGCCGACGGCCGAAAATAATGTTATTCTATGGGAAATTTTTCTTTACAAATAACTTATTAACTAATACATATCTTTAAATTCTGTTTTCACATTCTGAGAATTCTCAGCTGTTAAATTGACGGAATTTTTAAAAAAAAATTTCTTTTTTACTTTTTTATATTTTATTTTGAAGCTGTAAAATACGAATTCTCAATATGTGAATTTTTTTTTCATTTTGCAAATTCAAAATAAATTATTAAAAATTTAAAAAATACATTTTTAAAAAAGGTCCGTCAAGTTAACAGTTGGGAATTTTCTAAATGTGCAAACAGAATTTAAAAATATGTATTAGTTAATAAGTTATTTGTACAGAAAATTTCCCCATAGAATAACATTGGCTCGGTCTCCCGGCGACGGTAAGTGAAGAGGGCCGTTAAGTTGTATGACGAAGGAACTTTTGAGCATTAACCATATGCAGTCGGTTCTGTCTTTTTTTTTTTTTTTTTTCAAACGAAGTTTTATTTGAAATCGATTAAAATAATAATAATAATAATGCATTTTTTATGACTCTGCAAGGAAAAAAAAACAAGTTACATTTAATTCTCATTAAATAATTTAATAAGACTATTCAAGTATAAAACATTTGAAATTTAAAGTAGATCAGGCGTGAAAATTTAATGAAGTGATTTAAAATAAATTGATAATTTCCAGTATTCTTTTTAATTACATAAATTTCTTGTTACCATACCTTTTGTACTTAGTTCAATTAATTTTGATCTGGAAGGAAAAAAAAAAGGAGCCTCTATTTTGTCCTTTCTTTTGAATCATTAAGAATAAAAAAATATCGTTCAAAATTGAATACCCTTATTGTAATGGGGGGTAGGGATGTGAAAAATTTGTTTTTGTATACTGAAATAATATTATGACCAATGCATTGCATACACAATAGTATATTTTGAGATATTTCTCTCAGAATTGAAAATTTAATTCTTAACTATGAGTTAAAAAGCAGTATTTATATGAAAGGCATTGCTATAATTAATTTCCTTCACATTTTTGAAAACGAGAATATTCTTTTCTGACCTTTATTAGTGCCAAAATAATGGTTAGTGGGTTGTAGAGAATAAGGCCGATGGACTACTTTAGGGTCCTAGGCTTTAAAGGGTGTGCCCTCGGTGGGGTCTCCTTCTAAGGGGCCCTTGCTCGTATATACGCAAGTTTCAGAGGAAACCACGAAAAGCTCCGAACGGCTAGGCTGACGAGCCAGGCCAGGGATTGAACCTGGCACCTTACAAATCAAAATAATGGTCACCTTTGTTAATCGAATGAATTTTTGAACTCCAGAATTGGGCGAGAGAAAAACACCTTCTTTTTAGTAAAATAAGGTGAGTACAAGGTAAAAATTTTTCAACCGAATCATATCATTATTATATATTTTTCAGAGCTGTACTAGCTGTATCTTTTACAAAAATAAAAAGCTCGTATACAGTTATAATTTTGATAAGTTTTAAAAATATTTTGTCAACAGAATGAAGAAAGAAATACCATGTTGGTTTAGGTAAACCATTATCTTAAACGTCTTTCACGAAGATTTATTGACGAATAAAAATCATACTGTATTATTTACAGTTAAAATCAAAAGATAAATAATTTTTAATTTAATTTTTTTTTAATTAATTAGTTTTATTTATTTATTTATTTTGAGATAAATTACAATTTTCACAGAATTATTTAACTTTAAATACGTAATAGCTGTCAATCAATTGTAATGTAACGCATCAAAAGAGGTTGTAAAAAAAAAGTGTCCTGAAACTTTTTAAGTTATAGTTGAAGCGCTGACATGGGAAAGGTAGAAATTCATGAAATGTAAATTTCACAAGAAACGCAAAAAAGAGTTTGGATTGAACTAAATAAAGATTTTTAATAACAATATACTTACAAAACAGTCGTATTAGATCCAAAAAAACATTTGTTATCCCAGTGTTACATTTTTTATGAAGAAACAAATCATAACAGTGTACAAAAGTTACGGTAAAATGAATGATATTTTTGACCCATATATTCCAACATAGACAGTAGGTCTTTTTTAGTAGGGTTCCTGATGATAGGCCGCTTTGCAAGTGGTGGTACAGAATGAAGTTCGAAGATGATCTTGACGGATTTACCTTTTTTTTTAATGTTGTACTCTCTCCACGGTTCCAGTTCATTGAAGGATGGTCTTATTTTTATATTAGGCAGATTATCACTAGAAATTTAAATCCATGAAGCGGAGCTGATTTTGATTGGTGTTGTATTCAGTAACGATCGCATACTACGGAGAATTCATAGAAGTCTTGCTCTATCATCATTATAACTGTGAATGATTAAACATTTTTATCATCCTAAATCATTTTGGCTATTTCTTAAGGAACCATTAGTTTAGAAATATTTTTTCTCTTTTCAATAATACCGAAATCTCGGTCACATGGCATATACGAATGCCCCGATGCCAGAAATTTTAAATCGATATTATCGATAAAAAATTTTTACTACAGAGTATATTAAAACCATTAGAACCATCCTGTTTTTATTTTAGCCGGTGCAGTTGTCATACCACACATTTAAATTTCTTTTTAGTGTTTTGAAAGATGTTTGTTAATGTAATCACTTTTAGAAGGCAAGAAGCCACCTCATTCCCTCCGCGACCAGAAATGTCCTCATGCCATAAGAACATAAAACTCTTGTTAGTAACTCCGACGTGAATACAAAGGTTAAAGTTTGACAATTGACGGCTATAAAGCATGCTGGAGTGTGTAAGTGTGATTGTAAATAACATCTGTTGCATATCCATGTTGATGGTGCATGTGACACTTGAGGTCATGCATGAGGAAGTATTATTGTCATTCAAAAGCTTCATTGCTCAAACATCCTCAGATGTCTTCAAAATACCTCAAATGCTTTCGCACACTTGAACACGTACGTTTTTAGAAGCGGGATCATCGGTATTACGCGGCCTTCTTTGCTTCACTTTCACGATGTTCATTAAACCAAACAGAAAGTTACCTTGGCTTTCCTCCTTTTGCTTCCAGAAATCAGAGTGCAGTTTTTTTACTTTATTCTCCTTGAAGTGACGGCAACTATATTTGTTGTACAAGTAGCCTGTACAAAGGAAATAAACAAACAGTTAGACCGTATACCAAACTACAGCGTCTAGAATAAACAGTGTGGAAATCGCCTATAACCGTGATGTTAAAATGATGCTACAAAAATTAAGCTGTGATCGAAGCTATTGCTAAAATCGAAGACCTGATTGGCCTTTCCCAGTTTCGTCAGTTTAATCACGTGCTCTAAGCATATAATTAACCAATATGGAGTCTCGGTTTTGTTGTCGTGACACTAGCTTCGATTACAATGACATCTGGTGACAGGCTTAATTTTTTTAGTACAATTTTATTCGCCGCTTTCCACACTGTTTATTCTAGACGCTGTAATCAAACTCCGTTACGGCATGCAACTTGAATAAATTTTCAAAAAAGGAAAATATGGCTTACCAGTTTGTACGAAATAAGGTAAACAGTAAATGACAGATGCATGCCTTCAGCTCGAAGCGGGATCATCGGTATTACGCGGCCTTCTTTGCTTCACTTTCACGATGTTCATTAAACCAAACAGAAAGTTACCTTGGCTTTCCTCCTTTTTCCATATCGAAGCAAAAATGCTGTATTAGTAACGTCAGAGAATTATAGAATTTGTAAAAACTGTGTAATACACAAAATAGCACTACAACTCACAACTCACAGCTGATAGTGATTGACTTATTTCTTATTCATAACACCTGATCTCCTCTTGGCACCAGAGCCATCTTGAGGCGTTCATGGCAACTAAATGACACAAAATTGGACATAATACCTTCTCTACGCTAATGGCACGACTCCTTACTACTTTTTCTATGAAAAATAAGAAATATGATATTTTTTGACTTACTACCTTTCCCGTGCCAGTGCCTCAATTATTATGAGATAATTTTTATTTTTATTTATTCATGAATTGATTTTTTTTTTTTGTTGTTGTTTGTTTTATTCATAACATATGCATAAGATTTGTATGATTGACTCGTAGTCCGCTTGTAAATATTCGTCAGGTAATTACAGATAGCACATGACAGAATTACAATACGAAGAAAATGGAAAAACACCCAGGGCCAGTGCGGGAATCGAACCCGCTTTCCTACGCTCGAGGGCGGTTAGCAGTGTGGTGACATAACCACTCGGCCATGGAGAGACCATTTATTTTTTGTTTGTTTATTTTGTAAATTTTATCATGAAATCAATAAATAAATAAATAAATAAATATCTGGAAAAATTGCTAAAAAAAAAAAAAAAAAAAAAAAAAAACGTGAAATCTGTTAGTGTGTCTTCCACTAACTGAAACGTGCTATTTTTACTTATAAAATCTGGTTATATTAACAGTTTTAAAAGTTACTTGATCAAGAGCTTTAATGAATTAAATTAAATTTTACGCTTTTAGATAGCAATTGTTTCTTTTAAAAATGAAATCTATAAAAAAAGTAATAACGATTTACATTGTAATAAAGATTTGTATAAATTAATGTAATCAATACTGGTATTAAACAACTTATACTTATACTATTGTGCAACATATATGTTTAATTTAAATATTCGTAAGAAATATTCTGAATAGAACTTCTTAACACCTTTCAACTTTCAGGAAATATTGTAAAGAAAATAAATTCATGATACAGAAATTCTGCAAAAAGACCATAAATTCAGGTCACATAAACAACACTCTTTTTCTTTAGTATCTGTGGTGGCTATCGAACCAGCTTGAAACTTTTCTCATTTATTTAGTATCTCAGTTTGTGACATTCAGTAAAATGAACTCAATACATAATAGATAATGTCGCAGATGGCGACAGATGTATTATGGTGCAAACGTAGTTGTATGAAAAGAATGAAATCGATTGAATATATATGACTAAGCATACGAAATCCATTGAATATATATATATATATATATATATATATATGTATGTATGTTTATATATCTGTACTGATAAGTATAAAGGATTTAAGTCCATATTCTTGATTTTTCAGGAGACGAAAAATAAAGTTAAACTAACTAAAAACTAATCAGAGGAATCGATTAGGAAAAAGGGATTATGTTGATTTACACGCTTTATACCATTCAGTGATTGTCAAGCTTCATCTAATAAACGAAAAAAATTGAATTAAATACTTTATACCGAAGATTAATGCTAAATTTCTGACTTGAATCATTTTTTTACCAATGGATTTTCTCAAAGACTAAATGACATGGATTTAAATCCTTTATACCAAGCAATAGAGAATTTTTTTCTGAGTCTGACTATGTACTTAACCCAAAATCGACATTTTTGGACTTAAATCCTTTATAGTTATCAGTACAGATATATATGAACCCCAAATTGAAAAAGGTCTCTAATTTTCACAATGCTTTTGGTAACCTCATAATGGTTAAACCTTCTTTTTCCTTCTAAAAGAATTCTCCTCTACAACGGCGGAATTAAAATTAAGAATTAAAAATATTGAAAGGTTATCTTCGCTTGAGAATTGATAGAAACATCTAGAAAATTAATAAATTAATATGCTTTAAAAAAATTCCAATGCAGAATAGAATATAATTCTTCAAATTTTATAGAAAATTGAGATTTTTGTTTTTCGCTTACATTTTGAAATCACAAAAATTTAAACAAAACTTTTCTCAACATTATTTCAGTGAGTGTTATTGTTTTTTTAAATATAAATAAAAATTATAAAAATCAAAAAATGATCTAGTACTGAAAAATGCAATATACTAAGCATACGACAATACAATAGAATGAAGTTGCTATCGATAGACGTTATGTTTTATCCAATTTTAACAGTAAATATACCAACTAAATTATTTTATCAACGTATATATGTATATATATATATATATATATATATAGTGGGTGCGGTAGTGGGGGTTCGGATAATTAATTACTCGAATACTATTATATACTTAAATTTAATAAAAGAAAAGTTATGTACAGCACTATATATGCAGGATGATATTATGAATTAATATTAAACAGCCGAGTTATACTCATAACTGATATCGTCAAGAACGTTCAACAATCACTTGTATTATAACAGTCAAAACAGAAGTTAGAGTTTATATTTATGCATATTATAAAGCACCCGTCTGATGCTGTTAGTCCAACTAGATTATGCAAATAGTTCACTTATTATCAGTAGATAATATAATGTTCCGCACAACTTTCGTCAAAATAAAATAAGAAGCTCCCATTGCCATTTTGTAATACAGCCGTCGACAGAACCGAGGTCTGCCATCGTCAAATCCAAACAACCGTCTGCCGCTCCAACGCACTTGCTCGAAAATTCCACACAGGAGGATACGCGCACAGGAGAGGTTAGAGCCCCTAAATAAAATAATAGGCCAGCGCATCACCGCCATTTTTTTGCCTCCGAAGAGGACAGCATTCCCACTTGGCGTCCTTATCGCTTCCCTGATGATTTTAAGAAAACTTGGTCTGAAGCTAATCCGTTCAAGATAAGAGCACTAAGCAACAATAATATTCCTAAAAACACATTTTTGTTCATAGTACATTCTCAGGATGTCATTTTATTCTGAGGTTATCCTATGGATGTACTGGGGTAAGATATGTTGTTAGGCCGGTTCTGTTTTTTTTTACAAAATGTCGCCAAAACTCAAATACACAGTAATAGAAGGCCTGTGAACACTTTATATTCACTTCTTGAATGATTATAGCAGTTTATCTCTAAACAAACTTTCATATCATAGTTTACTTTCATAAGTTATGAAATATAATAAAACAAGTTACTCTAAAGTAACGTAAGACGATAAAAAAATGTTTGTCGTTTGTTTATCAGAGAAACGCGCTGGGTACATGTAGCAACCCTAAGGCAACAAAATGCCTGATGCGCCAGCTCGTATATATAGGAACCTTAGGAGAGGTGAGAGTGATGACGTCCTTCTGACATCACAACTACGTCTTGGTTGCGTCATTCCGTCAAGGCTGCTCGTTTGCTTGTCGCTGCAGTGATAGAACTGGATTTATAACAAAGCAGATTTTGGAATTAAATGACTGGACAAGGTTGGCGTTTTCCCTACATATATATATATATATATATATATATATTAGAATATTCATTGTATATATAGGGTAATTATTATTAAAGTTACGATTTCAAAATGCTATAATCTTAAAACTACCGGTCAGAATGACAGGATATTTTACCAGAACAATCGTAAGTCAGTGGAATTTTGTTTGGCAAAGTAAAAGATAATAGTTCCAAAATGTGCCGTTAATCATTCGTCAAGTGTTTTTTCATGAAGCTTTTCTTTTTCTCTTGTTACCATCATTGTTTTCGCTGTGAACACGTACTCTAGTAATTCGCTAAATTTGTCCTAAACCCTTGGAATCTAGGTCACTCCATGATAAATTAACACAACTAAAAACCTGACGTCCCTATCATTTTTAGTTTTTGATATACAGGGCTGCGAAAATTGGGTAAAATGTGCAAATTTTCGAAATTCTACTATTACAAATGTGCCCATACTTTGTTGCCTAACTGACATACAGACATCAATTGGGTATCATTAGAAATCTTATAATACATGTTTTCAAATGATGTATCACATGCTTATATTCTTAAAAAGTTTAATTTTAAAGTCAAGCATTTTGATTTTTGTCCTTCAATATCTCAAAAAAGAACATATTTAATTAAAAATTATGTGTTATTCTTACGTTTATTGTGTATAATTATTGTGAGTTTCAGCATGGGACGGCCATGAGATGCTGAGTTATAAATTAAAATGCAACCCTCCACCAGTATTTTCGTACCGAAATTGTACGTAGAATGTTTCAAGATTTCGTTTATATCTAAACAAATGTTCCGAATTTCAAAAGTTTATGCGAAATAGTTCTTGTCTTACAAACGAAGAAGGCAAAAACCACTACTAGACTACTAGACTAGATAAAGGAATTGACATCAGAAGTATGATTTTTTTTTTTTTTTTTAATTATTAAGATATTTAAAAGCAGCAAAGATATTATACATGATTGAATGACTATATACTGAAAATTACACAATTAAATACAACTTCTTTAATGAAAAAAAATAGTTGAGTATATATATACACATATATTGCTTCTTGGTTCCTGCGTATAATGAAAGATCACACACACAAACATATACACCCATGTACACACACTGTATAGATAGATGTAATTAGACACTTTAATGTCTTGCCGAATATCTAACTGAATATTTGATAGATTCTCTTGGGAATTACACAATATATATTTTTCTGAGAAAATATATACCCGAAAAGTAAAAAAAAAAAAAAAAAAAAAAACTATATATATAAATATATAGAAAAAAAAACTATGCATGATCACCATTTTGAAAAATAAAGATTAACATGCATTGTAGCTAAAGCTTGATGCTAAAGCTTTTGATTGTATTCGTTGATATTATAACAGAAAGATTTTCTTAAAGATATTAAAAAAAAAAAAAAAAAGCGTTTTACTGTAACATACAGGGTATTCAACCCCGAGCAATGCCATTTCTAGACAACTTTATATACTACATTAAACACAACATACGGTAATCATATTATAAAAGTTTAGAATATCCACTAAAACATGAGCATTTTTGATAGCTTCTGACATTTCTGCCTTTTTCGATTTTGAAGTTGTCACGTAAGTGCTCAAAACGGAAACTAAAATTCATTTAGCTTACAATTAGTTTTTAAAAAATCAGGTTTTTTATTTATACATGCATATATATACTTAAATATTTCTTTTAAAAGTAGACAGTTAATTGTTGAAACTAATACAAATTAGTTTATTAATTGTTCCTTGAGATGTAATAAAATTTTATTTAGACCTTTGTATTACACAATGGGACAAGGGGAAACTGAAACCATAGAGTCCGGTCTGCCTCAGGCATTTATGGCTTAAAGACTAGAAAATCTGTAGATATTTCTGATGACGAAAACTAAGTTTATTTTTTTAGTGAGTATTCTTTTATTTATACATAATTAATAGTGTAAAATTTGGAAGGAATGATTTTAATGATTACAACATTTTAAACTCTATATGAATGGGCTGTATATTTAATAGAAATAAAATTAAACGATTATACTATTCTGAGTTCTGTTCCGTTAAAAATATGAAGAAATAATATAGAATTAAGCTATTTTCCCCAAATTCTTATGTACTTACTGTCATTCACTACGGTATGTTTGTGAATCTCAAGCTAATAAAAAATGCGCCTCCATTTTAAGGTAAATATAAGCTTTTTTATTTGTTTCTCCGTGGCTGAGGTAGTTAGAGCGCCATGTTAGTAACGCGGTGATCGAGCGTTAGATACCCCGAAGGTCCGGAGTGTTAATTTTTGCAGATAATTAGTAGAAAAGATTTCAATTGATAAAAGAAAATTTTTCGTTGACTACACATTATTCTAAGAATTTTTGAAGAGTTTTTTAAGAAGCTTTTTTTTTTTTTTTTTTTTTTTTTTATGTTCGAATGCTGAAATTTAAGGCAAACATTTAGTCATCAAACATAAAAATGTTTTATAAAAATTAACTCATCGATAAATTCACAAAGTAGTACACAAACATATTTAAAATATTTTTTAAAACTGAAAATTGAAAAATTTTTTGCAGGAAGCAGCATTTTATGCATATTTTTATAATTGTAAAACAATTATGCAGTTATTTAAATATATATATATATATATATATATATATATGCATATTTACGTTTGTAATGACCGATTGATGGCACAATCAGAGCAATAACTAATGACCAATCGGCAATAATGGCAATGCATCGGTCAATGGATCAAATGACCCAGAAAATTTTTTTGAAACTCGGTCAGGCGTGTATCGAATCTTCTACTGCTTTACCGCCTAGACTTTTATGGTTTATAAAAGAGTATAAATTCTTTTACGCTGAAATTTATCATTTCACCTTAATACAAAAAAATTTGCAAAATCATAACTTCGAAAAAATTTATGTGATATGATACATTAAGAATTTGGGTTTTAAAAGTTCTTTTTTTTTTTTTTTTTTTTTTTTTTTAAGATTATAGTTTATGCGGAGGATTTTGTTCCATACTAGTGCATGGTTTTCAGTTACTATTGAGTGTATCAAAATTATGTTTAATTGCTAGGTTCATTGTATAAGATTTTGCTATTTCTTGCCAATTGCATTTCTTTTATAAAATGACTTTAAAATAAAAGTAACATTTATTTAATTGTTGTAAAAAGAGAGTTTTTAATTTACTAAAAATTGCAGGCATAAAAGGAATAGAGAAAATTTCTTTTTTTCCGTTGTAGAAAATGTATTTTAATATAAACATAAACGATTAGTTACTCATTAAATAAAAGGAAATGTAAATGCATTTATTTCATTATTTTACTGAAATATTTGTTTAAGTATGAGAGATTTCATAAACGCATTGCTTTTTTTTTTATTAAAATACATTCTAATAATATGAATAAAACACATATAATTATCTTATATGTGTATTATATTATAATAATCTTTAAAACAATATTTAAAATTTTAAGTATCTTTAAAATTTCAATTGTTAACGCAGAGGAAAACTTCTTACAACATTTTATTGATTTTTTTTTTTTTTTTTTTTTTTTTTTTAATGTAATCAAAAGTTTTTTTTTTTCTTTTAAGTACAATTGATGAAGATCAAAGAACTTCGTCGCACTTATACACGCAACTTTTTCATTAACACTCTTATTGTTTTTTAAATAAAAATAATTTTAATTTTGCCCAATTAATTTTCGAAGAGTTTTTCCTGCGTAGTAAAAAATATACATATACTTTATCCTGTCAACAACAGTAGTTTCTTCCCCTTTTTATTCCCTCAGAATTTACGTTTCAAAAAAACCTCTTCAAGAACTTTTTTTTTGTCAGTTCTATATTTTGTTTATATGTTTCCAGTTTATTCATTTTTTTTTTTTTTTTTTTTTTTTTTTTTGGAATAATCCTTTCAAATTATAAAGCTTCGAATTTAATGAATTTAAAGCTGTTTTAATACCAATGTAAGTTATTCTACATTAAGACTACTGAAACGAATAGTGGAACTATTACTGAAAAAAATCTCTAAACAAACTGATATATGCACAACTCAAATATTATGTTTTGATTTGATTTGAAAATATTATATTTCCTTAATATTATATGTATTTTATATCTGAATTTTGCTTTGAAAAGTATTGATATCCTTTAACAAATTTTTGAACAAAAATAAGTTAATTGATAGATTTTGTTTTATTTTACATTAACAAATGCATAGTCGAAAACCATTTGTGTATGGAACTTACGTTAACATTTTTTGGATTCTAAAAACTTAATAATGTTATATAAACAACAAAGGCAGAAGTGTGGGGATTTTTAATGTGGTATATAAACGAATATTTTATTAATGATATTTTTCTTTCAGATTTTTCCCATCTTAAATACTTGAGAACAGGATTATTTTCCAAGTGATAAAAATCTTCTTTCATTTTTACATCTGTCTGGCATGTAATTTTAGCATGATGGCATGCAACACTGAAAAAAAATTTATTTTATATTGCAGAGAATTCCTGTCAATAAAAGTTACCAGAAAATATGAATATGCTACATTTAGAAACTGTATACAGTTATTTTCCGTAGACGCAACAGTACAGAAAATAAGTACTACTGCTACTACTTGAAGTATGCATAAAAGTTGAAATATGTAAATCAAATACTGAGTTTATTTATTCACTTTTTCTTTCTTGTATTTTTATGCAGCTATTCAAAGTTCTCTTTAACTTTAATGCATATTATTTTTCAGTTTTTTCAATTACCCTTCCTTTATTTTTTCCGCTTTTCTAGCACTTTCCAAATCAGTTGAAAAGTGTTTATGACTTCGGTTTGTCTGCCTGTCCGTTGTATGATAACGTAGCCAAAGAACAATGAAAGTTAACGCTTCTAGCGAGTACATACAGCAAGAAAGTGTTAGAAATCAATGCAGGATTTTTCGTTCTTTTGTTTTTCACTTGTTGTGCAACTATAGTATAAGAAGTGAAAGGAGCAAAATATAATCGTCAGATAATTTTATTATTTTTATCTTCCAAGATTTTAAATTTTGAAAAAATTGGAATGGGTCGTCATTTTTTACACTTTTATTACAATGCTAGAAATTTGTTAATTATATTTCTATCTCTGATTTATCTTTAACTGCATGTATTCAATGGTAAGTTTTGAATTTACCATTTACTGCATATGCACAATAACTGAAATTTTCTTAAAGAATCTACTTAAATTTAATAAAAAACTTCTAATTTTTGTTTAATTTGTGTAATATATATATATATATATATATATATATATATACTACATAAAGTCTAACCATTACTTAACTTTAGAATGGCGATAGCTTTTTCCTTAAACGTAATATCTAAGGTATAAAACTAGTTGGCATAGGTGGACTCTGCTCAGTTCCCCATCATATTTATGTTCTCAGAAATTTCTAGTGCGAGACATATTATAATCATGTTAAAAGAAATGAATTTGACCAAAGCTTGATACAGTGACAGAATGAAATCCCCGCCTAATAGGCTATCCACCGTTCACTTCGATATATTTATCTTATTCTAATCTATTAATTTATTTTATCGGGGTCAATTCCGTTGTTTAGTTTTCATGCTACTATTTCCAATGCAATAATCCTCAAAATTCATATTTATATGAAAAATTTACAATTTCGCCATGTTGATAAAATCGTAAATTACGAATAATTTACGAAATTCTCCTATTAGAATATTTGTATTCAATCATGTTCAAACAAATATCATAAATGTAATTTTGAAGTTGTCTAATGTATTTACGATCCTCAAAATGGAAGTTTATGCTCAATTTTGAATTATTCTGACATGTTAAGTAAATCGTAAATCCCAAATAACTTACGAATTTTTTACACTGGAAAAATCATAGTCTATCATATTCATGCAAGTATCCTAAATAATATTTCGAAATTGGTTTCACGTCTTTACGGTGAAAATATCCCTCAAGATTGACGTTTATGTGAAATTTTGCTCTGTTTGCCATGTTAAGAAATTCGTAAATTTCCAATAACTTACGAAATTTTTATATTGAAAAATTCTTAGTCATTAATATTCATTCCAGTGTCCTAAATAATATTTCAAAAGTAGTCTGACATCTTTACGATGAAAATATCTCTCAAAATTGACGTTTATGTGAAATTTTTCCCTATACTGCCACGTTAAGAAATTCGTAAATTTCCAATAAATTGCGAAATTTCCAAAGTAGCCTATTTATAGTTACTGATGTTCATTCCGGCATCAAAACTGATATTTTAAAACTGGTCTGACATTTTTACAGTAAAAAGTTTCCATTTAATGTACGTTTAAATGAATTTTTGTCCTATTCTCCCATGTTAAGAAATTCGTAAATTTCCAATAACTTACGAAATTTTTAGATTTGAAAATTCATAGTTATTAATATTCATGCCAGTGTCCTAAATAATATTTCTAAAGTAGTCTGACATCTTTACGATGAAAATATCGCTCAAAATTGACGTTTATGTGAAATTTTCCCCTATACTGCCATGTTAAGAAATTCGTAAATTTCCAATAACTTGCGAAAATTTCAAAGTAGCATATTTATAGTTAGTGATGTTCATTCCGGCATCAAAACGGATATTTTAAAACTGGTCTGACATTTTTAGAGTAAAAAGTTTACATTTAATGCACGTTTAAGTGAATTTTTGTCCTATTCTCCCATGTTAAGAAAATCGTAAATTTCTAATAGCTTACGAAGTTTTTAAAATCGGATGTTGCAAATGAATAGGGTTCTTGCCAGTGTCGAAAGTAATATTTTAAAACTGATCTGACCTCTCTGCAATAATTTGTTCTTGAGATATCGTGTACACAGACTAACAAACTAACGAACTAACGGACTAACGGATTAACAGACACCCTACAGACAGACACCATATCAGTCATTTTCGGATTCCTCACATCTGAAAACGTGTAGAAAAGTCAAAAACACGAGGTCGAAAATTTTCACGATTACCTAAGTTCCCCATACCTATAGTATGATGGGGAACTAAAAAGCTATGCATTACAGGTGGAGATCATTTACAGGATTACAAAGCTGTTGTTTAAAAAACTGTCGACAAAAAACTGTTGTTTGTTCAAGATAAACTGATACCAGAAGTAAACAAACAAATAAACAAGATATTCTACTTTTGTGTCATTCTGGGAGAAATGGTGGCTTTGTTATCCATAAAAAAATGTGTTAAGATTAGCTCCTTAGATAACCCCCTCACCTGAACAAAGAAAGCTTTTAAAAACTTGAAACCATTTCACCACCCTCTTCTTTATCTGTTTTGTCGTTTTTTGACAATAACTTGTACTTTAAAGTCATACAACAAGGAAATATCCACAAAGGTAAAAGAAAGTAGTTAAGGTTACAAAAAAAGTGGTGGTAGAATGCTAATAAAAAAAGGAAAAGAATGAGCGGCCTTTGCTGTCGTCAACAACAACAGGGACAATATCCATGTTGTCAAATAACATGCGCCTTTGTTTACTTGCAGTATCAGGTTACGTTTAACAGACTATAGTCTAGCAATACTGTCTTGGAAAAGGTAAGCGATTCTTGAAAAAATAAATAAATAAATAAATAAATAAAATGTCGAACTGTAAAAAGACACATTACACGCATTAATTTTATGAAGAGAACGTAAAAATTCGCGTTTATTTGGAAGCAGTTTTTCACAACAACTTCATTTCCTCCGCGGAGGATCAGAATTATAATGACATATCTCTGAACCCCACATATTGGTTTTGTTTCGGTGACTGTCCGAAGTGTGAGTCTCAAACAGTAGCAAATTGCCCAATGTACAGTTCTAGCACGGTGTTAAAATCCACTGAATCTCAATCTCAACTAAACAGTCCGACGAAGTTAAAAAATTCGGACGAAAGCGAAAGTGACGAAAGTTATTAAAATCACTGTATTTCGAATGTTAATCACAGGCTTGTACAATTGAATTATGACAACAACTAGCTTCATTAATTGTTTCTTTCTTTTTTTTTTTTTTTTTTTCCGAACCTTTTCTATATTGGAATGCTAACCCTGCATTTAAAGATAAATGGCACTATAACCAATCCTACTTGTAGGAAATAACAACATTATTATACTTATAGACGTTCAAAATAATATTTATCACCCTTTAGAAATAAAATTTGGGGGGGGGGGGCAGATAATGGCCACACTATGTAATGAATTAAACATGATCAAAAGCAAAACTTTTATTAAAATATCAGTAAGTAACAAACCGTTTCCTTTAAAAGAGGAATTCTATGTTATATTATAAATTTGAAAAGAGAAAAGATTAAATTCATTTACTGTTTAAAAATAACTATTTTTATTTAGAACAATCTGTTTTAAATTTTACCGCTAAACCTTATAATACTATCTAGGGAAAATATAAACTACTGATTATTAAATATCGGAGATTTAATTTTTGTCAGACATAAATTTATAATTATTGCGAAATTTACGAATAATTTAAGCTATTATTTACACCATTCTAACAGATTTGAAGCCTGTTTAAAAACTAGTAGTATAGATAATAAAAATTTGGATAACACAATTTCTATTTAATACATTTTTAAACATTTTATACTGGAAAAAATGAAAACTTTTTTGGTTTGAACAGGATTTCTTTGAACAATCGTTCTCACACATTGGTTCAAAATGCTTTTATACATATTTTAATCTCTTATTTATTTTTCGTATAAACAGGTGGTAAAATTTTTATACAAAACATTACAAAGAATTAAAAAAAAAATCATTAGCACGTGAATAAATAAAATAAGGGAGACAGAGGCACAGTAGATCACTTTTACACTTTTAATTTTTTTTCTCCAAAAATAAAAAAGCAAGATACTTGAAACAATTAGCAAACATTCTTTAAACCTTTCTTGACATGTCCTATTTTTTTTTATAACAATACTTTTAATACATTACGAATAAAAAAAAATAAATTGTGTACACTCATGAAGTGGACCAACCACTGTTGTTCATGTTCAATTAATATGAATTACTCATTTTGTTTTTCTAAAATTAGTTTCTTGTGCAATTCTAGTCTAAATAACACAATTCGAACATTTTCATGAAATAAAATTACCAAAATTTAAAGGAAATCAAAATAAATAAGAAATCAAATTAGAGGAAGAATCCTGTATTAAATTTCCCTTGTCTTTTACGTAACATCACTATAAACAATAAGATATATTTTTAATTGTTTATTAATGTTATATAGTTATGAAAATTATGAAATATATAATTAAACATTTTATTACTATTCAAACATTTTTATTAATTATTTTGAGATATTAATACTTTACATTTTATTTGTGAGATAAGATTAACTAAAATTATTCTACTTTTATCTTTTACATGTTATTTCTAAAAAACAACAACAATAAATTTATATAACCTAGTTTTTATTATATCACATAATCATTTTATTTTTTTAATATTAAACAATTCAAATAGTTATTAAATTTAGACATTCATAATTATTATATTAATATTCAACTATTTTCCCTTTTTAAAAATTAATTTTATTATAACATTAAGATTATTATTCTTTTTATTAATTATTTTGTGTCACATTGTATTTGTATATGTAAATTTAATTAAAATAAATAAGGTATTAAATATAAATTGGTCTTTTAGGCACATTATAAAACGATCCACTGTGCCACATGCAGAGGTGGCCCACTGTGACCCATGTCCAGACAAAACAAATAATAATATTAAAATTGCATATAGACTATAAATATGCTATTAATTTTTATAAATTTAAAAACAACAATATCTTACCTTTTCTTAACAACTATCCAATACTTGTAGTCAATAGTTCAGTCCTGATAAAATTAAAAAAACTTCAAACTTAAAAAATTACTATGAGCAGCTCAAAACATAAAAATTGTGTAAAAGCATTTACCGTGTTTTTTTTTTTTTTTTATGTATACAAGAAGTACCATGCTGCCATATATGAGTCTCATTATAAACTAAAAGAGTTAAATATTAAGAGAATTAAATAGGGATGGTCCACTGTGCCCCTAGTTCGACTGTGCCCCAGTCTCCCCTAAATTCCATGCTTCACAATTAAACAATCTAAATGAAATTTAAGCACAGTGCTGTAAAATCTGATAGACGAGAGGTGCTGGATTTGAAATCGGACTCCTTTGCTTAGCCTTTTAGAATTTTCTCTGTTTTTTTTTTTTTTTTAATCAATATTGGGTAAATACGGGCACCATTTAGAAAAAAAAAAAAAAAAAAAAAAAAAACAGACCGAAGATTATCGTGTATTTAATCAATCTGAGTTTAAAACGCTAATCATACAGACTTTACCAAATGTGTGATGTTAAAACGAATTGATGAAAAGAGAAAAGGCGAAAAACATTTGTTTCATGGTAATTTTCAACAACAATCATACTCCATAGCATTGAATTACGACGCCAGCTATAGTTTATCATCTAAAAGATGATTGTTTCTCATTTTGCCTGTTTTCGTTTGCTACGAGTAGGGGCAATTGCGACCAAACAAACGTGTATTTTAATTAGTTTGTTCTTACAAGGAAACATTCAAAAGGTGTCATCTTCAAAAAATATTGAAAAACATATATGTGATTCTACTCTTCATAAAACACCAGAAAGTGAAAAAATATCGGCTGAAATGAATTACAGCTATCACAAAAAAGTATCAAAATTAAGCATATTTGGCGATTTCACACTGTTAGGCGATTGGTTTTGAGTACTTGGCGGAGAAGCAAAACACGATTCTGTTCGCACATGGCAATCTCGAACTTATCGCCTTACAGCGCAAAATCACCAAAAATGCTTAATTTTGATAATTTTTGTGGTCGCTGTAATTCATTTCAGCCAATATTTGTTTCACTTTCTGATGTTTTATGAATAGTAGAATCACGTATATATATATATTTTTTTTTTTTTTTCAATATTTTTTGAAGACGACACCTTTCGAATGTTTCCTTGTTAGAAATAATGGGCGCAAGATGCGTTTACATATTGCATATTACATATATTTTTACATATTACATATATTTTTTTCCCCTTACCGCTTTCCAGATAGGAATGTGAATTCCACTATTTGTCGCCAGACCACGCTGTAATCGATTTTAACTTGTAGTACATTATTACCTTACTATACGTAGCCAACACTCCACCTTATCATACATAACCGACAGCCTAAAATTAAAGTGATGGAGGAGAAACTTTCGTTGACACTACAAATGTTAATTTTTTACGCTTATTTGTTTTGAATTTGTATGATTAGTATTTAGTATAATAAAGAGCCCAAAACGTTAATTTAATTTTCGCCAGTTATTTTTAAAAAAAGCTGGAAAATTTTTCAAAAAAATTAATGTGAGTAGTATTTATACTTATAATAGTCAAGTGTTATAGATTTTTAATCTATTTCAAAGTAATTATTTTAAATATGTTCATCTTATACATATCCAGATATGAATCACGTTTTACACCCTAAACAATAAATAATAAATGAAAATAAATATGTGTTAGAAAAAATATCTATTTCAGTTCTAGATTTTTTATAGGTGTTCTAAAATCGTACAAAACGTACTGAGGAACATATTTAATATGCTTTTAAAATTTACGCATGTGTATTGTTATCATAAAGATAAGTTGTAACTTGTTAGATTTTGAAGGTTTGATACAGGAAAAAAAAAGTAATAAATGAAAAGTCAGTCATAATTTAATATATAGTTTTGCCTTTATTTATTTCTTTATGAACTCAGTTTACCTTCTATCTCTGAAAACCTTCCTTTCAGAGAACCTTCTGAAAACCTTCCTGTTGCGTACTTGGGGGTTCGTGAGTTGTCCGAGAATGAAAGGCCAAACTTACAAAAATTCAGTAATTTATTCACAGAAAGTTCCAGAAAAATACAGGTCTATAAACCAAGTATCAGTTTCAATTCAAACAGTAAACACAGCTTAAACAACAGCTGTCAATAGCAAATCCACAGTACAAACTGTATAGCAATAACACATAAAGCAAGTCTCTTCCAAAGAGGCGCAGAGCAATGCAAGCACTAGCGAAGCTGGCTGAAAACTGAACTGAACTAACTACCTTGGCGGGAAAGCGGCCTTTATATACCTCTGTAGAAAAATGTGGAACGTTCCAGAAATATCCATATCTCATCAGCCAATGGGATTAGAGCTTCCATATTTGGTATATCCCTTAGAAGGATTTTCTCGCCAAGGTCGCCAAAAAAATCGCCAAGGTGGGAAAAGTCGCCAAATCCATTACCTGCCTTATTGGGGCTTTTCAATGCATTTTTAAGGGAAAATAAGGCTATTTCAACGCTAAAACGACTAGAAATGCACAAAATTAGCACTTTATCAATTTACTAAGCCTCTTTGAAAGAATTTATACAAAAATAAACACAATTATTTACAATTTTGTAACACTGCCCCCTTCCCAAGGACTGCACGTCCCGGGCAGTGCAACCCTTGGTCAAGAGGCGCATCTAAACAAATTTACACAATCTAAAATACAAAAATTAAGTTGCATATAACGATAAAATAGAAATATAAATCAAGAAAGAAATATTTACAAAATTCACAAATATGTACAAATGTTTATATACAAAGATTTACATTACACATGCGCAAATTTTACCAGTATTTACATTTTAAATTTTAATATTGCCGTTAATTGTGGTACTTGGCTAGCATGTTATAGTGCACCACCTTCGGTTTCGACAAAGGTATTTTAGTGATCCGCACCACTACATCATTCAGCCTTTTTAAGACTGTGTATGGTCCGTCATGCACTGTAACTTGGGAGAGAATCCTTTGCGTCGAATAGGATTCCACAACCAGACCTTCTCTCCTTCCTTTAACTCATGTTGTGTAGCCTTTAGATCGTACCTTGTCCTCATTTTCTCTGTTGCCATGTGAATCCGCTCCCGAGCAAAATTGTGTACGTCCTCTAACCGTGCCTGAAGAACTTGGATGTACTCCTCGGGCGATGAAGGCGCATCGGGTGGACAATCAAACAGGAGATCACAAGGGAGACGAAGTTCACGTCCAAACAGCATCTGGGCTGGAGTATAGCCGGTGGTTTCATGGACAGCACTTCGATAAGTCAGCAGGAACAATGGCAACTTCAAGTCCCAATCTTGCTGGTTCCTTGATACTAGAAGAGAGAGGTTATTCAGGATGGTACGATTGAACCTCTCGACCATGCCGTCCGACTGGGGATGTAAGGGTGTTGTCCGGGTTTTGTCTATGCCGAGTAATTGACACAGTCCTTTGAAAACATCAGAGGTAAAGTTCCTACCTTGGTCGGTATGAAGTTGTAGGGGCGTGCCGTACCTTGACACCCATTGCTGCACTAGGACTTCTGCGACTGTGCATGCCTCTTGATTGGGAATGGGATATGCCTCAGGCCACTTGGTGAAATAGTCCATCACGACGAGGATGTATTTATTTCCACTGGATGTTCGTGGCAAAGGACCCAAGATGTCGATTGCAATCCGTTCAAATGGTGCTCCCACGTTATACCGTTGCAGTCTTCCTCGACTTCGTTTCTGCGGGCCTTTACGTGCTGCACAAGCAGCTCAGGATTTACACCATTTCTCCACATCCTCCTTTGCCTTGCACCAGTAGAAGCGTTCCCGAACTTTCTGCAGAGTCTTCATTACCCCAAAATGGCCTCCGGTAGAGCTACTATGCAGTTGTTCTAAAACATCTGGAATTTTTTATCTTGGTAATACAATCTGCCATCTGAAGCTATTCCCATCATCAGATTCCCACTTTCTGGATAATACGCCGTTTCTGATATGAAGAGAGTCCCAAAGTGCCCAATAACTTTTCGTAATGGGACTAAATCTGGAAATCACCTGCCAGGTAGGTCTGTTGCTGGTCGTCTCCATCAGCTGTAATATTGGCTTTAAGTCAAGATCTTCAAACTGGGCTTGTCTAAGTACTTCGTCACTCCATGGAGCGGTACCTTCATCTGATGGTGTTGAGACAGTAACTTGGCAGGCAACCGGATTTATCGGCTGGTAATTCTGGTCGGCTCTGGAGCAGTACTTGCAGCTTTCCGACCAGGGCTTCCGTGGTAAGGCATCTGCATTACCATGTAGAGTCCCTTTACGATGACGTATCTCGTAATCATAATCCTGCAGGCGTTGTATCCACCTGGCAATCTGTCCTTCCGGGTTCTTGAACTGGAGCAACCACGCTAAAGATGCATGGTTAGTCCGGAGCAGGAATCTTCTGCCATAGAGGTAATGTTGGAAATGATCTATGGCTTTTACGATGGCGAGTAGCTTTTTCCTGGTGGTACAGTAATTTCGCTCCGGTTTAGACAGGCATTTACTCCAATAGGCAATGACATGTTCTTGACCATCAACTTCCTGCGACAGAACAGCCCCGACACTCTCACGGCAGGCATCTGTATCAAGTATGAATTGTCTGTCGGGCTGTGGATACGTCAAGATAGGCGATGATGTTAAAGCCTCTTTAAGTCGCTTGAACGCTTTTTCACATTCATCTGTCCACAGGAACTTTTGTTTGGCTTCCGTCAGCTTGTGGAGTGGTCTGGCAATATTTGAGAAACCCTTGACAAACTTCCTGTAGTAAGTGCATAACCCCAGGAAACTTCGTAGTTGGTGTACATTTTCAGGGCGACTCCAGTTCTCGACTGCAGATATCTTCTCAGGATCAGTTCTCACACCTTCGGCAGAGATGATATGGCCGAGGTAGCTCACTTCACGACGAAACAAGTTACACTTGCCTGGATTCAATTGGAGATTAGCCATTCTGAGTTTCTCTAGCACCTTTCGGATGTTTCGTAGATGGTCTTCAAAGGTGCGCCCACAATGATAATATCATCCAAATACATCAGACAGGCCTCATAGGAAAGTCCTTTTACCACTGTCTCTATCAGGCGTTCGAAGGTGGCAGGTGCATTACATAATCCGAATGGCATAACTTTAAATTGCCACAGTCCTTGTCCCGTGGTGAATGCAGTTTTCTCACGATCACCAGGATGTAATTCTACTTGCCAGTAACCGCTCTTCAGATCCAACGTCGAGAACCATTTATTGCCAGCAAGTTTGTCTAATGTGTCGTCATTTCTGGAAAGAGGGTAACTGTCTTTCTTCGTGATATCATTCAAACGACGATAACCCACGCAAAATCTTGTTGAACCATCCTTTTTCCGCACCAGTACTATGGGAGAGGCCCAAGGACTCGTTGATGGCTCGATGACGTCATTGTGCTGCATTTCATTTAGATGTTCAGTGACCTCTTAATGTTTAGCAAAAGGAAGTCTTCTTGGATGTTGTTTGATTGGAGGATGATTTCCTGTGTCAATTCTGTGCTGGGTGATGTTCGTTCTCCCGACGTCTTCATGTGTTCGAGAAAAAAGGTCTTTAAATTCTTGGAGTAGCTTCTTCGCAGCACAGCTCTTTTCACTTCCTAATTCTGTATTCTTGAGTAGTTCCGTTGTTAATTGCTCAGAAGACTTGGATTCGGTTGATTGCGTGAGGCGGTTTATGCATGTTACAGGAGTGCAGGCTGCTAACACCTCATCCTTCTTCAATGTTCGGACCTTATCGCTGATGTTTGCGACTCTCACAGGAATAGTACTCTTTGAGAGATCAACTAGAGATGAAGCTACCAGAACTCCTCTTGGGCTATTGTCTGTATTCGGGTATTCAATCAGTCCATAACGGAAATATTGCTTTGTGGGAGGATTTCCTGAAACTATTGTCTCTGTGTGTGGAGGGATGGAAATTTCAGACTTGGCTGTTATCTGGCAAATTGTCCGAATGTCTAGATTTTCAGTGTTGAACACAGCGATGTCTTCCGAACTCGAATGCAGTTCATTATTCTTGAAGTCCAATTGAAAGTTAAATTTTCTCAGGAAATCAACTCCAATGATTAAAGGATCTTTTATATGAGCCACATATGCCATATGATGGTCACTGGCATTCCCAAAAGTGATAGTCAAGTTCATTTTTCCATATATTTTGATTTCCTCTCCGGTCACAGTCTGGAGTTTAACGCAGGGCGGAGTCCAGATGATCTTCTCTTTTAGTTCTTGAGCCAAATCCGTTCTAATGATGGTCACGTTGGCTCCCGTGTCCAGAATTTTCCGGCAGGTGGTGTTGTTGACATGGCCATAGACGTAAAGTCCATTATCGCCGCCACTCATCGATGAAACATGAAATACTGTAAATTGGTGCTCTTTAATTTCAGGCAACCTCCGCCCCGCGAGATGGCCTCCTCTTAGTTTCCCTGCTGTGATGGTGAAGCCGGGTGATTTCCTATAGTTGGTCGTACAGGGCAGTTCCTCTTCACATGACCATCCCCTCCACAGCCCCAGCACTTTATCTTCCGATCCTTTATTTCCATATTATTTTCCAGGCTGCGCAATCTCTTTAGGATCTCTGCAAAACTTCTCTTCATTTCATTCTCATCAGCAGGCGTATCATTTAATGAGACTGCTCTTATGGTATGGCGGTCTTTACGGGAGGCTTGTTGGGCTGCCTCTATCCTAAGTGCATAGCCTAAAGCTGATTCTATATCTCTGATGTTGGAGAGTCTCAGCGCTTTTTGAATTTCTGGGTCCCGAACAGCATCGATAAAGTACTGAAGAGCTAAGTCGTTTCGAGTGTCAGCTTGACAGTCTGAGAATGCTAGGTGTGACAATCTCTGAATGTCCGCTGCCAGCTTTTGCAAACTTTCGCACGTTTTCTGGAAACGGGACTTTAGCTGGAGGCGACAATAGTCCTTAGAACACTTCTCTCCGAACCGTAGCTCCAGTGCTCTAGTTAAGGCCTCGAAGTCGTTCCTTTCTTCTTTAGAAACATTTCTCAGTATCTCAGCTGCATCTCCCCGTAATGCTGCTGCTAAGTGGACTGACTTGGCGGTAGAGTCCCAGCCGTTAGCTTCAGCTACGATGGAAAACTGCGTCTTATATACATGCCAGAAGGAACTGCCATCGTAGGTAGATAGCTTAATAAATTCCTGATTCTGGATTCTTCTCTCTTTCTTTTCAGCTTCCTGGGGCATGGATTCTAACTTTTCTTCCACTTTTCTCTCCAGATCTTCTTCTATTCTCTTCAGTTTACCTTCTATCTCTGAAAACCTTCCTTTCAGTTCCTTATCAAAATTTTCTTTAACTTTCTCCTCCAAACTCCGTTCCATCCTCGTAACACTCTCTTCAACCTTCATAACATTTTCTTCTATCTTCATAGCTTTCTCTTCAACCCTCATAACATTTTCTTCTATCTTCATAGCTTTCTCTTCAAAACTTTCTTTTATTTTCAAAACTTTCTCTTCAAAATTTTCTTCTATCTTTATAACTTTCTCTTCTATTCCATCCATTCTATTTTCCATCACCGTTAATTTACCCTCGATTGATTCTTTCACCGTTGAAAGCTCTCTCTTCATCTCATCTTGATTAGATTTAATTTCTTCCTGAACTTCACCCACAGTGTCTTTCAACTCTATTCGTCCGGTTTCTATTTTCTCTATCAATCCAGATTTTATCTTTTCCTGTCCGGCTTTCATTTCATTCATCTCTTGACTCAGGCTATCTTTCATCTCATTCATCTGGGTAGCTAAGCTTTCTAGAAGTTTTTTCATCTCTTGCTCCATAGCTTATCACCATTCACAGACAAATCCCGCTTCTGACACCAGAAATGTTGCGTACTTGGGGGTTCGTGAGTTGTCCGAGAATGAAAGGCCAAACATACAAAAATTCAGTAATTTATTCACAGAAAGTTCCAGAAAAATACAGGTCTATAAACCAAGTATCAACTTCAATTCAAACAGTAAACACTGCTTAAACAACAGCTGTCAATAGCAAATCCACAGTACAAACTGTATAGCAATAACACATAAAGCAAGTCTCTTCCAAAGAGGCGCAGAGCAATGCAAGCACTAGCGAAGCTGGCTGAAAACTGAACTGAACTAACTACCTTGGCGGGAAAGTGGCCTTTATATACCTCTGTAGAAAAGTGTGGAACGTTCCAGAAATATCCATATCTCATCAGCCAATGGGATTAGAGCTTCCATATTTGGTATATCCCTTATAAGAATTTTCTCGCCAAGGTTGCCAAAAAAACCGCCAAGGTGGGGAAAAGTCGCCAAATTTGGCGCCAAATCCATTACCTGCCTTATTGGGGCTTTTCAATGCGTTTTTAAGGGAAAATAAGGCTATTTCAATGCTAAAACGACTAGAAATGCACAAAATTAGCACTTTATCAACTTACTAAGCCTCTTTGAAAGAATTTATACAAAAATAAACACAATTATTTACAATTTTGTAACAATATAATTTTGCCTTTATTTATTTCTTTATGAACTCAATTATAAAATAATAAATATAAAAATAAATAAAAAAGTTTTGAATAAATATACTTTTTAATGAAGGTAAATTTATGTTGGGAAATTTTTTTATCTAACACAAAATGTTCACAAAATATTGAAAAAACATATTGATTATACATTTAAAATTATGTATGTGTATCTTTAAAATATACATACATAATTTAATAATACCTTTAAAATATTTTATAAACTTCATATTTAGGGAAAGTAGCAATAAATAAATAATACTCAGTATATATATATATATACTGAGTATTATTTATTTATTGCTACTTTCCCTAAATATGAAGTTTATATGTATATATATTACTAAAAAGATTCGCCTCTTTTTTTAAATTAGTACATCATCGTAAGGGGAAAACATTAAAGTGATTTTTTAACTAATCAGATACTTTAATATATAAAATCGACTTCTTTTCGATCTTGAAAAGTTTCTTAAAGCACAGTTCCTTAAAATGGTTTTTAAATTCTGAGAATTATAGAGATCGAATAGGATCTAGTACCCGAAAATGAAGTTATATTCATAAATATGTATTTACAATCCATTTAATACCTTATAATTAAACTAAAAAAGCATTGATGTTTATTCAGAAACATATGGCTACAAAGAAATGGATTTCTTAAATATTTAACACGTTATATAATGGTGGATAGTTCACAAAATTATCTTTCCCTTAAATTAAATATAAAAAAAAAATTCACATCAATAGAACACTATTTATAGTATATTTACACTTTTTTTTTTTTTTTTTTTTTTTTTTTTTTAACGAAATTGGTTCTATGAACATTAAAACTTTTACAAAGGGCCGCTTATAAACTCCATAATGGAGCATGACAACTTTTGTCACAGCGCCTTTCTAAATGATAAGCTTAAATTTCCAGATGTTCTGAGCTGTAATAAAGAAAAAAAAATAGTCGATATTTATATAACCGCTTGTGAGAGTATTAAATACTATAGAATGACTACATTTGCAAAACATACACAAGCATTTAAAAATTAACTGTCACTTTGTCTTTCAAACATTTTATTTAATATCGGAAAAAGTAATTTTCCAGGGGAAAAGAGGTGTTTTAACTGATAAATTTGAGCGAAGAGATAAATAAATAAAGATGAATAAAAAATAATTTTAATAATAAAACTATATGAAACGCATTTAAATTTAAGGCTATATTTTGTAACAAGGGAAAAATAAAGACCTTATGTTTATTAAAATTTTCGAATTTTCGATGGTCAGAATTACTTGTTTTAAATTGTATGCTGTCTTGTCTTGCACAATTGCATACTTCTATGATGAAAATTTAAAATAACATTGATTTATATTCTGAAATGAATATGTTATTACTATAAATGTTACTTATATAAAATTAATATTATAATGAAATTATTATCTATTTGAATTCATTATATATATATATACACACACACACCCCGCGAAAAAAAGATAGGTACAAAGGGTTTTTTCTTTGATTTTTCATAAAATAACATTATCTAAATTGTGCTTATCATTTATTTTTATCATAAAATAACACTATTCCGGGTCTAATTTTTGCTTTAGGACTAATTTAGAAAAGTACTAGCAGGCTACGCCCGCTTCGCTGGTCACTACTTTTAAATGAATCACTATATTTAATGAATTCTCAAAATTGCATCAATTTTAATCATGCGAAAAAAAAAAAAAAAAAAAAAAAAAAAAAAGTGATTGGAAAAAATGTCGCAACGGGTCTCCACTGCCCTTGGCAGCGTAGGCAATTGTGCGCTGCGCGCGCGCATTTAAGTTCAACACTCTTAATGAATCACTATATTATCGTAAGGGAAAAACATAAATTAAAAAAAAAAAAAAATCTCTCATCAGTGGAGTAATCGGTTCGAGCCACCACTGCCTGCGTCAGCGCATACAGACGTGCAAGGCTCGCATGCTCCTTCACCTACTTTTCCCGCCCCTCCTAATTATTTTAGACTTTAAAAAATACTCGCAGTCGTTCTCTCGGGCTTTTAATCCTAATAATACTAATTTCCAACATTTTATCTGATTTTTTTTATTTTTACCCCTGCGCCCAATCCCTTCCCGTCCTTCGTAATAATTCTGTACATTCGAAAATATCCGCAGTCGATTTATCGAACCTCAAAACCTAACAACAATAATTTTCAGCGCTCTAACTCTTATTTATATATTTTTGCCTTTTCACCTCCCCTTCCCGTCTATCCTAATAATTTTACAAATTCGAAAATATACGCAATCGATTTGTAGGTATCAAAAACCTCCATGTACCAATTTAATAACTTTACATATTCGAAAATATCCGCAATCGATTTGTAAGTATCAAAAACATCTATGTACCAATTTTGAACGATCTAACTCTATTTTTATTTTTTGCCCCTCCGTCCCTTCCTCCCGTCCCTTCTAATAACTTTACAAATTCGGAAATACCCGCAATCAATTTGTAGATATCAACAACCTTTATGTACCAATTTTGAACGGTCTAACTCTTTTTTTTTATCTTTTTGCCCCTCCGCCCCCCCCCCACCCCACACACACACCTTTCTGACGCTTCTAATAACTTTACACTTTCAAAAATATCCTCATTTGACTTGCAGGTCTCTAAAACCTATCTGTACCAATTTTGAACGGTCTAACTATATTTCTATTTTTTTACGCCATAGCCCCCCCCCCTTTCCCGCCCCACCTTGGGATGAATTTCTAAAATTAAAGAAATTAGTTTTTATGCATTTATGGGAGATGTAATTTAGAGCAAAAATATTTTACACATATATTCTTTTCTGTTTGCAATATAAAGGATTATTTAAAATCACGTTTTGCCCCCCTCTCCTTCCCTCCTTGGGGGCTGAATTTCGAAAATTCCAGAAATTAGTTTTTAGGTATTTGTATTTGCTATGTATTAGAGCAAAAATTTCACATATATCTGTTTTTCTGTTTGAGATATATAGGAGTATGTGAAACCATGTTTTGCGCCTGTGAAATCACCTTTTTGGCCCTTTCCCCCCTTGGGGACCAAATTTCTAAAATTCCAGAAATTTGTTTTTAGATAATTAAATTAGCTATATTTTAAAGCAAAAATTTTACGGATATCTGTTTTTTTCTTTGAGATATAAAGGTTTTTGTGAAATCACATTTTGCCCCTACACCCTCTTGGGGGGGCGAATTTCGCAAAATCGCTTCTTAGAGGGTGCTTTCACTATACGTTCTATCATCTGACCCAGTTTCGAGTCAGTGGCTCCAGTAGAGTTTGCTGTGCGTTGATGAGTCAGTGAGTGATTGAGTGGAAGTACTCTTTTATATGTATAGATTAAGGCTAAAATTTTTCTAATTTAAGACTGTACTCCGCGGCAAAAAGATAGGAACAAAGGTTTTTTTTTTTTTTAATTTTTCATAAAATAAGATTATCTAAATTGTGCTGATCATTTATTATCATATCAAAAAGATATTCAATATTTGAATCATATTCAAAATAAGCATATTTAAAAAAAAAAAAAAAACCTTTGTTCCTATCTTTTTGTCGCGGTGTGTAGTCTTAAATTAGAAAAACTTTAGTATTAGAATTTTTCTAAATTAGTCTTAAAACAAAAATTAGTCCGGGAATAGTATTATTTTATGATAATAATAAATGATAAGCACAATACAGATAATGTTATTTTATGAAAAATCAAAGAAAAAACACTTTGTACCTAACTTTTGTCGCGGGGTGTATCATAGTTTAAAAAAATTTCGTGTATGCACAATTATAGCATGAGTAAATATATGTTAATTTATCTATAGAAATATATAAAATGCTTAAAGCTGATTTTACATTTAAGATATTCAAATGATAAATGCTTTAAATGTTTCAAATTCATTCAATGAAGCAGAAAAAATTAAATTTATTCAATTATTTAAAATTAGATTTAAAAGAAAAAATAGATACTGTTAAAAAATTATTCTTATTTATTTATTTTTTATGTTATTAGAGTATTTTTTTTTTTTTTTTTATTTAAGAATATTGCCAAAAATACTTAAAAAGGTCGCTACAAAATACAAAGGAATAGAGGTCTGCATGGGCCGGAATTTCGAGGTCCGGGCCTTCCCGTTATGAAGTCGAAAAATGCGGCCCGGGCCCGGCCCGGCCCGTTTATTTTTTAACGGTGTATGACCCGTCCGGCCCGATTGAAAGATATGTAAAAAAAAAAAAAAAATGAATGCCTTTCTATGAAAAAGATTTTTAGTACGTGTTTTGCAGAGGTTTTATATAACCAAACAATAGTACGTTCTTTAACAAAACTGCTGAACTTTTACAAGATTATTATATATAAACAGAAATTCATTATTATAGACAAGGCACGAAGACAAACAGAAAGTCAAATCGGAAATATTAGCATTCGTCAAACAATATAGGAAGGTATTTAAAATGGTTAATACTACTAAAAATGCACTTTCAACCATTTCCTCTTATATACCGTAATGTATCCGAATATTTCATGTTCTCCGGTAAACAAAACTTTAATGTTAATCCAACCACAATTAAATTGAAATTACAGACATTATTTAACAAAATAGGACATGTGACATAAAAGCCTGTAAAATTATGTAAAATAAATGATTGAAGAAATGTTTTATAATTTTCGTTTTTCGTTGATTAACGAGAAAACCAGAAAAAGATTCTGGCCGACACGGCCCGGAGAAAATTTCATTCAGGCCCGGCCCGAATATGCACAAAAAAACTGAGCCCGAGTCCGGTCCGGCCCGAGATCAAATTCAAAAATTCGGCCCGAACCCGGCCCGATGACCGGGCCGGGCTCGGGATCAGGCCGTAAGCCCGGCCCGTGCAGACCTCTACAAAGGAATACTATAGAAAGTTTTCTGGAAAATCTATTTTATTTAAATTAATAAACGGAATCGTGGAATTTTTCAAATACTTTATTTTAATGTCATTTTGATTTAATTCATTTCTTCTTACACATCAATATTAAACTAATTCAATATTTAAAGTTACGTTTAAAGGCAAAAAATGGTCGGGGGTATTACAAATATTTATTTTTATTTTCTTGTTACTATATTTTATTTATTTTATTATTATTATTAATAATTAACGAAATTATAATCTGTTTGATTTCATAACATATATTATAATTTATATTTAATGTTCTTTAATGTATTTTTATTTTATGTGTTTTTGATTAAATTTAATGCAACTTAAAGTTAAAAAAATAGTTTTCACATACAAGCAGAGCCCCGAAGCTCAGTGTCATTTCTGAGCCCCCCTTTCATTTCGTTTTTTTTTTTTTTTTTCATTCATATACCTGGGTGGTTTCTACACACAACATTAAAATCGTATAACTTATTGATTAAGAACATTCAGATTTTTGATGCAAAATAACAGATTTTTCTCGAAATAGTGAGAATTTTATCTTGCTTTAGGCGGCCTTTCTCAGAAAAAAATTCAGTCTGAGGGTGAAAATATGAAACAAAAAATCCAAGAACCTGATTTTAGTCATTTTGGGGCCCCCTCTTAAATTTTAGAGGGGAAGCTTGTGCTTCCTGAGCCTTTTGGGTAATCAGGCACTGCATACAAGATACAAATATAAATTACTGTAGGTTTTGTGTAAAATGCATTATATTAAAAAGAATAACATTTATTTTTTTCTTTTATCATCATTTTCCTTTTATTCACTTTTCTTACATTCAGTTTACATTAGAAACATCCACATCCACATTCACTTCAACTGAATATAGTTTATCTCCTTCCGCTACAATGCACTCGTCACTTAAAAAAAAATAAGTGTTTAAGTAATCTCTCCAAATGCATTATTACATTCTTCCTCTAAGATTATTCCTAAAGTCTTCATTATTCTTCTTTTTTAATACTTTTCAGCTTAAAAATTAAAAACTGAAATTTTAGCAAGGAAAAAAAAAACTTTATTTGTTATGAAGAAGGTAGATAAAAATTGTGAAGAGAAAAAATAATAGAAAATCCTCTTTAATCCTCTTTTAAACTTTTTTTTTTTCTTTTTACCTCTTTTAATGACAATAATAATAATAACAAAAATGAAACATTAGAGGAAAAAGAAGGTTTTGTCAACTTGCGTAAAGAAATATCAAAGTTATGAAACATTATCAGTTTGTTGAACATTTATTGGTTGTATAATTGTATCATTTAACACATAAAAATAAAGTAAAATAAAAGTTTCGTTTACTGAAAAGATTTAGATGATGAAGGATGAAGGATGAAGGTACAAACGACATTGTAATTCTTTTTTAATTAAGTTTGGTATGGATCAAATTTTCTTCTAAATGATTTATCAATTACTATCATCTGTTCCATTTTCATTGCAGTACTTATTTGAAAAAAATAAATAAAAAATAAATAAATAAATAAAAATAACATGTCAAACAATTTCATTATAAATTAAAATAAATAAATAAATAAATGATAAACTAAATTCCTCAAATAAACAAAATAATAATTCCTCAAAATAACAATTTTTCTCCATACTGCATTTTTAATATTTAGTTATTTATTTAATGCATAAAATCAAAATTAATACTACAGTATATTTTTTTTAAATATATATTTTTTTATCAACTTAAACAGGGTTTTATTATTAATATTATTATTTTAAATGTAAAATGTGTGCTGAATATGTGATTCATTTCATTTCGAATTCATTTTCCGTAAAAATATTTTACATTATTATTTTATTTTTCTGGAGCGTACAAACAATTACTTTGTAGGTTGTCCAGGAAAGAAATAAGACAATGATAACCTAACTCTAAGAATAGTTTTTTAACAACCGAATAAATAAATAAATAAGTAGATCTTTCTTACTTTCCAACCATCATGGTTGAAACAAGTGTTAATAAAGTTTTTTAAGAAAGAAACTTTTCAAATAATTACTTTATATAAAGGAATTCCTTTTTTCTTTGAAATTTTCTTTACAGAAATAAACAATAGAAAAAAAACAGAATTTTCAGCAATATTAATCCTTTTATTATTACGCTACATAAATTGTTTTATTTATTAGATTAATATATTATTTAAAGAAGATTTTCTTTATATTTTGTGATTAACCAATTATTTTATATCAATTTTACAAGAAATCTGTTACAAATACTTTATAGATTTATAAATATATTTTTATTCATTAAACATTAACGTTACTTTTTCAGTTTATTAAAATATAATATGAAATAATGTTTAATTCATGTTCCGACTTTGCAGACAACATAATAATTATAGCTCGATTGTAAAAAAAAATTTAGAAAAATACTTAATTTTTATTTACATCACATAAAATTCCGAATTAATATGAGATAAAAATTTTGTATTTAAGTTAAATTGCAGATTTTTTTTTTTTTTTTTTTTTTTTGTAAATGATTTATTTATACCTTAAGCTTAATTTTTAATTTTTTTTTTTTTTTTTTTTTTTAATAATTTAATACTTTGTTCCTCATTAATTTTGTTTATTATTTTGGCGAAATTATTTAATTATTTCTGAAATAAATGTACTGTGCTTTAATTTCTTTAAGTTACATTATTATGCTGATGCTTCTCAGAATTTTAATAAGAAACACCGCAAGATATCACCATAGATAATGCCTAGAATATCACTTTGCTGTTTATTAAAATTTTTACTTGCTTCGCTACGATTTATTAGGATTTCTTTTTAGTCCAGTAGCAAGTACATTGGATTAATATTCATGTGCCTGACGTTAGCGCAGCTTTTATCATCAAAGTTTAATGAACAAATTACAAAGTTGGTGAAGAGAGGATAAATAATTAATTCGTAAAAGATAAAGAGGAAATACTCTCTGAATAAGCGCCCCTATGATTTTGTATAATATTTGTGGTTTTAATTAGTATTTTCTAGTGACACAAAAGTGAATCGATATTTTGTAACATAAGTTAACGGGAGGATGCAATTTTTGTACAGATAAGGAAGAAAACGTTAAAAAAATTTTCTCCAGATCGCTTCTTTTTGTATTTATTTTTTAAAAAAATCTATATATATATATATTTACTGATTAAAAATATCCTATTTTACAATATTAAGATTTTTTTTTTTTTTTTTTTTTTTTTTTTTTATGATTTCATGTTTATGTCACACGGGATGTAACAGTGTTATATAGAATATTACGTTTTTACAGAATTATTACTATTATTATTATTAAAGCATTAGTACTTGGGCATATATCTATTCATTATTATAGGCCATCAAAACATAACCAAACAATAAACGAACAGACAATGACATATAAAAACTTTGGAGTAAAACAGTATTGTATAGAAGAAAGTTTTGCAATGGAAAATTTACACTAGTTCTTAAAAAGGCATCTAGCAAGAAAACGTCCCCACCCACACGTGGCATAAGAAGAACAAAAGTATTGACTCACTGCCTGCAGCAGAAAAGTAACTGCACACTGTTTTGAATGATAGGCAATGCCAATAATCATGTATCTTATTATATGATAGATTTAAAAAATAATAATTATTATTAAAAAATCACATTCACATCATATACATTCATGTCCATCATGTTGGTAGAATTTTCATTATTACATGCCAACACCCAAAATGACATAAATTTAAATGGGCAGAAATCATCAACGATTATTCTGAGCGACACTGAATCATAAGTTGTAAAACTCAATTTCCTTTATGTGTAGAAAAGAGGAGTTAAATTGGTATGATAATTATTATAAAAAAGAATTATGCAGAAAATTTAATAATTTATTTACTTAAATTTTGTTTAATAAAAATTGTTTAGTAATGTTTTAATAAATCTGAAAAATGTGAGTTAAAATTTTATTCATATAAATTTTACGATTCAAATCGGACATCCGGGGACGCATTAAGCTAGTACCGATGTGGAAGTTATTTCTTTTATCATATATATATATATATATATATAGTATCGATATATTATTCTGTAAATTAAATTAAAAAAATTATGAGTCATAATGTCAAAGTCATTAGCTTTATTTATTTATAAAGCATCAGGATATATTTATATCATTTCTTATAAAATTTTGTAACAGACAATAAATAAAGGAAATTACTAAATGTAATTTAATGGTGCTCATTTTTCATCGTAATTAAAAATAATATATACAATTTTAGTACATGTATGTGTAAGTTTAATATACAATGATCATTTTTAATTGAAACATCTGCAAATTTCCACATTTATGTCAATACCTATTTTAACTCTATATTTTCACAGCACTTCAAATATATGCATGCAAATACATACTTATATCGATTTTTTATTACAAAGTTGAAATACTTATTTTTTGCATATTTATTATTATAGTAAATCTTTTATTTCAGACATAATTTTAAAATTAAAATTTAGATCACTTGCGATTGTTTAAACTTTAGTTCTTTTTTCCCCTTTGTCTTCATTTTCAAGCAGAATTTACAAAAAGAGAAAAAATATCCGAATTTCACGCCGAATATAGTGTTAAAATATGCTGCGAGCAATATGTGAAGTCTATGAGAAAATTAAGTTTTGTAGTGGTTGTATATTATTTCTCATTTTAAATATTTAATTTTGATATATTTATAGAAATATAAATACTAAACGTATGTTTTAAGCGTTAATACGTCTGTTAAGTCTTAGTACAAAATTAATTTAAATTTTAAAATCGAGGAAGAAGTGTATCACAGAATAAACAACTATGTTTTTTATTTATACGTAAATGAGAAAATTGAAATATAATTTTATTTGTATGTATATTATTTTTTAATTAAAAATTTGAAATAAGGAATTGTCCTTGAATTTAGGGGATTTAGATCACCTTATCGTAAACACATGATAATAGAAAAGGGATTAAAAAAAAAAAAAAAAAAAAAAAAAAAAAACTGTAATGACTTATAAAGTAAGATAATCTAAAGTTAAAAAGGTAAAAATTCATACGAAAATCGAAAAATGAAAAAAGTAAAACAAAAAATTCAATTTACAAATTCGGAATATTTCTGAAATACAGAGAAATACCAACCTAATATTGGTATTTCTATTTAACGTAATACCAATCTAATATTGGTAATACGTTAACAAATGCAGAAAAAGAATATTAGTGATAGTTTTCTAATGTTCTATTAAACGAAGCTTTAAAAATTTAAATAAATAATCAGTGATTGATTGATTCATATAGGTCAATGTTTTATTATTTTGAGCAAATATTTTTAAAAAGTGAAAATTGTTGCATTGATGCAAAATGTTGCTTTAAACTATTGCAAGATTTTTAATTATTAGGCAAATTTATTTTTATAAAATAATATGTGCTTTAATCAGTGCAAAAATAATGAAAATATTCTCATTAAGAATAATATAAGTTAAGGTTAAAATAATATATAAAGAATATTATAAGTTATCTATTTTGACAAATGAGATTTTTATCAAAAATTGTTAAAAAAGTATTTAATCTGCTACACAATGTTTAATAAAACTTTTTCTTTTTTTACTGCTCCAAGAAAAAGCACATCTGAAAAAAATATGATGATGCAAAGTTACATTCATTGCAATTCACTGCATTTATGTGTAAATAAGACATGATTCAACAGTTTAATTATGAGTATTGCTTTGTGCTCTACTTATTTTTTCTTTTCCAAAAGCATTACTAGTGTGAAATTTATAACAAATTAAAACTAAAAGTTTCACCAAATTACATATCTTACTTCTTTATACATATATATATTTTATTAGCTTCTAAATTAGCTGAATTATTCTACAATAAGGTCGGTTGGTTGGTTGTGAGAATTAAGGCCGAATGGCCGCTCTAGGGTCCTAGTTCTACAACAAGAAAAAATTCATTTCATAAAAATACATAAAGAATTATAATTAATCTAGCGCATTTTTTAAATTTAATACATTCATTCATTCTCGGACACTTTCGATTTCTAATGTGTTTATAAATATTTAGAAAACCATTTGAGAAATTATCCTTAAAGTTCGGATGTGTTACTCATATATTTCAGCGAAGGTTTTGTACCAAAGACAAAATGATGTCCAGTAACATATTAAATGTTTCAGATTTCCCTGTAAACAGTAATGCTTTAAATGAATTGTAGCTGTAGCATATGGTACTGTCACTTCTGTTATACTGGAATAGCACATATATTCATGGAAATGTACAGGTTTGTTTGAAAAAAAAAAGTAAAAAATTACCAATTTTTTTTTATTATAACATGAAAGGCACTTTCTAGTGTGCATAAGGTAAACAAATAAACTGGATGGAAGAAATGATCTAGAATTTCTATTCTGTATTTTTCTAAATAGAGAAACAATATTACGAATATTATGAATATTAAGAATCCTTTGTAGTGCGATACATTCTTGGTTGATTTCTTAGATTTGTATCATAAACCAAAATTCTAGTTACAAAAACTCACCTCTTGCGTTCGCATTTATTTTCAAAGATTTTTAAATGAAATTGAACACTATAATATAGTAAAACGTTCTAGAATTGTAACAGGGGTTTTTAGAACTTCCTTGCAAAGGGAACTAGAATTTATAAGGATGACCTCGAACTATTTTTACTAGAGCTACATATTATTGGGTTGTTCGATAATTCATGTCGTTTTTTTCTCATAGACGGGGTGAACTGCATATTTCATGTTGTAGTGATTGCGTGGCTATTTTAAAGGTTATACTATTTTAAAGGTTAGACTTTAGACTACCTTCAGTCAAAAACTGAGCGTCATTAGTAAACAACAAGTTGGTTAAAAATAAACTTGAAAATGGACAATCAAAGAGAGCATTGTCGGCATATTTTATTGTTTTACTTCCGAAAGGGCAAAAATGCGGTATAAGCTCGAAAGAAATTGTGTGTTGTGTATAGTGAGGACTGCCTTACTGAACGCCAGTGTCAGCGTTGGTTTGCTCGCTTTCGTTCTGGAAATTTTAATGTGCAAGATCCACCACATACTGGTCGTCCAACCACTACTGATGACGACAAAATAAAGCCGTTAATCGAAACTAACCGGCGTATGACAACTCGAGAGGTAGCAGAGAAGCTCGACATATCGAATTCAACAGTTTACTTGCACTTACAACAGCTTGATTACGTAAACAAACTGGATTTTTGGGTTCCTCCCGAATTAAAGGAAATCCACCTCACCAAAAGCATGAATCGTAACCAAAACGACCCATTTCTGAAAAGAATCATAACGGGTGATGAAAAATGGATTGTTTACGATAACATAGTCCGAAAACGATCATGGTCCAAGAAAGATGAGTCCCCACAATCGACGTCCAAAGCCAATATTCACCAAAAGAATATTATGCTTTCTGTGTGGTGGGATTACAAGGGTGTAGTCTATTTTGAGCTGCTTCCAAGAAACCAAACTATTGAATCGAATGTCTACTGTCGTCAACTATCGAAATTAAACGAAGAAATCAAGAAAAAACGCCCTGAAATGGCCAACCGCAAAGGCGTGATGTCCTATCATGATAACGCCAAACTACACACCTCTTTGATAACCCGTTAAAAATTAATAGAGCTCAATTGGGAACTGATGCCATATCCACCCTATAGCCCTGACTTAGCACCATCAGACTATCATTTGTTTCGGTCCCTTCAAAACCATTTCAATGGTAAAACTTTCAATTCTGATCAGGCTGTTAAAAATGAGGTGCACCAGTTCTTCGCTTCTAAAAACCAAGGCTTCTTCGAACGTGGAATTTTACAACTTACCGAAAGATGGCAAAAGGTCATCCAACAAAATGGTCAATATATCATTGATTAATGTTTGTTGTTAATATAAATAAATTCACTTTGAAAAACATGGAAAAAAACGACATTAATTATCGAACAACCCAATAGTTTCTATATGTCAATCATTGAATTTTGCTATTTTTTTAGTGCAACTTCAGAAAATAATTAAAATGATCATACATAATATAAATAATAAATAATTCAATAATTTTATTATTAACAGGATCTTTTCTCTGCACGGAAATTTAATTATTATTCTCATTATATTCGAAAAATTTTACTCTTTGATACTTGAAACTTAACATGATAATAAATAAATCAATGAATTACCAAAATTAATAAATATTTTTTTTTTCATTCACATTTATTTTTCTATATATATATATGAAGTATACTCCCGATTATCCGCTGAATTGTTGACACGGGTGTTTCGCGGATAAGCCGCAAAGAGGCAGGAGGTGAGAGGTAAATGGCATAGTATAAAAACAAAGGGAAAAAAAAAAACCTCTAGCTCATAAAAACGAATGTGTTGTACGAAATATAAAAATATTTGTATTTTATACATTAGAGGATGTGAAAAAACAATTAAGAAAAAGTGTACTTAGGATGAAGCCAAAGTACAATATGTAAGATAATTTATGTACAAAATTAAATTGTATATCGCAGACTTGCCAACATTTATTCCGGAGCGTTGTGATTACCAGCCATTTTTACACACCTCTTTATTTGTAGTGAAATCTTCTTCAATATCTTTTTACGAATAAATAAGAAGAAAATTGACCTTCAAGAAATGTGTGTAAAAAAATTGCAGGCGCTAACAATGCTTCGAAATAAATTAAAATGTTGGCATGTCTGGTAGCAAGCGCATTGTACTATGAATTAAGAAAACCAAACCAAAAAAAAATATGATGCTGGACAACACATGGCTTTTTTATATATCCATTGAAATATACATATTGTTATGAAAACATTAACAGGCAGGTTCCCAACTTTCCTGAAAACACACACATACACACACACAGACAAAAAAAAAAAAAAAAAAAAAAACACTATATTTAAAGGGGACTAATGTGCAAGTTGTACCTGGCCTGACGGGACTAAAGTGAAAGTTGTACCTCAAGGGACTAATGTGAAAGTTGTACCTCACGGGACTAATGTGCAAGTTGCACCGAACGAACAAACTATTTCTTTCAAAGAAAATGCCTACTAACCCTCGACGATAGGTCTAATATGTCGTATCATATTATATATTGTATTTATCGTATTATAACTCAATACTTATTTCGCTTCCTTCTTCGACTCGTTTTAATACGCATTTTTTATATGCATGAGCAGCCCCTGAAAAACAAAAACATTAAATCATTAAATTCCTTTTTTTACTTATTTTTATTTCATATTATTTCACGCGCACTTTTTATTTCCTAATTCAAAATTATTAAAAAAAACTTTTTCGATATCGCTTGTAACGATACTGATTATTATTAATTTTCTTTTCTTTTTCTTTCAATAATAATAATAAAAAAAAAAGATTTTGATGAAATTCTGGCAAAAGCAGAATTTAGTTTAGGACGGAGGACTATTAGTTTTTTTTTTTTTCTTTTTTCAAATTATAACATTGCTTTCAAATTATTCAATTATATTTTCGATAAATTTTAGATTTCGACAAATGGCCAACTATCGAAATCGACAACAAGTCATATAATAAGATTATACATACTGCAGAGAATGAATTCAGAATCTTATTCAGGTATAATATTCAACAGTTTATCACAGAATCTCTCATTGGTAAATGCACAGAATAGAGTTCAATGGAATTCTATCAAGTGTAGATATCCTACTTTTGTTCTCTTTGTCGAAAATTAATGGACAAAAACGATACATTATTTAAAAAATAAAATAAATAAATAAATAAATAAATAAATAAACACTGCGTTAAAATTACAGTTCTGGTTCTCAGAAATAATATTTTCTTCTAACTTTGGTCGTTAATCTCGCCAAGTCACCAAGTTTGTCGCCAATGAAGATTTTAGTCTTGGCATAGATTTTTGGCGACTTGGCGGCCAAATTTGACAATTCTTTGTAATTTAGATTTGCGAAAGCTTTGACTTCAATAAGAATAGAGTTCTGTAATTTATCTGAAGTATTCATTGGTTTCTATCGTAGAACTACATTCTTCGAAAGTTCTATAAATGACTAATAAGACTATAAAAAAAAAAAAAAAGAAATCTCATTATTGGTGATTGTAGATTAGAGCTTGCCGATTTCTTTGCGTGCTACTTTCTACAAGATATTACAGTAAAGTGGAAACAGATGGCAGTTTTTTATTTCCAAGAAGGAGGGCATTGAGTTACCGTCAAATTTGACAATTTGGGATGCAAATTTGGCGAAAAGTGATAATTTAGGATTTCTGAAATTTTGAATCTCTAACTTCAATATAAGTCGACTTCTGGAATTTTCTGAAATAGTTAACTTGTTTCTAGTGCAGAAATACCTCAAAAAAAAAAAAAAAAATAAATAAATAAATAAATAAATAAATAATAAAAAATCTATAAATCTCTCAAAAGATTCTCGATAAAATCCAATTCTATTCAGACTTCGAACTGTGCGATTTTTCAGTGTTCACGAATTAGCAAAGTTCCTGCTATGTAGTGTATTCAACCCTGTTTACTTAACTTCTGTAGTAAGAATGACTGTTTTATTGGACTGTTTCGAGAACATTCATTGATTATTAATTTTTGTGGTACAAAAACAGTTTATTCAACTGTTTCCAGAATATTGATTAAATAAATTAATTCGTAAACTAGAACCAGCTTATGAGTTTAGGAATTATTTTCCTTTAAATAGAAAATATGTTTTACACGTTCTGATGTATGCTAGCTTCACATATCTACTGAAACCTATTAGGATCACATGACTTAATGAATTTGCAGTATTCTCACCTGCTAATGATGTTGATACTGCATTAATTGAATTTTTGGTTTGAAAAAAATATCTTTTTACTTAAATTAAAATTTTTTTGTCCTCCAGGGTGACATTCTCTACTTTTCTTAGGGCATTTTCAAGGATGACAAATTGCTGATTTTTTTGCTATCGCTATTTTTATAGAGAAATTTTTATGGCATTTTCATAGTAATGTATCGTAATTAAACATGATGGAAATTTTTCTATAAAAAAGTTGTAATAAAAAAGACGAAAATTCTTCATTCGCATAAGTGGCCTAAAAAAAGCGGATAATGCGAGCTCTGTGTCCTGTTTACTACCTTTGTTAAACATTTGTTTTTACATTCCACTTCATTTTTCAAATTTTACACTTTACCGAATTCTTTGCATTAGATATAAGGACTGTGACGAATGATATTGATGAATTTTGAAAATGCATAATTAATTTATTTCTACATCTATGCATCTAAAAGAAATTTCTTTTTCATGTATAAACCTTAAAGAATACAAATTTATGATACTTATACTATAAATTACAGTAGTTTGAGAAAAAGAAATGAATGAAGGTGAACGTAGAGAAAGGATCGTTGCCGAATTCTTAAAGAATCCACAGAAACCATGACATAACATTGCTAAAAATTTAAAAATTCCCAGAAGTACTGTAAATAGAGAATTAAATAGATTTAATGAAACATTGTGAACGAAAAGGAAATTTCGTTGTAAAGAAAAATTTGGATCTTATGATATTCAACTTGACAAAAGTATAGAAAGAACACTATGTCGAAATCGAGGAATGTCAGTCAGAGATATGGCAAAAAAAAAAAATGTGAAACAAATATATCAGTTGTCCAGAGGGCTAAAAAATGATTGAACTTAAGAAAGTATAAAAAACAAAAAATACCTAAAGTGACAGAAAAACAAAAAATATCTATAAAACTAAAAGCTAGAAAAATGTGTGAATATACAAGTAAGAATAAGTTTCATTGGATTTTAGACGATGAGACCTACGTCAAAGCTGATTTTTCTACTCTTTCTGGCCCTCAATATTATACAAAAAGAACTCTGAACATTTTTCTGAATCAGAGACATCCATTAGTTTGGAAAAATTTGGGGAAAAAAAATCTTGTTTGGATCGCTATTTGTCAGTGTGGAGATAACAGTAAGCCATTTGTAACGGAGGGTACAACTGATCAAGAAATTTATGTAAATGGATACCCCAAGAAACATCTGCTGCATTTTTTTAAACAAATACGATATGCCTACATTATTTTGGCCTGATTCAGCTACAGCTCATTATTCAAAAAATGCAACAAATTTTATGAAACAAAATTCCATCAATTTCGTGCCGAAAACCATGAACCCACCAAATGTCCCACAGTGTCGCCCTAATGAGAGATATTGGGCTCCATAAAAAAAAAAAAAAAAAAAAAAAAAATTAAGATTCTCAAAGAAATGTGCCACCAGCAAAGAACATTTCACTCGTTTGGTCGAAAAAGCTATCAAGGGGGTCCCAAAAGAGACCGTCAAATCACTAATGAAAGACATTCGTACAAACCCGCGAAAGGAATATAAAAACTGTAAAAAAAAAATTGTTTTCACTGCTAACATATTTTTGTACCCCCAATTCATCATACTCATGCAAAGATTGCGGAATAAATTTAAAATTAATAAGCGATATATTTATTTGAAAATGACCAATATCATTCATCACAGTCCTTATATATATATATATATATATATATATATATATATATATATATATATATATATATATATATATATTAATTATGTAATAAAAAACTTTTGTTGAATAAATTATCGAAGTAATTAATCTATCTTATATTATATTTGTTTACATAAGCCTCATTGTAAACAGATAAGCAATTCAAAGTAATCATAACAAAAATGTAAAGTGTATAATGCAATAAAACTGTGCATACATTTTAATTATAATAATATGAACGTGGTTGAAACCTCTAAAATAAATATTCCCTTACAATTGTTTAAATATAGTATTTAACAGAATACATACTTGGTAACTCGTAAAAGAGCTCCATTATATATGTAAAATATATTTTTTATCTATTTAAACTTTATTAGGTAATAGTGCATCAATAATTGAAACGATTTAGAAATAGACAAATTTAATGTCAGCAATTTTCAAGGGAAGTGTCATTGTTTAATACAAAAGAAAGAAAAAAAATTCCAAGTATTTATAATTCCATATTCTCGTATCTTCAATCTCGGTATCATTATTAATTATCATATCCTATAATGTTACATAAAAATAATTTTTTAATGAATAAAGAAAAGAGTTGTCACATATAATTAATTGTACTCTTATAAATAGAAATCTATACTATTGGCACATTTTTAAGTACAAGCATACAATAAAACTATTTTGTTTTATTCTGCATAATTAATATTTTTTTTACGAAGATTTTTCACAATTTTCTGACTCAGCATAATGTAATTATAATAAAACTTTCATGCGGATAAAAATAAAATACACGTTTCTCTACAAATTTAATATACTCATTTACAATTTATTCCACTTTCTATACATATTTTTACACATGCTTTATCATCCCGTTCCGAAGAAAAATACCTTATAACTTTTATAGAATTTAAATAAAAAAAAGTGATTTTAAAAGAGAATATCCGAAACTTAGAGCATATTTGATATATATGTTTATAAAATGGATTTAATCTTCTCACTCAGTATAAATCTTTGGATTAAGCTCCTTCAAAGAAGTAAACTTCAAAGAGAGACGCGTTTTCCCTACGGGGTTTGTAATTGGCTTTTTGGTATAGAAAGAAAGGTAGTGCTTGATACTGGCACCCCTAAAAATACTGCAGATAAAAAGCTAAACGCTTCAGAAATTTCCCTAGATCTTCTTTTGAAATTTGAAAAGTAAAGAATATATAACAAGGATTTTCTTTTTCCTTCTAACATTGAAAAATATTTTTAAAAAGCAGTGAGTATCCCGATCAAACTGAATATGTAAAAATATCAGACAGAGATTCTAAAGCAGTAAAACTACAACGAAATATAAAATTATCTTAAAATTCTAACATATTTCTAGTAAAGCAATTCCTGTAACTAATTAAAAAAAAAAAATCTGCTAACACAGACAATCTTTTGGGTAATATTTCTATTGATTTTATTTCTGTAACTAATTTAAAAACTATACTATCGCAAACAATTATTTGGATAATAAATAAAGTAAAAATGATGCAGTGTGCATAATAATGCCATTACCAATATTTAGGGTGGATAAAAAAAAAATGAAAACATATTTTTGTATACCTGTTTATCATATAAACACCAAAGATGAGAAATAATAATTTAGAAAAAAAAAAAAAAAAAGAAAAGAAAGAAAGAAAGAACTTCTTGACTATATTAATAATTATATTATGTACTCAAATTGTATCTTCCCTTGGATTTTAACAAACATGTTAGACTTCAAAAAATCTAGCAAATAACTGCTTCACTATTTTAAGATGACAGATACTTTACGAACACTTGTTGCAGCGAAATAAAGCTTTATAATTATGTCCTCATATTATTTATTAAACCAATTGAAGATGGTCAGTTCTTAATATGTCGGTTCACAATACATAAATTACGAAAATAGAATATGTATGCAACAAGAAGCATTCCCAGGTTAATATATTACTGGTGTCAGAAGTTGTAAAACATCCTTGCAACTTAAAAATACTAACAAAAAAATATTTTTAATACTTCTGGTATTTATATAAAAAGTTGCCATAAACAATGAATTATTTCTATAATTTAATATTTTTGAAAAATGTAAAAATGTCAAAGAATATATCTATTTATAAATTAAATTTGTAATAAGCGGGATTAATCTTCTTTCCTTATCAAATATTCTTCATGATTGCACATACAATAGATAATGATTTGAAATTTATCACATGAAAAAAAAAACATGTAAATATTTTTTAAGAATGCGAATAATACCTGATTGTATAGAAAACATGATTATGTTACACTGAGGAAAAATTTTGTAACTGACATCCAGAATCTAATTTCTGTCTCTAGTAAAAATAGTTCCATGTCATCCTCATAAATTTAGTTCCCCTTGAAAGCAGTTCTAAAAACTCCCATTAGAATTCTAGAGCGTCTGCCTATATTATCGAGGCCAAATTTATAAAATTCTCTTCAAATAAATGCGAATATAAGAGGCAAGTTTTAGCAACTATAATCTTGATTTATGGCCTAATTCTAGAAAACCAAGCGAGAATATTTCTCGCAAGACAAAGGATTCAGAATATTCAAAATATTGTTTCACCATCTAGAAGTGTATAGACTAGAAATTCTCGATCATTTCGTCTGTTCAATTTATTGGCGTACCTTATGCGCATAGCTCGGAAATCTATATTTCTAGTTTAGGGAGTTAGAAATTGGCCACTTATTCATTCTAGGTGACAGCGGTAATTTTTTCCCCTCAGTGTCCGTACATCTCTATATTGTAAATTTTCATTATGCTGTGTAAATTGTAAAATTATTAAAAAATTGGCTTCAAAATAAAATTATCATACACCGTAATACTTTGGAATACTTTTACATACCCCTGTGCCCAAACCATTAGTACTATTTACAGAATTTTTATTGGAGAATAACCTTCAGTGAATGTAAGTGACATATATCAGTTTCAAAACATTTCACAGATATTTACAAAAATTAGAGCGTGGATAAGTAGATGAATAGACAAACTATAGTCTTAAGCCCTTTTAAACTTGTTAAAAAATGTTAAAAATATTTCAAAAAATCGCTGATAGAGAAAAATTACCGAAAAGTAATTAACATAAATATATTTTTATAAAAATACGTTTCTCATAGAATATATTGAAAGCTTTCACTATTCGTTTACAGAGGCACATAAAATAATTCGAATTTATCAGTGGCTGTTCTCTTAAAAGGTTATTTAGGCGCATTTTAAATTGTATTATGTGATTTTATTATCATGATAAATGTAGATTACGTATGTGCATTATGTGAATGTTTTATAATTTTTCATCAATATACGGGATTACCCAAATTTAAACGAATGAGTTTCAAAGTGTAAAACTTATGTAAATATTTGAAATAAATTTTTAAATAAAAAACAATTTTAAATGTTTGATGAATTTATATATAGCATTCAAACGGAGAGCTGTACCAGGTAGTAATCACCCCTTAGTACATTAATTTATAATAAATAAAATTGTCTCTAAAATATTTTTTAGTTTTTATTTAACGTATTTTTCAATTGATAAAATACAGTACCTTCTATTTTCTTTTATAAACAGTAATGATCTGCTTTTATACAAATGCGTAAAAGATATAGTGACGTGAGTGTCACACCAGACACTTTAAATTCAATCACGCAAGACAATTTTAATTAAAAATATGTTTTGATCCGATAGCAAATTTAACAGGCCAAAAAACCTTTTTATTTAATTATTTTAATTATTTTAATTATAATTTTAATTAATTATTTTTTTATTATAATTATAATTTAATTGATTAATTAATTAATTGTGGTGAAAAAATTGTTTCAACATTTAAGCGAAGTAAAATAATGTAGAATTTTGTTAAAAAAAATATTCAATAATAATTCATTTGTTTCTTTAATATAATTTTAATACACAAACGCACAAAAAAATAATATTATATTGAAAACAAATACTGCGTTCTGAAAAATTACAAAGAAATATTGTTGTAGCGAAAGACATTAAAAAGTTAATAAAGAAAATATTATGATTTTCTTTGTCCAAAAAATTCAATTACCACCATACATAAACAAAAATAATTTACTTAAAAGTATGTGGAAGGAGCACTCGACGCCTACTTCCTGAAAACAAAAGGTACCATTTTAAGTAAACATCTAATTTTAGCATAAAAATGGTCCATTTAGAAAGGTTATGCACATTGTTCATCACTATGAGAAATGCACTTTTTTCGAGCTACTTATTTAAGGGAAAAGAAAAATGGAAAGCTTTCTTCTTTTAAAGGTATTAGTTTTTATACTGTTTCATATCTTTATGTTTTTTAAGGATATGTTAAAGAATTAAGTATGCGTAGTCGAGCATTAAATGGTAGTGAATGAAACTAAGCATAATTTGTATAATGATAAGAAAATAGAAAAACTTTTCTTGAAAATTACTTGATAGTTTTAATTAAATTCATCTCTTCTTAATGTACGAATTACGATTTTTAAACTATGAAAACGATTTTAACGAAACCTAATTAGTCTCTCCTTTAAAAATATATTCAAACTAAATATGCAAACTTTATCATATACATAGCTGTGAACTTGTACATACTTTATGTGAGTACAAATTTTCACCTTGTTTAATCTTTTCGCTACCACTGGGACTATGTATATCCCAAAGCCAGTTTAATGTGTAATTCGAGAGTCTTTTCTGCAGATTTTCTATTTTTGTCTTTTTGAACTGTAACTTTTTTGAATAAGTAGATAGAACAGTCAGCTGAGGGAAATCACCATCTGGTGAATGAAATACATTCAGATAATTTATTTAATTCTTATTTATTTTTTCTCAGAAAAAAAAATAATGAAAAAAGAAAGGGTTATTCGTTAAAAATTTGTAGAAAGTGTATAAAAAATTCCTAATAAAATTTTCCAGTTGCAGAAAGACGTACGCGTTGGAAGCTATATTAATGTCAGATAAAATATAATAACATTGATCTGACAATAACTGTTCACTTCAAAATTTATTTATTTATTTATTTATTTAAAGAAAAGCACGCTACAGAAACATCCAATTACAGTGTTTCTTGAATAAAACTATAATACAATACATCCAACATAGACCGAAAAAAAAAAATACATGTTATGAATTTAAGTGTTCAAAACACCTAGCCTTAAAAACAGTAAAAGACATGTTAAAACTATCCAAATTCACAGAAAGCTCATTAAAAATTTTGTAAAATTTATATAATGAAAAATTACCAATATAATTATATTTTACAAATGGAGTGATAAATAAATGTTCATTTCTGAGGGCCTTATTCACCAACTTCTTAACACTCGGATTATACCTCGGATCAGTGGTAATCTCTCGATCATACAAAAATCGGTATTCTCCAACAAAAATCCGCGGCAGATCTGTAGAGCAGAGGTTCACTGGTGTTTGTTTATATTTTGACGATATTATCCGTGCGCCAACGAACCAAGGAAATGAATTTATCTTATGGCAACCTTACAAAACGTTTGTTTACGTTCGAAATGAAAGAAATATTAATGCAGACGACTATTTAACGTAATTAAATAAAATTATCGAAGAAATTTCATAAAATGGCGATGGTTAATTAACTTTTTAACTACAATTAATATATATAATGACCCTCATCTGTCATGAACGAATCCGGTTAGTACCGCTTCAAAACAGAAACTTTTGGCAGCCATTTTTTTCCCCGTTTGTTTAATTCAACTTAGGAAACATACATATCATTTTCATACATGTTTTGTATCGCACATATTCTTATTTATTTCCTATAAAACCTTGAAAAACTATTCAATTGTAATGTTTAAATGTCTAAATTAAATATAACGGATCACTGGCTATTATAAACATGAACCTATAAATAGAATTATGTAACTTCATGATTATAAACAATGCAATACCAAATAAAAACAAACCAAAACTCTTGCCATTCAGAAAAAACAAATTCCAAATGGACAACTTTTTAATTCCGAATGAACGACTCTTTGATTGTTTCATTAAAAAAACGCTTAAAATATTTCTAAAACATATTAAAGTCTTAAAAATCTTAAAATATTTGTAAAAACGCATTAAAGCCTTTAAATATTTTTATCAAGCTTCATTGTTTTATATTGTAAGGTATGATTGGCGTCGAGTTTAGTACGTAAATGCCGCCAGTTGATTTTAGTTTTGAAATTAGTGTAAAATGATAGTTGGGATAGAATGTTTGGTTGGGCAAGTAAAAGTCACCAGTTGAAATGAGTATTGAAAGTAGAGTAGTCTAAGGTGATAATGTCGAGTCAAGGTAAAATGTTCGGTTGAGAATGAGAAAGTCCCTAGCTGGATCCTGGATATTTTGGATGTTGTCGGTGAGATGGCTGGTTGGAGGTATCGAGTAGAGGTGAATTTGGGTTAGCATGGAATGTCTGTAGTTATTGCATAGTTAGTTAGAAAATTTGAAAAGAGGATCTACGATAGTCTTAAAAAGGAGTATTTTGGTAAAATGAAGTGAATCGTTTTTTCTTATTATGAGGACTTTAAATACGCAAGCGAAGTGATGACGTCACTTGCCGTTCGTGGATACAAGAAAAATATTTCCTATGTTAAACGCCCAATGGATTTTTCGTAAAAAATTATTAAAAATCGAGGGAAATTATTTCACGATTTTAATCCCCATATTTAGGTTTAGATATGTATTAGTTATCATGTGCATGCGTTAGATTAAGTTGTTTTCGTTCTAAAATTGATAAAATTTGAATTTTAAATTTCAAAACGCTAGATAAAAAAAAACTTCCATATTCCATTGAAAACATAAACATTTCATTTCAAAGGATGATATTTACACAATAAATATCCAACTAATATACTAATTAAAAGGAAAATGATAAATATTCCATCATAATTTGAAGTGAAATTTGTTTTCAAATGTCTAAATAAAGTATCTGATATAAGATACTAATATGTTGCAGCGGAATAGATTTGATATCGGTCATCCTTGGCAGAAAAAAAAAAAAATATATATATATATATATATATCGCTAAATTATCTGGCGAATATAATTTAATTCCTTTTAAAAATCATGGTTATATTAAAAACTTTTATTAAGAGAGTAATGAATAATATGAAACACTATTTCGCACAATACATATTACGAAAATATACATCTGGCATGTATATTTTCGTAGTACGTTTTTGATCGCCAAATACAAAAACGCCAAGGACAACAGAGTTTTGAAATTAAAAATTAAAATTTTGTCACTTTGACAGCAAAATAACTCAATCTAACACATGCGCATGATAACTAATACATATATATACCCAAATAGGGGAAGTAAAATCGGGAAATAATTTTCCTCGATTTTTAATAATTTTTTACAAAAAATCCAATGGGCGAATAGCATAGAAAATCATTTTCTTGCATCCACGGACGGTCAGTGGCGTTATACTTCGCTTGCGTATAGAGCACTTAATGGAACACTTGGATGTGTTGTTGCTGTTGTGTTGTCGGGCCTATATTTTTTGTCAACCAGCAGTTTTTGTATTGTCATTCATATTTATTGATCGAGTAGAAGTTTTTTAATTTCAGAACGAAAATTATAAAATATCGAAACACATTTGATTTATAAACAAAAATTGAAAATACGCTTAAATGATCACGTGGTAACCATCATGATCTAAACATCGTTTTCAAGATTTATCGTTCACATTCCGTCATTTTTGACGGGGTTATATACTAGTATTTTAATAAATAAGCAAATACTTAACAAAATGCACGTTTTGTCATCGAAGTTTTAAGAGCAAATTAATTTCAACAACACAATAAATGTAATTAAATAAATGAAAATTCAGAATAAAAATATAACTTTAAAAGTAATTAAAAAGCATGAAAACTTACAATATATGCAACATGAATTTTAATTAATTTTATTATTATTATTATTATTTTTTCCATTTTGAAATTTCTGTTGACTCCATAATACGTAAATCACATATCAAATATTTCACTTCGCGCTCAGTTAATTTGTAACATTCGAGGATTCTAAAACCGCATTCAAATGAATCGAAACACATCGGTATAAAAATTATGAGAATATACAAATAAAATAAAAAACATATTTTCAAGTTATCAGATGATACGCTTTCATTTCTCCAGACACATATCGTTTCGAATTTTTCATTAACACTTACATTTCAGCGGAGGGGAAAATTCCCTAGTTTTCATAAACTTGACCAACAAGTGATTGAGTGAGTGAGTTTTACGTCGAACTAGTGCTACGTTGTGGGCAATGAGTACGGCAACCAAATATCCCCATTTTCTACAGACAACGTTTACTTTATTCGCATTATTATAATTTTTTAAAAAGTTATAGAAAGTAAACTATTTAATATTCAAATTTTATTTTTAGTGCTTATTAATTAAATATGAAAAAAAAAATACATGCATAATTAGTTAATTGTAGCAATTTAAAGCTTCTCTGTTTTAAAAGTTCATGGATCCGGCCACTGTAACGACGAAGGATGAATTGGGACATACCCCTAAGGTATATGAACCAATAAAGAAACATGGCTGTATAAAGCTATGAATCTGAAAACGCACGTAACTCGGCTCCGCGGCAATCACTGTCGCGCATGTTAAAACAAAAAAAAACACCACTGGACACCCCTACCTCGCTGTGCATGAATCTGAAAACGCACGTAACTCGGCTCCACGGCAATCACTATCGCGCATGTTAAGACCAAAATTTCCCATAATGTAGCTCTAGTGCAACGTAAAATGCGCTTGAAACAAATGAACCAATCAAATATCTCCTAATTTCCCATAATGAAGCTCTAGTGCAACGTAAAATGCGCTCGAAACAAATGAACCAATCAAATATCGCCAAATTTCCCATAATGTAGCTCTAGTGCAACGTAAAATATACTCAAAACAAATGAACCAATTAAATATAGCCTAATTACCCATAATGTAGCTCTAGTGCAATGTAAAATACACTCAAATCAATAAAAAACAAACGAACCAATCAAATCTCTCCATACTGCGTCATAATAGAATTGTTAAGTTATGTTTACAAGGATAGGCAGTTTCTCGCTACGGAAGTTCGCCAAGCAGAAAGTGAACCTCTGTTCTACGAATCAACCAAATCCGCTGTTCACCGGCTACTTTAATTCTCGGATTTGCTGATCCATGGTTTAATCCGAGTGTTAAGAAGTTGGTGAATAAGGCCCTAAGAGACTTAATTGTCACATTAAATTGAATACAGTTAAGAATATTACTGCAATCAATCATATTATTGATAACTTTATAAAAATATAATAAACAAAAAAGATAACGACGAGATTTTAAACTAGGAAGATTAAAAATACTTCGCAGATAAGAGGAAGAAATAACCTGAATATAAATAAGAATCCTTTTAAAATATAAATAACGTGAAAATTTAGTTTGAACTTGCTTTAGAATTGTGATTGTATTATCATAAGAAGGATCCCAAATAAGACTACAATACTCCAAATTGGAGCGAACCATACTGAAGTATGGGACTTTTAATGCAAGCTGATGTGGAATGATTTGTTTCAACAAAAGAATTTTCATATTTTCACTTCTCAGATCTACTTTAATGAATGGTCAATATTCCTGTGACGTCAACGTAGGTAAAATCGCCGAACACGTGGCCGATATTTTGTAAACAAATTAGATTCAAGATGCCATTATTGTATGCCATGATGCCTTGCATATCAAGATGCCAAGATTCATTATTGTTACGCATAACATTTTCCTGAATATTTCTGCAGTGAAACTTAATAATAATGTTCAAACAAGAACAAAAGAGAAATGTAAAAAACTGAATCGAATGATAAAGTTAAGACTATTCATATCGTAAAATTGCAGAACATTTTATGTATACACACACACATACACATATATATATAATGAATAAAAGATTAATAAGAACATTTTATACACACACACATATATATAGACATCAAAGCTTAAATAATTAGAATTTCAATCACTTTAATAAAGGAATTTATTAAATGGAACATCCATTTAAATTTGTTAACATCGCCACAGTTCACATGGCAACTTTTAATATTACATATGTTGATTAATATTAAAGTATATTACTAAAACTGGATTAAAAACAAAACAAAGGTATTAATATATCACTCTTACTTCAATTTCATATAATCTGTAAATCTTATAAATAATATTGCAAGATAAAAATTTGCAAGCCACAATGCTTTGTTATGGTAGAGTTGAGGATTGTTTCCCTACCCAGCTGATATTCTTGTAGCCTCGAACCCAAAGCGGGAATATGGTCCATTAGATACATCTTTCACATTCTGTATTCACGCTGTGTACATTCACGGAGAGATTCATTGTTTATAATTTAAAAAAAAAAAAAAAAAAAAAAAAAGTCATTTCTATTAGCGGAAAATGGAAGTATTTATAAAAAGCTTTTTTTTTTTTTTTTTTTTTTTTTCAATTATTATTTACATTATCAGAAATGTACTTAGAGAATGGTATTAATAAAATATTTTTCGTTTCGGGAAGTAATAGTATTGATGTGTATGTAATAAATTGAATGTAAAGATAATTTATCAAACAATATTGTAACAGATTTCTTACATTTTTTCCCTAAACTTTCTACCGCTATATTTATACAGCAATTTTCTTTTTAATTGATTGGGGAAATATACTACAAAACATTACTGTATATATAAATACAGATGCGCTAGAATCAGAGACAAAACACTACAGGCCTGGAATAATGCATAAGTGTCCTATCCCCATGCATGTCCACTATGATGAGCATTTAATATATTGTACAAAAAAATATTAAAAAAGAAAAAATATATATAGTTTAAAGTTATATGTATAGTTTACTCTTTAAATTACTGTATACAATTTTCATTTACAAAAAAAAAAAAAAAAAAAAAATCATCTTTCTCATGGAAAAAAAAGGGGGATTAAAGGACTTAAAATAAAATTAACATGGATTATGTCAAAATGTCATGCAAAAAATTGCTCATAAAGTTTTTCACATAAAGTTTAAAAGTTTTTCACATAAAAATACAAACTACGTCTTCACGTTATAAAATAATTTAAAAGATAAATTATTCGAAAATAATTAAATGACAGGTAAACGAGTTATATAAAACGTATAAATTAGAAAATATTCATAATTAATAACGTTCAAATTTATCAATATGGACATTATATTAAATTTATATTTAATACATTATCTACAATCAGTTTTGATATGATAAATGTATGACACTTTATCTTTTTCTTCCCTTAATTTTATCTGCTTTACAATAATTACACTGGTCTACAGTGTTTCGGTAACAACGGTCAAATTATTATTTTTATTATTAATTGCAATTTTTATTTAAATATTTGCAAGTAAAAAAGTCCCACCACGTCACATTTTTCTGTGAGAGTATCAGAAAATGGCAAGTTTCACGATTTTTTATCATTTTCAGAGTATCACAGGTGGTAACCCTTCCTGCTGGCAACCCAGAGTCTTGGCAACTCAAAGTCCCGGTAACCATGTTTGTTCCCTTTTTTTTGTTAAAGTATCAGAAAATGGTACTGTATCACACATCCGACTGTATCACACATGGTAACCCTTCTTGCTATCAACCCTGCCTCCTGGCCATCCTCTCGGCTGGCAACCCCTGTTTGGCAACCCTGTATTCGTACCTTATCTGTTTTTTTTTTTTTTGTTTGTTTGTTTCTCCTGGTGTTCTAGTTATAGTCCAAGCGGCGGCTGCAAAAAATTGACTTGAGAAGGTACGAAGCTGATTTTTTTCCTATAGATAGAATTCATTGTTACAATGAAAATTTGATAGGGTTTCCTGGTCAAAGCCGTCAAGTTTAAGAGAAACAACCTCACTTCCGGTCACAATTTAAACGATTTTCGAACCCCAAAAGGTATGAAGATGGAACCGGTGCTAAAATGTAGAGATTAATATGCTCTTTAAAATGGTATAGGGTTGCCTGGTCAAAACCGTCAAGTTTCAGAGGTTGCCTCGATAATAGGGGTCAAATTTAAACGATTTTCGAACCCCAAAAGGTATGAAGATGAAACCGGTGCTAAAATGTAGAGATTAATATGCTCTTTAAAATGGCATAGGGTTGCCTGGTCAAAACCGTCAAATTTCAGAGGTTGCCTCGATAATAGGGGTCAAATTTAAACGATTTTCGAGCCCCAAAAGGTATGAAGATGAAACCAGTGCTAAAATGTAGAGATTAATATGCTCTTTAAAAGGGCATAGGTTTGCCTGGTGAAAACCGTCAAGTTTCAGAGGTTGCCTCGATAATAGGGGTCAAATTTAAACGATTTTCGAACCCCAAAAGGTATGAAGATGAAACCGGTGCTAAAATGTAGAGATTAATATGCTCTTTAAAATGGCATAAGGTTGCCTAGGCAAAACCGTCAAGACCCGGAGGTTGCCTCGAAAATAGGGGTCAAATTTAAATGTTTTTCGAACCTCACAAGTGTAAAGATGTAACTGGTGCTAAAATGTAGAGATTAATATGCTCTTTAAAATAGCATAGGGTTGCCTGTTAAAAACCATCAAGTTTCAGAGGTTTCCTAGATAATAGGGGTCAAATTTAAACGATTTTCGAACCCCAAAAGGTATGAAGATGAAACCGGTGCTAAAATGTAGAGATTAATATGCTCTTTAAAATGGCATAGGGTTGCCTGGTCAAAACCGTCAAGTTTCAGAGGTTGCCTCGATAATAGGGGTCAAATTTAAACGATTTTCGAACCCCAAAAGGTATGAAGATGAAACCGGTGCTAAAATGTAGAGATTAATATGCTCTTTAAAATGGCATAAGGTTGCCTAGTCAAAACCGTCAAGACCCGGAGGTTGCCTCGAAAATAGGGGTCAAATTTAAATGTTTTTCGAACCTCACAAGTGTAAAGATGTAACTGGCGCTAAAATGTAGAGATTAATATGCTCTTTAAAATGGCATAGGGCTGCCTGGTCAAAACCATCAAGTTTCAGAGGTTGCCTAGATAATAGGGGTCAAATTTAAACGATTTTCGAACCCCAAAAGGTATGAAGATGAAACCGGTGCTAAAATGTAGAGAATAATATGCTCTTTAAAATGGCATAGGGTTGCCTGGTCAAAACCATCAAGTTTCAGAGGTTGCCTAGATAATAGGGGTCAAATTTAAACGATTTTCGAACCCCAAAAGGTATGAAGATGAAACCGGTGCTAAAATGTAGGTATTAATATGCTCTTTAAAATGGCATAGGGTTGAATGGTCAAAGCCGTCAAGAAACAGAGGTTGCAACGTAAATAAGGGAAGTATTTTACGATTTATTTACCCAAGTAAAAACTGAGTTACCCAACTAGAAAGATGAAACCGGTGCTAAAATATAGATATTAATATGCTCTTTAAAATGGCATAAGGTTGCCTGGTTAAAACCGTCAAGACTTGGAGGTTGCCTCGAAAATAGGTCAAATCTGTCAAGTAAAGCAGTCAACCACAAAAAAATAGGCGAGTTTTGAAGATTTCTTAACGAAGTGTAAAAAAATATGAATAGCATTAACAAAGAAAATGAATAAGGATGAAATTATATGAATATTTGAAAGATGTAGCTGGTTCCAGAATGTACAGCGTAGGAGTTATTTTGAAATGGCATATGTTTGCCTGGTAAAATTCGTAAAGAAATAGCGGTCAGCCTCCAAAAAGCTAACAAATATTAAAGGTGTTTAACACAAAGTGAAACACACATGAAGACTATTTTAAAAAGGTTAAACACGAAATGATTAATATTTAAAAGATGAAACTGCTAGCTAAATGTAGAACATACAACACTTTTCAATTTGCTTACGATTGTGCTTCAAACCTGTCAAGGTATAGCGGTCAGCTTAGAAAAGGAAGCGAATTTCAATATTCGTTTATTTTATTTGTTTAATGATATAAGAGATTTTAAAGCATAAAGAAAATTAAATTATTATGCGTGACCATTCTTTTTCTAATCTGTATAAAACTAATTTCAGTTCACGAGCTCGTTTTTTCCCCATTTTTCAATACTTAAAATATTCAAATTGTGTCAAAGTATTGAGAAGATAATTCCCTGAAGAAATGTATGCGGCTGCTTTGTAGAATTTTATTCGAAAATATTGGGTTGTGCCGATTTTGTTATATTAAAAATTTGTCAATTTTAGAAAATTTTCTCAATTTTTTTTATATGTCATTAAAATAATCAATAATGCCTTCTGCAAATTAATTATGGGTACAAATAAAGCGAAAAACATTTTTAAAAAATTGATAAATTTTTCGCGTTCCTTAATAGCAATGAATTAATTTATGAAATTGAAATTTGTAAATCTTGCTGCAAATCTGAAATAGGAGGGGTATTTTTTTTTTTTTTTCATTTTATTTAATTATTTATTTTGCATACTAACAGAATTTTTTATTATGAGTTTCTTGGGCATTATTATCTTCATTTCTGTTAATTTTTGCGGTTGTATTTTCTTATTTGTATCCGCATGCTACATTTTTATTTTTTACTATTAATTGGTTGTTTTTATGGGAAATTTTAGAACAGTTTCATTACAGTTTATTTATCTTTTCTTTTTTAAATACTTTTTATATTTTTTCTTCACATTGTATAAAAAACCCTTCAAAATTAGCTTTTTTTTTTTTTTTTTTTTTTTTGTTCGAGGCAACCATTATTTTTCGAGATTTTCACCTGGCAACCTTATGATACTCTAAAGAGAATGTTATTCTCTATATTTTATAAACGGTTTCATTTTTAAATATGTTAGGGTAGGAAAACCGCGAAAAATCGCACCCCACACACACACACGCACACTCTTTTCGTGGCAACCTCTTTTCTTGGCGGTTTTGACCAGGCAACCCTATGCCATTTTAAAGACCATATTGTTCTCTACATTTTAGCACCGGTTTCATCTTTACACTTGGATAAATAATTTTTTACTTGGGTAAATAGATCGTAAAATACGCCCCCCTTTTTCGTGGCAACCGCTGTTTCTTGACGGCTTTGACCAGGCAACCCTATGCCATTTTAAAAAGTATATTATTCTCAACATTTTAGCACCGGTTTCTTCTTTACACTTGTGGGGTTCAAAAAGCGTTTAATTTTGACCCCTATTTTCGAGGCAACCTCCGGGTCTTGACGGTTTTAACCAGGCAATCTTATGCCATTTTAAAGAGCATATTAATCTCTACATTTTAGCACCGGTTTCATCTTTACACTTGGGTAAATCACTTTTTACTTGGATAAATAAATCGTAAAATACGTCCCCTATTTTCGTGGCAACCTCTGTTTCTTGACGGCTTTGACCAGGCAACCCTATGCTATTTTAAAGAGCATATTAATCTCTACATTTTAGCACCGGTTTCATCTTCATACCTTTTGGGGTTCGAAAATCGTTTAAATTTGACCCCTATTATTGAGGCAACCTCTGAAACTTGATGGTTTTGACCAGGCAACCCTATGCCCTTTTAAAGAGCATATTAATCTCTACATTTTAGCACCGGTTTCATCTTCATACCTTTTGGGGTTCGAAAATCGTTTAATTTTGACCTCTATTATCGAGGCAACCTCTGAAACTTGACGGTTTTGACCAGGCAACCCTATGCCATTTTAAAGAGCATATTAATCTCTACATTTTAGCACCGGTTTCATCTTCATACCTTTTGGGGTTCGAAAATCGTTTAAATTTGACCACTATTATCGAGGCAACCTCTGAAACTTGACGGTTTTGACCAGGCAACCCTATGCCATTTTAAAGAGCATATTAATCTCTACATTTTAGCACGGGTTTCATCTTCACTCTTGTGGGGTTCGAAAATCGTTTAAATTGTGACCGGAAGTGAGGTTGTTTCTCTTAAACTTGACGGCTTTGACCAGGCATCCCTATCAGATTTTCATTGTAACAATGAATTCTATCTATAGGAAAAAAATCAGCTTCGTACCTTCTCAAGTCAATTTTTTGCAGCCGCTGCTTGGACTATTAACAGATATTCTTTGTTAAGTATGATTGTGATGTTTCATAGTTAAAGTTTCATGTTCAAAATGGAAAGTTTTCAGTGTAGAACTTGTAAAGGCCGTACCCAATAAGTTTTGCTGTACTTGTGAACTATTCATATTAAACGCCCAAGGTAGACATTTAACACAAGACGTAAAAAAACTTATTTTTTGTATTTTTGTTTTAAAATAAGAAATAATAACAATTCAATCATTTAGTGAATTTTCCTTGTTTTTATGTTCTACTTAGTCTACAATATGTATATTATCTCCATATTAACAGTATTCCACGCTAAATAAATAATATTGATAGTAATAATCATGTCTTCTAAAGACTTTTGTACATTACTTCCACTACAGATTAAATAATCATAACAAAAAAACTGTACGTGTTACAGATTTTTCACTGTTATTTTTTAATTCTGCACTGCAAAATTAGTTGAAAATAGTTAATTTCATTTTTGTTACCCCTCAAAAAATTTTTCTATGGACTAGTGTTATCAGTATTGAAACTTTTACTAATATCCATTGAAATTTTCTAAAAAATTGTCTCGGTAATTATTATTTGTCATTTGCGAATATTTTTTTTAAATTAAAAATAAAGCTAAATTTCATTTTTTATATATTTCTACTCTAATAGCATGATATTTTATTAATAAATTAAAGTATATTTTAAAGCAATATCACAAGTTATTCAACGGTATCCATCAATATTTTTCTGTATATAGTATGTTGTTAAATTTAATACTATTGCATTTCAAATGTCTTCAGTGACAAGTAGACATGGAATAAGAGAAATATTACACTGAGAACACACACACACACACACACATATATATATATATATATATATATATATATATATATATATATATATATATATATATATATCGCCTCCGTCTAGAATAAGTAAGTTGTGATTTTCTAAAACTCTACACTAGAAATATAGATTTACAAACTACGTATATAAAGTAGACAAATAACCTGGATAGATGAAATGAACGAGAATTGCTAGTTTATACTTTTCTAGATGGTGAAACAATGTTATGAACATTATGAGTATTATGATCTTTTGTATATCGAGAACTTCAAGCTTGATTTCCTAGAATCGGGTAGTAAACCAAGATTATTGTTCCTAAAACCCTCTTCTCATTTATTTGCAGAGATTTTTAAATGAGTATGACCACAAAAAAAAAAAGGTGAGGGGAGATCTAGAATTCTAATAGGGGATTTGAAACTGAGTAACAAAGTGAACTAGAATTTTTAAGGATGACATGGAACTGTATTTACTACAGACATAATTTTGTTTCTAGATGTCAGTGACAGACGTTTTTTTCTGAATGTCCAGCTATTGAATATAAAAGACCCTACAACATGGCAACATTTTTCTTAACTAAAAATTAAAGCTCGAATTTTACCTAAAAATAACTTTTTTTTCGTAACTTTTATTATGAGGTATTTATTATGTGACTTTAATATAAGATATTTATTATTTCATAAGTTTATTACTTTATTATTATATCTTAACTTTATTTTATTTATTATAAAGCTCGAATTTTCAATAAAAATAATTTTTTCGTATTTTTATTATGTTGATAGAAACTTTCATTTTCGATTGGGAATGCGATTAATACCATGATTATTCAAATTAAAATTATGCTGGGATTACGAAGTATTAGAACCCATTCTACCCCAAAGCAGGATTTATTATAACGTTATATTTATTCGACTATTACAGTAATAATAAAATATGCATTACAAGTTTGCAGGCATGATGGTGAATCTTTGTTTTTGGTATCTTTGTATTGAATAATTATGAAAATATAAAAGTGTTAAATTATTTATCGTATGAAAGTTGCAATTTTAACTATATTCATGTTTAAGACTATTGTTATAAATCTTGAGTGTCATGTTTTGATTTTTAATTTATTTTAGAAACACTGATTTTCATTTTCATCATTGACAGAACTTGAATTACAATATTCAAAGAACGGAATTCACATCTAAAAATATCTTGATATTTTAATCTATAGAAATGAAACGAAAATAAAGGAAAGCAAGATATTATGGTTCATTAATTTATCGAATTTCCTGCTTTCATAGATTTTCCTTTATGCATATTTTGTTCCTTATTCCCCCTTTGGCTTTCTTAGAAAATAATAACAAAAGAAAGAACAATAAATTCGGTTTATTTATATCTAATCTTTACAATATGATACAAAAGAAAAAAGAATAAATAAACGATTATTCATTTAATGTACACGTTATACAATTATATGCATTGTTAACACTGAAATGTGTAAGATAGATAAGGTTTTTAACGTTACCGAAGCATCACCTTTCCAGATTTAATTAGAATATTTTGGTGCTCTTTGTGTAGATATTAGTTACGTGTTTCTGCAGTTAAAATGATTTATATTACTGTATTAAGTAAAGTAAATAATTCTTGTAAGTGTAGATATACGGATATGGCTTTTATACTCTTTTTTTTTTTTTTTTGCTAGCTTTGTTAATACACATAAAATGTGTGCTACATTTGCAGTTTACATTTTGGATAGTCGAATTGGTATTATTGTGTAAAATTCAGCTTTTGTATTTTTCATCAGGTGACTATACCTAATTGAGGTTTTTCAATAATAAATGTTAACTATGCTCTGTTCGGAGTCAAAGGATGATACAATTCTACTCTCTGTCGTTTAGCTGATAAACAAAAGGGTGATATTTGTTTTCTTTACAAAATTATATATTTCGACAGAAAATGATCTACCCTATGCTTTGCATAACTATCAGTATTATTATGATTATTATTACTGCTACCCATTAAGAACAGTTAATTGCATTACAATTTAAGTGCGTACACGTATAGAGTAAAAATTATTTTAAACCAGGGTCCCATTAGCTTATATGTCAGCCTATATTAGTGTTTTAGGCGACGAAATTGCAGACAAAACTTCGAGGACAACAACCAAACCTACGGCAACAAAAGGCACACAACTTTAAAATACGTTGATATTAAAATATTTTAATTATTAATAACTGTTAATATACACAAAGCTTTCCGTTGTTAAATAAGCCACCTAATGATGTCGTTCTTTAATAATAATACATAGAGAAAATCATACTACTAAAAAAAATTTTATTGCAAACTACATATTGTAAATAATAATAATAATAATAATAATAATACATGAAATATATCGCATAAGTTGGCTTTTAATCTCTTTTATTATTTATTTAATTTATTTATTTATTAGAAAAGGGCATTTCATCTTTAATTCAAGAGATTGGTACTGAAAATATTGCGTTTGACTAATCACATTTATTTAAAGGAAATCCAGTTGAGTTAATCTTATTAATATGATTTATTTCGTATTAAAACCAAACGTATCGTATTGTTTATTTCTATAAATACTCCTTCTTTCAAATAATTTAGCTTTATATCTTATGAAACTATTTCAACTCCTACTTCCTCTAAAAATAGAAACCATTCCAAACATTCAAAACTGTACGAGCAAATCTTCTCGCGCATTTCAGAATATATATCACGCGCTCGGCTTTAAGGGGTGCTGAAACTCGTTTCATTCACTAGGGAAGCGGCATTAAAGTTGTAGTGTTGAAGTTGATGGCTTGGGCATTAAGCGCTTAATTTTAATTCCTTAATGGACACATATGCGTTATGTAAAGGTATTTTGAAATTTAAAGAATTGTTACTTTCTGTTTTATGACTTCTAAGAACGAGTATGTGAACTTATTAACATGCAATGATTTCATCTTTTATGATTATTTTTAATTTCTAATAACTATTTACCTTTCAAGAATCCACTTATATCGTCAAAAAATGTATAAAGCATTACATCGAAATTTTTCTGATGTATTTTTAAACACATTTTTCATTTTAATACTATATGAACACAAATTTCTATGAAATATATACAATAACATTTATATACATTTTTCTTGATTAAAATATTTTTTTATAAATTCTAATTTACAGCAGTTATATATCTATACCTATATATCTATATCTATATCTATATCTATATCTATAAATGTTGTAACAAAGTAGTAAAATTTAAGAAAACAGATAATAAAATGCAACCAAAATACTCAATAACTAACATGAATTAATATATAATTATGTTAAATAACAGGTAACTTATTAAGATACGGAAAAAAATAGCAAGAACGTTTTAATAATCATATGAAAAAAAAATCTCTTATACTTACCAAAACAGTATTTCTAGTAAAATGTCATATGTGATAACTTGAAATAAGACCATTAAATAGAGAGAGAAAGCGCATATAAATATCAAAAATGTATGCCCGTAGCATTAAATGGAAAAAGATCACTAAATCAATTGAAGACTAAAATAATGGAATTACGCTTAAATTGTGGTGATTAATCTTCAGGGTTCAGCCATCTCCACAGTGCGAAAAAAATTCAAGATTCCATAATCTATCAGATTTTAAAGGAAAATAGCGAGGTGACTGACATTTTCCAAGTTAAACAATTAAACAAGCGGTTAAAAAAAAAAAAATCAATAATAGAAACCAAAAGAGGGAGCTAATGAATAATAATAATAACCAAAAAATACAAAGTCACACGGAGGCTAGAACACTATAAAAAATCAGGAGATAAGTTGTTTTCTGTATTTAAAAAGGTAACATGATCACCACAAGTAACCACGGACGTAAAACAAATTTTGTAACCCACCAAAAGACACAGAAAAATTAATTCACAAATTTATAAGATTTGATATATGTAAAGCATTTTCAATGAACTAAAATAAACGGTAATTTTTAATGCACATATATATATATACATATTTATATGTGTTTGTGTGTGTGTGTATAAAATAGAGATATGCCGCTAGACTTAACACATGAAGTATTTATATGGAGTGTTTCTGCCAATATGGTTTACCCTACATTGGTCGAAATAAAGACAGTCTTAAATTTCATTTTAAAAAATTTTTGTTTGGAAAAGAAAAAAACAACAGAGTCGACATTTCTAAGCATTGCTGCAGGGAGAACAACTCTAATTTTAAATTTGATACAGCTTAAGCTATTTGCAAGCCTAACTCTACAAATAAATTGGATTTTTTTAAGCTTTTAAGGATCTTATAATTATTGTTATTTGTTGACCTGCCAATTATTCTAATTTATTCCATAATGATGCTAAGACCCGCCTTATTTTCCTACCATACTTTTTTGAAGAAATTCTTTAATTTTTTACTCTTATACATTTAAGAAAATTACTTTACAAAAAAGTGGGGTGGAAAAAGTGGCAGGTCCTAGCATTATTACGGAAGACGTACAAATAATTATTAGGTCTACCAGTGCGATTTCGTGATAACCCCTCTTTTGGTTTTTCGAAATTTTACATTCAATCTACTCTTTATTAAATTATTCATCAGTTTTCACAACAACCATTTTTCAATTTCCTAACGAATGATTCTCTACGATTCCTTTAATGTTATTGGTTGATCTATTCTCAGTTGAATCCGTCCAGATAGTATCATAAACACCAATTATTACGTTAATTATGGTTGTGTGTTTTAAAGTCACACTGTTAAAAATGAAATATTTAAAACTGAGAAAATGCGCCTCCTCATATCTTTTTGAGAAATTTTTTCTCAAAAAATGTAGAAGCCATTGGTTTCTCAAAAATATTTCTCCTCATTTTTTTTTATCCATAACAGTAACAGATTTGTTTATATGTGAATTTTAAAATTTGGAATTTCAAAAGTTAAATTACAGATTTGATAAATATGATTATAACAATAAATTAATCGCTACTGAAGTAAAAAATATTAGCACTGAATTATTTTTAATGATCTCATTGAATTTTCTCTTTTAAATGACCACAGTTCTATTTCTGTATGATAGGGGGAAAACATCAGCTCCATTTGCGGTAAAGAAACTTTCAAAGATGCATTGTAAAAAATACAGTATCTACGAGTTTAAATATAAGTAAAGAGAAAAAGTGTAAATGAAAAGAAGGACTCTGTATTCCCCCAGACAAAACTTCCGCCCTAAGTAGAAGTTAATTTATTAAGTTATACTTAGGAGGGAATTTTTGTTACGGTTTAAAATCATTGTTTAATAATTTTGTGTATTAATATAATGATTGAAAACAATTGTGTTGTTCAGGGCAACCGGGTATGACGTTGCCGCGGACCTCGGTAATTCGATTCGGCACAATGTGAGCGGCAAAACATCGTTGAACGCACTGGTAACCTCATTCGAGTTTTTTGTGCAAATTCCTCTTTTGTTTTGCGAGCGCGTAAAGCGCTGCCGCGGGCATTGTTGACCCGGTGTGGCAGAATGTTGGCAATGAAAACGCACTAAATGTTGAAGACACGTAATTAAGGTTTCTTGACGAATTTATTTCGTTCTTCGTATACTCATTGCAACCTGTAACATGCTGGCGCTGATGATGGGGACCAAGAATAAGTAAAGTGCTACTGAAGGCAGGAGCAGAAAACTCGAAAGGAGATTTCGACTGACACTATTATTGAGGCTATTGTTGAGACTACTGTTGAGGCTTATTAATGAATACAGATATTGAGCAATTGAGACTTGTTATTATAAAAATGATTTGTTTAAATATAGCAACAAGAAAAGCAAACAAAAACATCTAATATAATATGTTGATAAATAAGAATACTATCTTATTCAAATGCTTTATATTCATGTTTCAGCTCGTAAAAGCAGTTTATTAAACGAACTTGGAAATTGTAAAATAATATATACTAATGTATATCATTAAACAGAAAAATAAATCATAAGATGTTTCTCTTATTAACATATTTCAGCTTAAAAAATAAAATAAATAATAGTTAAAACTATATGCAAATGTTATTGTGAAAATTTTAATTCTCTATTACCTAGAATTTATTTTCATCGATTTTCATTTCAAAAATTGCAGGCATCAAGAATTATAAAACAAAGTAGTATATTGCTCGAAAAGCACACTCAGGTTTACAATTTTTTTTTTTTTTTTTTTACATATCTACACTTTCAATAAGACTTCAATTTAGTAATTAAATACGAAATATTAATGTTTCAAGTGAATAATTTCCTTTCATTGAAAAATAAACAGCGAAATAATTTATTTCGAAATGTTCTTGCATCTTCTAATCATTGTTTGATCTACGTGTATTCCATTTTTGTATAACAATAGCAAAAGCGTTTTAATATTTTTAGTAAAATTCTAGGACGATTCCTTTATCAAATAAATATAATGTTGCAATAACAATTAATTAGACTCTTTTGTTAGTTTGCGATTTATATTTTTAAATAATACAAAGTTATTTTAGTTAAATCTAAATAGGCTAATAATAATAATATATATTTTTTTATGTAGATGTTTTATTATAATTTAAGTATAAATGAATAATATCAAACATCAATTTTTACAAAAAAAAAAAAAACAGAAAATCTTTAATTTTATTTATTTATTTATTTATTTTTATAATACCATGAATAAATTAAACAGAAATAATAATTATTAAAAAAAATTAATACTTTAATTTATAAATTTATTCGCTTTACATGCAGTTAGCTTTTTTATATATATATATAAACTTATTAGAGATTTTACAATTATTTGGATGCTTGGTTGATGTGAAATCTTATATATATATATACATATATATATACTTCTTATTATAATGAAAATAATTAAAGCATATATATTAAAGAAAATTTTTAAGTTTTAAATTACTCATTTTTTTATTTATTGTAGAATTTCTCTTTAATTCTCCGTTGAATTAATCTAAATGAAATTCAGTTGAATGAAGTGTGAGTGAGAAATTATTTGACACTTTTAGAACTCGTGACTCTTTTGGGAACTAAATACCGCAGATCTGCGAAATCTTTCTTTTCATTTTTTTCTTAGGCTTTGGATTTTTCTAATATTTTTATTCATTTATTTATTTTGATACGCTGAATTCTGAAACGTTTCTCTTCTTCCTATCACGTAAGGTTTATTCACAAAGTACGGATGAAAATCTGAAGAATTGGCACAGAGGCTATAACAGAACCAAAACTCTATACGTATGAAAAACATTAAAATAGAATATTCTTTACAAGTTATCTTTACACTGAAGCTCTATCTAGAATTTTTTCATTTGTGCATACATTAAAATAGAATATTATTTACAAGTTATCAATTAAATGTCTCTATTTCTTTACACTGAAGCTCTATCTAGAATTTTTTCACTTGTGTACTGAGTAAACCTCAGTACACAAATATTTATTGCACAAGCACTCTCTATGAAGCATTCAACAATAATCTGCTAACACGATAACATTCCATCGGCCTTGATTCCTACTTTCTATTTCTTTGATGTCTTGATAAAATAGTTTTCCTTGATTTTCATTCGTATTGTCTGTGTTTTCCAGGAAATACTGAAATGGGAGTAGAAAATGTGCAGTTTTAAGACCAATTCTGTCGAACAATCTCACTTTTAAAAAATTGTATGTGGTAGAAATTTCTAATATTTTACTGCATTAATAAAAAAAAAAAAATGTATCAGAAAAACACATTACATCGCAGTAACTTTTTTTTTCACTTTCTTCTGTGTAGTTAAGGGTTTGAAACACTATGGGTAACATAACAAATTTAACAATCTATGAAATAAATATATCAAATAAATATTTTTTTGCAATAACAATTAATTAGACACCTTTGCTAGATTAAGGGAGGCACACTATTGTAACAATCGCAGCTATCGTAGATCACAAGTCGGATCGTACACTCCGCAGCAAAAGTATCCGAGCACTAGCAATAATCCCTGTCTTAAAAAAGTATACTTAATACTGCTTTGTTAAATAAATCCTTGTTGAGTCATATTCTTAATCTGTCTAAGAACATGATTCGACAAGGATTTATTTAACAAAGCAGTATGAAGTGTACTTTTTTAGACAGGGATTATTGCTAGTGCTCGGATACTTTTGCAGCGGAGTGTACGATCCGACTTGTGATCTACGATAGCTGCGATTGTTACAATAATATGCCTCCCTAAGACTTATAATTTGAAATAATACGACTCTTTTTTTCAGTTAAGTCTAAATAAGTTAATAATTATGAATGATTTGCTTTTATTAGACGTTTTATTAAATAATTTAAATGCAAATGAGCGAATCAAATATTTGCAATATATTCGGAAATTTAATAAAAAAAGCAGCACAAAACTGGCGTTGTAAAAAATATTACTTATAAACTTTGAATAAACACCATAAAATGCAATAAACTCGCACAAATTGTTTCGGGTCGAAAAAACACACGACCCTTCATCAGGCGAATAAAGTAAGCGCGAGTTGCCGCTTTAACTGCAGCACTCGTGCTTACTTTATTCGCCTGATGAAGGGTCGTGTGTTTTTTCGACCCGAAACAATTGTTGCGAGTTTATTGCATTTTATGGTGTTTATTCAAAGTTTGTAAGTAATATATTCGGAAATTGAAAAAATCTTTACTTTTTTTTTTTTTTTTTTTTCAAATAATACTTTTAACAAACTTAATTGAATTAAAAAAGACATTTAATACTTTGATTTACAAATTTATTCACTTTACAACTAATTTTTCAGATAAACGTTTTAAGGATTTTAAAGTGACCTACGTTTGCATAAAATCTATACTTTTTAATACAATGAAAATAATTAAAGCATATACATTAAATAAAATATGTAAATTTAAATGCGCTCTTTTTATATTTTTCTTTTATATTTTGAATTATAGAATATCTTTTTAATTCTCCGTTGAATTAATGAAGTCTCACTGAGAAATTATTTGATAATTAAAAACTCCTGACTCCTTTCAAAACTAAATAACTCAGGCCTGCGAAATCCTAATTTTTTATTTATTTCCCTGTTTACATATAATTAAAAGAAAAATTTAAAGAAAAATAATAATTAATTAAACAAAGATTTTATATAAATAAATGTAATAAGTTTACTCCTTTTTAACACGCTTTTATTAGCTTCACCTGTATGTATGTCTGTTTGTTTGTATGTTTGTAACAGCTCTGGGAGCAAACAAAAAATCTATATTGTAAAAAAAGGCTGAGTAAACGCCTGGCCGTGAGGTAAAGTTCCGCGCTACGAACCTAAAGGTCTAACGTTCAAGCCCAGTCAGGGGAGATTTTTTAAAAATGGTTTTTGTTTAATTCTAAATTATTTTAATTAAAGATTTAAATGTATGTAAATATTATGGTGTGTCACTCACACAATTTTCTCTTACCCTGCATTTTAATACTAAGATAGATATTTTGTGCTTTCTAGTTCACATTTCTATAAAAGCGTGTTCTTTAATTTTTTTAAACTATAATATTATTATCTTAGAATGTATTATAGTTTCAAGGCATTGGGAATACAAATGATTTTTTCTCTAATTACAGAAACATCTAAATGTTCATCATACACTTAATCCGACGGATTAAAGAAAAAAAAAAAAAAGGCCCCTTTCATTTGGAACCTTATTTGTAACGATTTTTTTATTAGATTTTTTTAAATTAATTAAAATATGAAAATAACAGCTTTAAAACAGCCATTTTAATTTTTAATTGTTGCCATTTTTTTCTTCTTTTTTCAGCATATGAAATGAAATATGCTTTCCCGTGGGGAAAAAAAAAAAAATATATATATATATATATATATATACAGTAGCCGCCGCTTAATAAAATCACTGGTTAATAAAATTAGCCGCTTAATCTGATCAAATTGCCAGGACCGGAATCAAATCAATATAAACTATTGTTGAAACCGCCGCTTAATAAAATGAACATCGCCGGTTAATAAACTCAAAAAAAAATCCTCAGCAGCCAAAATTATCTTTTATGCACACTAAAAAAAATTTCATTTACATTGTAATTTTTTTTAATAAAAAAAGAAATTAAAGTACCCGTTATCGCTCATTGTCGAAAATTTTACACTTGCAGCATAGTTACAAATTAAATATTCCCATAACTTATCTCCCTAACAATTTCAAGGAACGTATATTTTTCAAAGCGCAGTAATAAGTTACAAATTTAATTTGATTTGCAAATGATATATATATATATATATATATGTATGTATTTTAATTATTAAAAGACAATTTCTAGTTCTGATTTTGAAATAGCTATAAATTAAGAGGTTCAAACGAAAAGATATTAAATTTATGAAAAAAGCGTGAACTTTTGGTAAAATAAAATAATGACGATTTTCTTTGAAGGAAAGCGCATAGAAATTTGGAATGCGCTTAATTTACTTATATCGGAGGAATAATTAATTATTTATCAAACATTAATTAATATTGTTTACTAATTCCATTATTCGTTACCTTTTGAAATTTCTTTCCAAATTCAGGGAAGTATAATACATTTTCTTTGAGTGCAGGAACGTTCGCCGGATATAAAAATCAGCCGCCTGATAAAATCACTTTGCCTCAGAACGAATGTGATTTTAATAAGCGGCGGGAACTGTATATATATATATATATATATATATATATATATATATATATATATATATATATAATATTAAATTTGCTCATACACATGAAAAAAAATGAGGTCTATAAAATAATAATAATAATTTTAAATTTTAAAGTTAACGAAGAGATAAATAATGTGCGAAAATTTCGCACGGCTTGCTAGCTAATGAGTTATTTGAAGTGAAAAATAAATAAAATGAAATGATCATTTTTCAACGGGCGCCTTAGTCGCCCTACAACTAACTAGTTAAACATAGTGCTTCAATTATGATATTCTCAAATTTTGAATTTAAAGTATGCTTTTATGAATAATAAAGAAATCTGAAATTTTAGAAATTAATTCTTTAGAACTGCATTGTTTTCTTACGTTCAAAAAAAAAAAAAAAAAAAAAAAAAAAAAAAACTTAGAATTTAGAAAATATATTTACGTATATATAAAACTGTTTCATTATATTCTTAGTCCAAAGATCGGTTTCATAATAGCTGCAATATTAAATTTAGGAAATTCTTTTCAAATTCCTTTAAATATTAAAATATCTTTTAGAAAATAGAGTATGCTAGCTTTAGTTTGAAATTTACATAATGCTAGATCGCATTACTTTTATCCTGGGAAATAAAGAAAGAGGGAAAAAATTGAATCCTTATTGATTATCGATATATCAGATTTGCCGCTCTGATAGAAACTTTCTTCATCTAAGAAAATTTATTTATTCACTTCTAGACTAATAAGGCGTGCTGAAAGTGAATATCCATCTTTACCTTTTATAGGTTACATTTGCACTGTTTCTCAGAGAGGGTGTTACGTAGAAATCGAAATAATAAACTTTTTTAAGTTATTTTCTAAATACTAGCAATAACGTTTTTTAGTTTCAATACCAACGTGATGATAGTTATAAAACAGTTCTTTGGCTGTTTTTTACACATCATTTAAATCACCTCTTATTGCTTTAAATATTATGTGTGGACTAGAATTATCCTGAAAGATATAACTTTTATTATACCCTGATAAACAAAATAAAAATAAAATCAATTGATAACGCAATATTTGTAGTGTCATTACTCGGATCTTCTACTCGGTATGCAAAAAATCGAGTCTATTATAGACAGCAAAGGAAAAAAATTGTTAAAATAATAATTATTATTTTTTTTCCTTGTATATTTATTTTGTTATTAAAATGAGTGGCTAAATAAAACAAAAAAAGACAGAGATATTTCTTTAATCTATAAACATTTAAATGAAAGAAACACACACACACACACACACACATATATATATATATATATATATATATATATATATATACATATATATATATATACATATATATATATATATATATAAAGTGTGTGTGTGTATGCATATGTGTATGTATGGATTTCAAAAGATTAAAAATGCCTTTTATTTTTGTTTCATATAACTAAGATTGTGATTCCAAATATGTTTTTTTTTTTTTTTTTTTTTTTTTTCCCTTAATACAAGTCGTGAATTGGGTGCAGAGATGCAGGTAATTTATAGGTTAGCTATAAGTTATGGAAAATTTTCTTCCCTGACAAAGCTATTGTTGATTTCTTATTATTTTGAAAATTAAGTCATATGCATTGTAAAATATATGGATGTTCTAAGATCAACGTAATTTTTTAAAATACCGTTTTTCTGAAATGTGTGAATATACAACATATAAGTAGTATAATGTAATTTCTATTTAGAAAAGGAGTACAGTATCAAAGAAAAAAATGCCTTAAATTACTTGAAAAAAAAAAAAAAAAAAAAAAAAAAAAAAGCTAAAATTGAAAGATATATAGTTAAAAATTTAAATGGCTCTAACACTGAATTTAAATTTGCTCTAAAAACTTGATTTTCTTATTTTCAGAATCATTTACTTTATTAATTTGTTTTCTCGTAGATAGATAATTTAAATATAGTAACGTAAACTGCATTAAAAAATGAGGTAATGCTTTTCATATTCATAAAAGAAAAAAAAAGAAATCATTAAATCTATTGTGATTTTAGATTCACATTTTATGTCTTTTCTGAAAACATAGCAGTTTTTTTATGTAAACTTTTTTTAATTTGCATTTTATTGGAAAGAAATTTCCATTTAAATGCACGAAATATACACGCACACATGAAAATATATTAATCTAGTAGTTTACGCTTTAAATTTTATTAGGCGTAAAATAATATTGAAATCATCAGAAATCAGCAAAAAATAGCATACCGCACGGTTTTGATAACGTTACATGCACAGCCATCAGGGCAAAATATATAGTTAGATGACAAATCCATTAATCAAATTTGTATCATAAATATTATATTACATTTTTTATAGGGGAGAGTGGGGTTGAATGGGACGCAGGATGAATGGGACAACAGCGAAATTTTTATGTTTCGCAAGCACCGGAAACTTTACAATATTTCTGATATATGGCAGAACTGCAGTCATTCATCATGTGTAGTTTCAGAATTGTGCTATTCATAGAAGGGCAGAAAAAAATTAAAGTGTCTTTTTTAGTTGCCAAAAAAAGTTTTTACTGATTCAGTTATTTAGTAGTTAAAAAATTAACTATTTGCTTAAAGTTAATATAACTCTTATATGGTGAAAATGCATAATATTTTATTGTGTTTATGATATTCAAGAAAAATACTGACAATTGTTCATTAAGCCTATTTACTGTTTTATATGATCATGTGATGGTTGGGATGAATGGGACAGTTTAAATGGAGATGAATGGGACATTGCCACTATGTACTAATTTAAAATTTTACGCAAGAATTATATTAAAACTTAAATTAGCCATATTGATTATCAGGATCCTAAATTTTGCGGAATTAGAAAAAAAATTAAAATTAATTGTTCTGGTTTTTGTTTAAAATATTTATAATTAAAAATATATATATAAGTTAGAATATTCAATGCAAATTAAATCAATGATAAAAATCAATATTAAATAAATAAATAAACTAATTATAATTTGATTAAAATCACATTTTCAGTCAATCCAATTAAATAAATTCTGGTGATTATTAATGTAAGACAGAATAGAATGTTGATTTTCCTGATTAGTCGGAAACAAAAAATTATCTGGATAATGTGTACTCTATTATAATGATTTATCTCTTTCTAGTATATTATTTATTTATTTATTTTTAGATTAGGTCTTATTAGATTATATTACCAAAGCCTAGAGCACTAGGAACTGCACGAACCAAAACACTTTCGTCTTTTGGTGTTAATTTGAGTGAATACATCAGTTTATGTTAAATTCAGCAAATTCATAGTGTGTAATATAATCACATAAACCAATTTAACTTTAAAAATTATTTACTTTCCATTTTGTTTTCATTTCTTTATTAACTCCAGTCCTGTCCCATTCATCCCCATAGGTGGGGATGAATGGGACAATGCACATGCATGTAAATATATATATATATATATATATATATATATATATATATATATATATTATTAATTAAAAATGATAACTTTTTATTAAAGTTAGTATGTTTAGATGTAACTGATTACTGAAGTGCACTTATGAGCAATGTTGCAAAATTCTGAATTGCATATGGCCGACATTATCAATAAAAACATGAAAAATGTCCCATTCATCCCCACTCTCCCCTATCACAAATTATATTGGAAGAATAATCATTATATTAACATAATTAGTTCATGAGGAAAAATGATTTTTTTTTTTTTTTTTTTTTAATCAAAACGAAATATTAAGTATGGCATATACTAATCATATTTAAAATTCATATCTTCTAATCGTTATATTTTTGCTGAGTGTTTACTAAATTAAAATAATAAATATGACAATTATTATTTAGTTTCAAATTATTCCGAAGTAAAGTTTCAAAATCTATGCTTGTAATTGTTAGATTCTTGATATTGATCTTTCGCAAAATAAAATTGCTCATACCAGCATAAACTACCGGATAAAAGCATTAAGAAATGTGTTTAAGTACTGATTATAAATGATCCCTTTTTCTGAAGAAGGCAGTCGTCCTAAAAGGAAATGAATGCTTGGATTAATTAAATGCTTTGATCACACATACACACTCTCGGCAATGTTATTTACTTAATTCTGCTTGTTTAGTTTCCAAAATAACGTCTTAATTTAGAGGAATCAATAAAAGGGAGTTTTAAGTAAGTATTTTATTTCTTTTATTTTTTAGTGTTGTAATGCAAAAGTTCAACTTTATTTAATAGCTAATTAGTATAATTTGGAATTCTTTTATGTTAAGATTTCAGTTACATGAGATTAAAAAGTGCAATTAAAAAAAAAATTGCAAATGAATAACAACATTTTATAAATGATTTCCACATACAATTTAAACCTTTTCACTTTAGAAAGTTTATTTTATTTGCCTGTGCATGGTGTTTCTGAAATGCCCGTACAGACTTGGAGGAGAGGTAGAAAACATTATTAAGAATCAAAATCACATAGAAAAGCAGGGTCCTAAATGCCGCTTTTAAGTAATAAGCAGACATAAGACCAACGCAAGGGCACACTGTAGAATGTAATATTAAACAATTTATTACGCAAAGAAATAATACAATAATTAGAAGCAATCACAAGAGGTGCTCAAAAGTTCGCCCATCCGCATTCATGCATGATTAACACATACGTTGCATGGATGGGCGAACATTTTATATCAAACATCTAGCTCATGGTAGCAGCAACTATGGTGATTCTTGAATCACAGTGAGGCATTTGACTAACATAGCCGACCAAAGTTATTTCTTGCTGCAAAATTGGTGAAAAGCTTCTCACTTGTTAGCTTTTCGAATTACAATACTTTACAGTAATTTTCTTAAGAAAGTATGTTTTTTCTCTGTATATACAGGACATGTGAAAAATCAATGTAATACAAAACAATAATGTTAATAACAATAAAATGTTAAAACATTTTTGTATTTTCAATTGTATTTAATTAATAAATAACAATATATTTACCATCTAGTTCAAGTTAATCATTAAAATTTGTTGTGCAATATGAAAAATTTTAGAGCTAATAGTATTTTTTCTCAAGAACTTTTGAAAGTTCCTGAATCGATATCAGATTACATTATATTGAATTATTATTTTGTCTCATCCATAGGCAACGTACAAAAAGTGTTTTGGGGTCAAATTTTCGAAATTGAGGTTTTGTAAGTTTTACTCGTTTTGAGGTTCCCTGAATCAGAAAATCAGTTTTGAGATTGATCTGTGAGTGTCAGTGTGTCTGTTTGTTATCACCATATCTCAAGAAAAGACAGTAGGAGAATGTCCAAGCTAGGTACTCTATCATATTGAAATACTACACTAAATTTTTCACTGAGGTCAGGCTAATGGTTCATGTACAGTATTATCCAAGAAAATACAATTACCTTAGATCTATGGGTGAAATTTTTGGCAGGTACAGTTTAACATCTATAGGAAGCACTAAATGAAATGAAATGAACATACATTTTTTTAGGGGCATGAAAGCCGAAGCAGGTCGTTTCGACGCCGACGGTTCGACGTCAACGGTTCGACGCCAACGTTTCGACGCGGGGGCAGTTCGACGCCGTACGTTTCGACGCGGGGTTAGTTCGACGCCATATTTTTTTTTCGTATTTTTATTTACTTTTAAAATAAATATGCAATATGCCTGATATAATATATATTTTTTATATATTATATATATGAAGCGTGATTCAAATAAATAAGTAATATGACTGATTTTTATTTATTGAATTAACGATTGTTTGCATGCATATTTGAAATAAATATATGTGTATATGTGTGAAAGTGTTCTAGATATTTTTTTGTGTCCCAGATTAGTGAGAAGCCCCTCGCAAACGTCAAGGCCCCGGGACGCGAGGGAGGTTGTTTTTTTGTATTTATTTATTTCACAAAACAGCATCAAAAAGGCAAAATACAGAAATGGTAAATAAACATATGGTTACAAAGAAATTATATTGCAGACAAATATAATTACAGATAAATAAGATTACACATAAATAAGATTACAACACAGAACTGTTATTATACTAATCTATTGCAAAATTATGCGCCACACCTTTCGGGTATTCCATTATTTCTCGATTTTCAAAATCTTCAACTATTACTTTAATTTTCATATGAGTTCACAGATACTTATTCCGCTTGTGCGGCGGTTCATCTCCACGTACAAATTGTTCATAACAGTGATCAATTGTTTTTTGAACACGTCTTAGACCATCTATGAATTTCTATAATGTGGGGGTGTGAAACACCAAATTCGGCCTGTAGTATAAAAAATAGTAAAAAAAGTATGTAGTAAAACGGCCTGTAGTAAAAAAGTATGGCGTCGAACTGACCCCGCGTCGAAACGACCTGGCGTCGAACTGCCCCCGCGTCGAAACGTTGGCGTCGAAACGTTGGCGTCGAACTGACCTGTACCGCATGTAAGCATGTTTTCTCTAGAATATGTCTGAATAATTCAACTTTCATATACAGGGCTACCCAAAAGAACTGGAATAAAGCGAGATTGTACATGAAAATTGGTGGATTTGCATTTTGAGGCTGAATTTGTGCTGTATATTGTAAATTACTATTCATCTTGAAATTTCAAATAATGTAAAAATAAATAAATAAAGAGGAAGCTTTACAAAGAAATATATATAATATATGCATTTAAATTTACAATACATATATAATTGTAATATTTAACATATTAAAAATAATATAATTAAAATGTTTAATATATATAATAATAATAAATTTTAATATTCCGTAGAATATTAAAATTAACAATAAAATTTTCTAAAAATATAAGGTAAATTTCATGTCGCCTTCTCATGTCTTTAGAAAATAATTATAAACATTTCCATATGAAATATTAATATTCTTACCTATTCTTCAATAATAAAAAATTATATTCTTTTGGTTACAGTTTTTAATAAAAAATATCATACTAAAAAAATTCATTCCAAAATTGACTTTCAAAGTAGACATGTTCAACTTTTTATTACAAACAAACTTTAACTTGTATTGTACTTTTTAACCAGCTTGTCGAAAAAAAAATTACACCTGTACCGTAATTCCACATCTATTTACCTATAATTACTTACATATTTGTCTTATTAACTACACTTCGAAAAATAGGTTTTGGGCCAGCCAAGTGGCAAAAATGCCCCACTGTGCGACGGCCATGTCAGAACTAATTTGAATAGAACGCCACGTCAGTCATGGCATTTCGTAAACATATGCCTTCATGGCACCCCACAAATTAAAGTCAAAAGGTGATAAATCAGGTTATCTTGGGTGTCATGCTACAGCCATGGGGGTCTCAACGTGTTAAACTCCTGAGCTCGATTGAAGCTCCACCTATCTATTTTGGACCCTTCTTTTCTATGAGAATTTTTTCGTATCGATATTTTCTGCTTGACCTCAAAACTTGTGCGTGGAGTTCAAAATTTCCTCGAATATTTATTTTAACTGTAGTATGTTTTCATCAATTACTTTTCGAAATTTAAGCATTTATTCTATCTAACTTAAAATTTTCATCCATAATACAAGTACTTTTGAAATATATAAATAAGTAGCAAAATACGTTTGGACAGTATCGTATTCGCGCATATACATACACATACACACTCATAAATCACCGTAAAAACAGTAAAAATGACCTGAGGAGACCTTAAAATGTATAGATACACCTAAATCTTAAAGTCGAATTACATTACTTTTCTTTACATAGTATATGTTCGGAAAGTAAGAAGCCCTTATCAAATGAATAACAAATTTTTATAACTAAATCCTGCACTCAATTAACTTCTGATTCAATTCAGATTGAAATTTTTATTATTCAAGTGATGCTCATATTTTCCAAATTAATAATTTTGCATATTTCTTTTATTTTTTTCGTTATGAAAGAAAAAGATAATTAAACACTAGAAGTAAAATTTGATTTAAATTTAACATTTTGAGGCAAACGGCTAAATTACTTCAGTGAACATTTAACTGTTTTTTAAATTGTGTCAATAGATGGCGCAGTGAGTACTTTCTGTTACCATCTCTGAAAGACTTTAGTTCAGAAGAATGTTGTTTAGTTTGTTCACTCGCTATGTGAAAATGTGTCGACGATTCTGTACACAGATATGGCACATATTTGAATAATTTCAGCTTTTATATTTGTGTAAATTGTTAGTTATTATTTATTATTAAAAGTGTTATAAGTTACAACAGTGTGTTTTCTGCAACTTTATTGAAATGGTGAACACGTTTAAGCAAACCAGCCGCATTGGTGACCAGCGACAATACAGTTCAACATGGCGATAACTTCCGGCCTTTGTAGCTAAGTGGTTTAATTTTAAATGAATATATTTAAATTAATTAATTTTTTTTTCTTTCTTTTTTCCTCTGTTTGAAATTGAGAATGCATTGAATAAATGATTGGAATATTTTTTTTAAGTTATTTTAAATAGATTGATATTTTAAAATGCTGTTTTAATAGTATATATTGTAACGTGTAATACGATATGACCGCGATTTATTAAAAGATTTGCTATTTTAAGTTAGCGTTAAGAATTCTCTTTTGTATGAATTTAAATTCATTTTGACTTTGATTTTTGAACTTATGAATTTTAAAATAGTAGTTAAAGTATAAAATTTTGATTGGATTGCCATGGACTCCGGTGAGAAGGGGATAAATGTTGAAAAAGTTTCTTGTAGAATTCCACCTATTTGGAAGAACAATATTCAAATATGGTTTGTTCAAGTTGAAGCGAATTTTGAGACATCGTAGATTACAAATGATCTGACAAAATATAACACAATTATAGGTTCAATTGATGCGGATTCGCTTATTTCAGTTTCTGATTTGATATTAAACCCCCCCCCCCCTCGGAAAATCAGGATGAAACTTTAAAACAAAGGTTAATTTCGGAGTTTTCAAATTCTCAATCTCAGCAGCTGCGTAAATTATTGTCCGAATTAACACTAAGAGATAAAAAAAACCTTCAACTTTACTTCGTCAAACGAAAGAATTAGGAGGAAAATCCGTAACTGAGGATTTTTTGAAAACAATTTGGATGGAACGACTACCAGTAAATTTTCGGGCAATATTGTTTGCCTCTTCAGCGGATTTATCTGAAATGGCAAAATTAGCTGATAAGATTGCTGAAATTAAGGAAATTCCTAGTGTTTCCGCAGTTGTTCAGGAGAAAACATTGGAAAGCGAGGTTAAAGAAATTCGAAAAGGAATTGCCTAGTTAAAACTCAGATTTCAACTTTATTTTCGAAAGTAAATAGGCAATCAAGATCGAGAAGTCGTGATTTAAACCGTGCATATTACCGTAGTAAAAGTCGTAATATTGGAGATGGAAATTTGGATGGTGGTGATTCGAATTTATGTTTTTATCATTCAAAATTTGTGGAAATGCTAGAAGCAGTCGGAAACCATGTCAGTATAATTCAAAAGAGGGGAAAAAAACTAGTTTAGGCTGCTGCATCTGGTTTAAAGTTTGGTTCAGGTGTAGCAGCCCAAGTAAAAAAATGTAGACTTTTTGTTTATGATAAAGCTACAAACTGTAATTTTTTAATTGATTCTGGAAGTGATATTTATTGTACACCCGGACCCATAAATTATAAATATAATGCTCCTGAAGATTTTTTGTATGCCACAAATGATTCTAGGATACCTACGTATGGTAGTAAAACATTGGATATTAATTTGGGGTTGCGTCGAAAGTTCCGGTAGTCCTTTGTGATAGCTCGAGTAAATACACCTATTATTGGTGCAGATTTTTTTAACAATTACGGAATTCTTATAGATTTGAAAAATCAAACTTTAATTGATTCAAATACTACCTTACAAATAAGAGAAAAATTGAGTGGTATTGAATCCCCCTCTATAAAATTAATTTCGGGAAATTCCCCTTATGATAAACTTTTAGAGTCATTTCCAAATTTGGCGAGCCCGGTACCAAATTTTATAGGTCCTGTATTGCATAATACTAAACATTATATTGAAACAAAGGGAACTCCGGTGATTTCTAGGCTTAGACGATTACATCTAAAATTATTAGAAATTGTAAAAAAGGAATTCCAAGTTTTGGTAGGACAGGGAATTAGTCGACCATCTAAATCTCCTTGGTCCTCACCCATACATGTCGTTCCAAAATCAAATGGTACGTATAGAATATGTGGAGATTACCGACGTTTGAACTCAATAACTATTCCAGATAGATATCCTGTCCCACATATTCATGATATAACAAATGTCCTTCATAATAAGACAATATTTTTAAAGATTGATATTGTTAGGAGATATTATCATATACCAGTGAATGAAGAGGATATTTCAAAAACTAGTGTAACGACACCAATTGGAAATTTCGAATTTTTATATCTCCCATTTGGTTTAAAATGCGCTCCAATGACATATCAGCGATTTATGAATGGGGTCCGGGCGATTTGGACTTTGTTGTTTCTAACATAGATGATGTATTGATATTTTCAGAAAACGAAACGGAGCATATCAACCATGTAAAAATGGTCTTTGCAAGACTAAATAAATTTGGTTTAAATATATAAATAAATCAAAGAGTATATATGGTCAATATACTATTGAATTTTTAGGTCATGAAATCTCCGCGTCAGGTATTAAACCCCTTGACAGAAAATTTAAAGCCATTTTGGAGTACCCTAAACCTGAAAATTTGTTAGAGTTAGGAAAATATTTGGGATTAATAAATTCTTACAGAAAATTCATAACACGCTGCGCACATTTTGGCTAATTTAACAGATTTATTAAGAGGAGTAAAAAGATAAAATAATCGTACAAAAATTGAATAGACTCAGGAATTAATTGATTCTCTTGAAAAATCAAAGCAAGCCCTTTCGGATGCTGCTTTGTTGTCATTTCCGAGTACAAATGGAAGGCTTGTTTTGCATAGTGATGCCAGTAATATTGCTATTGGTGCAACATTTAATATATTAGAAAGGTCAGATTGTAAACCAGTGGGATTTTTTTCCAGACGGTTATCGCCTTCTCAGGCTAAGTATTTTAGTTTTGATCGTGAACTCTTAGCAATGTATGAGTCAGTAAAAATTGTCAGACACATGCTAAAAGCACGAAACTGAGAAAAAATTACGGATCACAAACCAATTATTGAAGCCTTTCGTAAAGTACGTAACACACATACAAATAAACAGGCACGTTGGTTTTCCTTTATATCAGAATTTACTACGGATATTAAATATATAAAATGGGAGTTAAACGGTGCTGCAGATGCCTTGACGCGTATAAATGAAATTTCTATTCCTGGAAATTTAGATTTGAAGAATTAAGTAAGGATCAAAAATCGGATGAGGAATTAAATAAATTAATTTCAGAACCAGAGTCAGCGCTTAAATTAAAATAAATTACATTGCCTAATACAAATTCACAGCTTTATTGGAAAAGCTCGTGCATGTGTCACATTAAAATTTCGTAAGAAAGTTTTCCAGAATTTACATTGCCTTTCGCACCCTGGTATGCAAACTACACTCATTCTCATTAGAGATAGATTTGTTTGGCCTTTTATGAATAAAGATAGTCATGAATGGGCACTTCAGTGTATTGATTGCCAACGATCAAAACTTAATAAACATACTAAATCTTCATTGAAGAAATTTGATATCCTACTTCGCGTAACACATTCATTGTGATATTGTAGGTCCCTTGCCGGAGTCACGTGGTAAATTTTATTGTTTAACTGTAATAGTTCGCTTTACCCATTGGCCGGAGGCTTAACCGCTAAAAGTCACTACAGCTGAAACAGTTGCACGAGCTCTTTACAGAGAATGGGTTGTCCGATATGGTACACCATTAAGAATTACGACAGATCAAGGGAGACAGATTGAATCTGACTTATTTAAACAGTTTGCCCAGTTACTTGGTATAGAAAAATGGAGAACTTCGCCATACAATCCGAAAGCAAATGGTTTAGTTGACAATTTTCATAGATCACTAAAAGCAGTGATAATGGCCCATGGAACCCGTAGTTGGACTGAGATCCTCCCAACAATTCTCTTGGGTTTTAGATGTGCATTGAAAGAGGATATTGAAGCAACTCCTGCTGAATTACTGTATGGAAGTAACTTAAGACTTCCTGGTGACTTTTATGACCCTACGGTTGACATAAAATACCCACTTACTTATGTTGAAAAATTAAGAGAATTTATGAGGTTGCTCAACTGAAACCTACATCTGCACATCAAAATAATCCAGTGTTTGTACATAAGAATTTAAAACAGTGTTCACATGTATTTGTGAGATATGATCGAGTTAGAGGATCATTACAACCACCATACAATGGACCATAGCCTGTTGTGTCAAGAAAGGAAAAATATTTCATATTTTAATAGATGGAAAAATTCAAGTCGTTAATATCGATAGACTTAAACGAGCATTTATTGTGTTTGATTCTCCAATAGAAGTTAAACCAGATGAAAACATTAGTGCTCGTACCTCCGAGAAACTAGTACCTGGACGTTCTAAAAGACAGGTCCGATTTCCAGACCGATTTGTACCCAGTTGAAGTTTGCCTATCTTTGTTCACTAGGGAGGGGTACTGAGGCGAACTGGTAAATTACTTCAGTGAACATTTAACTGTTTTTTAAATTGCGTCAGTAGATGGTGCAGTGAGTACTTTCTGTTACCATCTCTGAAAGACTTTAGTTCAGAAGAATGTTGTTTAGTTTGTTCACTCGCTATGTGAAAATGTGTCGACGATTCTGTACACAGATATGACACATATTTGTATTAATCCAGCTTTTATATTTGTGTAAATTGTTAGTTATTATTTATGATTAAAAGTGTTTCAAATTACAACAGTGTGTTTTTCGCAACTTTATTGAAATGGTGAACACGTTTAAGCAAGCCAGCCGCACATTTGAAAGCATGTGTAATTTCACTTTTCTGTAATGCATCCTTAATACTTTCTTTTCTAAATCTGTTTAAATATTCACCTTCTTCCAAAGTTTAGTTTTGAATTAATACGAATTTAAAATTATTAATTTTGTTAAAGTTATATAAAATTCGATTAATGATTTAATAACGAACATACCATTAAAATTTTATGTTATTTGTTTACAAATTATACGCAAAACAAGAAAATAGGTTGTGACCTGAATTTTGCACGCCACTGTACTTAACCCCTTGCTGTGTAAGACAATTCGGATCATTTAAATTATACTGCCACCGGAATTCATGAACTAAATTAAATTAAAAGAAATTTTAAATTTTATGGTTAAAAAAACGGGTTTTCTGCGATGTTATAAACTTAAATTTTTGCTAGAATATTTCCGGGATGAATTTTTGCAGCTGGATCTTAAATTTTGCGTCCTCGCAGCGAGGACAGTGCGCGTTAAGGGGTTAATTCTAATGATAATAATTCCATTTTAAATATATATTTATTTAAAGAAAGAAAGATTTGACTTATGTTCTAACATGCTAAGTTTACTCGGTGCTACTACAGACTGACGTAATTTTTCCTGAATATTGTTCACCGAAGTCTCAATGTTTAATGGACTGTAACGAAAAACAGAATACAAGCCGTAAATAAACAACAATTATATTAGTAATTTAGAGTATAATTTCTTTATTTTAATAACATTAATTAAGAAATTTTCGAACAGACGATCGATCGGAAAAAATGTCGCTATTAGAAATTAAATTTGGGACCAATCAGTAAAACATCTACACTATCCAAAAATTCCTGTTATATTGTTATATTACAGAAAATTCCTGGCAGCAAAGTAGCAAAGAAATTCAAATACTATGCAAAAATGATTCTCAATACATCATACATGCTAAGTTTATTTGGAGTTACTCCAGACTGAAGTAATTTTTCCTGAATATTGTTCATCGAAGTCTCAATTTTTAACAGGCTGTAACGAAAATATACGTACAAAATAGTTTTTTTTTTTTTTCCGTAGGGTAAACTGCAAAAAATCTTGCATCAAGTAATCGAGCCAGAAACAAATTGCATAGTAGGCGACGATATCCCGTAGACACGGAAGCAAAATTTCTGATGTTACTCAGAATTTCCCAATTCTCTTTTTAAAAAACGAAGTTCTTCGTTTAAAAAAACAGAAAAAAATAATACACACTAGATAAAATCTGCATGAATGTTTACCAATTTTATCTTATTACAGAAAAAAAAAGTTTTCACATTCTAAGATTCAAAATTATAATACAATTTTATGTAGTTTTAGAAGATAGAAAATTTCTACAGCGAAATTATCGAAATTTTCCATTTTTTAACAGATTTTTCTTTTTAAGTGTAAATTTTCTCAAATAAGATATACTTACATTTTATTGAAATCTTAAATCATAACTTTTACAATAGGTTAGTAAAATATAAATTAACACATTTTTTCTTTAAATAAATGTTATTATAATATTATTCGTGAATAATGGCAAATCAGATATCGGAAATAAAAGCAAAGAGTGTGAATTTCCATTCCTATAAACGATAAATCTGATCTAACACTCGTATTAAAGTATTATATATGGCAAGTGGATAAGCGCGAAATACATCTGTGGGACTAAAGGTCATTTGTCAAGAAGCCAGTGGGGAATCAACTGTTTTACAGAGATGTCAAGAAAGCTTTGGAAGTTGCCCTATGAGAAATCCGTTTACTAGACATTGCTAAAGAGAGTGAAGTTTGAAGTTGCTTACATGATAGCCTGTGAAAGAAAATGATTTCATATGTTCAATTGTTTCAAATAAATGAAAGTTTGGAAATATTCTCAAATATTATTATTATTATTATTATTATTATTTTATATTTTCGAGAAAAACAAATCATTTTGTTCATATGGGGAAGTAGATTAGTAATTATATGACACAAGCTCATAACACGGAACCAATATCTTTTATTCGTAATTTTTTAAATAGTTTTTCTACACTGTTAAAAATAAAGTTTTATATTTCCCCAGAAAAATGGTTCCAGTTAGTTAAAACCAGTATTCTGGTGCAAAGTTTCACCATTAAAAGGGTGAAACATTGCATCAAATAATTGGTTGCAGCTAATTGGAACCATTTTTCTGGTGAAATATAGCATTCTATTTTTAACAGTTTATGATTAAATAAAGTGAAACTAATTATTCATTCTTCAAAATTTGAATACAAATAATATTTGCAACAGTCAGGCAAAGATTGTAAGTGTTACAAATTTTAAATTAGAGAATTTACAATATGTAAATTATTTTCTAAATCTTCTATAATGTTCATATATTTCCTGTTAACAATATGGAAAAAAAAAATTAACTATCATGAAATTTTTCAAAAATGGTTTTGTTTAAAAAAATAAATAAAATAAATAAATAAATCATGAAATTGCTCTAAGCCCACTTTGGTTCCCCGCTGCCTTCAGCAGCGACCAACTCATTCGCAGACTCTCGGGTGCCTGTGTCTATTTTCTGTGACAGTAGCTAACCAGTGGAAGTAGCAATTTTATATTTAAATCCCAGTTACATATGAACAAGAACAATACTATACGTGGTGTACATAATATTTACTTTCACGTTATTTTCTATATTTATTTGATTTATTCGATCAACCCTAAAATGACAAAAATATCGCACTAAATGTAATATTACTATGTGATATACGTCTATCGCATGAGACAGTTTTTGGGGTTATAATAGTAGTTGGTATATAGAAAAATAAATAATTAAATATGTAAACCTGATCATGGACTTTTGAAAATTTATCGCAACTTTAGACAAAAATACATATATGTGCTTATTTTTTCTGTTTCTTTCTTTTCTTTTCATTTCCCTTACCTGTTCTTTCTCTCTCTCTCTTTTTTTCAATATTTTATAATTTATTTATATTTTTGATGTGCTACTTAGCTTAAAGTGGCTTTTGCGAAAGTGGAGTCCTTGGCGAAAAATGTCCGATCTATTTAAGCATCAAAATTAAAAAAAATACCCAGGATAATAAGTACAGCTTTTTAATATAATGCTCAATTAGCTCTCACGCCAAGCGCGATTCATCCGTGCCAGAATCATATTATTTAAACAAAAGGGGAAAAAAACTCTAAAACTGAGGTAAATTATTATTATTTTTTTTTTTCTTACTCCATTTTCATATTTTTATTTTTTCATATGCATGAGCAAATTTAATATTTTATAATTTTTTATTTTTCTCGTGAAAGCATATTTTATTTTATGCTGATAAAAAAAAAAGCTTTACTATAGGACTCCTTTGGCGAAATTTTAAATTTGGCTCTGAAGTAACTCGGACGTTTCTCGCAAAAGTCTTTACTAGCGCAATTATGGTAGTCGCGTTTAAATTTATTAAAAACAATTTACAACAAAAAAGTTACTATATCAATGGCATCCTTAAATTAGCAGTTCAAATTCAAACTTAATTACCTTGTTCCTTTTTTTTTTATTTCATTTTGCACACACGCTTTTTATTTCCCAATTCAAAATTATTAAAAAAAAAAAAAAAAAACTTTTTCGATAGTGTTTGTTTTGATACTAATTATTATTAATTTTCTTTTCTTTTCTTTTTCTTTCAAAAAAAAAAAGATTTTAATGAAATTCTGGGAAAAGCAGAACTTAGTTTAGGACGGAGAACTATTAGTTTTTTTTTTTTTTTTCAAATTATAACATCTCTTTCAAATTACTTAATTATATTTTCGATAACTTTTAGATTTCGACAGATGTCCAACTATCGTAAAACTGTGGTATCGTAAAAATCCGCAGACTGAGACTAATAGTCCTTAGTCCTAAAAAAAAAAAAAAAAAAAAAAAAAAAAAATCATATTCTATGCATTTTATTTATATTTATTGTATAAAGTTAGTGCATTTTCAATATTACAATTATTTAGTGTTAGTATTAAGGACGATTGACTATGCAAGGGAGATAGGCCTGAATAGTATACCTTCTATTGAAGTCTTTCTGAAGAATCCTATCCTGTATTTATGCGAGTTGTGGAAAAAAAAGAAAAACACGGAAAGCTCCGAATGGCTAAGCTTGCAAGCGTGACATAGTTTCCAACCGGTATTAACCATCTACCAGTTTTGAGAGCAGATGTTCTTGGCAACTAGTAAGTCTACAATTTATTAAATTGTCCTTTAACACTAGAAAGATGGAGTGGGGCATTTGCAATGTTAATATTATGACAAAAGCAGTTATTTCGACTGCTTTAGTCTTTCTAATGTTAAAATGCGATCCTTGACAAAATTTATCTGCATAAATATGTAACGTATATAAAACACATGTCTGCAAATTGACAATAATAGAGTACAAATTACACAGTTCTTCCTTCTGTAAAAAAGAAAAATTAAATATATATGCAGGAAACAAAGGAAATAAAAACTGCCACCTCATAATTATACTATTATTAATTTTATCTCTTATTTTATAAGCAAATTTTTATTTTGACATAAATTTTATTTAAGCTTACATGAAACAATTGAGTTTCGAAGTACTAACTGGTTAATGATGTTAATGATTTCGATATGTACTAATTTTTATTATTTTGTTAACTTTTTCAGTATGTAATTAAGTATACATTAAATTTATTCCACAAAAAATATCTTTTATTTCTGTTCACATAAATTATGGCAATCGTTTTTAACATTACGGCTAAAATTATATATAAAAAACATTTTTTGAATAAAAAGGAAAATGTGCAGAATTTACAAAATGAAAACTAACCTTTATACCGATATACGTAGTGTATTTCATAAACCCCAATCTTAGCTATTCTGTTTAAATGTACATTTTGGACATTACTCAAAAAATTAACAAATGTTGCTTTTGAGAAAGCCAAATGCATAAACAATTTTTCAGCAGGCGCCAGTACGCCTTTCTGAATCAATGTTGTAAACATATCTAATTTTTTCATTTAAAGAACAGCTGGCCTATTGTTAGTTGGAAATTCCGTGAGTTTATAATGTTTATAATGTTTATTTACAACGTATTTTTATGTATTAAAGTAACTAATATTTGAAATTAATAAAGTTAACCTCTAGCTGATTTAAACCAAAAATTTCTCGAAAATTACAAATGTTATTCTTTGGCTTTACATAATTAGCAACATTTCTAATAACTATATTTGAAATCAGCCAAGCAATTTTCATAAGAAATTATGTAGGTGAAGGCACGATTTTTGTAGAAAATGGTAGACACGGAAATAGAAGTTAATTTGCAGAATTACAAAAATCTAAAACAAAAAAAAAAAAAAAAAAAAAAATCCAATTTTTTTTTTTTTAAGATTTTGGTACTGATTCCCGAGAGTTTCGAAAAAAACTGCTAAGCAAGCAAGCACGACATTCGGTTGATTGCACCTCTCGCCTACCAGCTTTTAGATCAGAATCTGCCTCTAGATAATTTGAAATTTTAAAGCTAATATTCAAAATTAAAACATAATTTACTATATTTCCTCCTTTTTTGTAGGGTACAGATACATGTCATACCAATTTTGACTATCGTCGGAAGAGATGGCTCTCCTGATTAGGTAACCTCCAGATGTACGCTGGTTCTCATAATTATAAGGACACCCGTTTTTCTATATTAACTAAACACTGAACACTATTATTTAAACAAACATATTTTTTATTAATTTAAATTTCCTTAATAGATTATATTTAAAAAGTTTTATCGTTTTTCTATCTTAAAACACTTTAAAGACATAGTGTATAAGGTGATTTTTCAGGTTTTCACAATTATAAGGACAGCTCGAATCTTAGTAATTTTTTTTCAGTTATTCTTTAAATTAATATTTAAGGGGTCTCTTTTTAGGGTGAAACAGTCAGACATTCTCTCTGGTACATATATATACATTTTATTTTAATATTCAGTTTCAATACCATTTCATACAGCATAGATTATAGTCTGCATACATTTAAAATATTTAAAATTGCTTTCCACTTGCATGCACTTTTCTAATATGATAAATTAATGTTTTTTCAACATTTTGGCCACGGGAAAGGCAATAATACAGAAGTTTCTTTCTTCAAACTATTTCCTATTGCTCTAGAAGTAGAGCAAAAATGTAAATCTTGTTGAAAAAAACATTATTATCCCCCAAAATCTAACAAAAATCTGAGAATTTCATGTTTAAAATTTGCGGATATTCTCTTGATGTTCACAATAGAAAAAATTACTAAATTCATTCTGCGTTCAGTAGAAACAGCTCCCAAGAGCACCATATATCCACCTTTAATATGCCTGACTCATATCTGCCTTTAAAAAATCTGCTCTGTCATTCGCTATCTTCAGATCGTGCCAGTGTTAATCAAGAATAAAATGTTTTTAATCCAAAAATGCAACATTTTACCATTTAATATTGTCTTTATTCAACTTTAACACAGATGTTCTTTCCCCCATTAAATGCTTATTGATTATTACAGGTTTTTTTATTCATTTTAACATATTATTAATTATTTATGGACTCCAATCTTTCGTTAAAAATTACCAGCAAATTCAGCAGCAGTCATTATGAGTAGAACAGTAAGAGGAATTATGAGTCTTCGATCTCTGTAAAACAACTCTGATTTTGCATCAGATCTCTCTCTTATCGAACCAGCAGTTCAACGTTTGATCACATTTCCTTCAGCAATTTTAGATCTTCGAATTTCATTAGAAATTCGGTGGATTGAAATTAACCTTCCATTTTAAAAACACATTTATCATACTTCACTACATGAACGTTCTTTTTTTCGAGGAATTATCAGTAATGTCCGTCCAAGAAAAATTGAAGGCTTATATATGAATTAATCTAGCCCAGTAGTTAACAAATTCGCATGTCAACTATAATTTATCCGCTAGAAAGTTAAATAAAACGAAAATATCTTGATTGTTGCTATAATTATGAACACCTGAAAACGTGGAGAAAAAAATATTTTGCATTATTTTTTATTAATTTTGTTTCATATTAAAAAAATTATCGCAGTTTCGGTTTTTAGAATACTAGATATATTAAGTGCACTTAGTATAATCTTGTTCACAATTATTTTTACATTAGTTATTTCAAAACATAAAGTGTCCTTATAAATACGAGAAGGAGTGTATCAGTGTTTGCCTCATGTCATTGGATATAATCGCAACAGAAACAGACAGCGACAAAAAATTATCATATTTATTATACTATAATTTGTTATCAAATATTGAATAGATATAGATATAAAGCCCATATATGCCAACTTGTATGCCTTTTTTCTACCGGAAATTTTTCATCGAAGTTTCAAATATGTTTTTAAGCTCTTTTCTCCGATTAAACATGATAAAGTTTTTTGAAAAGAATTTCTGGTTTTAAAAAAACGCACAAGTTTACACCTATGATATCCCCATTTCTCGAAACTAAAGAGTATTAAGTATACGTATAAAGTGATTAAGTATGCACATAACACATGCATGTGATTAAGTATGTATATAAGGCATACATTGGATTAAGTACGCACATAATTTAAACATCATTATACAGTCGGCAGCAAATCTATTGAAGCACACATCCGCATTTTTCGTGTATATACATATATATTGCAGTTGATCGCTAATTTTTATCATCAGCTAACTTTTTTATAAACAGCATAAGACTAAGATCACGACTCGACAAATATTTACTTAACTAAACAGTATTAGGTGACCATCTATTAAATACGAATCATTGTTATCACTTCAATAGTTTTGCTGCCAACTGTAATTGATGAATGAGTTTTTTTTTTCTTTGTTATTACAGCGAATGACTTGTTGTTTCTTTAATACCAGATTTTCCCTCTGCAAAACAGAAAAAAATATGTATTCACCAGATAAAGTATGTTTCAATTGCTACAAATTTTATCTGTGTTTTAAGAAAAATGTGTCTTTTGACAAGTTAAGATGTAATTTCTCTCTAAATTTCTGTAAACAGAATATTTCCTTAAGAAAGTTACATGAATTTTTTTCAGTACTTTTTACAGTTTATTGTTAATTCATTTCTACAACAACCGAAAAGCTACAAGCAACCTACAAGCTTCCTACAAGCAACCGAATCGGCAATGATAAACTGACAAATATACAAATACTAGCTTTGGATAGTGATTTATCATAACTACATAATAACTAATGATTTGTTTTATCATCATAATGCGGGTAATAACAGCGAATTGAACCTATATATTTTTCCTATAAAATAAGGTTTGTGAACTCTATTTTAGTGTCAGTTTCTTATCGTATAAAATAGTATTTCGGGCACTTTAATAATACGGATTTTTAAAAGTGTATAAAAAATAATTCTAGTCGAGCAGTTAATACATATATCACTTGCATAAAAAAGGTTTGAGAAATTTTAGTTGTCGAGCAAAATTTTAAAATCTATATAAAAACATAGAACTGTAATTCATTTATGCAGGCATGTAAAAATTTTCATTTTAACTAAAGTTATAATATATATATATTGCTTTTAATCATTTATATTCCAAATATCATTATTCTGAGCACTACATGTATATAAATTTGTTCCCAGAAATCAAGCTTAGTCCTTGGTAATCCTTCAAGATGATTTATCACTAACTTCACTCTTATCTAATTTAAATTTATTTCCGGGGAATTATTTTCAGGATTATTCGTTTGAATTTCGTGATTTAATAAAACTATTTCATCAAAAGTGAAGTATTCTTTCAACTAAAACATTTTTATTTTTTATTAGAGCTGCGGTAAATGCAGAAGCGGAAACTAATGTTTGAAGTGAACATAATTGTTTTGAAAAAAGTTCTTTGTGGGAAAAGGATTAACTGTTCTCTTAACAGTGACAAATGAAGGGATTGAAAGAAAATCAATTAATCCTTTTCATTGTGCTTGTACTAGAAATTTATAGTAGGAAACTCCCTATATTTAATGACTTAGTATAGATAAAATCTGTATTTGCATTTATTTTTCTGTAAAAAAAATAAAGGTAAAAAATAAATTAAATAAGTAACAAATTTCATTAAAATTTTTCAAATTGATTAACCAATTATTGTTCTGTTGTATATTCGTAAAAGTATTCAACTTCTGGTTTTCGATGCTTTTCTACATCGCGAGAAGTCCTCAACACGGTCTGTTTGTCCATTTCCAGAAAATGTCTGTTCAGGCAAGAAAAAGTTTTGTGATAGCTCTAGATCAAGAAATGATAGACAAAAAACAGTCAACGGAGACGGGTCAACTTTCCGTTTGGAGCGGACCCGTCGTGATCCAAGGCGAACTCAGCGAACCTAGGTCGGCCAGTGCGACGGGACCCCCGCGACAAAGCTACCATGTAACTCTCCAGCGGCCCCACGGGCAGGGCACGGGCCCAAGGAAGCCCGCGGGAAGGAAGAACGCAAAAGCCGCAAGAACTAGCTGCTCTCCGGCGGTAGTGCAAGGCCAGGTCTTGGAAAGTCACTTGAACCTATAAGAGGAGCAAGGCCAGGGGTGAAGAGTAGGTTGCAGATACAAGCAGAACAACACCCAGTGCCTCGTGCCGCCGAGTACCGCCCCAAAACATAACAACAACCTATTACTTTACGAGCGGCGAGTGGTTGTAGCCTCCAATTGAATGGAGGAACTACCGGTCCGTCAGCCGGCTTCTGCATCCGCGACGCCTCGTTAGCATTACCAGAGACCACCACGGGGAGGTGAGGTCGACCGATGTCAGTAGGACCACTGCCTCAGGGCGAGCCAGTCCCATGGCCCCCAGAAATGATAGACAGAATTTCGTACAAATTTCAATTTAGTTACACCATCATATAAATAGTTGCCTCTCAAGTTGTGATGCAAGTCGCTCAACATGTAGCGCTGTGTGTTGTATTATCTTCTACTTGTGAAAAGGCTATATACCAGCTTCCATTGTGTATAATTTCACAAAACATGATCTGTGACATGCCCATTAATAAACGTTATTGTGGTTTCATTTGTGCCTATATCGACCGACAGGTGACACTGTTATGCTGCTTATATTCCGGTTTACTTAATGGTTATATATCAGCTTCTATGGTGTATAAACGCAGTAATAATGATTTGGGTAACGACCATTATGAAAAAAAAGATTTTATTTGGGTGAAAATCAACAATTTGGTTGTAAGTCGATTCTCTGCTATTGCTCACCTTCTACAATTTTCTATAAAGCTACATCTCAGCATGTTCTGGTTAAAATTGCATCACACTGTATATGTAATTTTTTTATTGTGAACAGTTACTATTAAATAGCAGTTCATATTAACCTTCAGTAGGCACAGATATACCACAATATATCAGTTTCAATACGATACATTAAAATTTTTTATGATTTTTACTCGATATTTGAATAAACAAGGGTTTTATTTTTATATTATTTTTAAATAAATGTGTAAATATTAAAACTTTCTTGCAAATATAATTCAGTTTAATCACACTATAAGGACTGGAAACTTTAGTTTTTTGGCAATTTTACATTTTTTTTATATATTGTACATCCAAAATCACAAATCTTTCTGGTTTCTATCTTTAGGTTAAGCAGTTTAATTGTTAGATAAGTTATTCGTTAGTTGCTTTGATAGACTGTGTTGATATTACCACAACACTTCAACATGCTACTTTAACCCTTTCAGGACCATAAGATTCCCAAGACTAAATATGCCAATACAACACAATATTTTAGCTATTGTGGGTGTAAAGTAAGAGAATATCACCAGAAAAACATAGCAGGGTGTATAGGTTTCCTACAATTTCATGGGAAATATTTTCCCTATGGACCATAAAAGTAAATAAACGAAGAGTTAGGTTTATTATATCGGTATTTTATTTATTGCTTTGTAATACAAATTTATTGCTTTGTAATATAAAAATTATCAGAAAAGTAAAATAAATAGCTAGTTATGGTATTCTACGAAACAATTTCGTTTACTTGTGAAGCACAAGTGAACATTGCACATAACACATTTATTATGTGTCCTATTTTCTATACATCTTTTTTATTCGTTCAGAAACACATTTGCTGCCTTGGACATACGTTTTATTTTGACATTCAGTAAAAAAAAAAATCGATTTAATAATAATTGAACAATCGATAACGATTTTTGTAGATGGGAAAAATATTTCCCTTGGGCATGAAAGGGTTAAAAACGTCGCACGTTATTATAATTTAACATTTGAATCATGATGAATGTAGTGTTTATTTAGATGACCGTTGATTATTGAATTTGAATTAGAAAAACAGCTTTATAATTCTTGCGATATGAAATTCTAATAACACAGGAAATATTCAATTTAACAGGCATATTTTCTTGTAGATTTTATGATGAATTTTATTACATACGAATTGTTGACTTATTTAACACAGTTATAGGTTACCATATAAGCATTTTATTATAAAAATGGTATATAGAATTGGGATAATTCAATAATTTGGTGTGGGAGCCAAAAAGCGTCGACTTATCAGTTCAAGTCATGATGATGAAGAGACGCTCCGATTTCTTCATTAAATTCGCCAGAACTCTAGTCGAAGCCAAATTCAAATTAGCAGAGAAAAAATGGTTGTAATTGTGTTCCGTATAAACACATACAATTTTGAAAAGGTTATCACATAATTACTATTCAAACGGTCCTCACTAATCGCTAAAAATTCGCCATGAGAATCCGGAACTTTTAAGTAAAAATTAACGTACCATGTTATAAGACAAGGAATGCACCCATGGCGACAAAACTGCATTTATTTGTAAGATGAAAAGAATCCGAATTAGGAAAAGACATAACAAGCTATTATAGATCTGCATTAACGTTAAAGAACGAATAACACGTGATCAAAGTTTTCGATAGAGTTGCAATCAGCAAAAGATACTTACTCGTACGTGGGAAGAGGGAGGAAGGAAAAATCCAAAGAACACACCGCATGAGAATTCAAGTTGCAATTTAGAGGTTATGAAAATGTGTTCGTTACATATTTTATTTTATTTTTAATATGATGATATATTTTTCAGAATATGTGATTATCGACATCACAATGGAATAGGGCGATTTTTTTCTACAAACGTGCTTTAAATATTCTTTTCTTCATAATGAAGTCGAATCAATTTTTAACTATTATTAATGACAGTTTCAGAAAAAAATATAGTTCATCAAGATTCTACTTTTAAAAATTATTCAAGATTTAGGATAGTTATAATTTCGCAAAAAACGGTTAAATTTCATATAAATCTACATTACAGCGATTATTGAAATCTGAAAAAACATGGAATTGTGCGAAAACTGAAATAAGTAAAATTTTCAAAAAATATCGACAAGATAAAGATGTTGAAGACGAGGAATGGTAGAATAGTGGATGGAGTATTTAAATCTATGGCATATGTCTTGCTCACAGCTGGGTTAATTGCTCGTATCATAAATGCAATATGACGTATAGTAGAAATTTGGGAGAAAAAATACGATGGGGGACTAAAAAAAATCCACTTTCATTAGCAATTTTAGATAAAACTTTCTTGTTGTTAGTTATTAATTGCTCATTACTAATTTGTTTTAATTCACACAGATAAAATATTTACTTTAAAAGATGGTTTTAAAATGAATAAACGGCTTAAAAATTCTGTGCATGTTTCCGGGGAAAAACATGTGTATCATCAATTAAGGCAAGCATGGACATATAAGCATTTTGTTCAAACAATAATATTTTTTGTTAATCAAATAATTTATTTTATTTTTTATTTATTTGTTTATTTATTCGTATAGCCTCAACAAAAATTTTGTTACCAAATTCGAAAAGAGCACAGCCTGGCTCTTTCGCTGTTTACAAAGAGACCTATGGCACTGTATATGGGATTACCTATTAACAATGAATTTTCTTTCAACCATAATGTTTGGTTAATCGAAGCAAATTAGCTTGGTTCACTATAAAAAAAATTACTGTTAAAACGGCAAAATAAATGTACAAGATAAATTTGGTTTACCAAATAAAACAATTTTTAGTAAAATATCCGAATATTTAAACAAAAAAAAAAAAGTATTTTTAATACATTAATATTACAGAAACCTAACAGAAATAAAAAATAAAATGATGACCACCAAACTTTTTTTTTTTTTTTTCAAACTTTAAAATTATGGGTATCTGGACAATTATGGTATGGATAAGCTTTAAAATCATTGTATATATGGAAATGATACCTCTAAAAGAACCAAATACTTTGCACCGAAACTGAGGACGTTTTCTGTTGCTTTTAGTAAAAACATTCCTAAAGGCTTCATTAAAAATGTTTATACATGGTGTTTAAGAGGATGGCACCACAATCCTTTGGCGGTATTATCGTGCTTTTAAAAGGTTTAGCAAAATCCAATATATTAAAAAATACATTTAATTTTCCTAATATTTTAATTTTTTTTTCTCAAATTCTGTGATGATTCACTGTTGTTTATTGACAAACAGACGAATTACAATTAACAATTTTAAACATTGCGAAAAATGTTTTAAAAAAAAATTAATAATCATAAATAGATTATGTTTAAAAAGAAAAAATAGGCAAATAGATAATTTTAAAATTAAATAATAAAATATTAACATCCAACAATCTTAAAATAGTTTTTAATTAAAATTAAAATATCACATTACATGGAGAACAATTTTACCATAAGTAATAACATCTTTTTTTTTTTTTTTCATAATGTAGAATATTTATAAAAATTCTAAAATATTGAAAACTTCAATGATTTTTGCATGTATTTCTATTCAACAACTATTACTTTTTATTAACCCTTCTTAAGAAAGCAGAACTGCAGTTTATTGATAAACACTGATAGAAATTCAGTCGCTAATATTTTTAAATAAACCCCCCAATTCCTATTAAATCAAGCCATGCGGTTAGCAGTTAGTGAAAACCAATTCAAAATCATGCGTATTTTAAAAGAAGCTTTCATTCAATTCTTGAAATTTTGTAATGAATACATATTTCGTTAAAAATTCTAGGTAAACTGAGAAATATAATTAAAATTTTGTGACCAGAAAAGAAAAGAAAAAAAAGTTTAGAAGATGAATCTCCCTGTTTAAATATTGAAACCTAATTAAAAGCAAAGATGCAAAGAAACTTTTTAAACATTTTTTGGTAAAGGAAAAATAAAAGGAGAATGAAAGAGCAGGAAGAGGTGAATTTTTTCTAATGAAATTCATAGCTATAGAAAAATATTCAGCTCCACTAATAATTTAAACTTTTGAGTTTTCTGAAAACCTACCTTAGAGAATAACGATTTTACATGTTAACCAAAATGCATTTTAAGAGTTCGAATATTACGTATTTACGGTTACAATTAAATAAAATTAAAATTTTCTCATATTACAAATAAAGAGAAATATTACTTTCTAATATGCATGCATTAATTTTCAAAGTATTCACATTTTTTTGTTATTATTTAGTGGGATACCTTATGATCCATTGTTCGAAATTCAGTGTAGACACTTAAATTAAACAATAATCGTATGTTCAGGGGGCTACGTTGAAGTAAATCTAATTTTAACTTAAAAAAAAGGAAAAGGAAAAGGGAAAAAAAGAGAAAGATAAAGAAAGAAATTTTTAATTTTATTTTTTAAACATAGACTTCACAGTTTTTTTTTTTTTTTTTTTTTTTTTTTTTTAAATACTCGCTTTTTATTAGGTTGTCATCACTATCGTCAAAAAAAAAAAAAAAAAAAAAAAAAGGAAAGAAAGAAATCTTGAATATTTTAAAGCTAAGATATGGCGTGAGAAAGTATTTACTTTAAAATAGCGGTAATAACACAGGCTTTCAACCATAAAAGTATTTAGAAACCAATAGCTGACATTAATAGATTTTTGAACGCTGGTTTCAGAAAAAAATAGTTAAAAAGCTTCATGACGTACCAATTTTTCAAAAAAAATGGAAAATTAAATAGGGCTGGACCGTACATACCAAGGTAGATGGAACGCCATTGTGATGGCAAATTACTGTTGAATGCTACAAAAAAAAAAAAAAAAAAAAAAAAAAAAAAATCCCCGTACTGCCTGCAATAGACTAAGTGCCCCGTGGTAGCTCGGACAGTAGAGTACTGAGTTCGTAATTGGAAGATTGCGGGTTCGATACTCGAACCGGCCAAACACCGGCATGTAGACAAATGGTGGCTGGTGCACGTAAATTTCTTCGTCGTCACATTTTCCTTCATGTTTCCATCCAAATTATTCCTCTCGGGGGTCATCGAAGTGAAGAAGCCATCCTCTCCATGGAGGATCAAAATTGTGATGGCATGCCATCGCACCATACTTAAGAGTGCGTCCCATACCGTCACCAATTACCCACAGCGCAGTACTAGTGCGACATTAAAATCCAGATAACCAACCTGCAAAAAATAAAAGAAAAAATTAAAGATATATGAACTCAGGATGTATTAAACAGTGGTAACCACTAACTGTTCTAATTAATATAATTTCCATTTAATATAAAATCAAAATATATTTAGAAAATCACTTTAAATTGTTTGACACATTAATTTATTTTCAAATAAAACAGTTAAAAATATTCTGAAAAGACCTTCTTTTCCCCAGAATGTGTAAAATAGGCTTTCCTGCCTATATATTTGAGTCCATGTTGTAAAAACTCCGTACGTGATTGAGAAAAATGGATGTCATATTTGAAATCAGCGCATAAAGTAGTATAAAAATTGATCATTATATTGCAAACACCTTTTTATGACTTAAATTTTGTAGCCCTGTGTAATATAATAAAATGAACGCCAAATTTTAGGAACGCTACGACGCACGAAAACGTTTAACTTATTAAAGGAATTCAATAAATATATATCGTTTTCTCTGTAAAACATTTAATTTTTTAAAACATAGCTGCAAACTATTTATTGAAATTTAATTTTTCCGACTGAGTGAAAATAATGCCTGGACCGGAAGTCGAACCCCGGATCTTACACTTACAAGGTCAAGGCTCTACCCATTGAACTATCCAGGCCGACAGCCGGTCGACATTACTCACTCAGCCAACCTTTAGGCAGAAAAGTTAGGCCTTGTAAGTCAAAGATCCGGGGTTCGACTCCCGGTCCAGGCATTATTTTCACTCAGTCGGAAAAATTAAATTTCAATAAATATGATTTTCTTCCACAGTTGATTGTGTGATTTTAATAAAAATTGTATAGCTGCAAACTATTCAGATTTTTCAATATATTCTTATTTATTTATTTATTTATTTATTTTAGAAAAAATGCATTAGTTTTGTAGCAGTTTTTTTAGAATTGATTAAGAGGAAAAATTTTATAAGAAATTACTTTTATCCAAAGTCAGAACGATTGACAGTAACGTATATAAGCTTCTTTCGCTGAAAAATTGTGTCGGCCCTTAACACTTTGAGGTCTAAACTCGAGCGTTACTCGGGCTGCCGATTTCGGCGAAACGAACTAAGCCCGAGATTCTCTGGGGGTCAACTTTTAACTCTCTGAGCTTTAAAAATACCGACTAAATTCGTTCGTCGACTTTTAAAATATCATCTATGAACCTTTTAGTTCAAAAAAAAAAAAAAAAAAAAAAAAAAGATATATATATATGTATATATATAAATGGCAGCACTGAACCGAAGTAAGTATTATATAACGACCTAGAATCAGAGTTACTTCTTTGATTACTTTGAGCGTTGTTATTTTTGAGCAAATTTTACTAAATAATATTTATTTACAAACAAAACCTATTTTCACGCATTTGTACAACATCTGGGTAAGGTTTCATGCAAGTCCATGTAAAATTTTATGTTAAAAATTCTTATATGGAACTTTTTTTTTTTTTTTTTTTTTACATTAAATCATTTTTTTCAATATTTTTTCATTAAATATTAATTTTTAGCATATTTAAGTAGTTCCTTCATTATGAATAAGAACAGTTAGAAGTTTATAATAAAAAAAAGTATTAAAATACATATCTGCCAGATATTTAAAAAAAAAAATCATGAAAAGTACCAAAATCCCTCAGTCCACAGGGAGATGTGCGATCGAAATAGCTCAGACCTGAAAGTGTTAAATTAAAAATTAATTTTAAATTTCGTACGAAATATTGAAGTTAATAGATTTTTAACTCATACATATAATACTTTGTTTTAATTATATTTTTAAAAACTTTCATTTATTTAAATTTTAAATAAATGATTTTAAACATTTTTCTCCGTTAAGCAAGCATAAAAAACTTATCACAAATAAGGAGGAAAACAATGCTACACTACAGTTTATTTTTGTGAAAATAGTTCACTTTTTTCTTAATTCAATATTTTTATCTCAACCAATAAATCTTTTTAAAGATATTTAGTTTGATCGATTCTACATCATCTTATGTAATCTATGATTACAAAGAGGCTCTTAAATCAACAATCCATAAATTCTTACAAATCAACGTTGAAATCTCTTCTTCGAACAAATATTCATTTTTTTGTTTCTTGCAGCCACAGAAACAAAAATCGGAAACCTCTACCATAATCTTATTCGTTAATTTCATTTATTTATTATTAAAAAGTTATAACATTGTTTCTTGTTCTCGAATTGAATGTATTTTCTTTCCTATTTAATTAAGTAAATAAGATACATAGCTTTCATTTTTATTTTATTATTTATTGAAAACTAGAATTTACAGTAATATTATCTCAGAACTTTGAATGAAATAATAAATCAAAGAAAAAAATTAAAGGATTATGCAAAACAAGGATTACGAATCAAACAAAATATTTTTTTCCTGTACATTATTTAAATCGCGTATCAAAGGTGGTTATTTATTTTTCATAGAAGTCTTACAACTCAAAAGACAAAAATGTAATTCTGATTTCCTCTATTTATATAATATGCTTGTTTGTTTAATAATATATTATCAACAATAAATAATTCATATTCATGATAAAGAAAGAATTCCCGTATTTCTATCATATATTTATTCACTTTTTATTTTTTTCCCATATAAATATATTTGTTTGTAGAATATATTTTACAAATTTTTATGGGGGGGGGGGGGGATCAAATTAAAATAAAAAGTCTGGCGTTGAAAAGTAATAAATTTTGAATAGACACCAAAAATGTAAAAAAACTCAGAATAACAGTTTCGGATTGAAATGATATACCAGCCTTCGTAATGCGAACAAAGTATGCACGAGTACTGTAAACAAAGCGGCAATGCAAAATCAAGTAAAGACGAGCTAAAACCAATACAATCAAAAGTCTATACAAATATTGGTGTAACAAGAATTATAAAAAAAATAGGAAAATGTTGAAAGGAAAAGGGTTGAAAGGAAAAGTTGAAAGGAAAGGTTGTAGAGGAAAATGTTGAAAAAGTAATAAAAGGGGTTAAGAAACTGAAAAGCAATGAAGAAGAATTCATTGCCGTTTCCAAGTACTTAATTCTTGAGATACAGAATATAAATAAAAGAATAAGACATTCAATAAGTACCCTCCAAAAATGTCAACCAAAAACAATTCATTGACAAGTGCGCTATAAGGCAATTTGTCTCACGTATGGCACACTATTTTTCTACACAATCTGCCAGTCGCTGCAGGCATTTGTCAGAACTATGGTAATGAAATATCTTCTTTCCCTATATCTCCATGGTTAGAAAGTTGCACTAATCGATAAATGCCCTGGCGATAGAAATTCGCTAATTGGTTCTGGAGCCACCTTACAAGTAAGGTCTTCTAGGTGCATGCGCAAAAAAGTTTGGAAAAATTACAGAATACTTTCCTTATGAGGTTATGTATGTTTATAAAAAAAATTTTGGCGGAATCATCGCTGTTGGCGAAGGAAGACACACTGAGAATTGATGCAAGACAGTTTTTTGATAAATACTCATTACAGAAAGACGTTTTTTATACTCTTCATACTCAACTAGTTTAAGGAAGTTTACTGTAAATAAATACACTTTAATAACATACAATTTTGTCATATATATATATTCGTAAATAAACCTAATGATCAAGTTATACAACCTTTAGTTGAATGTGGAATTCTTAAACTAAGTTTAAGTTTTAGTTGAGCTTTAAATATTATGGCTTAACCCTTTATAGGGCCATTTTTTTCTAGTAATGTTATGTTAAACTACTTTTAGAATTGAGATTGATTTATAAAAAGAAATTCATTTAGCTTATTACCTAAAATTAATTTAATTTTTAAGATTTTTTTTTTTTTTTTTTTTTTTTTTTTGTGGTAAGTATGTTTTCCACCTCCCACTGGGAGCTATTCAAAGGTAAAAATCATATATATTGCATTTATTTTTATTTCGCATTGCATTACATATTTTTTGTAAAGTTGGCATATGGTCGCCAACTTTAGTCAATCGTACATCATCTGGAACAGTTTTCTTGCTGCACAGGAAACTTACAGGCCGTCCTTTGCGTTTACGACTTGAAAAACCAGAATTCAGTTGTCGTGCTAGCCGAAGTAGAAAATTTAATTGGTCTCTAGGTCCCGAATCTCTTCTACTTAATTTACAGAGAATGAAGGCATTTACAATTGCTAGATCAATTAGGAAGTATAGGATTCGACATTGAAAAATTAATAAAGTTGGTGGGAAGTATACTTTCCACGGCCTTATAAAGGGTTAGAGTAAAGCCGTATGCACATTTATTTAGATTGCATAATAAATTAAAAAGAATAATTTGGAACTGAAAGAGTAGTAAACGGTAATCACTTATCAGTACGCTATTTTGTGTTTTCGGAGACTACCGATTTCACAACGAGTAATTTAAAACAAAATTAATATTGATAAAAATTATTTCAAATTTTTATTTTTCTTCTTATTGTACTGGTAAGATAAAATGTACCGAATAGCATTTTTAACTCTACATTCCAAATTAAGTTTAATAAGTTTAACTTAGAAAAAAAAAATACATTTAAATAATTGCAATTTTTGAATCGTGTACCTTTTGTTAATGTACTCCAACTTTAAACCAAATTTAATGGAAAGTTATAAGGAATTAAAAATTTTAAGCTCTTAATGAGTTTAAATAATAATCATATATTGGGAGGGGGAGGAAAACGGGTCTTTGGATTAGCAAAAATGCACAAACACAAATTTATTTGTATGAGCATACGCTTTAATATTGAAAAATGCTTTATTAGAAGTTGTAATTCTAACCCACCCCCTAAAAAAAAAAAAAAAAAAAAAAAATCATTTCTTTCCCTTTTTTTTTTCTTTACGATTAGCTATATTTTCTATTTGTTTCTAACCAATGGTACAATTCGCTTATTTTATTTTATTTTATTTTTACATATTTAAACTTTTGAACACTTTTAAAGTGCGACATGAATTTCCTATGAAATGTTTTAAAATTTTTAAGGGGAAATTCGATAATATAATCATTTTCATCGGAATTTTGCGATATTTTGTGACATGAAGGATATACATCATCAGGAATGTCTTCAAATTTTCCATATCTTATACACTCTTTTATTTATATACATATATATGCATATACATACATATATATGTATGTGTGTGTGTGTGCGTATGTATATATTTCAACAATGTGGTGTTTTAATTTAATTTCTTCTTCTCTAAAATTTGTGAGTACCATATTGTTTTTTCCATGCGTTGTTTATACAGCATACAGTCAACACTGTATGTGTTAATTTCCAAAGACATTGCCTTCAATAAAAAATGTAAATAAATTTAATTTCACATATTGTAAAATTTGTAAAATGCCCTACGTCTAAACTTTACTAAACGCCTTTTGTCTTTTTTATATTTGTCTTTTGTTTTTTTTTTCATACTTTTTTTTTTTTTTTTTTTAGAAATAATTATATTTTTGTATGTTGAAATGCTGATATAAATTTATAGCACTATGCTTCACATTTATTTTGTTTTTAAAAATACTGTTTTAATTAATTGTATACTGTTTTAATTAATTGTTTATTTATTTTTATTAATGCTACCAAGTACAATCAAGCATAAGAAATATACAAAACTAAAAATAAGTAGCATATATTAACATAATCCTAAAACATTTTCAAGCTTTTTATTAATTTTGTAATCTGAAAATAAACATTTATATAACAATTTAAAAAACATGCTACAGATTTTGAATTTACCTTTTACGACATTGAAAAAAAGTGTTTTCTTACACTAAACTGCATTCTGGCGAACAAACGTTATCATTTTTTTTAAATATAATTTATTGTTATTATTGTTGTTGTTAACAATTAGAAATGCAGATGAAACTTTTAGTTTCTTTTAAAATTGTTTAAAATGTTCTTTCTTTATTCTTAAGCTTGTCATATTATACATATAGCTTATTAATTCCTATAATACCAAACATTTCACTAAGATAATCTGCTTATTCAAGTAACAAACTTTTTTTTTTTTTTTTTTTTTTTTTTTTTGAGGGGGGGAGAGCGGATTTATTTTAATACAAAAAGAATACTTGACATGCATTACATCTTTAAAAAGTATGATTAATTTCTTATTGAGAATATGTATACTGAAACAAGAGAAATCTTAAGTTGTTTTAAAAGTAGAGTAACATTTATTTTTGCATGCAATATGAAATAAAACTTTTATTTATCCAAAATAAGCTTAAAAATAAACGGATTTTTTTTCTTTTATATAATCTTACAATTTGTATATTTTTATTGATTTTACTTTCATTTATCTTTCTTTTATAATTTGTAGTAACGGTTTTTATAAAAGAGGTGTTAAAAATAATACTGAAATAATTTTGCTGCTAAACTTTGCTGCAAATCTGCTTACTTTATTTTGTTGAGATTCCGTTCATTCAAATATTTCAAATATATATATATTTTTTTAAATAAAAGAGTTTATTTTAAGCTCTGTTTTTATTGTTTATCTTTAGATATTTTACCATGTATATTTATGTTAATTTTTATTGTTATTGTTATATAAAGAAGTAAAAAAATAATAATTATTATACATTCATAGTTATATAAATGTATTTTTATTATTATTTTTATAATAACAAAGGCATATTTATTATTATTTTTTTACAATAATATTTATATAATAATAAAGACACATTTTCAGATTTAAGTTCCTTTATAAATATAAAAAAAATTAAACCTCTCTATTTTAACAATATTTACACACAGTTAAAAACGCCAATGCAAAAATTTGTTAATTGGAGACTGCAGTTTCGTAGCGTATAGCGTGCCGTCATCAGTGCAGCGTAACGAACTCAAGACGGTACGCTATACACTATCAAAACTGCAGTTTGCACTTAACAATTTTTTACAGTGGCGTTTTTAACTTTGTGTAAATATTGATATTTTTGTTCTGCGTCAAGTCTAGTTATTTATTTATCTTTATATTTTATTAATGCTAAAAACAAGAAATATAAAGCTTTATTTATAGCCTTTTCTTATTGTAAACGAGTTACTCACGGGACTTATAATATATATATTATGTCTTGGGTTCTTTGGAAACGGTTCTAACGACTTTGGTGAAACTTTCTAGTGAAACTTTGATGAAGGTTTTTTGGAGTGAAAAATCGGTTGGAAATAGTCCTCTTCGGAAAATTTCGTATTTGCCGTTAATCCTTTCTCTACCAGCTGCAAAAAATACCAGAAATACGGTTTCATACGAAAATTGATTTAACGATTTTGGTTTAAACATATAATCTATATATGATAAAGGAATTTTTGAGAAGATAAGCCAATCTGACTTATCCTTTTTAGGAGAAAAACTAGTTTTCACAGTTAACCCTCTATCTGCCCGTTGAAAAAAATATAAGAGGAATTTGATTTTCTCAGAATTGGATCTAAAGATTTTAATTAAAACTTAGGATGAGTGATGTTTTGAGATAACAAACACATCTTCATCTTCGTAATCTTATCTTCTTCTTCATGAAAATTAACGTTTAACGTTAACCCTCACTCCTACCATTGCAAAATATGACAGAAATTTGATTTTTTCTGAAATGAACCGAACAATTTTGTTAAAAAATTTTGGTTAAGAAAATTTTGTTAAAATTTTGTCTTTTCCTTTCTTTATATATATATATATATATATATATATATATAAAACCGATTGCACTTATCCTCATAAACAGTAACATCAGCATTCACTGATTTGCTAACCTTCATTCATCCCTTTAACAATATATTAGAAACTTGTTTTTTTTTTCCTGGAAATGCTGAACGATTTTGATAAATATTTTAGGTTCAGGATTTTTTGAGGTGATAATTCGACCTGCATTATCGTCATTTTCGAAATAAATAGAGTTCACGGCTAATTTTCACTCCGCCGATACAATCTGTGGCAGAAAATAGACTTTTTCGAAAATGGATTCAAGCATATTGATAAAAGTATACGGTTAAGAATTTTTTCAGGTGACAAAACTATTTGACTTATCGCCATCTACAGGAAAATTAGGGATGAGCTTTAACTTCTTAAATATGGGTCATTAATTATAAAATCCAAAGAGCATTAAAACACATAGACTTTTATAATATCAATAAAAATTTGATGGTGAGTTAATTTCAAGAACTACAAAATTAAAAATTTCATAAGGGTCTTATAAAAAATGTCTAATAAGAAAGAATTACCCAATATACTGATAAAATTCTGTAGAAATCGACTGCATTGCATGTCAAAAATCTCAAAGAAATGACTGAAAAAAAAAAAAAATTAACCGCATCTCCATAAATTTTTAATACTTTTTTTTAATTACTTTCTAATATATCCATATAATCTCTCTGATGATAAAAAGCTTAACCACCAATTGCGCATAATTATTTATGTACAAATGATGAGTAAAAACAAAAGTTAAATCGATAACAACATTAAAACTTAGATTTCTTTTCTTTTCTGGATGTATATAAAAGTATTTAAATTCTGTAACTATTGAATTAATATCTTCTTAAATATTTTATCGATTTTACAAAATCATATCTATTTTTACGCATTTTGTAAATTTGGGATCAATTGTAAAATTCTATATCTTTTTTGCGTATCTTTTCAAATCATTGTATAAAGATTATATTGAGAACATTTTTAAGAACAATAAAGAATCAAAGCCGATATCATGATTTTTTAAACACTCTGCATATAAATATATTAAAAATATTATGCAGTTTTTTTTTTTTACTTTGTTTCACTAAATTTATATATATTTCGTTATTTTAATGCTTGTAAATATTTATTTTCTTATTAAAATCCCCAAAAAATATTCATAATTCTAAAGAAAAAAAAAATTGTCTGCCTCTTCTGATATAGTTTGTGATTTTTTTTTTTTTTTTTTTTTTATTTAAGATTAATTTAATTTAATTTATTTATTTATTTGAGAATGTTGATCCTATAAACTACATTTTTTTTTTTTTCGTGTATGCAATTATACATCGCATTGCGCTTAAATTGATCCTCTAAATCGCATAAAAAATGACATCTAACTATAAAAGAAATTTCCTCACAGTAATTTGCTAATAGTAATCGCACAAGTTTAATATTATTATTATTATTACTATTATTATTATTTTCATCATAGACATTATGTCTAAATTAATATATAATTTAACTAGCAGGCTGCGCCCGCTTCGCTGGTTGGTTTTTAGGTATTTGTATTAGCTATGTATTAGAGCAAAAATTTCACGTATATGTGTTATTTTGTTTGAGATATATAGGAGTATGTAAAACCACGTTTTGCACACGTGAAATCATGTTTTGCCCCCTTTCCCACTTTGGGGACCGAATTTCTAAAATTCCAGAAATTGGTTTTTAGATATTTGTGTTAGCTATATTTTAAAGCAAAAATTTTACGGATATCTGTTTTTTTCTTTGAGATATGAAGGCTTTTGTGAAATCACATTTTGACCCCTACTCCCCCTTAGGGGACGAATTTCGCAAAATTGCTTCTTAGGGGGTGCTTACACTATATATTCTATAATCTGACCCAGTTTTGTGTCAGTAGCTCCAGTAGATTTTGCTGTGCGTTGATGAATCAGTGAGTGAGTGGAAGTACTCTTTTATATGTATAAAAAAACATTCTGTTCTACTCAAAGTTTTTTTTAGTTTTTTTAGTTTTATTTTCTCTTTCGATGTATGGTGGAGAAAGTTTGTTATTTTTAGGTCAAAGTTTAAAAACTGAGATTTGAGATATATATACACTTTTGAGTACCCCTTAATAATAAAATCAGGCATTTAGCTGTTGTTTTTTGGGTATGCCTGTGTGTCCCTCTTTATGTTATTACCATAACTGAAAAATAAATAATAGTAAACATATAACTTTGAATTATAGCACTGTATCGTATGTAAATCATACTTGAACCTTTTTGTTAAAACCAAAGGAAAAATTCGGGTATAGAAACATCAAATAGATTTCAAATACATTACATTATTACATTTATTGTCAAAATTTCAGGTAGGAAGAGTCTAACAACTTAAACTACTCTAAACAAAACAAAACAAAAAAAAAAGAGGAGAAGAAGAAGAAGAGGCTAAATAATTAGCGTATAAAATCACGATTCATATAGAATGTGGTATTAAAGACATTCACCAATCGTTTAATCGACCACAAAAAAAATAACAATAACTTAAAGCTATAGCATATAAGAAAGGTAAGTAAATGTTCTGTGAGTGCCACACCGGTTTATTTATTTATTTATTTTTTTTTTTTTTTCGCTTAAAAAATGAGAATTAATTGCTGACAATTCTCAATCTATAATACTTTTTATAATGAAAGTCATTAAGAAAAATTTCTTAAAATTGCATAATACAGAGTAAATTAAAATACTTGTCGTTTACTTATAAACTCTATTCTTGAAAAGAAATAAGCATATGCTTTTTTTACCTTATTTGTTTCGATAATTTATTTCTACATAAAAACAAATACGGAAAATAAAACTTTCTTAAAAGCTCAACACTAAATAAGAGAATCCAAAGGATTTTCCTAAAAATTTTTATGTTGCTATAAAACACAGATGGTTACCACACGTGTCGTAAAATTTTTGGAAGTTATAAGTGGTCAACACCATTTTTTTTTTTTTTTTCCTAGACTGATCTTTATTTATTGGAAAAAGGATAAACTCGTAAAAACGGATAAGGAACTTTTATTAAAATTATTATTTTAGAATTTATTTATATGCGAGTATTTCGTTTGAAATAAAAGTGTGCACGCTTAAATAAGTAATATAGCTGGGTCAATTTTTACATATTTTAATTTCTGTTCCTTTACAACTACTTTTTAATAAATAAATAAAAAAAAAAACTCTAATATTAATTTTTTGCACTTCAATGTCTAAATATTTGCTGTTGTAAAACAATGGTATAAAACATTAAAAAAAAAAAAAAAAAAAATGAAAGAATCCGAATCTATTGTTTCTAAGCTTGTTACTTTTTTCGAAATACAAACAAATTTTGAATATTTAGGTTTTAAAATTTATAATTTTTAACTTAAATCACACACAAAAAAAATTATAAGTTATTTTTAAATATTAAATGCTTTAAATATAACTTTAAAATATATTTTGATAAGATTTATAATATTTAAAATAATAATAATAATAATAAGAGGATTATTTATTGTAAATGCATAAAAATCGCTAGAAAATTTTAGCTAGTGTTATATTCAGCAAATTTTAAATGTTGGTGATATTTCTTTAACGCTTTATTTATCTCATGTGTGAAAATTAATCACATACGTGTCACTTGATCGTGGTTTTTATTAACATTTTACAATAAAGTTGAAAAGTATTTATGACTTTGGTTTGCCTGTCTGTGTGTCTATATTGTAATTACACAAAAATTTCCGTAATGCTTTGAAACGGATATATGTTATATAGATTTATTGTAGCATGTTCCGTATTGAAAATGATATGAATATCGTTAATTGTTTGTATACAGAGTAAAAGAAAAACATTCCAAAGCATTTTTTTCCTCTCTAAAACCGTATTTAATAACTTTATACAGCACAAATTATAACGAAATTAACAAGCATTGCATAGACGCACATAAACAAGTTTCCTATGTAGTTGGGTATAATTAATTATTGTTTTACAGGGGCACAGAAAGTTTTCAGATAATTTGTTAGATAAATACAGAAATGCTCAAAGGTACTTTTTAGTTATTGCGATGAGTTTTTCTTCAACATTTCCAACAAAGATGAAAAATATTTAGGAATTTTTGTCTGTTTGTCAGTTTATCTCTTCATTCGTCTATCTGTCTGTCCGTATTTTAACTAATGCCAGTATTATTAGAATATCTTAATACTGATGTATTATATAAATTTTTCTATGGCATGTTCCTAATGAAAATGATACGAAAACACCCAAAACTTGATTTTGTAAAGAAACAATAAAATCATTTCAATGCATTTTGTTTTGTGAGAGAGATTTCTGTAAAGCATTCACACAAGAATTTATAATGAATTTCTGTTTTATTTATTTAATCTTGTCTTTGAAATCGGATATGTGCGTTGCTTCTTGAATATAATTAGCTCGTGCCAATTTTGATGCCAATGGTCGTGATAATATTTTAACTCGAATTGTGTACTTTTTAGGACGGAGGACTATTAGTCTTAATCTACGAATAAAACGTTGTCGCCAGTTTTACGATGGTTGGACATTTATCGAAAATATAATTGAATAATTTGAAAGCGATGCAATATTTTGAAAAAAAAAAAAAAAAACTAATAGTCCTTTATACTAAACTAAATTCTTCTTTTGCCATAATTTCATCAAAATCTTTTTTTTTTTTTTTTTTTTTTTTTTAGAAAAAGAAAAGAGGAGAAAATTAATAACAATCAATATCGAAACGGACAGTATCGAAAAAGTTGAAGAAGCCCTTTTTTAGACAAAAATACATAATTTATTTTAATTTTTAATTGTTGCCAAAAATTTTTACGAATTGATTTTATTTTTATTTTTTATTGTATTTTATTTTTTAATGAAAAGAAATTCACGCGTAAATATTAAAATTGATGTAAAACTTCGTGAAAAATTAAACTTGCATGGTAAAATTGACGTCATTATAGCTCTAAAGGTATTATTATTATTATTATTATTATTTATTTATTATTATTATTTTATTTTAATTCTTTATTTTTTTTAAGGGGGGGGGAGTAAGGATTTATAGTAGCTCAATATGTGACTTTAAGTTTCCAGTAGTTCAGTGGGCATTGATATTAATGTTATCCAGTGCATAAGTTCGTCTGTGAAAAAACTTTTAAGAACAAATACCTAATTTCGCCAACAACCAAGGACCAAGCTGATTTAAATCAGCTTATTAGAGCTCTCAAATTTTATAGAATAGTTTTAAATGATTTCCTGTATTAGTAAAAAAAAAAAAAAAAATCCTATTTTAGCTAGCATTTGTAAAAACTGAAGATTTATTTATTTATTTATTCTTTGTGTGTATGTGTGTTTATAAAGAAAATGTTTTATTTTTTCTCTATTTATATTTGCGCACAACATGGGAGAGTAGAAATATATATACTCCATACACTATATTTAATATAAATGATAAGAATTACTAAATTATTATTTTTCTTTATCAAGTAAAAGATTTTTCTAATCTTATATGGAATTTCTTATTTATACCTTATAAAGACACAAATAATATATAAATCTTGCATTATATAACGTTTGTAACATACTAAGATTTTTACAAAAATTACTGCTAGCCAGTACATTAGAACAGTTTTTATTTTATTAGAAATATCATAATAATACATGAAAAAGTGTTGAAAATATCAAAAACATATTTTACGATTTTATTTTTTATACATTAGAACAGTTTTTATTTTATTAGAAATATCATAATAAAACATGAAAAAGTATTGAAAATATCAAAAACATATTTTACGATTTTATTTTTTAAATTGTTAATTTTTATTTTTTATTTATTTTATTTTATTATTATTTTTTTTTTTTTAGTTGTAAAACATATTCGTGCTACTTGAAATATAGTGTTGTCTTCATATTTCATGTATGCAAAATAAATAGAATGTCATGAAAATATTTAGTAAATTAAAGTAAAATAATAATAATAATATATTATTTCTTTATTTCTTTTTAATGTTGCATATTGTCGCAAAATAAGGGCATACACTGTATTTTTGTCTTAATACAATAATACAGTTTCTGAAATCTTGCGTTACTTCTGCTCTAAGTAAGGATTGTAAGTCTCCTCAAGATCAATGCTAGATGTTTTGAGAATTTCCCACTTCCAATTCAAATTATTTTTTTATGCTAATCTTCTTTTTATTTATTTATTTATTTATTAGGTTGTTTTTAGAAATTAATGGCTTTTTTTTTTTTTTTTTGGTAGATTCCTTATTGGAAATCTACCTATTGCAATGGTTCTCATGACACGACTTCTGGAAAATTTCTTCATATCTTCACCGATCATGACCCCTAGAACCCCCAAAACCACCCTCCGTTTAAAAGTTTATATATATATATATATATGTGTGTGTGTGTGTGTGTATGTGTGTGTGTGTGTATAGATAGATAGATAGATAGATGGGGTAGTATATAGAGTATCCAGCTCAGAGGGGGTGGAAATGGTAGGGTGTGGAAATTTTCATTTGCCCTTAATTTGTTTAATATTGAAAATAGGAAAAAACTTTAAATCAGGCGAATTACCGCCTTATCCTAAAAAACAATTTTTGCATTAAACTTTTTCGATATCTTCAATTACTTAAAAGTTACAAGTTAAAAAGTGGTTTTTCGTCAGTTCTGATGAAACCGACTTTTTCTATAGCTTTCATTGCTTAAATTTATAATCTAATGCTTACGTCACTTGCAAATGGTAATAAAAAAGTTCACTGAAAATATGAAAATCATGGTAACAGGTTTAATTAATCATTTAAATATATAAAATTAGAATAATACGTTAGTGTTCGTAAAAATACGTTTGGGGTGAACACGCAAGCGAAGTGATGACGTGACTGGCCGTCCATGGATGCAAGAAAACTATTTCCTATGCCAATCGCCCATTGGATTTTTTTAAAAAAAATATTAAAAATTGAGGAAAATTACTTCCCGATTTTAATCCCCATATTTGGGTATATATATGTATTAGTTATCGTGTGCATCGTTAGATATATTCCATCGAAAACATAAACATTTCATTTCAAATTATGATATGTACACAATAAATATCCAACTAATATACTAAAAGGAAAATGATAAATATTCTATCATAATTTGAAGTCAAATTTGTTTTCAAATTTCTAAATAAAGTGTCTGATATAAGATACTCGTATGTTGCAGAGGACTAGATTTCATATCTGTCATCCTTGGCGGAGAAAAAAAAATATCAAATTATCTGGCGAATATATTTAATTCCTTTCAAAAATCATGGTTATTTTAATAACTTATATTAAGAGAGGAATGAATAATATGAAACAATATTTCGTACAATACATATTACGAAAATATACATCTGGTATGTATATTTTCGTATTACGTTTTTCATCGCCAAATACAAAAAAAGCCAATGATGACAGAGTTTTGAAATTTAAAATTAAAATTTTGTCAATTTGACAGCAAAATAATTGAATCTAACACATGCATACGATAACTAATACATATCTAAACCCAAATACGGGGATTAAAATCGGGAAATAATTTTCCTCGATTTTTAATAATTTTTTAGGAAAATCCAATGGACGATTAACATAGGAAACCTTTTTCTTGCATCCACCGATGGTCAGTGACTTCACACTTCGCTTGCGTATAGTTTAGAACGCCAATTTAGTCAAGAATTTAAAATTTACGATTGAAATTGAAATTGAGAATAACACGTTACAGCTTCCTTTGACTTTTTATCTTGTTGAAATAAGATATTGTTTCAACAAGATTGTCTGTGAAGATATATGAGGTTTTCGCGTGGGAAGAAAATATAATGACGCCAAAGCTGCCATTCACCATCGCCAAGCTCGCCAATTTTTGTCATCAAATAACGAATTTCTTCGTCAAGTCAAAAGTTTCGTCGTCAACTATCAAATTTTGCGGCCAAATCACAAATTTCATTGCTAAGTCGCAAATTTTGTCACTTAATTTTATATCTTTATGACTTCTGTTTGTTGAATGATTATGAGCTTGAACTTTAAAAAAATTAAAACATTTACTGACCAATAAATCTAACCTAAAATTTTAAGTAGAATGAATAAAAGCCTACTGTAGTTGAAAAATAAATTTCTTGAAAACAGAAAAGCGACGTAAATAATGCAATGTGTGGGAACAAAGCCATCGGCATGTATGTGTTAATGCATATGTAATATTTCTTTTCTTTTGTAACATTAACATAAAGGAATCTTTGCCTTTAAGCTTGTCGAAAAGGGAATTTTGTTTTGTTTTCTTTTAATTTCGAAGGATAATTTCATTTTTTATTGGCATGCGTGAGTGAATTTAATAAGTAATAATAGTGCGAGTATTTTATTTATCCTTAATTTACTACTCAAGGCTTTATTTATTTAACTTTTCTGATGCAATTGGCATTAATAATGTATCTCTTATAAGCTAAATTTTATCCTGTTTTACATTCTATATAGAATATTTTTTGAGTGAAAGTGGTATTAATATTGTATATACATATATATATATATATATATATATATCTTGTTTGTATGTATGTGTATATATATATATACTAGCTGACCCGTCCGGCTTCGCACGGATTAACAAATTTTAGTTAAAGATGGATTGGCATGTAAAAAATCAAGAAAAATATCAGTTTATATGTTATCGTCAGGCAATATTATTAACTGAAAAGTCAAAATATAATTTTACAATTATTATTATTTTTTAATTAGTTGTTAAATGTTGGCAATTTTTAGTTAATGTTATTTATTTACTTACTTCATAAAAAGAAACATTTCTTTACTCATGAATAACAAATATTAAAAAATAAACCTATGACATGAAAATGTTTTTGATAAAATTGACGTCATAATAGCTTTAATTATTATTTATTTGTTCATCTCGCAAATATATTTAATTTTTTCAATAATTCATGGTTATTTTAATAATGTATATTAAGGGAGAAATCAGTAATATGAAACAATATTCGTACAATATATACTATTACAGAATCTGGTGTGAAACAACCACACGACTTCCATTACCCACTATTACACGTATTATATACAATTTTTTGGAGATGTTATATGCATTTTTTGAGATTTTCCAGTGAGAGAAACTTGATACCCGCATAAAAGACACATACAACAGAGTTTATATAGCGAATTAAAAAATAAGGGAAAGAAAAGAAAAATAATAATAGATAGTTAGTTTTTTTTAACACGAATTTCCGAGATCTAAAACTGAACTACCTAATCAGGATGACTGTTAATATTCCTGTAATAAGCACGTAATACTTGAGAAAGGTTATCTAAGTTGGATTAATGAAACAATTTTCAAGAAAATGTTAGAACCGTTTTTCAGATACCAACTTTTACCAAAACTTAGCATACTCAATTATTGACCTAAAAACAATAATTACATACAAAAAGATATTTAATAGGAAGTTAACGTGGCGAGTTTGAAAAAAATCCATACAGGCGTTTTTAAAGGAGCGCACTTGCGACATCTGAAATTGAGCTGTTCATAGAGGACGCCTATCAATTTTCCTGAACTAATCAACTATATCATTCAAAACGGCATCTAATAGGTTGTTTGAAGAGCAATTTTGAAGAAAATTGTTAGATCTGTTTTTGTGATACGGGCTTACGGTCCCATTTCCGGTTTTCGATGACCCAATTCCGGTTTTTCAATTTTTACGAAAATTTGGAAAATTTATCTGTACTCCAGACCTGAATCAATTGTGAAGTTTCGTAGTTCTATCTTTATTAGTTTCGGAGATATGACAGCCAGATGATTCCACTCATAAGTACACACATACACACACACTGACCCATTGCCAAAAACTACTTTTTTGGACTCAGAAGGCCTTAAAACGTGAAAATCAGGCGAAACTCTATATCGAATTTTTGGACCGAATCTAATAATTCCACTACCTACGGTAGTGGGATAGTTGAAGTAAAAACATAGATCTCGTATTTAATACGAAAATATACAGATTTTCGTATTGCGCTTTCGGTCGCCAAATACAAAAATCGCCACGGACGACAGATATCAAATCTATGCTTTGTTTTCAATTAAAATATTGAAAATTTGAATTAAAAATTTATTTTACCAAAATTTATTATCCGCGTTTGTAATGATCGATAGATGGCGCTTTTTCAACTTTGTTGTTAGTAAATATAATGGCCACGTGTATTAATTTTTGTTCTATTTTTATTACTACTTAATATTCGTGCTATAATTTCTCAGCCATTACATCATGGAAAATTGATTGCTTTTGGAAAAAATATTTCAGTTTATTCAACGATCGATCGGAAGTAGATTTTTAACTGAAGCTGAACAAATATTAGTTTCAAATCATCTGATTAATTTTTTACTTCCATTAGCCGAAGCAACTGAAATTTTAAATTCATCATTTGGAAATAAATGGAAGCTTAATTCTGGATTTTTTTATTTTTGGAGTTACACTGTGGCACACAACAGTAAGTGTTATCTTTTTTACCGGATTTATTCATTTTTATTCAATAAATATATGTGAAACTAAATATCGGCAAGCAATGGCGTCTAGATGAATTCGAAAGCTATGCATGTTAATTGTAATTTCACCTTAGCCCACCAGAGGGCGAGCATTTCATTACAATCGCGGATAGCCTCTAGCACTTAGAGACAGTGTTACTTTTGATTAGTTGAAAGAAAAAAAAAATCGGCTTTTTAGTTCAAGTGATCGTTCTCTACATATACATATAAACCTTTCCTCTTTATGTATTAGCATAGAGCATAGATAGATTAAATAGGTTTCTAATCAACATAATGTAACTCAAATAATTAAATGCTATTTGCATTTCAGTAATGGCTGTATGCGCTATGTATGCTACTTGTCATAACTGTTAATTGCTAAAAATAGTCGCCAAATAAATTTGAACTTCTCAATTATTCTTTTAAAAAATGCATAAGGAAATGCAGATGATATATATTTTTTAATTTACTTTTTATATTATTATTCGCGTGAAAATATATTTCATTAAAAGTCGAAAAATAAATTAACTCGTAAATTTTTTTGGCAACAATTATAAATAAAAAATGAATAATTCATAGATATAGTAATATACATAGATCTATCATCCCCATGTTAACGTGCAAAGATTTTTGATGCCGAAAAAGTTTTTGGCATCAGCCATGATGAGAGAGTATAAAACTCGAAAACAACAATGGAATAGAATGTTGATATCATAGATATAGTAATAAGACATGGTTGATATATATTGAAAATGCCGAAGTAATGCGAGGCTTTTAATTGTAGAAATAAATTTATGAAAGGAAGTGGAATAAGTTTTCATAAGTAAGTTAAATTTAACTAATTTATGAAAAATGATTCTTTATAATCAGTTGCTTTGTTATTATTATGGTTTAAGTACCGTTTTGATTTTTAATGGAATACTTTTTTTAAAATTTTAATATTTTTTAAGTTTTTATATTAGTAAGTAATATCGAATTTTCAAAATTCTTTTAAATGTAATTAGCAGCGGCAGAGGTAAAGCCCGCTTGTTTTAATATATTATAACTATTATTACCACAAGACTTTCTTCTATATATAATCCTATACAAATTTATTCAATACAAATTATTTATTAAGTTATAATTTATTAAAGATATTTTCCATGATGGATGCAGACGATTTTTTTCTTAAAGTAGTATAATAATAAATGCTGAAAAAAATCATTTTTGTGCAGACATGAAAAGATATACAGACGAATCTTGTTAACATGAATCTCAAGGGGGATCAAAAATCTGTTCATCTTATCACATTATATATAACATTAAAAATAAAAGAAATCGGTAGCTTCGTTTTAAATTAATGCAGATGTATGGTTCAACCATTCGTTTTAGAAATATTGACGAGTTCTTTCTAAAATATCCACATTGAAAATTTACACAGGCCACGGGGGAAGAGCACTTCCTTCCCAGGAGGAAAGCAATGCTCCTACATGCACACATTTTTTTTTTTTTTTCCAAGTTTATTACTACTATTATCAATAATTCATATAAATTTTACATTCATGCGTTAAAAAATAACTCACATTATATACATTTATATGAAATTTTGTCCTTTACTGTCATGTTAAGTACTTAGACTTTAGTACTTAGTCTTGTTTTTCAACCGGCGGATGATACGTTGACAGCGCATACAAATTTTCCTGAAAAAGAGGATAAGTTAAACCAATTCTTCATCTGTAAATCATTTAACTCTTACTTTCTTGAAATTCATTATGTGTGTTTCCGAGTAAACCCAATTTCTGCAATATTTTGCATCAGGAAAATAAAAGGCTAACAGCTAAAGCAAGATTTCCTGTAAATGAGGGTAAGTTTAATTAATTTTTCATCCCAAACACTTCTTAACTCCAAACATTCATCAAAATTATTATCTTTATTTCCAAGTAAACCCGATTTTTGCCATATTTTTCCTCATTAATATGCAATTTTTGTCATATTATTCCAAGTAACCAACAAATAAAGGTCTAACAGCAAACCATAATTTTTATGAAGATGGGGATCAGACTAATCGTTTTTTTACCCCAAAAAACACTTAACTCCAAGCTTCCATCAAAATCGTTAAACCCATTTTCAAGAAAACCCAATTTCTGCCATATTTCCCAAACGGTAATTAAAGGGTAAACAGTAGACGCGAATTGCCCTGGGGATGAGGATATGCCTAATTGATTTTATACCTCTAGAAACACTTAATCAAAGACTTTCTTCAAAATCATTACATCCCTTTCCGAGTTAACCCAAATTCGGCCGTATTTCTTAACCGGTTTATAAAGGGTTAACAGTGAGCAGGAACTTTTCTGAATCGAAGAAAAAATCTAATTTGCACCAAATATCTATCTGTTTATCTATCTATCTACCTATATATATATACATATATATAGAAAGAGAGATGCCAAGTTATTATGGATTTCCGTAATCTTAATACCAGAAATTTTTTTATGTATTCCTTTGTAATAACACTGCTCGGCATGAAAATTGTATCTGACACCATTTCAGCCCACTCTTATGTAAAATGACCTCCTGAATCCGAATATGATCACCATTTTGCCCAATCACACACCGTTTTCTTGATACGCCCCCTCCTCCATTTTTATCATTGTTTGATAATTTTATACTCATCAGTTTGATTTGGAGAGCAACGATGATTATTTTAACCGTTAAATGTCTTCTGATCTGAGGAGCTACAGTGGTAGAAAGTTCTGAAACACGAACATTTGTAGTAAGGAGGATACTTAAGAGGATTTGTGCCCAGAAAAAAAAAAAAGAAAAAAAAAAAAACACTTAACCCTAAAATTTAATCAAAATCGTCACATTCACTTCCGAGTAAACCCATTTAATGCTATAAATTTCGACTGGCCGTTAAAGGGTTAACGCGATTTTTTCTGAAGATGAGGATATGTCCATTCGTTTTAGAACACTTAACCCCAAACTTTTATAAAAACCATTACATTCATTTCCGAGTAAAACTAATTTCTATTATATGTTGCGACTGGCCGTTAAAGGGTTAACGCGAATTTTCCTGAAGATGAGGATATGTCCATTTGTTTTATCTCTCTAAAGAACACTTAATCCCAAACCTTTATAAAAATCGTTATATCCATTTCCGAGTAAACCTAATTTCTATTATATGTTGCGACTGGTCGTTAAAGGGTTAACGCGAATTTTCCTGAAGATGAGTATATGTCCATTCGCTTTATCTCTCAAAAAAACACTTAATCTCAAACTTTTATAAAAATCGTTATATCCATTTCCGAGTAAACCTAATTTCTATTATATGTTGCGACTGGCCGTTAAAGGGTTAACGCGAATTTTCCTAAATATGAGTATATGTCCAATCGCTTTATCTCTCTAAAGAACACTTAATCCCAAACCTTTATAAAAATCGTTATATCCATTTCCGAGTAAACCTAATTTCTATTATATGTTGCGACTGGCCGTTAAAGGGTTAACGCGAATTTTCCTAAATATGAGTATATGTCCAATCGCTTTATCTCTCTAAAGAACACTTAATCCCAAACTTTTATAAAAATCGTTATATCCATTTCCGAGTAAACCTAATTTCTATTATATGTTGCAACTGGACGTTAAAGGGTTAACGCGAATTTTCCTGAAGATGAGGATATGTCCAATCGCTTTATCTCTCTAAAAAACACTTAATCTCAAACTTTTATAAAAACCGTTACATCCATTTCCGAGTAAACCTAATTTCTATTATATGTTGCGACTGGCCGTTAAAGGGTTAACGCGAATTTTCCTAAATATGAGTATATGTCCAATCGCTTTATCTCTCTAAAGAACACTTAATCCCAAACTTTTATAAAAATCGTTATATCCATTTCCGAGTAAACCTAATTTCTATTATATGTTGCAACTGGACGTTAAAGGGTTAACGCGAATTTTCCTGAAGATGAGGATATGTCCAATCGCTTTATCTCTCTAAAAAACACTTAATCTCAAACTTTTATAAAAACCGTTACATCCATTTCCGAGTAAACCTAATTTCTATTATATGTTGTGACTGGACGTTAAAGGGTTAACGCAAATTTTCCTGAAGATGAGGATATGTCCAAACGTTTTAGTTCTTAAAAAAAAAAAAAAAGTTAAAAAAAAAAGACACTTAACTCCAAACTTTAAACAAAATCGTTATATCCATTTCTGATTAAACTGAATTTCTACTACATGTTGCGATTGGCAGTTAAAGGGTTAACACTAATTTTCTTGATGCTAAGGATGTTCCAATTGTTTTAGGTCTCTAAAAAGCTCTTATCCCAAACTTTTATTAATATCTTTATAACCATTTCCGAGTAAACATAAATTTCTATTCTATACAGTTGGTAACAAAAGTGTCCGATTGCATTGCGATTGACAATTAAAGGGTTAACTCTAATATCTCAAAAGATGAGGATAAGTCCAATAGTTTTTTCGACCATAAAAACTTCTAACTGGACAGAAATAGTAGACAGAAACGATAAATTTCTTTAAATGTCGTTATTCCATACAAAAAAAAAAAAAAAAAAAAGGAAGAAGAAGAAAAGAAAAAGAAAAGAAGAAGAAAAGAGAGAAAGAAAAATGAGTATCTGGAGTTTTTTCATTCATCTTTAGTACATAAATTATTCATAAATTTTATTTGCTAAATTATCTGTGTGTATTCCCGTGTATATTCAGTCGGGGAAAGACATCCACAAGAGAGTAAAATGGCCGTCTTCTCCCGAAAAAAAAAGGCATCACTTTTTCGGCCTCGCTGATCAATCTATGTCTTATTACTATATCTATGGAATAATTTAATAAAAGTTTAGAAGTTAGAATTTCTAATTTTTTTTTATTTGTTTATTTATTTTTAAATTCTAATTTCGTTTACACACATCTGTTTAAACATTAATGCTTAGATCATTATATTATATTATATCATATCAAATTATATTATTAGAAAAATAAATACTTTTAAATCTATAATGACGTCAGATTTAACGTGTAAATTTAACATTTCACAAAGCTTTATATGAATTTCAATTTAATTCACGTGCAAATATATTTCTTTTCTTTTCATGTCAAGATATTTTTAAAACAAAATGAACATGTAAATGTTTCTTTTATGTTGGCAGCAGCTAATTTTTTTAATATTTCATTATTTCCATTTCTATTATGGCTTTTATGGGGATTTTAATTAAAATGCTCAGATTTTAAACTAAAATTTATCTTATCAAAATTAAATATAGCCTATAACAATCAGGGATAGTGTAGCTTTTGGTCAGTGAAAGATGTTTTTAAATCGGTTCAGTAGTTTCAGAGATTACCCTCCACAAACATACAATTTTTTGATCGTTAGCTGACCCGTCCGGCTTCGCACTGATGAACAAATTTTAGTTAAAGATGGATTGATATGTAAAAAATCAAGAAATATATCAGTTTATATGTTATAGTCAGGAAATATTATTAACTGGAAAGTCAAAATATAATTTTACAATTATTTTTTTTAATTAGTTGTTAAATGTTGGCAATTTTTACTTAATCTATTTATTTATTTATTTATTTATTTCATAAAAAGAAACATTTCTTTACTCATGAATAAAAAATATTGAAAAATAAACCTATGACATGAAAATGTTTTTGATAAAATTGACGTCATAATAGCTTTAATTATTATTTATTTTTTCATTTCGCAAATATATTTAATTTTTTCCATAATTGATTATTATTTTAATAATGTATATTAAAGGAGAAATCAATAATATGAAACAATATTCGTACAATATATACTATTACAGAATCTGGTGTGAAAGAACCACACGACTTCCATTACCCACTATTACACGTAATATATACAATTTTTTGGAGATATTACTTGCATTTTTTGAGATTTTCGAGTAAGAGAAACTTGATACACGTATAAAGACACATACAACAGAGTTTGCATAGCGAGTTAAAAAATAAGGGGAAAAAATAGATAGTTATTTTTTTAAACACGAATTTCCGAGATCTAAAACTGAACTACCTAATCAGGATGACCGTTAATATTCCTGTAATAAGCACGTAATACTTGAGAAAGGTTATCTAAATTGGATTAAAGAAAAAATTATCAAGAATACGTTAGAGCCGTTTTTGAGATACCAACTTTTACCAAAACTTAACATACTCAATTATTGACCTAAAAACAATAATTACATACAAAAGGATATTTAATAGGAAGTTAACATGGCGAGTTTGAAAAAAATCCGTACAGGCGTTTTTAAAGGAACGCACTTGCGAAGTCTGAAATTGAGCTGTTTATAGAGGACGCCTATCAATTTTCCTGAACTAAGCAACTTTTCAATCGAAAGGGCATCTAATATATTATTTATATAGCAACTTTGAAGAAAATCATTAGAGGTGTTTTTGAATATGGGCTTAGGGTCCCATTTCTGGTTTTCGATGACCCAATTCCGGTTTTTCAATTTTCACGAAAATTTGGAAAATTTATCTGTACACCAGACCTGAATCACTTGTGAAGTTTAGTAGTTCTATTTTTATTAGTTTTGGAGATATGACAGCCAGAAGATTACACACACACGTGCACATATACACACACACTGACCAATTGCCAAAACCTATACAATACTTCCACTACCTACGGTAGTAGGGTAATTGAAGTAAACACATACATCTCGTATTTACTACGATAATATACAGATTTTCGTATTACATTTTCGATCGCCAAATACAAAAATCGCCAATGACGATAGATATCAAATCTATGCTTTGATTTCAATTAAAATATTGAAACTTTTAATTAAAAATTTATTTTACCAAAATTTATTATAGCTTCTAGCACTTAGAGAGAGACAGTGTAAGTTTTGATTATTGAAAGAAAAAAAAAAAAAAAAAAGCAATCGGCTTTTTAGTTCTAGCGATCGTTCTCTACATATGCATATAAACCTTTCTTTTTTTATATTAGTATAGCTATAGAGCATAGGTATATTAAATAGGTTTCCAGTCAACATAATGTAACTCAAATAATTAAATGCTATTTACATTTCAGTAATGGCTGTATGCGCTATGTATATTGAGCTACTTGCCATAACTGTTAGTTGCTAAAAATAGTCGCCAAATTAATTTAAACATCTCAATACGCAAGCGAAGTATGACATCACTGACCGCCCGTGGATGCAAGAAAAAGATTTTCCATGTTAATCGCTCATTGGATTTTTTTTTTTTTTATTAAAATTCTAGAAGAATTATTTCCCGATTTTAATCCTCATATTTGGGTATAGATATGTATTAGTTATTGTATGCATGCGTTAGATTGAGTTATTTTGCTGTCAAATTGACAAAATTTTAATTTTAAATTTCAAAACTGTCACCCTTGGCGTTTTTTGTATTTGGCGATCAAAAACGTAATACGAAAATATACATGCCAGATGTATATTTTTGCAATATGTATTGTACGAAATATTGTTTCATATTATTCGTTACACTCTTAATGTAAGTTTTTAAAATAACCATGATTTTTGAAAGGAATTAAATTATATTCGCCAGATAATTTGGCGATATTTTTTTTTTCTGCCAAGGATGACGGATATCAAATCTATTCCGCTGCAACATATTAGTATATTAAATCAGATACTTTATTTAGACATTTGAAAACAAATTTGACTTCAAATTATGATAGAATATTTATCCTTTCCCTTTTAATTAGTTTATTAGTTGGATGTTTATTGTGTAAATATCATCCTTTGAAATGAAATGTTTATGTTTTCAATCGAATATGGAAATTTGCCATTTTTTTTTCTAGAGTTTTGAAATTTAAAATTCCAATTTTATCAATTTTGCAACAAAAACAATTTAATCTAACGGATGCACATGATAACTAATACATATCTATATCCAAATATGGGGTTTAAAATGGGGAAATAATTTTCCTCGATCTTTAATATTTTTTTACAAAAAATCCAGTTCACTTTTTATATTATTGTTCGCGTGAAAATATATTTTATTATATGTCTAAAAATAAATTAATTCGTAAATCTTTTTGCCAACAATTATAAATTAAAATAAATAATATTATAAAATAGAATTTCTTATTTTATTTTATTTTATTTATTTATTTATTTTTAAATTCCAATTTCGTTTACACACATCAGTTTAAACCACGGAGTAATAAAGACTCCGTGGTTTAAACATTGATGCTTAGATCATTATATTATATCATATCATATCAAATTAAATTATTAGAAAAATAAACACTTTTAATTCTATAATGACGTCAGATTTAACGTGTAAGTTTAACAATTAAAAAAGCTTTATATGAATTTCAATTTAATGCACGTGCAAATATATTTCTTTTCTTTTCACGTCAAGATATTTTAAAAACGAAATGAATATGTAAATGTTTCTTTTATGTTGGCAGCAGCTAATTTTTTTAATATTTCATTATTTCCATTTCTATTACGGCTTATATGGGGATTTTAATTAAAATGCTCAGATTTTAAACTAAAATTTATTTTATCAAAATTAAATATAGCCTATAACAATATGGCATACTGTAGCTTTCGGTCAGTGAAAGAAGTTTTTAAATCGGTTCAGTAGTTTCAGAGATTACCCTCCACAAACAAACAATTTTTTGCGCTTTATATAATGATATAGATATAGATAATAGTATAGATATAGATGAATATAACTTAAATAATTTAATACCTTTGTAACACTCAGCAAACAAAAGATAGATGAAAATACCAACATATAATTAAATCTTATATATATTATAAATGTGAATGTCCGTTTATTTGACTGAGTTTCACGCTAAAACTGCTCGATGGATTTCGATGAAATTTGTTATAGAGATAGCTTATACCCTAACTTAAAAAGTTCGCTACCTTTTATTCCGAAAAAAAATTTGTTTTTGCGATTTTTATGCATAAAATAGCAATTTTGTAAGCTAATAATAGCAAAATATTAGCCATTTAAATTTATCCATAATTTAATTGTTGCCAAAAAAAAAAAAAAAAAAAAAACGAATTTATTTATTTTTTTCAACAGGAAAATAAATACATTTATCTAAACGTGAACGATAAAAAATTATAAAAAAAAAAAATTATGCATCTCACAAAAATTGACGTCATTTTTAATTTCTTTTACACATTGATAAAGTGCTAATACGCAAGCGAAATGATGACGTCACTAGCCGTTCGTGGATGCAAGAAAAATATTTCCTATGTTAAACGTCTATTGGATATTTTGTAAAAAATTATTAAAAATCGAGGAAAATTATTTCCCGATTTTAATCCTCATATTTAGGTACAGGTATGTATTAATTATCATGTCCATGCGTTAGATTAAGTTATTTTTGTTGTAAAATTGACAAAATTTGAATTTTTAATTTCAAAACTCTAGGGAAAAAAAAATGGCAAATTTCCATATTCGATTGAAAACACAAACATTTCATTTCAAAAGATGATATTTACAGAATAAATATCCAACTAATATACTAATTAAAAGGAAAATGATAAATATTCTATCATAATTTGAAGTCAAATTTGTTTTCAAATGTCTAAATAAAGTATCTGATATAAGATACTAATATGTTGCAGCGGAATAGATTTGATACTGGTCATAATTAGCAGAAAAAAAAAAATATCGACAAATTATTTGGCGAACATAATTTAATTCCTTTCAAAAATTATGGTTATTTTAACAACTTATATTAAGAGAGTAATGAATAATATGAAACAATATTTCGTACAATGCATATACGAAAATATACATCTGGCATGCATATTTTCGTATTACGTTTTTGATCACCAAATACAATAAGCGCCAAGAACGACAGAGTTTTGAAATTTAAAATTAAAATTTTGTCAATTTGACAGCAAAATAACTCAATCTGACACATGCACATGATAACTAATCTATACTAATATTATAAATGCGAAAGTTTGGATGGATGTTTGTTACTCAATCACGCCACAACGGCTAAACGGATCTGGATGAAATTTTGTACAGAGATAGATAATAGTCTGGAATAAGACATAGGCTACTATTTATACCGGAAAAAATGTAAATTTTTAATTAATCTTCTATATAATATAAATATTTCTTCTATAATAAAACTTTAAAATAATTTATTTTAATTTTTAATTGTTGCCAAAGAATATTTCACGCGAATAATAATAATAATAAAAAAATAAATATTAAATTTGCTTAGGCACATGACAACATGACGTCATTACCAAAATTAAATAATAAGAAAATGAAAGCTAATTCAGATCTGTATTAAAGAGCTTTATTTGTTGATAATCCTTTGTATATTTTTAATTTTAATACTGAAGTAGATAGGATATTTTTCGCCAAGGACTCTATTTTTGTGATAGCAACCTTAAGCCAAGTAGTCCATAAAAAATATAAACAAATCTGTACATATAAAAGAGTAAACTCAATGATTCACTGACTCAACACTGCCATGACGATTCTGTGGGAAAGAGGGTCACAAATTTTAGTGACCAGGTTGGTTTTCGGAGCCTGACCCCAAACTAAGAAGGAATTTTGCAAAATCCCCCCCCCCCTGTCTCCCTTGGGGGGCAGAAGGCTTAACTCGGCTCCAAATTACTTAACGGTGAAGAAATTGCAGATGGAAAGACCAGAGTTGAGTACAAAAAAATTATTTTCTGCGATTTTAGAATTTTGGATTTTTAAGGGGGGGAGGGAAGGGAAAAGGTTTTGGAAGAAGGGAACTCAACACACGAGGAAATCGAACTGAACACACACTACAAAGGGATTTTATGAAATTCCACCCTACTGCCCTTTGGAGAATGGGGGGCAAAAACATGTATTCATGCGTAACGCTGCACTAAATTATCTAAGGTTGGACATTTTTTATGTAAGGGACGATTATATGTATCTTTAAGAACGGGGGGAGAGATTAAAAAAAAAAAAAAAGTTTTAAAGCATAGCTCAGCTTTAAATAATTTCAAGATCTCAATTTTTTGATGTGTCGGTTAGGTATGTGTATGCAACATGCAATATAAAGTAATTTTGGAAATTTACCCCCCCCCCCCCCCCTTCCTCTTGGGGCGGGTCAAAAACCACATTTTGAAGCTTAAATCCGTCCAAATTACCTAAGAATGGCGAATTTTGGTGTGTGTGGGTGTTAATTAAGTGTGCGAAATATGCACTTTGATGAGATTTTGTAAAACTTTCAACTGTAACCGCGAGGGAGGGGGAGTAAAAGCAGGTAAGGGACTGCCGAAGGCATTGGGCAACTTAAAATTAGATTTTGACGGATTTCAATGATTTTTTTTTTTTTTTTTTAAGATATTTTATTATTATTAATGATAAGCTGTTTTGGGGATTCATTTAAATATAGTGTCCAGCGAAGCGGGCAAAGCCTGCTAGTTTTAAATGAGATTTATTTCGAATAAAATTATTGTCACGGTGATAATTTAATTTGAGTACCAATGATTAGTAAAAACAAGTTAAAATACTTACGCAGAAGAGAAATGACACAAACATAACACATAAACCTAACGACGAGATAATAGTTTCCCATTAAAGTAATAGAAACCGTTAAAGTAAAAGAAACAGTCAACATTTTATAGAAAAGAGAAAAGGATAAAATTAACAAAGAGATCCGATAAAAAAAAAAAAAAAAAGAATTCATGAATTGAAAATTGGAATTTTAAATGCTGAAAAATAGAAATGTTCACACATCAGGAAACTTGCATCTGCAGAGTGCAAGATTTCGGAAAACTGTATAGCTAATTCATGCCAATATACTGATGAAGCTTCTATCTTTCAACAATATATATATATATATATATAGGGGAGACCCGTGTACCTAGGGCCATTATGTACCTAGGGCCTCCCCACTTTATTTGAATAATATTTAATTTTAAGTTTTAATACTCAATTGGGCGAGTAACAACACCAATTGCTACTTTTACAACTACTTTGGAACATTTGAGGAGAAAGTTTTGACAAGTTACATGTCGAAAACGAATTTTGAAGTAAAATTTGGAAGTAAATCGAAGTAAAATTTTGCAGATCATCTCTTTTGCTATTTTACAAAGGCTAGTCAAATATTTTTCTTTCATTTTTAGTGTATAATGTTGCTTGTTATATTGAGTAATAAATGAGATATTTAATTATTCCTCTCTGCATGTGGATTTTTTAGTGGAAGGCATTTTGAATGAAGTTACCAAAACTTGTACCTAGGGCCACATAGCTGCGTTGTACCTAGGGCCAAGTGTTTGGACCTTTTAACACTTTCGCGACCGCATGTTTTTGTCTTTTTGACAGTAAGGTCCGCTTCTGAGCGTTTTTCTCATAAGCTACAATTTTTCAAAAAAAAAATTTTTCGTATTCACATTTATATTATATGCATTATAAGCATACTCTCTCTAATCAAAGTATTTGCATCCATAGTATACTGTACAAATATGAATATTGTGTATATTTTTTAGAAACAAATAATATACAATTTGCAAAAGAAACGTCCACTGGTGGAGTTTCATATTTTCAAATGACGTGAATCTACGTCAGCGATCACAAAAGTGTTAAGAAACACAGTATAGCCTGTAGTAATTGGATGCTGGAAAACTCTGGTAAACCAATCACTATATATATCGTTGCTGAAAATGTTGGCAAGTCCTATCCGTTAGCCTTTACACCTGTATACATTCTATGAGGCTTTCGTATATCCGGCATATGGCCAATGAATCAAAACACATTCACTGAGGATGAATATTTAAGTTAAAATGTGACTGAAATACAAAATCCCTCCATAAATTAAAAAAAAAAAAAAAAAAAAAAAAAATCCAGGAAGAAAGGGAACCAACAATGATAGAACTGGATGTCTCTGTTTAGTAACTGTTGAAATTTCTAAACCTTCAACATCTAACATCTTTTCGTGTGCCATGCTTTAACAGGTACGAACCTAAGCAAAACGTTTACCTAAAGGAAAACGTCCCACATCAAAGGAAAGATGTGACCGAAAACCAGACATATCTAGGAATCAAAGAGACACTCCAGAAAAAAAAAGTAATTGAAGAAAAAAAAAAAAAGTTCTGTTAGAATATCCCAAAGATGAAAAAAAAAGAAAAAGGAAAAAATTCGTGTTTCAAATTAATGCAACAACATGATAATTATTATATGATAAATAAATATATTACTTGATATTCTTTTTTTAATAAAATATATGTTTATATGCTTATTTTCTATTCATTACAAAGTGAAGTATAAATTTGAGAGAATGGCCCTAGGTACAATGAGGTCTGGCCCCAGGTACAATGAGGGTGTTGTACCTAAGGCCACGAGTAAAGTTTTTTTTAGAAACCTTCTATTTGTCGGAATTTATTATTTTAGGTATTTATATTAATCACAATTGGAAGTAATTAGCCCTAAAGATATGCACATATCAGTTTTATAAATTTAAATAGGACAAGGGCTCTGTTTTTGGGCATTGAAAAAAAGCGGCCCTAGGTACACGGGTCTCCCCTATACATATATATATATAATGTTAATGCATAAGAGTTAGGCCTAAAAGCGGTAGTTTTCATTCTTTATTTAATATATGTTTTCAACTTAAAGCGAAACTTATTATATAAGTAACAATGTAATCTTAAACTAAAGAAATAAAACCTATTAAATATTTAAATTTTTCACAAATGTATGATTGCAGATCACTCCTTCATATATGTAAAGTATATCAAACAAGAAGATAATCTACTACTTAACTCAGCTGTTTCTAAGTGATCATTAATGACCTTTAAAAAAAACAGTACATAAGAAACTTCTGAAACTAATTCTCCCACATATACTGAAAAATTTTAATTTAGAGTAGTAGACTCTATTTTAGAGAAATATAGTTACCGAAGAAACGGGCAAAATTTGATAGTAAGCATTATAAAATAGGTGTGATTTAAGCCATCATGATTTTTTTTTTTTAATACAATAAAATCACTCCGTTTAAGTTAACAAAATAATTCTAGCAAATTTTATCATTAAGATACTTAAAATGTCACTAGCAAATATATTTTCAGTTTAGTCCACCATGATTTTAAAAGAAAGGCTGCTTGAAAAAACATATAACTATTCATTGAATTCTACTAAATATTGACCATTATATGTTTCAAAAAATAAAAGTAAATTTGTTTATAAAAGATGGTATCAAAAATTTACACATTTATAACAGAACTTTCTATGTATATATAATATAAAAGATATTTAATGCAGATCTTATTGTGATAATTCAAACTTCTCATTCTTTGGGTCTCTATTTTTAGAGGTTATAACACCAGAACCATACTTCAGGAAGAAAATATTCTTCGACCACATTTTTTGAGACCATGGAAGCCTCTGCCCAAGTGCTGACTCAGCGAGTTAAGTGTTAAAATAGGGGAGACAGTCATCTGATTCAGAGAAAATAAGCGGTAAGAGAGCGCCGAATCACTGGATGTTTTCCAAATCCCAAGCTCTCGGTCAATTTGGCACCCCTCCAAGTTTTTAGACTGTTCCTCACTGCTAGTTTTAAAAAACGTGGTTACACTATATCTGAATTATATAAATTGCTTTAATAAAACACAACACACATAACATAACTCTGCAGTATCTCATGAACAAACTTCGAAATTCGAATTTTAATTTCTTTTCATTTCAGTTCATAATATTAACATCTGATATTTTGCTAAGAAGGGTGACAGCGCCCTCTATTTATTTCTTTTAATTTAGGGAAAATGGTCCAATTTAAGAGCTTTTTATACGCTCGTATGTGCTTCTATTTAGCCAGTTATAGGATTCGATAATTTTTTAATTTAATTTCCATTTTTTTAACACATTCCAACAAGGTTGAAAAGTGTTTATGTCTTCTGTTTGTCTGTCTGTCTGTCTGTCTGACCGTGCTCTAACTCCCGTAAATATTTATGGAATTTCTTGAAACTGATATATGTTATTCACGTTTACTATCGGATGTTCCCCATTGAAAATGGAGCAGATACCGTCATTGGTTTGTATACAGGAACACCAAAAAGTATTCCTAAGTATTTCATTCTATGGGAGGTGTTTCTATAAACCAAATTTGAAGAACTGCACTTTGCACAAATCTTAATGACGGATAAAAAATCTGGATGGATAAAAATTCTACAATGTATACCGGTAAATAAAACTGTAAGCTCTGCACTCATGTAAATCTATATGGATCTTGCAAAAAGAACGCATAACATACTCACAAATTTATATCGTAATCGAATGTGGTATTTAAATGATATCGCGCTTCAAATATTTTGAATCAATTTGCCTTAATGATGAAGAATTTTATTTCTATCCATGTAAAAGTACTATAAGTCCTGTTGTATTGTTTCTTGTAGCAGTGATCGTTGTTAGTAGAGAGAATTGTTAAGTTAGTAGTAGACAAGAGTCATCCTAAAAATAATCCATTGTAGTCATTAGGATTATTTTATTGAAATTATTCTCCAAACAATAACAAGCATAAATATTTCAAAATAATAATTATGTAGCGTTGTTTAACAATATATGATTTTGCTATAGCCATGGTGAAACGTTGAGATTGTCGAATAAGATGGGGGAGAGAGCGATTCAAATAGCGAGTTCTAGTCGATGATCTGGAGCATTTCTGTGTTCCCTTCACTTAAACAAATCATTGATATCTGAACTAAAAAGCTAATATTCAGAGAAAACAGCCAAAATTTAATGCCAGATACTTTCTTTGTTTCTTGAATAAAATGATATAAATATTTTGAATTTAAAAGTTGGTTATTAAAACTTATAGCCAATTATTTCGCAAATAAAATAAATCACATGAATAAATAACCGTTACATCTAACAATTGCACTAGTATAGTTGTAATTTAGATGCTAAATAATTTCTTAATGATATTAACTGACAGGCATTTCTAAATTTAACTATAATAAAATAATAAATAATACTTTGAACTGTCAGTTGACTTCTTATGATAGAAATAAGTCAAAACATTATCATTTACAGAGCGAAAAGAATTTCCAGTACTTTAAGCTTGCTAATAGAATACTGGGAATTGATTAAAAAAATATTTCAGTTACATTGAAAATGATATGAAAGGGAAGATATAAAAATTAGAAAATGTATATTGTAAAATTTATTATTTATAGGATAAAATCGTTATATCGTTATATTTTAAGTAGTTGTTTAAGATTAAAGAATATAATTTATAATTTCATTTATTCAAAGAATTTACCTATCCCTTTAAAGAGAAAAATATAAATTTTATAATATGTGATAATCTATATCACAACTGCAGCTACCGATTCAGCAGATTATTTTTCAACATTACTCTGCAGTGAAAATTTATCCTATTTACGTTATATACGTTTAATTTTCTAGTTTTAAGGTGGGAGCTTTAAAAGAGTAATCGCTAAACGGAGAATAATGCGGTAATAATTCCATTCAATAAATGAATATAAAGCTGTTGCCGAGATAGCGTTTCAGTGTTGCTTTCGAATAATATTCCCTCGCTAAAAGGTTTGGAATCACCTTTTCAATAACTTTGCATATTTCTCAAAAGTAAAAACTAATGCCTATTAAAATACACACATTTACTAATACTGATATATTGTAGTTTGAATATTTAAAGTAATTAATCTATACAGATGTATAGTATAGAATTTTTGTTGCGACTAAATGTCGGAAATAAAGGTAAATATTGGTTTCTTTCGATTGGATAAATAGTGGAAAAAACTTTCAAAAACATATAGTATTTCCGACAATTTGAAAAATTGTGATAACCTTCATTTTGTATTAAGAAAACTTTTAGTAAAGAACTTCTGAGAAAAGATTTTTAAAACAATACGATGGGCATTCAAACTATTTTAATTCGCTCTGCATATTTTATAAAAGCAAATTATCCCAGCTCTGGGTTTAACGGCCCTCTTCACTTACCGTTGCCTGGAAGCCCGCGCCAATGTTATTCTATGGGAAATTTTCTTTACAAATAACTTATTAACTAATACATATTTTTTAATTTTGTTTTCACATTCAGAAAATCCCCAACTGTTAAATTGACGGATCTTTTTTAAAAATGTATTTTTTAAATTATTTATTTTGAAACTGGAAAATGAAAAATTTCCCATATTGAAAATTCGTATTTCGCAACTTCAAAATAAAATATAAAAAATTTAAAAAATATTTTTTTTTAAAGAAGTCCGTTAATTTAACAGTTGGGAATTTTAAGAATGTGAAAACAGAATTTAAAAATATGTGTTAGTTAATAAGTTATTTGTAAAGAAAATTTCCCGTAGAATAACATTAGTTTCGGCTTCCGGCAACGGCGAGTGAAGCGGGCCCTTAACGGCCCTCTTCACTTACCGTCGCCTGAAGCCCGAGCCAATGTTATTGTATGGGGAAATTTTCTTTACAAATAACTTATTAACTAAAAAAATTCATATTTTGAAAATTAGTATTTTGCAGCTTCAAAATAAAATATAAAAAATTAAAAAAATATTTTTTTAAAAAAGGTCCGTCAATTTAACAGCTGGGAATTTTCAGAATGTGAAAAAAGAATTTTAAAATATGTATTAGTTAATAAGATATATGTAAAGAAAAATTTCCCATAGCATAACATTAGCTTCAGCGGTGAGTGAAGAGGGCCCTTAAGCTAAGCGGTACTGCATTTATTTGTATACAAAATAAATAATTTTGAATTGTGATGCATGTTTTAAAAACAGTTTCAATTTGCATACATTACAATAAGAAGGAAACAAATGGTAACCTCAATCCCATATTTGAATATCAAAACAAAATATTTAAAATATTTTAAGTTATCATTAAAATTAAAATATACTTATACATTTCTATATAAATATGTATATCATGCTATTAAGCGAACTTCCATTCTGACCAATATTTGAAACTTATTCGAATAACTTTAAGTAGCTTCGTATACTAACTCTGAATTATACACGCATAACATACCGCACTAAAATTTAATTAAGTATGAAAAATACATTAAATAATTTGAAATGCTATTATTGAAATTCATAACTCTTAGAAATTTATAGCTCTTGTATATTGGAATTATTTTGTGGGGTCCTGCAAGCGAATGGTAAAGTCATTTCATACCATATTCAAAATGAAACATGGGTTTGTTTAGGTAAAAAGATAAGCCATTTAAAAAAACTTTTAAAACCCAAATTCTTATTGTATCGTATCACATAAATCTTTTCGAAGTTACGATTTTGCAAATTTTGCTGTATTTTATAGATATTTCTTCTATAATAAAGCTTTAAAATTAATTATTTTAATTTTTAATTGTTGCCAAAAAAGTTTACGAGTTAATTTACTTTTCGATATATAATAAAATATCACGGTAATAATAAAAAATAATCTGGTGTGTCACCGACACTACTTTCTATTACCCTGAAATTTAATTACTATAAATACAGGTGGGAGATTAAGAGGTAAGATAACGAGTATTGTTATGTAAAACTATGTTAAAACAATTCAAATTAGGCTTCGGAAGAGGTTTCTATGATAATTAGTTCTGTGTGAGAAGTGATAGTTAAGGTGACGGCTATCCAGAGAAATAAAAAAAAAAGGCTTCTTAAAAAAACTCTTCAAAAATTCTTAGGCTATTGTGTAGTCAACGAAAATTTTTCTTTTATCAATTGACATCTTTTCTACTAATTATCTGCAAAAATTAACACTCCGGGGTATCGAACGCTCGACTACCGCGTTACTAACATGACGCTCTAACCACCTGAGCCACGGAGAGACAAATGAAAAGACTTATATTTACCTTAAAATGGAGGCGCCTTTTTTATTAGCTTGAGATTCACAAACATACCGTAGTGAATGACAGTAAGTGCATAGGAATTTGGGGATAAATGTTACATAGTTTTATTTAACACAAACTAATGCTATTAAAATATGTCAACGAAATATATTGCCCATAGACGAAATACATTTTGTGTGTGTGTGTGTATATTCTTGTACAATAACCATTCGTCTGATCTCAATAAAACATTTCAAATAATATTTTCATACATACAGATTAAAAATATTCAATTTAGACTTCCTGCAAATATCTGGTTTTGAGTTACAGTGCGGCCGCATAGCCTAAAACTGGTAGTGAGGACGCGTCCAAAATGTTGGAGGGATGCCAGTTTGGCCGGCAGTTTGAAATTTGGAAAACATCCAATAATTCCGCGTTCTGTTATTGCTCATTTTCTCTGAGTCAGATGACTGTCACCCCTATTTTAGCATTGGACTCGTTGAGTTAGCACTTGCACAAAGGTTTTCATGGTTTCATGAAATGTGATCGAAGAACAGTTGATAACAGACGCACTGAAAAAACGTTAAAAATAAAAAAAATTAATCCATATTACATAAAAGCTTGTAACTATAGCAAAACGCCAGTTTCGGAAATTTGTCCGAAAAACAAAACCTTTCGCACCATTTATTGTTAAGAAAAATTAAATATTAAATATATGATATGGTAAATATTTTTTCTACTCATAAATTTTGAAAATAAATTCGTTGGTAATCGCTTATTTTTCAAAGTTTTCTGGGTATTAAAATAAAGTTTTTAGAACAGTTGAAAGCATAAAGCATTTTTTTTTCAAACTATTCTGTGTTTTGTTGAATTCTATAGAACACAATTTACTACCAAATAAAATAAATCCATTCTGTGGTTTTTACTGTTTACTTGCATTAAGATGCTTTAAAATATTTTAATAAACATGTAATTAATCATAATCTTATAGTGTATGGGCAAAAAGTTCATATAAAATTTAAAAATTCATAAGAACCAGAAAAATAATCGAAATAAAAAACTGTTTGCAGGGTTAACGTTGCTAGACTACGGGATTTTTTTTTTTTTTTTTTTTTTTTTTTTTTTTTTAATTTTTATACAGATAAAAAATAACTCAAATAAGAACCGGTATATGTCGCTGATACGAGCAATTTCGATGGGAAATGCAAATGAGAATATTATAAGAACTTGCTCTTCTAATTCACAACAAGTTCATCGTCTTAAACCTTGTATGAGAACAAAGATGTCACGTCTAAAGGATAATGCATTGTTAGGGAAGTTGTTTTGTATGAAAAAAGAATCAGCAGCTATTATTTAGCGTATATTCCGAGTTCAGAAGGGGCCGCGGTAGCCCAGTCGGTAGAGCGCCGGCTTCGTCATTGGAAGATTGCGGGTTCGGTACTCGAGCCGGCCAAAGACCGCCATGTACACTAATAGTGGCTGGTGCACGTAAAATCTGTCGTGGCCGCAATGTCCTCCATGTTCCCATAAAAAATTATACCTCTGGGGGTCATCGAAACGGAAGAGCTATCCCTTCCGAGGAGGATCAAAATTGCGATGGCATTTCTCCGGACCACCTCTAGGGGTGAGTCCCAGACCTTCGCCAATTGCCCATCTGCGCAGCACTAGTGCGACGTAAAACCCAACCAACCAACCGAGTTCAGAAGATTGTGAGGAGTGAAAAATGGCCTTTAACAGCGAATGGTATCTTGGAATCTTGAAAACCTCTGGATGATCCTTACCTACCTGGACTAGGTCAAGTTTAACGGGGTTTATACCGTTCAAAGGGGCGAAAAACGCCAGATCAGGGCATGGCGACCAACTAATGCGCAACAGGAAAGCACAGAACATGCGTCAGGTTTTGGGAATTTCGAAATAGAAGCATGCTTAACTGAGAATATAGAGAGAGAAAAAAAAAATTGAGAAGAGGGAAATGGACAGTGGGGCCGCGAAAGGTGGTTATACAGAGAAACTTACTAGCCGAAAAGATGGAGGAACAAAGGTAATTTAAGAAAAAAAAGAAAATACTGGGGAAAGGAATAGCGAAGACACTCCTGCTTGAAGACTGATAAATGACGAAAGAAGCTGAGAAATAATGGCTGGGAAAAATAAAATCATGAATGAAGAATTCTGTAACTGACACTCGAGAAGGAAGGAAAAAAAAATTACTGATGTGCATAACTTAATTTATGTATTGAGATAGGTGTGGAAAGTGATTAAACACCGAATGAAAAAAGTTTTATGCACAGGATAAACTGAAATCGGTTTAAGAAGCCTGGAACATTCCCAGATCATGTAAGAGTCGGACGATTATGTTTAAGAGAGGTCCGTTTGTCACGTGTTGCAGCCAGAATGGGAGCGTTAGCTTCTGCGTCAGCTGCAAAAACCAGCTGTATTCGTAAATCTTCCAGACGATTGGACTTACACCCTTTTCGGTATGCAATATTCGTCATTGAATTCATGATCAGTACAGTAGGTAACAAAAGTGTCCGAACGCTTGCAAAAATTCCTATGGAGAAAAAGTACACTTCATACGGTTTTGTTAAATAAATCCTTGTCGAATCATGTTCTTACACTGACTAAGAACAGGATTCGACAAGGATTTATTTAACAAAACAGTATGAAGTGTACTTTTTCTACAGAGGAATTTTTGCTAGTGTTCAGACACTTTTGTTACCGACTGTACCCACATAGATTGCAGTCTTTTGTTGTAAGTCTAAACTTTTTTTTTTTTTTTTTTTTTTTTTTTTTTTTTTTTTTTCAGGCAATATCCAATCTTAGGAAAATGCATTAGATATACGGGAAAAAAATTCTGTGACTGACACCTAGAAAATAAAATGAGACTTTAGTAAAAATAGTTCAATGTTGTGCTTATTATTCCAGTTCTCTTTGTTAGCGAGTTTTAAAAATCCTTAAAAGAATTTCAGAGCGTTTACTTATATCATCGTCGTTAAAAATATTTTAAAATCTCTACAAATAAATGCGAACTCAAGAGGAGAGTATTAGTAACTATAATTTTGGTTTATGACCTAACTATAAAAATCAAGCGGGAATATTCTACAGAGCAAAAGACAAATAATATTCATAATATCCATAATATTGTTTCATCATTTAAAAAAATATAGACTAGAAATTCTCTGTCACTTAGTTTATTCAGTTTATCGCTTTACCTAACGCATAACTGAAAAATTTATATTTCTAGATTAGGGATTCAGGAAATGACTACTTATTCGTTCCAGATGAAGGTGGTATATTTTCTCCTTCAGTGTGTACATTTTATCTGTGTATTGTGTATGAGATGTATGTTTTATATAAAGGGAGTGATCAAAGTATTAGATTTTTTTTTTTGTGTGTGGTTTTGTTCTTGTAAGAGTTAATCTCTTTCGAAATTGGCGAAAAATTTATGTTTTACCTTGAATTTTGACCTATTGTAATTATTTTAGTTATTAAGTTACAGCAGTATAATTAAAAATGGGACACTTTTAACTTATGTACTTTGGTACTAACATTTAAAATTACCACTCGTAAATTTAATTCAAAGAGATTTGTGTCAAAATATAAAGGACTAATAATCCCTTTTTTGACCAGGACAACGACTTTTGATGACCTATATAAAATCCCAGGTTAACAGTAGAGAAAAAAAAAAAAGTTGTTTTGAACATCTCTTATATGTGCTTATAGGTACACAAATATCAAATGGAACAAAAATTGTCGAGCAACATACTTATTTAAATTTATACAGAATGAGCCACAAGCGAGTTTTGATATGCAGGATTGTTACACGTATCCAACGTGTAGTATAAAGGATTCTGCGACACCCCCCCCCCCTCTATTTACCACAATTTAAGAGCGGGGAGGGAGCAAAAACACATTTTAAAACATAATTCTGATCCAAATTATCTCAGAAGTGCGATTTTTTGATGTGTCGGTTTATTATTTGTATGCAACACGCACTACAAATGTTTTTGTGAAATTACCCACTCACCTCATTGGGGCAGGCAAGGAAAAAAACACGGTTTCAAGCTTAAATCTGCTTCACCTTACTTTAGAATGGTGAATTTTGACGTATTGGTGTTGATTATGCGTGCTCAATATGCACCAGGAACATTTCGTGATTTTTCTAAATTATCCGCGGGGGAGGGTCGAGTAAAAAGCGAGTAAATTGCTGCCGAAGGCAATAGGGACCCGGACCCATTTTATTGCGAGCAGGAAAACCACTATCGAACGCAGCGGGAACTTTAACTTTGATTTCGTTTGATTTCAGCGATTTTTTTTTTTTTTTTTTTTTTTTTACTTTTTGAGATTTTAAAATTAATGATACGGTATTTTGACAATTCACTTATATATAAATCATATGATGACCAGCGAAGCAGCCAAATCCTGCTAGTAAAATCAAATAAATAAGTAAAACAAAATGTAACTTTTTAAAAGATACTTTATTTGCAAAATAAGAAGTATCTTTAAAATTCTTTGCTAATTATAATTCAAGATGTATTTTTCATAATTATGTATGATTATTTTTTATGTATTATTTCATTGTTTTTAGTAATTTGCAGAAAAAAATAAATATATAATGTTCTTTTAGCGATATCACAGCATTTTGGAAAGAAATCTTGATACTTCTCAGACTGACCAAAAGAACAAATTTATTCTAATTAATGTAAATCATCTCTCCTTATTGCTGCAAATTATTCAAAGCCGATTACCAACTTTTAGAGGGGGAAGTTATAAATCAGTTTTGGAAAGACTTTATTTGTGAAAATGAAAATACTAGATTGGAATTTAGAAAGTCAAGCGTAAAAATGTGATAGTTTTATTCAGTTTGCAACGAAATAACATATTAATAAAATATTCGGCAATTTTTATTGATGTTTCGTTTTTTCATAAATTAAATTGTTGCATATTTCCGCATTAATTTACATTGATTCCCTTTTTTTTTAATCTAAATACTTGCTATTATAATCTTTCATATGTTTAATATTATTTATTATTATTTTAAATTAAAAAATTTATTCTGTCATTTGCAATTAATGGTCTGTATTGACCCTACGTTCATCATTATTTATGCATTTATAACTTTATTGTTTAGGTATTTTTTTTTAATCATAACATAATAAGAATAATTTTAAAGTTATTTTATTTCATGCAGATATATTAAAGTTTTACATTATTTAATTATTTTTCATTCAAAAGACTAATCATCAGTTTCCTTACACAACAATATAACAATTAAGATACGTAATTAACATTAAAATTACTTAAGTCACTTTTATGGAAAACAAATGTCATATTTTTTAAATTACTTTAAAACAATATTAAGTAGATTCTATTTAAGATATATTTAAGTAATCTCTGCTTTAAACCAATATGATAAACATAATTTTTCTTTTTGTTTTGGCAGCAGTAATTTTAGATAGACTTTTCATTTTTAATGAAAAGTTTTATTAGGTAACTGAGTTTTTAATTGAATATGTAAAAATTAAAAAATAATAATAATAATACGATCTTTAAATGATTAAAGTATAAAATATTTTTAGACAGAACAAAGACAATCGGAAACTCATTCAAAACAATGACCACCCCGACGAGCGAAAACTCAATTATGTGTTTTAAGCAGGCGAAAAAGTAATGATAAGCTTTGAATTGACTAAGTATAAACTTTAAAAATATTATTATCTTAAAATGATTAAACGATAAAATATTTTCAGAATAAAATTACTATTCGAATATTTTATTGTTAACAAAGACAATTGATATCTCAGAAAAAATAACACTCTTATAATAACTACTCTGCGTAGTAATAACTCAGTTATGTGTTTCTTGCAGCCAAAAAACGGAATGGTATAGAAGAGAGTGGGGATGAATGGAAATTTTTTAATGTTTTAATTAATAACGTTCACCATATGTAATTCAGAATTTGGTAACATTGCTCATAAGCACATTTCAGTAATCAGTTACAAATAAACGTACTAACTTTAATAAAAAGTTATCATTTTTAAGTAATAATATATATATATATATATATATATATATATATTTACATGCATGTGCATTGTCCCATTCATCCCCACATGTGGGGATGAACGGGACAGAACTGAAGTTAACAAAGATAAGAAAATGGAAATTAAATAAATTTTTAAGGTTAAATTGGTTTATGTGATTTTATTACACACTATGGATTTACTGAATTTAACAAAAACTGATGTATTGACGCAAATTAACATCGAAAGGGTTCGCACAGTTCCTAGTGCTCTAAACTTTGGTAATTTAATCTAATAAGATTAAATCTAAAAATAAATAAATAAATAAGACACTAGAAAGATATAAATCATTATAATAGAGTACAAATTATCCAGATAAATTTTTGTTTCCGACTGATCGGGGAAAATAAGCATTCTATTCTGTATTACATTAATCATCACCGGGATTTATTTAATTAGCTTGATTGAAATTGTGATTTCAATCAAATTATTATTAGTTTATTTATTTACTTTTTTAATTATTGAAATTATTGATTTAAGTTGCATTGAATATTATAACTTATAATTTTTTAATCATATTTATTATAAACAAAAATCGGAACAAATAATTTCAATCTATTTTTCTCTAAATAAATGCTATTTTTATAATTCCATGTTATAACTACTGAACTATATGTTATAAAAATATTGAAAATCTATTTACGATTTGTTTTAATATAATTCTTGTGTACAATTTTAAATTAGCTCATAGTGGGGAATGTCCCATTTATCCCCACCACCACATGACCATATAAAACAGGAAATAGGTTTAATGAACAATTGTCAATATTCTTCTTTAATATCATAAACAGAGTAAAAGATTATGCCTTTTCACCATATAAGAGTTATATTAACTTTAAGCAAATAGTTAATTTCTTAACAACCACCTAATTGAATCAGTAAAAACTTACTCAGGCAGCAGAAAAAGACACTGTGAACGCCGCACCTCTGATTTCGAGAGTATTAAAAAACAAGAACTAAAAAGTTTGTTACGAAAATGTGGCAACAGTGTGTGCGTATGTGAATCAAGATGGACTAACGTTCCATTCTACATGTTTTTTAGAAAATACTTTACTTGATGTTAATTTCTGTATTCGTTATGTATTTTATGTTTGTGCCGTAAGTAAATATACGTTTAAAAGTAAACCAAGTGTGATCAGTGTCTTGATGTGTCTCGAAATGAATTTACCGAAAGAAAAGAACCAGGTGCGAAAAAGCAGGCACCACAATTGGCGAAGTCGACAAGCATATGTGAAATAGCTAGTACAAGTATGGATTTTTTTTTTCATGATAGTGATGAAAAAAAAAAGGGGGGTATGTTTTTTTTTTTTATGTTCCATCAAGAGTCATATTTTGTATAAGTTTCATATTAAATAATTCGGATTAAGCATTTAGATATTTTGTTCCGATTTTGTATTCCAACAAGGTAAAGAGTATGTAAATGAAAATTGAATATTTCGTAATGTTGAAATAATAATAATTCTAGTGTTTGAAAAATGAAAAATAGAAATATATTTGTTTATTTGTATTTAAAAAGCCGGAAAATAGTAAAAAGAATGATGAAAAGAATATGTTTTTATGCTATTCAAGATAATTGTGATTAATTTCTGTGTGTTCTTTTTATTCATCACGTGATTTAGAATAAATAAGATTTCATTAAAGCAGATAAAAAAAAAAAAAAAAAAAAAGAGAGAGAGAGAGAGCTCTGTTTTGATTTATTTGTTCTGTTTTATTGAATGATTGTGTATTTGTTAGACCTTGATAATTATTTATATTTATTTATCTTTATTATTATTGGAATATTAATGAAATATCTCAGTAAAAAAAAAAAAAAAAAAAACTAGTGAATTATTCTTGTGAATGTCCGGTTTTGTTTATTTTTTTACTTTGAGGAATGAATCGGAAATTGTTTTTTTTTTTTTTTTTTCTGTTTAAAAGTAAGTTTGATTAAAGGTTGCTATGGCAACATTATTTCTAATTTATTGAAAGCTGGTTATGCAATAAAGTATATTCTGATTTATTTAATGAAAGAGTTGATTGTGTTGCTATGGCAACATTATTTCTAATTTATTGAAAGCTGGTTATGTAATAAAGTATATTCTGATTTATTTAATGAAAGAGTTGATTGTGTAAACATTTTTTTTTATTTGTTATTTCGATACATATTATTTTTTTTTTCTCCTTTTATGTATGCATTCCGACTTAATGATTATTTTATTTAATTTGGGGGAAAATGCTGTTTAAGATAAAAAATAAGATGTCAAATCTGGCGTTCTTAAGGAAAATTTGAACTTGATTTGATTTCATCCATCCGAAGATGGCATTTTTGGGTAAAGGGAATAAAAAAGATTTGCAAGAAGTTGCTACGGAGCTTGGAGTGGAAGGAACTCAACATTTAAAGTTATATGAGTTAAGAGATGCTATTTTGGCTTCAAAGAATTACGATGAAGAATTTGTTAAAGAAACATTAGCGAACGTACTTGAAGCACGGAAGAGGAAAGAAGAGATGGAGGAACGCATAAGAAGGGAAGAAATAGAGGAACGTAAGAGAAAAGAAGAGATGGAGGAACGCCTAAGAAGAGAAGAAATAGAGGAACGTAAGAGAAAAGAAGAGATGGAGGAACGCCTAAGAAGAGAAGAAATAGAGGAACGTAAGAGAAAAGAAGAGATGGAGGAACGCCTAAGAAGAGAAGAAATAGAATTGGAAAAAATGCGGTTGGAAAATGCAAGAATAGGACTTGAGAAGAAAGGAATTACAAATGAAACTTCTGAGAAAACGCGCGTAAAATTACATAACATCTTACAAAAATTTGATCCTAAAACATGCGAAATTAGCCTGTATTTAGTTCTTTTTGAGCGGCAGGCAAAGCGTGCCGAAATTAAAAGAGATGATTGGGTTTCTCATCTCATTGGGCTACTGCCATACGAAATCGCGGAAGTTATAGCTCGGGAAGACGAAGAAATCACGAATGATTACGGAAAAGTAAAAGAGTTATTGTTAAAGAGATATAAACTTACTCCTGAAAGATTTCGACAACTTTTCATTAAGCATACTAAAAAAGCTGATATCACATGGAGAGATTTTGCTTACGAATTGAAAAACTATTTTACTGAATGGATTCGGGGATTAGAAGTTAACACATTTGAAGAATTATATGATTTGATTATTACAGATCAAATTAAAAGGAAAGTACCTCCAGAAATTAAAGAACATTTCATCGATGAGTGGTCATTGTTTAAGTCATCTGATATTATTTCCAGTAAATTAGATGATTATGAAAATGTCAAAATGACTTTCAATAAAAAAACGAAAGAAATTTCTCATAAAGAAAATTGGAATCTTCCATCCAAAGGGGCGAATTTCGGAAATAACAATAGAGATGGAAAAAGGGTTTTTACTAAGCCACAGCAAGAACAAAGAGACATTCGTTCGAAATTCTCCTGCTATTGGTGTGGAAAGGAAGGCCATATGAAAAAATCCTGCCCCAAATTGAATTCAGCAAGTACATCTTACGTGAAAACAAACAAAAAGAGTCAAGAAAGTAAGGGCCTTAATAAGGTCAGTGTTAATCTAAATAGCGCTTGTTTCGAGTGGGAATTTCCAGTCAACGAGAAAGATGGCGAGCTTCTGAAAGTGGATTTAGGAATCGGAGGTCAAAAATTTCAAGGCATCGTGGACAGTGGTGCAGAAATCACCGTACTACGAAAATCAGTTGTACCTGAGGAACACTTACAGTCAAGTGGGAAAATTCTTTTGAGACCTGCTATAGGTAATCCAGTGGAAGCACAACTTGTGTCAGTTCCGCTAAGTCTTCATACAGATGAAGAAATCATTCCATATGTTCAAGTGCATGCTGCAGTAGTAGAAGGGCTGCATGAGGAAGCTTTAATCACTCCCAGGGTATATGAATGGTTGAAGGAACAAAAGCGTTCTTATTTGGGAGATGATACAGGAGTCACTTCAGTAAAAGAAGCTAATGAACAATCCTTGTTCAGTGTGGAGGGAAGGTCTCCCGAAAACATTTCTTTAGGGGATAAAATGAATATCCCGAAGAAAGAAGTCGATGAACAATCCTTGTTCAGTGTGGAGGGAAGGTCTCCCGAAAACATTTCTTTAGGGGATAAAGTGAATATCCCGAAGAAAGAAGTCGATGAACAATCCTTGTTCCATGTGAAAGGAAGAAATCCTGGAAATTCAGGGGTTGAGGTTAATATCACCCCAGTGGAAGAAAACAATGAACCGTCCTTGTTCAAAGTGGAGGGAAGGTCTCCCGGAAACTATTCTTCAGAAGAAGAGGTTGAAGTAATCACAATAAATGAAGTCGGTGAACAATCCTTGTTCAGTGTACCTGAGAATAATTCAAACGACAATTATCTTGGGGATGAGGCAATTAGTACCCCACTCACAGAAGATAATGAAAAGTGTATGTTCTGTATAGAGGGAGAAAGTCACGAGACTATTCGAAAGGCAAAGCTGAACAACAGCGAGTCGCATCATCCAGAAACCAAAGTCTTTAATAACTCAGTAGTTAAACAGACAATGACCGAAACCGATAGTAAGGATGAAAGAAATGAAAATATCCCTGTTCCACAAGCACAAGTGTTTAGGGATGAGCAGTTAGCCTGTCCTACATTGAAAAGGTGCTTCGAAGAAGCTAGACAATATAAAAATGGTTACTGGATTGAAAGAGGTTTATTATATCATATGGGTAAAGTAGGCGGACAGAAATATATTCAATTGGTCGTACCGGCAAGCAGAAGAAAGGACATTTTGAAATTAGCTCATGAAACTCCTACTGGTGGACATCTGGCAGCTAAGAAGACCAGAGACAGAATTGCAATCTCTTTCTGGTGGGAAGGAATGCCAAAAGAAGTTAAACAATTATGTGCTTCGTGTCATGATTGTCAAATGCGCAGGAAAGGAAAAGTAAACGATAGAACACCTATCGAGTCTGTTGGAAGGCCAGAACTCCCATTTCAAGTGGTTAATGCCGATATTTTAGGCCCAATAGAGCCAAAGTCATCACGTGGCCATCAGTATGTACTGTGCGTTATGGACCAGCATAGTCGTTGGCCGGAAGCAATACCTCTGAAGTCTTTAACAGCAAAGGCAGCCTGTGATGCATTTATAGAAATATTTGTACGAACTGGAATTCTTCGAGTAATTGCAATGGATAACGGAAGAAATTTTGCCGCACAGCTGACAAAAGAATTTTTAAAACGATTAGGATGTGTTCCTAAATTTTCCACTCCAGGTTATCCACAATCGAATGGTTTGGTTGAAAGATGGATAGGAACTATGAAATCCATGCTACATCATGCAATTAATTCACAAGGTCGAGGCTGGGATAAACAGTTGCCATTCTTGTTATGGGCATACAGAGAAGTGCCTAACGCTACAACGGGTGTTGCCCCATTCCTACTAGTTCATGGGCGACCACCTGTAGGACCTCTAGCCATCCTCAAATCAAGTTGGGAAGATGAAGTCGTACTTCCTCAAGGGATTGGAGAATCTGTAGCTGACTACTTGTTGAAACTCCGGAAACGTTTAGAAGACGCGGCACAGTATGCGAATAGCATAGCTCAAGAACAGCAGCAGAAATATGTACATTATCATAATTTACGGTCAAAAGATACCGAATTTTCTGTTGGGGATGAAGTTGTAGTGTTAATCCCTGATTCAACAAATCGTCTTTGTTCAAAATGGAAAGGACCAAGAGAAATAGTAGAAAAGAAGTCTCCACATTCTTTTTATGTCAAACTACCTGATGGAAGTGTTCGACATCTTCATCAAAATAAATTGCGTAAATATATTCAACCTGTCAGAGCTGTAGGAATTATTTACGAAACAGATGAAGAGTTTGGAGATATACAACATGCGCCCGTAGAATCACGGCAAGTAACAGATGAAGAACTAAAAGCTGGTATAAAATCAAATTCGATATCAGCAAAGCAACATAAACAGCTGCTGAATCTGATTAAAGAATATCTAACAATATTTGATGGGGAATTAAAGAAAGCCAAAGTTCCTCCACATGTTATCCAGTTAAAGTCTGGAGTAGAGAGGAAACAACCTCATCTTTATAAAGTTCCAGAAACATTAAGATCTAATATAGAAAAACAGTTCCTAAGAACGCCAGATTACAAAGATGGGCATTGGCTCTATCTCGCCATCAAGTGACTATTGCTCATAAGCCAGGTAGCAGTAATACTATTGCAGATGCTTTATCACGCATTCATGAATAAAGTCATAAGTTAGTTTAATATTGTATTTGTTATTACATATATATATGTGTGTGTGTTTATTTTGTTTCTTATATTCAAGTATATTAATTCATTAAGATTATTTAAAGTGCATAAGAAAATCCATGTCAGGATAAATGTTTATTCATATATATTATATATATATTTTGTTTCTATTATGTGTTTAAATGTTACTTATTTTATACCATAGAAAATATTTAAATATTAAGTGAAATATAAATGTTATTGCTCTTGATGGAACATCGGATATTAGGTCAAAGATGAGACAATAATTAAGAATTTAAAAGGACAATTAAACTTTCATGAACAGTTATATAAATTATCCACAAATTTTGGTTAGTAGTTTCACTGTGAAGGCCATTGTCCCTCAAGTGAAACTGGAGGGAAGGTGTGAACGCCGCACCTCTGATTTCGAGAGTATTAAAAAACAAGAACTAAAAAGTTTGTTACGAAAATGTGGCAACAGTGTGTGCGTATGTGAATCAAGATGGACTAACGTTCCATTCTACATGTTTTTTAGAAAATACTTTACTTGATGTTAATTTCTGTATTCGTTATGTATTTTATGTTTGTGTCGTAAGTAAATATACGTTTAAAAGTAAACCAAGTGTGATCAGTGTCTTGATGTGTCTCGAAATGAATTTACCGAAAGAAAAGAACCAGGTGCGAAAAAGCAGGCACCACAGACACTTTAATTTTTTTCTGCCCTTCTATACAACTCTGCACAACTCTGCACATCTCTGAAACTACACTTGATGAATGACCTCAGTACTGCCATATATCAGAAAAACTGTGAAGTTTCTGGTGCATGCAAAACATAAAAATTTTGCTACTGTCTCATTCATCCCCACTCTCCCCTAAATAGGGCACTCGTATCAAATCCTCGGCACTTCCTGCCTCGCTTATTAAAGATGTGCTCTCAACTTTATACTTTATACTCATTGAACAAATATACAAAGCTTCGTTGATAAGTGGAAAAAATAAGATAAGTGAAAAAAAAATCAAGCAGTTTGTATAAATTGCCAGACATTTGCTGCTAAAAACAAACTTCATTTACCCGAAGCATCTTTTAGCCGATGTAAAAATATCGGTTTTTCTATATGCATGATTTTCTATAGTGCAGACTGAGAGACGTATAGACCGATAATTCTTAAATACTTTTCTTATTTGTTAGAAAGTATTAAAAACGTGAAAAACTTTGAAAAATGAAATGATAGATCCCACATCAAATTACTGATTGATTTTTTTAGTAGTTTTAGGTAGCAGTTCTCAATAAATTGAAAGCTTTATATTGAAATAATAATTATGTAGACTTAGACAGCGAATACTATATGCAGTGGTGGTCAAAATAATAAGGACAAGAGAAAAATTGTCAAATCTTTACTACACACTGTAAAAAAAGGTTCTTAAAAATAAGTATATATTGTCTCAAAATAGCTCCGAAACTATGTATACTTAAATTTGAAAACTCATGTACTCATTTTTGAGTACATTTACATGTCAAACATGGGGATATTGGGATTCTTATTGGTCAATCCCATTTTTGAGCATGCCAATATACTCAAAAATGAATAAATGGGTTTTCAAATTTAAGTATATATTGTTTCAGGGCTATTTTGAGATAATATATACTTATTTTTAAGAACCTATTTTTTACAGTGCAGTTGGATGTAAAATTATGCAAATATTTTGACTGGAAACTTGTGATAAATGAAGCATTTTTTTTTTAGTTTTTATGGAATTATACGTGAGAATTTATATTAATAAAATGCACTTCCGATTTAGACAGCCATGTGATATGGACAAAATTATAAAGACAATCGTTTTTGTGTGTTGTAAAAAGCAATATTTGCGTGTTTTTTGTTTAGCTCATGGCACTCCCAGACGATATAAATGCTTAGTAAGAGATTGATAATGTCGTATTTGATTTTTGCTGTCATGGCGCAAGGTACTAAAAGTTTGGAATTTGAGAAAGACAAAGTGGTTGCTTTCAAAAGTTCAGGAATTATTCTATTCAGTTCTATTCAGAATCTATTCAGAATCCTGATATTCTATTCAGGATCCTGATATTCTATTCAGGATCTATTCAGTTTTGTTTCAATTTAACGTGCAGTGGCACGTTAAACTGCAACAAAACTGAATAGATCGAAAACGGTCATTTTAAAAATTCTGGAAATATTGACAGCAAAGAAGTACAAGTAGGTCATTTTCTGTCTCTGTGCATCAGGAAAGAATAATAATAAGTCTTGATTTCTCAAAAAAAAAAAAAAAAAAAAAAAAAAAAAAAAAAACAGTTATCGACGGAAATTAAACGGGAATTAAACTTACAATGCAGTACTCGGACTGTTCGACGTGTTTTACATAAAGAGAAAGAGTTTCTTTATGGAAAACACTTGTCACGACCGCCTCTTACAAAAGTTCATATGAGACTGAGGGAAGAGTATGCCGAAAAAAAAAAAAAAATGCATTACTGTGGTGAAAAAGAGGGATAATATTTCTTGTCTATCGAAATTAAATTTTTTTTATCGGAAAAGATAACATCATCCCAGTTATTCTCAATAGTAATGCATTTTTTGGTAAACTCTCCCCCACTCTCTTATGAACTTTTTTGTAAGAGCTGGTCGGGACAAGTGTTTCCTATAACGAACCTTTAAATTTTAATTTTTTTTATTGTTTTGTAAAACACGTCGAGAAGTTCGAGCACTGCATTGTAACTTTAATTCCCGTTTTCCGTTGATAATTGTTTTTCTAGAGAAATCACGCTTTATTATCATTCTTTTCTTACGCACAAAAACATAAAAAGGCCTACTTGTACGTCTTTTCTGTCCGTATTCACGGGTATTTTTAAGAAAATTTTAAATTACCTTTCTCGATCCATTCAGCTTTGTCGCACTTTCACGTGCAGTATGTCCTGAACTTCAGAAAGCAACCACTTTCCCTTTCTCAAACTCTGAAAATTTGTTACCTTGCGGCATGACTGCAATAATAAAATACAACGTTCCCAATCACTTTCTAAGCATTTATATCATTTGGGAGTGCCGTATGCAGAACAAAACCTTGCAGTTTTTGCTTTTTAAAATACACAAATACAGTTGTCCTTATAATTTTGTCCATGTTAGAACGCTGCCTAAATCCAAAATATATTTTAATGATAGCAATTTCCTATATATTTCTGTAAGAACTAATAAAATATGTTTAATTTGTAATTGTTTGCCAGTAATAAAATTTGTATTATTTTCTGGCGAACTGTAGCCAAGATTTTGTGATTTTTGCCTTGTCTTTATAATTTTGATCACCACTGTATATATTTAAGATCCATAATTTTTACAAGACAAAAGTAAAGCTTTTTTTTTATTTAGTTTTGAAAAAGTAAACTATAAATATTATTCTATTTATTTTTATATCGTAGTCTTAAAATATTTAAAACTTACTGAAAAACAAAGAATTGATATAAAAATATCCTAAGTATTAAACTTTGTTTAATTGCCTTTGTATTTAAAAATATATGTTGCTTTCCTTTTGTTTACTTCAGTGTATTGATATTAAAATGTTCGCACCAAACATTTCGTTCATAGACGTAATGTAGTTAAATTGTGTTGGATGTCCCTATACACAAACCATTTGCTTGATCTCAAGGCAAGGTTAAATCTGGCCTCTCTGTACCATAGCCTCCTAAACTAGATGCCTTCCGTGGGGCTCAGAAACTTGGCAACATTTCAAGTGGTAGACAGCGCCACCTGGTACAGATTACATTCTTCTTTTATTAATTGTCACCAATAATTTTAAACAGTGAAAAATGATATACGTAATCGAAGTTTCTTCGATTCCATTCGCCTTTTCTGTATGTCAAATCCCATTTAAAAAAATTTTTGGTGGCTATTGAATAAAAAAGTCGCGCAAGATGTACCAGGTGGCGCTGTCTACCGCCAATTTTTCGAGCCACACGGAAGGCATCTAGTTTAGGAGGCTATGGTGATACAAGTTTGAACTTCCTTTTCATATTTTTATTTTCTTGAGTTGTATTGATAACAGACACACAAACACACAGATCAGTGTCGCCAACTTATAGAACTTTTATATTCAACATCCATCTTTATTTATTTTTATTTATTTATTTATTAGTGCTAGAGGCCTATTTCAGTCGATACAGTTGTCGAATTTTTATACGTCACTCTTAATTAGTGCTAAGGGCCTATTTCAGTCGGTTTATTGAATGGGGATTTATTGAATAAAGTCCCCCCAAGGCACAACCTTGACATGAGTCCCCCCCCCCAGGACCAACTTTGACATGAGTCCCCCCCAAGGTACCCCTATTTCAGTCGGTACAGCGTTGTCGAATTTTTATAATACACTCTTAATAGTGCTAAGGGCCTATTTCAGTCGGTTTATTGAATGGGGATTTATTGAATGAAGTCCCCCCAAGGCACAACTTTGACATGAGTCCCCCCCAAGGTACCCCTATTTCAGTCGGTACAGCGTTGTCGAATTTTTATAATACACTCTTAATAGTGCTAAGGGCCTATTTCAGTCGGTTTATTGAATGGGGATTTATTGAATGAAGTCCCCCCAAGGCACAACTTTGACATGAGTCCCCCCAGGCCCAACTTTGACATGAGTCCCCCCCAAGGTACAACTTTGACATGAGTCCCCCCCAAGGTACAACTTTGACATGAGTCCCCCCCAAGGTACCCCTATTTCAGTCGGTAAAGCGTTGTCGAATTTTTATAATACACTCTTAATAGTGCTAAGGGCCTATTTCAGTCGGTTTATTGAATGGGGATTTATTGAATGAAGTCCCCCCAAGGCACAACTTTGACATGAGTCCCCCCCAAGGTACCCCTATTTTAGTCGGTACAGCGTTGTCGAATTTTTATAATACACTCTTAATAGTGCTAAGGGCCTATTTCAGTCGGTTTATTGAATGGGGATTTATTGAATGAAGTCCCCCCAAGGCACAACTTTGACATGAGTCCCCACCCCAGGCCCAACTTTGACATGAGTCCCCCCAAGGTACAACTTTGACATGAGTCACCCCAAGGCACAACTTTGACATGAGTCCCCCCCCCAAGGCACACCTTTGACATGAGTCCCCCCAAGGCACACCTCCCCCTCATTGGGAAAAAGAGCAAAAAAGGTTGTTTTGCGGCTATAAGACAGTTTGGACTTCTAACGTTATTTGTTACAGTATCTGCAGCTGAAACACATTGGTTTGATTTAATGAAAACTTTATCATGGAATTTAGATCGTCACGAATTAACTAAAGAAAAATTTGTCGATATTAACAAGTTTAGCAGTAGGCCTCTGGCACTAAATTAAAATCTGTCAATGTCAGATTTTCATGTTTTAAATAATGAAATAATGTCGTGTCTGTATATTTATTTACTGTAATGTTTGCGTAATTGTATGCTTGTTTAATCGACGATTTTACATATCAAACATAATTCTTGAAAATTAGTGGTGATTCTTAATTATCCTTATAAGTTAGCAACACTGACATAGATAGAAACAGGTACACGCATACCAATGCTTAAACCTGATTTTTATTTTTATTTATTTATTTATTTTTTAATTATTATTATTATTATTATTCAGAGAACCTGAAAAGATGTAAGTAAAACAAAAGCTTAATTTCGAAAATTTGACTTAAAAGTATTATATTCTCTACCATATATATGGGTAAGAGAAAGTAACAAAATATATGAAGACATTAGAAAATGATAATGATACAATTATGCTCAAAATAATAATTTCAATCTGAAATTTATAGTTCTCAAAACTAATGTTCAGTTGACATTTCAATCTATTAAATATTCAATATTAATTAATATTTATTTCTGATAATTAAATGAAGAGACATTTAAATACATATTAAAAAATCACTATAAGAAGATATTAAATATACTGATTGACCTATAAGTCCATTAACATTTGAAAATTCATAATTCACAGGAAAGTATTGTAAGGTAAATACTGACACGAATGCTTGGAATAACACTGAAACCAAACCACGTACAATCAGCGGTCAACTGTTCACGATGACGCTGAATTTTGTACGGATATCATTGGAGGGTACGCCTTATGGCCATATCACACGAGAGATTTTCACGCAACATTTTACCCAACACAACTCATCAGTAAGATTCGTGGTCAGTGGGTAATCAATTTTTTCATCCATCAGTCGGAAAAGTTCGTTACGTTGTGTTCAGTAAAATGTTGAGCAAAATCTCTCGCGTGATGCAGCCATTAGTGCTCGCCAAATAGTAGTGTTCCTTAGGGTTGTGTCCCAGAGCGTCGCTAATTACCCATCGTGCTATACTTGGGCGACGTTAAACCCAATCAACCAAATAGTAGTGCGTGGAATGCGTTTTCACGAACGCTGACTTCCGAATGCGTAGGTGAACCTGCTGAAGGGCCCTCTTTGGCCGAGTGGTTATGTCACCACACTGCTAATCGCCTTCGAGCGTAGGAGAGCGGGTTTGATTCCCGCGCTGGCCCTGGGTGTTTTTTCCATTTCTTCGTACTGTAATTCTGTCATGTGCTATCTGTAATTATCTGACGAAGATTTAAAAGTGGACTACGTGTCAAGCATACAAATCTGATGTATATGCTATCAATAAACAAACAATAAACCTGCTGAATACACCATAAAGGAAAGCGCAGTTGACGTCACGCACAAACAAACTTGTTTATTTACTCAGAGCAAAACTGTATTTCCACCAATACAGGTTATCCTTTTGCAACTCGTGAGTGGCATATATTGATTGACGGAGCATTTGTTTGTAAACATGCCCTTTTCTTATTTTCTCCTGATCTGTCCAATCGCTGTTTGTGTCTGTCGCCCAACACGGGGCTGATCGTCTAGACAAAGCAGATTCTCCATTCTGATAGTACAACTTCGCTGAACAGTGTTTTTTAGGGTAAAGTGTACCCAACATACCGTGATTGTTGGTGCATCTGATTCCATTTCTCGCCACAGCTAATTTTAAATGCATTTCTCATGGGACGTTACTGGCATTTTAAAGTCTAACGACATCTGTTGACCTTTTTTTTTTTTCTTCTTTAGGACTGAGGGCCTATTAGTCTCAATCTGGGATTTTTGCGTTGTCAATTTCGATAGTTGGACATTTATCGAAATCTAAAATTTATCGAAAATATAATTGAATAATTTGAAAGCGATGTTATAATTGGGAAGAGAAAAAAATTAATAGTCCTCCGTCCTAAACTAAATTCTGCTTTTGCCAGAATTTCATCAAAATCTTTATTATTATTATTATTATTGAAAAGAAAAAGAAAAGAAATTTAATAATAATCAGTATCGTTACAAGCGATATCGAAAAAGTTTTTTTTAATAATTTTGAATTTGGAAATAAAAAGTGCGCGTGAAATAATATGAAATAAAAATAACTAAAAAAATGAATTTAATAATTTAATGTTTTTGTTTTTCGGGGGCTGCTCATGCATATAAAAAATGCGTATTGAAACGAGTCGAAGAAGGAAGCGAAATAAGTATTGAGTTATATTACGATAAATACGATATATAATAGGATACGATATATTAGACCTATCGTCCAGGGTTAGTAGGCATTTTCGTTGAAAGAAATAGTTTGTTCGTTCGGTGCAACTTGTACATTAGTCCCGTAAGGTACAACTTTCACATTAGTCCCTTGAGGTACAACTTTCACTTTAGTCCTGTCAGGTACAACTTGCGCATTACTCCCCTTTAATTTCCTTTTTTTAAAAAAAAATAAATAAATAATAACTTGACAGTAAAAATCTACATGCATAATTTATTTTTTTTAATTTTTGTTATTGTTCCCGTTCAAGTAAACGTATTTTTTTCCGTCGAAATAAATAAATAAATAAATAAATAAATAAACTCGTAATTTTTTTTCCCCGTGTCATTTTAGGTATGTGTAACAATGTTTACCTTTCTACCAACAATATTCCGTAAATTATTGAATTTCCAAATGTTAAAAGACTTTTCTGTCACCCGATAGATATAATTTTAGTTAATATGTAGTTAATATAACATGAATCAAGAAACAACAAAAAATTAGAAAGAAATCATAAATTGCAATATAAAAGGGATTATTTTTCATTTCCGAAAATACAGACATGAAAATCATAAGTGAATGTAATTTAAGTGGCCGTTTCCTCCCCCCCCCCCTCCTTTTTTTAAAGAAAATATTTTTTCTTCTTGAAATCTTTCAGAAATAAATGTTTTCTTTCAGGAATTTAAAATGTCATTATTTTTCTTTTTAAGAGCAGAGGTTTGGTTTTAAAATGCCCAATAAAATATATATACATATATATATATTCCTTTCTTCCTCTCATCTATTTATTTGTTTATTTCTTTATTTTATTATTCTTTTTTCCAGTGGAATTTAAATTATCACAACTTTTTTTGAACGGGTAAGCTATTTTTTTAACTTGCATTTGTTTTTGTATTTTAGATATTGCCTTTTAAAGCGTTCAGCAGAAAAAATTAGCAAATATTTTTCAAAAAATAAATTTCTTCAGTATGTTATTAAATGGACAATATCATTATTTCTATTCATAATAGTTCGAGAATAATATATATCTTTTTCGGATGCTTAATATAGACGTCAAATTGTTTTTCAGTTAGTACAAATTGAGACTTCATTTGTATCATTTGTCGTTGACGTAAAAATGTAAAATTTGTCTTTCTTTCACATAGTTTTTTTTTTACATAAAAGATGCAATAAAATCCCATAAAAAATCAGCAAACAAATCATTCAGAGGAGTAGGATATGTTCTTTGTTATTTTCAACTGCACACAATTCTGGAACATGATGACGAACTAAGCTGATAAATAAACCTAGTTAACACTTTACCATGGGCTATATAAACACCAAATTCCAAGAAAAGTTTTTCATAAATATGTTTTTCTTTCATGCGAGGCTAATTTATCCAGGTATTTACTATTTTGAAACATGATAGCGGATCTAATTGATTAATAAAGTTGATTGAGACACATCCACATCCTTGATTGAGACTACTTCCACAATAGCCAGTGATGCCAGGTGGGTTGAAAATTATTTCCCCAAACAGTTCTTTAAATTTCCCCAAATCAGGGTTTTATTTCGAAAAAATTCCCAACTTGATTTCTACTAAAAAGGGAAAATAAAAAAAAAAAATTCAAAAGTAAATATCAAGCGGATTTTTCTATGATTTAAGCTCAGATTTGTCCCCAAATGAAGGCAATTTTTGAAAAAAATCCCCAAAAAACAATAAAGCTATTGAAAGTCTCTAGTCGTAGGGATAAATCATTACGTTGCCAACATTGACAGAATGTTGAAGAATTCCACAGAATTGTCCCCAAAAATTTTAGAATTCTCCAAAAATGTTCCCACAAACATTTGGTCCCCAAAATTGTCCCCAGAAGCCTCAAAACTCCCCAAAATGGGGACAAAATCCCCAATCTGGCATCACTGACAATAGCACTGTACTTTCACCAATCAAGTCCAAAACAGTCAAAGGCGAAATACTACTTGAAAAGAAATGGCCGCTATCACTGAGATGAGCTTTTTCTGAAATTTTATCTCTTACAGTTTCCTTCCACTCTTATTTTGGTAAATTCACATCAGAATTGACTCATCTACAATTGCGTTCTTGGGACGCAAATCGAAAACGAAACAGTATGCACTATTTTCATACAAAGTTCTATGAAGGAAATTGTTTTTTTAAAAAAAAACATTTTTTTTAATCTAAGTTTGAACATAGCTGCCAATATTTTAATTTACTCTGGAGCAATTTTAGCTGCGCCTTCATTTGTATCTGAGACTTCATTTGTATCATTTATCGTTGACGTAAAAATTAAAAATTTGTCTTTTTTCACATAGGTATAAAAAATGCAATAAAATGCAAAAAATGCAATTTCATGCAAACTCCATACTCAGAGAGTAACAATTAACAAGTTGCCAACAGAACTATTCTAATATGAAAAATAATATCGAGACTAGTAACGATTAATCGATAACGGTTCTACAAATGAGCAATTTCATTAATAATTTGTATATATACATAAATTTAATAAATTAGTTAAATAAGAAAATTTTACATCTTATACCTATGTTCAACAACATAAATGGATAAATGAAAAAACACTAACTGATTAATATACTAGCAATTATACTAATTATAATTATAACTAATATTACTAACTGATTCAAACTGTATACAAGCATATATTTTGAAATAATGAGCAATATACACAGTATGAAAAGTCGAAAAATCTTATATAAATAATAAATATTCCATAAAATGTTTTCAAGAGTTTAAAAATAATTCTGAAGAATCTAAAATGTCAAATATATTCATAAGTAAATCTACATAACCATGAATGGTTATAGAAAATGTTAAAAAAAAAAAGAAGAAGAAGAAGAATAAATATGCATATGGAACATGCTAAAATGTTCAGAATTTAATTATATTATATATACTTTCGATATTTTGAACAAGTAAAGAAATTGATGAAAATGATGATAAGTTCGGTATGGGAAATTTTCAATTAGATTTAATTTCCAAAATAATTTCAGTTTTTTTTTTTTTTTTTTTTTTTTTTAAGTAAAGTGTTTTTCTTGTAGTGAAAAAGAAAATTAAAATTTAATTAATTTTTCACATAATATAACGGACAAAAAAAGAAAATTCAATAATTGTTTGAAATAGTTCAATATATACTTACTTTGAAATATGCATTTTAAGACTAGAGAAAAATATATGTACGTTTTCCTGCATTTTATATTGTTGTTCCTATTGTTGTAAAAAATAAAACATAGGATAATATATTTTTACTGTTATTAAACGTAAATTTTGTACTTAAAAAGGTAAAAATATATTCCCATTTTTAATATTTTATAAAGATATTTATATATATTCAGATATATATAATTCATATATATATATATATATATTCAGATTTTTGCTAAATACGTATAGCTTTATTGCTAACTTGGTATGTATAATAAAGCTCTTTCTCTTCAAAAGTATGAAACTAAGAAATATAATTCAAATAAATATTGTTTTCATACTATAATATTTACCAAACAAAGAATGTAAATTAATTCATGCAGTGCAAGGGAATTTTAAATGGCATAACATCTTAAAGATAATAATTCTTTCTTTTCAGTTACTAGATATAATTCGGTAGAAAGGAGAGCATTCTGAACTCATATGCGCCCGTTAATGCATTGTTATGTTTATGCAAAGAATAAATGATGAAGAAGGAAATGCATATTTTAAGGTAATAAATGCGATCCTTAAATGCTTTTCCATGACAAAATAGTATTATTACGATGATAATGTCTTGCATGGTGTTATATGATAGCATAAAGGAGATAAAAGGGGGAAGGTTTATTTCTTTTAAACTAAATATTTAATGTTTAATAATAAAATTAATTATATGCATGCATATAAAAACCGAGGATTGGTTAACTAATCAATCTTAATAATTTGCATGTATTGAAAAATTTCTTTTAGATTTATTTAACTATTTTTAAATTTAGTTAACTATTTAGTTAACTATTTTTAAATTTCTAATCTGTAAACTAATTCGATTGAATATATACATAAAATTTAATCAGTTAGTTAAATAAGAAAATTTTACATCTTATACCTATGTTAAACAACATAAATGGATGAATGAAAAAGCCCTAACTGATTAATATAAGGAATATATATATTTATACATTTAAGTGCTTTTTGATTTTGCACTGAAATAACTAATCACATAAAATAATAATAATAATAATAATAATAATATAGTTTTATGAAAATTATTTTTTATCGGAATGTTGAATATTTTCTATTGAAATTGTGTGAAAAGTATATATATATTCGCAATTTATACCGTAAAACTTTAAAAGTATTTAAAAATATTAATAAACTTGAAAACTTGAAAAAAAAATTAAAATGTTCCTTCAATTTACCTTTTAAACATACATTCCATTATAAGCATTGTTACAAATTTAAGCAGAAAAACTACTGAAAAATATTTATCTTAAATTGAATGTAAAATAACATCTAAATGTAAAATGCGATGTTGGAAAAAATTTCGTTTAAATATCTGTTAAGTGGATAATAACACATAGAATTCAGTCCGAAACCGCTGTTAATTTCCCATTGTGTAGCAACACTGTGATGTTAAAACTTAATCAACTTTTCTTGTATAGAAGAATTTAAGTTTTACCTTTCTTATTCGAAATTATTACAATTAAAAAACTAATATGTTGTGGCCACCATAAAACTCTGTCCTATATTTTCTTATATAAATTCAGTCAGTATAAATTATTTATTGCAACAATTATTTATTAAAATATTCCATGATAAACGCGGACCAAAGAATTATCATAAATAATAATAAATATCCAAAAAAATCAATTTTGTACTCTACTAAAAATAACATCTTTAAAAATGCATTTATGTATTTACTTATTTATTTATTGTTAAAAATGAAAAAAGTAATAATAATAATAACTTTATTTTAAATTGTCACAGATTGATGTTTCAACTATTCATTTCTACCTGTTCCTTTGAGAGTTACCATACAGAAAATCCCAACCCCCAAGTCCTTGTGGACTGTCCCCATGGGGAGAAGCGATGCTCCCATGTATGCATTTTTTTCCTAGTAGAAAACTACTATTATAAATAATTCTTTTTAATTGGATATTCATTTGTTAAAAATAATTCTCATTTTGCACATTTATAAGACATTTTGTCCTATACTCCCATGTTAAAAATTTAGAAAAACAGAATGGAAACACCACCTTTTGGCCGACTTTCACAAGAAGTTGGGAAGCACTAATATATAGGAAGGTGCAACTAGATATCAATTTGTATGAAATTCTGTCATTATTTCTTGAGATACAGTTGCCACAAAATTTTGTCACATACACATAGACAGACAAAAAGATGTTTCCTATAAATGGTCAAATCTTTCTAGACCTTTCAAAAAATGTAAATCCATCGAAAACATGAAGTCGAAAGTTTTTATGAAACCAATACTTCCTTCTATTGAAGAAAGTAATAAAAATTGAAAATCGGTATTATTTATTTTTATTCGAAACATATTTTCAATTTACAGAGGCTTTGGATAAACATTTTAGTTAATTTACTCAATTTTTACAGTGTGTGCCAATAAATGTATTTAAAAGACGTTACTATATTAGGTAAAACGAATAACTAAATTAAAGAACTGAAAAACGGACGAAAATAAAAGTATTTGCAAGTATTTTTGCAGTAATTAATTTTGCATTTAATAAATTAATTAAAAAATTATTTTTGTATTTCCTAACGCGAAATGTACACAAGACGCTCCGTCTATTTTTAACTTCGAACCTTTCAGGGGAAATGAATTTCATTACTTTTAAAATCAAGTGTCACCACAGTTTTAAAACAAGATTAGAAGAAAAGTAATAAATTAGTATTTTCGCATAAAGTAAAAAAGTAAAATTTTATAAAAAAAATTTCTGGATAAATTTATGAAGTTTGGACCTGAAATTAGGTGGTATAAAATATATACCACTGTCCCTGAAAGGGTTAAATGCGCGCGTACAAAGTCCATATAATTAAAAATTGGAATATATAAACAAAGTATATTTAAATATATATATATATCTTAATATATATAAATCTCGTGTCACAATGTTTGTCCTCAATGGACTCCTAAACCACTTAACCGATTATAATAAAATTCGCACACCATGTGCAGTTCGATCCAACTTGAGAGATAGGATAGTTTAAATCTCAAATTATAGTCGCAATTTTAATTTATTGCTAATTATTTGTCTGTTATTATTTGACAGTCACAATTATCTGTTAACTCCAAATGATTCTAACAGATGTCGATACCTTTCGACTGGGTTGAAATGAAAGCTGAAATATATTTGGTGCTGCCATCTACACAAAGAATCTTCAACTTTTTAACCTATTAATAAATTTCGTATAATTCAATTATTTCCACTTTTTAAATTTTTGGTGTTAGCATAGCCGGCCACGTGTTACTTAGACTGAAGTGTAAATTGAATTCATATTATAATGAAGATAATACAGTGAAATTAATCCTGTTTTTTACTTATTTGTGCTTCATTGATCAAAACTTTATAATTTAATATATATATATATATATCTTTATATATAAAATTTATTATGTTTGTCCGCGATGAACTCCTAAACTAATGAGCCGATTTTAATGAAATTTGGACACTGTGTGCAATTTGGTCCAACTTGAGAGATAGGATAGTTTTTATTGCAAAATTCGCCTCCCAAAAGGGGGGGGGGAGGGGCCAAAACGTGATTTCACAAACAAACAAACAAACAACAACAACCAAAAAAAAAAAAAAAAAAAAAAAATAGAAATGCAGATAGACTGTTCAAAATTGGTATAGAGAGGTTTTAGAGGCCTGCAAATCGAATGAGGATATTTTCGAAAGTGTAAAGTTATTAGGAGGGGCGGGTAAGGGGGCGGAGGGGCAAAAAAATAAAAATAGAGTTACATCGCTAAAAATTGGTACATAGAAGTTTTTGATACGTACAAATCGATTGCAGATATTTTCGAATTTGTAAAATTATTAAGAGGAGCGGGAAAGGGGGGGGGCAGAGAAGCAAAATATAAAAATGGAGTTAGATCATTCAAAATTGGTGCATAGAATTTTTGATACCAACAAATCGATTGCGGATATTTTCGAATTTGTAAATTTATTAGGAGGGGCGGGAAGGGGGGCAGAGGGGCAAAAAATAAAAATATAGTTAGATCGTTCAAATTGGTGCATACAGGTTTTTGACACCTACAAATAAACTGTAGATATTTTCGAATTTGTAAAATTATTTAGAATAGTGGGAGGGGGAGGGCAAAGGGGCAAAATAATAGAAATAAGAGTTAGAACTTTGAAAATTAGTATTATTAAGTTTTAAGGCCCGATAAATCGATTGCGGATATTTTCGAAAGTATAGAGTTATTAAGAAGGGCGGGAACGGTGGATGAAGAAACGGTGCGCATGGTTTGCGCAGGTATACACTGCCGCAGGCAGTGGGGGTCCGAACAGATTATTCCACCAATGAGAGAAGATTTTTTTGTATTTTATATGATTTTTCTTTCGATAATATATGGATTCATTATGAGTGTCGAACATTTTTCCCGATCAGATTTTTTTTTCTCTTTTTTTTTCACATGTTAAAAATTAATGCAATTTTGAGAATTCTTTAATTATAGTGAATCATTTAAAAATAGGGACCAGCGAAGCGGGCTAAGTCTGCTAAGATCAAGGATGTTATCAAGGATGGTCTTTATTCGTAAATAATAATTTTAATATATTGAATATTTTACTACATTATAATTCAACGTATAACATAGCCACAGCAACGCGTGGCCGGGTCTGCTAGTATATATATATATACTTAAAATCTCTTTTAAGGAACAATACGCATGCACTTAAGTAAAAATGGCATAAATATGCAAAAAAAAAATTAAGGCAAGAGAAAATATTTTAAAACGTAATCCGTACGAAGCAACAGCGTCGAAAACTTAAAAGCAGTAAAAGTGGAAAATGTAAGGTAACTACGTAAAATAAACATTTAGATAAAATTTTGCGTACCCATCTAATAGAGAAAAATATTATATATTCTTGAATTTCCTTCTTTCATTTAAAACTTTATCATAGACAGAAGTGATTACTGATTGCATCACCATGCAAAATTACACCTGTAAACGTTTTACTACAATTTACAAGAAGAAATTTTATTTTAGATAATATAACGATGGTTATAAACTCACTCTTTTTTTTTTTTGTTGTTGTTGCATCACAGTTTTGGTCCCAAGAAAATTCCAGCATTTTTCCATTCTTAAATGCTGAATCTTTCGTGAATTTTTTTTCTAAGAAAGTAAAACTATTTACTTATATTTATGTCTTTCTCGATATAAAGTTTCATTTTATAGGTACTTCTAGCATAAAAAAATGCGAAAAAAAAAAAATTATATATATATAATAAAAAGTTTTATTTTAGAAAGAACGAAAAGAATATTTTTTTATTTAATTATAATATTTCACACAAAAAATTGCAACCCTTTACAATTGCGAATTATTTTGGTATATGTAATCACCATACACATAAACGTACTAAATATGTATAGTACGCAGTTCTACGTTAAATTGTATATATCGTTAAGGCCAAGAGTGCGTGTATGTAATAACATTAAAATGCGTGTATAATGCACAAAGATGTGTGTTTAATATATAAAATTGATTACGTGTGTATATAGAAGATTTAGGTAGATAGATAATAGATACATAATACAAAATGCGTGCGCGAGTTATGCATATTGACAATATGTTTATCTGTAAATATAAAAATATGAACGAGTATTTGAACTAGTATTAAAAAGTAGCAGCTTAGACCTGGCATTTAAAAGTAATGAGTACAAAACTTTAAATAAATAACATAAAATTCAAAATCTCGCCACAATTGTTTCGGGACGAAAGGAGGCAAGCGAACAAAGTAGGCACCAGTTGCTATTTTGTTTGCCGCACGATTACTTACTTTGTTCACCTAACTTTGCTAACCTGACTTTGCTCAACTTTGTTAACCTGCTCACCTGACAGATGAACTTTGTTCACCTGATGAAGGGTCTTTTTATCTTTCGACCCGAAATAATTGTGTCGAGATTTTGCAATTTATGGTGTTTATTCAATCTGGAATAGTGTTCTATGTTTAAATGAATATATATTAAATCAATCAATAGCGATCACACTACTCGACATGAAAATTGCCCTCCGACACCATTTTAGCATATTCGTATGTAAAATGACCTCTTGAATCCGAATCTGACCCCCATCTTGCCCCATCACCCACCGTTTTTACTTTCTCTTACCCATAAGGTAGAGAAAGTATTGTTTTTGGGTCAAATTTTCGAACGCGACATTTTGTTATATTTACACGTTTTGAGGTCCCCTGAATACGAAAATAATGTTTTTAGCAAATGGTCTGTGTGTATGTCTGTGTGTCTGTCTGTATGTCTGTGTGTCTGCCTGTGTGTCTGTCTGTTATCAGCATATCTCAAAAACAAATTATAGCAGAAAGTTCAAACTTGGTATTCTAAATGTATATCATATAGGGATGCTACAGTAAGCTTTTCGTTAAGATCAAGCTAATGGTTTGTGTACAGGGACAATCAAGAGAATTCTAATACATTACGTCTATGGGGGAAATTGCAGGAAAGTAGAGTTTAACGTCTATAGACTGCACTAAACCAAATGAAACGAATATATATATTTTGTAATAGAGATAGTTAACTGGGAAAATTTTTTTGTGTATGTAGGAGCCTCGCCTCCCCCCCCCCTGGGGGGGGGGTCCCACCTCGAGGGGAGTAAATTTTCATGATGGGTATCTTTCAAAAGAGCTCGCCAATACCTTTAAAACGAATGGTTGAACCATCGATATGCGATAATTTAAAACAAAGTTATCGATTTTTTTTACTTTTAACGAAAAAAAAAAACTGAAAAAAAATCGTACTTTTTTTTTTTTTTTTTTTTTTTTTTTTTTTTAATTTTGAGAATAAAATGGACTTTTTTTTGGATATTTGGTGTTATACTACTTCTCTAATATGGAATTCGTCTGCATTATCATAAAAGATAATTTTTTTAAATAATAATTTTAATAAATTATTTTTTAAAAACAGAATTATTTTTTAATAACCGAATTAAATTCTACATAAATGTAGGTGCATTAATGAAACGGGGGGCTGAGGGGGGCGGTAGCCCCCTCACACACGACTAATTATCATATAAAACTCTTCAGAAGCCTAATATGAATTGATTAACACAGGTTTACATAACAGTACTCGTTATCTTACCTTTTAATCTGCAACCTGTACTTATAGTATTAAATTTCAGGGTAAGAGAAAGTCGTGTGAGTGACACACCAGATTATTTTTATTCGCCCCCTCCCCCACTTTTATCATTGTTTGATAATTTTTTAACCATCGGTTTGATTTTGAGAGGAACGATGATTATTTTAACCATTAAATGTCTTCTGACCATAGGAGCTACAGAGGTAGAAAGTTCTAAAACACGAGCATTTGTATTAAGGACATTTGAGGGAATTTGTGCACAGAAAACAAACAAAAAAAAAAATTAATAAAAACAATCAGTTCCTGTTTCTTTTTTTTTTTCCCGCAATATTTCTCTTATTTTTTACATATTCCAGCTTCCAGTTTGCCATTTTCTTACCAAAACACCCAAAATAATAAAAATTATACATCGAATTTTTTTTCAAAATGTTCCTGAGTGGAGTAAAGGAAAGCTATATTACAGGAAAGCTATATCTAAAGCTATACCGAATATCGAATAGCTATATCGAAAGCTATTACAAGGAAAGCTATATCTCAGGTTCTGTCGTGTATCATCAAACAAAACTTAATATGTAAGAAGGCGATTATGAGACATTATGCTGACTCAGTTTGAATGCTTGTCGGCCAATAGATGGCGCTGTTATACTGCAAATTTCATCGATAACAGGATGGCTATATCTCAACTTCTATGTCATATAACTGTAAGAACCATGATATGTGAGATAACCATTATAAAAACGCATTGTTTAAGAAGTTATTTATAGACGATAAAACTCTCTCTCTTTGGATATTTAGTGTTAGATTTCCCTATGATGAAAATTATTTGCATTCAACACGTTAAACTTTTTAATAATAGCTTTAATGAATTATTCGCACTTAGTGAATTTGACAGAAAAATATAGTAGAATGTCTCGTAGTGGCCACAACATACTAGTTTATTTTATAATTTACCAACTGTGTGACAATGAGAATTTACTTTATTTTATATCATGTTATATCATTTTACCTTGTTTTGCACGATTTTTAGATGAATAAGTAATGTTGATTTATTTTTGGGGTTTCGGATCGTGTTCGGGTCGTAAAAAATTCTCTGTTGCGGGTTAGGGTCGGTTTTCGGGTTGATGAAAATTTTTTTGTCGGGTTCAGGTCGGGTTTCCGGTTGAGGAAAATTCTTTTGTCGGGTTCGGGTCGGGTTTCGGGTTGATTTAAAATTCATCTGTCGGGTTCGGGTCGGTAAAACCCGAACCGCGCAGGACTCTAGCCTGGAGTATTATTTTAAATCCATGTTATAAAAAAAAAATCTATGAAGTTTGCAATTAAACAGCCATCTCTCACGTTTAACGTACCAAATACTATTATCGGTTCGTCGTAATGCACTAATTTGACACTGCTCTGAAAAAAAAAAAAAAAAAAAAAAAAAAAAAAAATCAGTATCTGATACCATTCTTGCAAATTCTTATGTAAAATCACTTCCTGAATCCGTATCTGGTCCCCATTTTGCCCCATCACCCACCGTTTCTTTTGTACGCCCCCTCCCCTATTTTCATCATTGTTTGGTAATTTCATACCCATCAGTTTTCTTTGGAGAGGGACAATAATTATTTTAATCAATAGGTAGGAGCTTAGGAGCTATAGAGGTAGAAAGTTCTAAAACACGAACATTTGTAGTAAAGAGGATATTTGAGGGGATTTGTGCCCCCCCCCCCCCCAAAAAAAAAAAAAAAAAAAAAAAATCAATAAAAACAACCAGTTTTTTTTTTTTGTTTTTTTTTTCGTAATATTTCTCTTGTTTTTTACATATTTCAGCTTCCAGTTTGCCATTTTCGAACCAAAACATCCCAAATAATAAAAATTATACAGTGAAATTTTTTTCAAAGTGTTGGTGAGTGAAGAAAAGGTCTCAAAGCCCTCGCAAGAAAGTTTGACTGTTTTAGTGTGCGACGTTTGCTTTCAATAACTTCCACGTTAAATGTTTTGGGGAGTAAAACACGAACAGTAAAATCTCCTGTTTGACACGTGTTAAACGTCATTGCTCTTATCATTGTAGTCGTCAGTCGTCATCTTCCTTTAGCACACATTTTGCGATAAGAGAGTGAACTTTATGGTGTTCTCGACGATAGTGATATTGTGTGGTGGTCTTTAATACGTGTCAAAGGAGGATATTTTATATAAAATTTTACGTAAAAGATACACATGCATAAACCCGACAGATGAATTTTAAATCAACCCGAAACCTGACCCGAACCCGACAAAAGAATTTTCCTCAACACGAAACCCGACCCGAACCCGACAAAAAAATTTCATCAACCCGAAAACCGACCCGAACCCGCAATAGAGAATTTTTTGGGATCCGAACCCCACCCGAAACCCCAAAAATAAATCAACATTACTTATTCATCTAAAAATCGTGCAAAACAAGGTAAAATGATATAACATGATATAAAATAAAGTAAATTTTCATCGTCACACAGTTGGTAAATTATAAAAAAAACTAGTATGTTGTGGCCACCATAAGACATTCTTCTATATTTTTCTGTCAAATTCACTAAGTGCGAATAATTTATTAAAACTATTATTAAAAAGTTTAACGTGTTGAATGCAAATAATTTTCATCTTAGGGAAATCTAACTCTAAATATCCAAAGAGAGACAGTTTTATCGTCTATAAATAACTTCTTAAACAATGCGTTTTTATAATGGTTATCTCACATATCATGGTTCTTACAGTTATATGGCATAGAAGTTGAGATATAGCCATCCTGTTATCGATGAAATTTGCAGTATAACTGCGCCACCTATTGGCCTACAAGCATTCAAACTGAGTCAGCATAATAACTCCTAATCGCCTTCTTACATATTAAGTTTTGTTTGATGATGCACAATAGAACCTGAGATATAGCTTCCCTTGTAAATGTTGAAATCGCTGTGTAGCAGCGCTACATGTTGAGCGATTTACACCAAAAGTTGACAGGCGCTAATGTATATTAAAGGGCACCTACTTACAAATTTATATGAAATTCTGTGCAGTAGTTCTTCAGATATAGCCTTTCCTTAAATTGTGGAAATCGCTGTGTTGCAGCGCCACATGTTGGCTAATAGGCATTCAATTTGAATCAGCGTAATATCTCATATTGGTCTTCGCACATATCAGGTTTTGTTGACTTATACGCAATGAAACCTGACATATAGTCTAGACCTGACATATAGTCTATCTGACATATAGTCTATCCGTCGAAAACCGGAAGTCGAAAATTTTTACGAATCCAATACATTCTTCGATTGAATATAGAAGAAAGTAAAATAAATAAAAAAATAAATAAATAAAATAAAATATGATTACTGATTGTATTGAGTTAAAAAAAAAAAAAATGTTTATTAATAATGTTTGAACATTTATGCGAGTTGTGAACTTTAAGATTGAAAAATATGCTTCATTTTCAGTGTTAGTAATTCGTTGTTTAATGCTTAATAGTAATTTGGGTAGCAGGAATATATGATTCGCAATTGAATATCTGCTTTCCCACAATACTTTCAATTCACCCTATCAGCAAATTATCTTCTTACAGTTGCAATTTTCGTGCGTTGTTTATTTGTTCTAGAGAAGAAGTTAAAGAATGTTATTATTATACATTGATGGAATCCGTTTCCTAAATGTGTTTATTTTTCATTACTTTTTACTTTCTTCTGTATTCAATTAAAGAAAGTACTGGAATCGTAAAAATTGTCAGCTTCCGTTTTTTAGTGGATTTATACGTTTTGAGGGTTCCAGAACACAATTTGACTAGGTATTCTTAGAAAATATGTATCTGTCTGTGTGTCTGCGTGAAAAAAAATTGTGCGACTGCATCTCCGGAACTACTGCAGTTAACTGGATATAAATTTATATGCATATGTACCTTCACCTAAATTAGTACTTATCAGCTTTTGGTGGCAATTTCTTAACAAGTGGCGCTGCAGGACCGCGATTTTTACAATTTCGAATTACAGAATGTTGGTATCTATTTTGATTTTTCTCTTTTTCTAATTTACTTAATTGATCCAAAATAACGGATCTTGACTACAAAAACTCTATTAAATCATTTAATGATGGAATTTCTTTAGAAGATACTGATAATTCATATGCCTTTCGCGTATCTTTGTCCAACTTATCTAGTATTATATTCACAATCATCGCATTTGACAGATTATTAGATTCTAAATTAAGCAGTTTTAATGCTCTTAACGATTTATTGACAATGTCAGTAATTTATTTTAAGCCTCTCGCGGATTCGTATTGTAGTTTTTTTAGCTTTAAAATTGATTGAATATGAGTGTCTACAACAACTCTTTTATTCTCATAACGTTTTTCTTACGCTAATAACAATGACTGAAATGTGTCATTGGTTGATTAAATAGATTTCGCTTCTCCGCTTAACGAAGCCTTTAAATAAAATAACTTTTCATCATCATTTAAGTTAGCATTTTTTTCAATCATATTTTTAAATTGTACTATAAAAGTTGAATATTCTTCTATTTTTCCGCTAAATATCGGTAATGGAATTTGTGGAAGTTTACAGTGTGAAACATGATTTAGAATTATTATTTTCATGAATTAAAGAGTCATCCATATTTATTACATTTATTTTAGAAAGTAAGCATTTTAAACTCACCCCTAAAGTCGATCTTTGATCCTCTAGGTCATAAATCGCTGTATCAATAGTCGAAGTTTCTTCTTCTTCAGGATTTATTTTAATATATTCTTTAAATAATATATCAATTTCCTCTTTTAGTTCAATGATGACCTTCAATCTTTCTTCAATATTAATGCTGTCTATTTTAGAATCATGCGATTCCTTGAAATCCATTACAAAACTATTAATCTTCGTTAGTTTTGTTTTAATTCGACATCGAGTTCTGTTTAATTGTTTCAATTTAATTTTTTCAGTAGTATCCATTATTGCGTGTTTGACTCCTGGGTTCGACCAGGACCACTTATGGTAAGTAAACGACGGACCATATATTCATAGAACTAAATTTATTTTTATTTCTTGAGTTGGAGAAAGTTGACGCTTACCGGCCAATGTATTTTTCTCTACTGCTGAATTTTTACATTGCCTCACTAGAGGGCGTATCAAAAAGGGCTTACATGATGTCACAGAATATTTAGTAATTGTGGGAGGGAGAAATACTTAACAGGTCGCATGTGAAAAAGGGGCACCTTATTCCTGTCTTTAGTAGTTGTTGATTATTCCATGGCCCCAGCAACTTCAATGTGATGGTCCCGGAGGTCACCAAAATGAGAGCCCAGCTGATGAAATGGGACCTGAAAAAAATTTCGAGGAAAAAATAAACAAAAGAGTACCCTGCGTCGAAAAATCAACTTGTCCTAGCGCTGAAGAATCGTGTGGAAAATAAGTGACTGCCTATGGATTTACTTCGGAGACAGAACACAGTGAGAGGCCTCGACTGAGCGTCGACTATGTGATAGATATCTAAACCCCTGCAAGAATCGACACCCGAAAGAAGGGATGCTTCTAGAATGTATAAAAAGCTAAGTAACTATTTTGATTCTTTTGTTAGATAGGAATTAAATGTATTTAAAGTATCTTGTGCTCCTCTATGTTATTGTTTTGTGTGCTTATAATACCTTTTGATGTTCCCTTTTTTGTTTTTACTAGTGAAGATTTGTTGAGCCTGGTATCAAGGCCGGTATTCAAATAAGTATGTTTAAAATGTTAACAGATTAGTGTTCATTAATATAAACGTAAAAACTGTTTTGTAAACTGTTGAATAAAAATTGTAAACTTCACATATAAGAATAGTCTAGTATTATTGTATGGGTTTTGTATCTTTAGTTTAATATTAGAAATAATAGAAATTACTAAGTGTAAGTGGGTGTCACCAAAATCTTTTCAACCCATCTTAAATTTTAATAACTTATGTGTAATTAAGTTTTATTCAAACCTGGGTTCTAATGAAAATTTAAATGTTTAGTGGGTGGTGCAGTCAGGAGAATTTAGCATTTGAGTATTTTTTGTATATATGGCTTAGGTCTAGGAGTAAATTGGTCTGTTACAGTACTAAAGCTTAAAGAGGATTAATCTAAGATTATTAAAATTTTGGTGGATAAAATCTAATTAATTGCTGTTTGAAAAAAAAAAAAAAAAAGGGAGAAATAGGAATATGGTGAATTTAGTAGAAAGACAAGTTTGCTTTCTTGGCCTGTCTCAGTATCAAACAAAATTTTTTAAATGTACTTTAAAGCCTGAAAAGTTTCATTTACCAAATTTAAAGTGATGACTGTTGATCCTTGGTGGTATTTAACATACCTTTTCGGGGTTTGCAGTCATAGAAAATAATTTGTGTGGATGTCACTTTTACTTGGTTTTCCTCAACTCTATTTATGTTATGTTGGTTACTCTATCTAGTTTAAACCTATCTATTTAGCACTGGCTGAGGAAATTGTTTATTAAGCAGCTTGTGTGGGATAGATTTGTTAGTTGTTGATGTTAGAGTGACATTTCAGCTAGACCTTCAAGAAATACAATCTACTAATTAAGCCATACATGTGTAGAGCTAAATGTGCTGAAATTTACATTATATTCATTCAAGAGTAAAGAAGAGTTACGAATCTAACCACTTTTTTTCATGGTCAAATTTAAATTGTCTTAGAGTTTTATTAGTACTGGTAAATTTCAGGAAAGAAAACTGATACAGTTAAATTAAAAGGAAAATGCTGTAAAAATTAATGTATCATATGCACCACTCTCAAAGTTAAGATAAAAATTCAGTATAATGTACTAAGATAAAAAGAAATATAGAACACAATAATCTAAAATAATTGCAAGCGAATTCTAAAAACCCCTATTAGAATTCTAGAGTGTTTGCCTATATTATCGAGGTCAAACTTATTTAAAAATCTCTGCAAATAAATGCGAATACAAGAGGCGGGTTTCTGCAACTATAATTTTGGCTTATTACCCAATTCTAGAGAATCAAGCGAGAATTTCTCGCAATACAGAAGATTCAGATTATTCAGAATATTGTTTCACCATCTAGAAATGTGTAGAAGTGAAATTCTTGATCATTTCGTCTATTTAGTTTATTGGCGTGCCTTATGCGTATAGCTAGGAAATCTGTATTCTAGTTAAGTTACTTAGAAAATGACCACTTGTTCATTCTAGATGAAGGCGGTATACTTTTTTGCTCAGTGTACAAATCTAGTAATATTAAATTAATTTTCTTTAAAAGTAATAATTTTTTACATTGCTTAATATTTTGTCAAAACAATTTCCCAAGAAAAAGCATTTATATGACCTTCAAGTCATCAGTTTTAGAAGTCATTCAAAAATATCCTATACAACATTTCTGAAAAGACTAAAGTTTAATGCTAACAATAAAAAAACATAAATAAAAAAGTTTTTGTCAGACAAATTTTATATTTAAAAAACCTTTTTGTGTAAATCTAAAAAAACTGGAGTGACTCCACCCGACTTTCCGAACATTAAGTAATTAACGGTTGTATAATTAAATTAAAGTAAGTCAAGTCGTTAAATACGCAAAAGAGAGAATTACAATAGTGTGTATGAATACTTTTCTTCATATAGTATGTTGAGTCGCGCTTCAAATAATCTGAGCCCATACATCATAATGATAAATTTCGTTTTGTCCCTGTAAAATTCTATGAGTGCTAGACTCATTAAAATCTATAAAGTTTGTTCGATGGTTACCTATAACATTCATATAAATTTTAAGATCAATTAAGTGAGGCATTTAGACGCTATTGCATTTTAAATAATTTGAGCCCATAAGCCACAATGATAAAGCAATACTTTTCTTAGTGTCCCTGCAAAAAAAAAAAAAAAAAAAAAAAAGAATTAGATTCACCAAAATTTAAATGGTATCTGCGACTGTGACCTGCTTTCAATTCATTCAAATAAGAAGTTTAGACGCAATCATACTTTAAATAATTTGAACTCGTAAGGCATGATGATAAAGGATTTTTCTTTGTGTCCCTGTAAAAACCTATAAAAACTAGATTCACCTGAATCTTTGTACTTCATGTGCGACAGTGACCTACAGTACGTATATAAATTTTAAAATCAGTCGGATAAGGCATTTAGACGCTAATGGTTTCAGTCCATATGCCATAATGGTAAAGAATTTTTTGTTGTGCACCTGTAAAAAAACTATAAGTACTCGATTCACCAACAGCTATACAGATCGAATAACGGTGACCCTTTAACACGTAAATAAAATTTTAGCTCATTCTGATAAGGCATTTAGTTTAGACGCTATCGCACTTCGAATAATTTCAGCCCGTATTCCATAATGATAAAGAATTTTACGTTGTGTCCCTGCAAAAAAAAAAATATATATATATACATGCTAAATTCACCAAAATTTATACACTTTGTGCAATAATGACCTATAGCATGTTTGTAAATTTTCAAGTCAATCGAAAAAAGTGGTTAGACGCGATCGCAGTTTAAAATATTTTGACCCATGTAGACCATAATCATAAAGAATTATTCTTTGTGCCCCTGTAAAAAAACTATAAATGCCAGATTAACAAAAATTTATACGATTTGTGTGATAGTGACTCATAATATGTGTATAAAATTTCATCTCAAGCGAATAAGGTGTTTAGACACTATTGCAAAATTTGGAACCATACGCCATAATGATTTTTTTTTTTTTTTTTTTTGTGACCCTGTAAAAACTATTCACCAAAATCAATAAGGTTCGTGCTGTGGTGATCTATAACATAAGTACTAAATATCTGCTCATTTGAAGAAAACGTTTACACGCTATCGTGTTCACTCTCATACATACGCACAGACATACACACACATACACACATATATCATCGTAAAAATAGTAAATGTGTATTCAGGAGATCTCAAATGTGTAGAAACACCAAAATCTTAAACTCCGATTTTTGACATGATTACAATACTGTCCTCGCTATTTTGTTTGGAAAGTAATAATATTACGAAATTACAGCAGTAGATAAAATAGAATACACAAGTGGCTATTTTTATATATTTTTAGTATTTTTTAATGTAAAATATAGAGAATAAATAATTTAATGTGTTTCGAGCAATATTTAAACAATTCTCTATTTTATAAATAATAATGAAATTTGTTTTTCATTTCAACGATTTATTACTTTTTTTGTGAAATAATAAATGTTAACAAAGCAAATTCCAGTTCTTATTTAATAAATAAATAAAGTTTCTTATTATAAATTTTTAGAACAAGAACAGCAAAAAGGATTAATTGATTTTCTTTTCATTTCTTAATTTTTCGTTGTTAAGAGAATGGTTAATCCTTTTTCGACAAAGGACATTTTTCAAAATAATCACTTAACTTCAAACATTAATTTCCGCTTCTGCTGCTCTAGTAAAAAGAAAAAAAAAAAAACGTTCTTTTAAAAAGAGTGTTTCCATTTTGTGTAAATTGTTTGAAAAATTCTTGAAAATCAAGTAAATAATCATGAAAATAATACACGGAAAATAAATTTAAATTTCAGAACATTGTAATTGGTGATAAATCATGTTGAAGGATTAATTATCATGGACTCGCCTTGAGCTTAAAAACAAATTTATATATATGTAGAGTTCAGAATAACGGTGAATAAAGTAAAAATGATTTAAAGTATATTAAAAGTGTTCCTCTCTATTGTCATTTTTTTTTTCATAGACATATAAATAGCAATATTGGTTTGATATAGATAACGTTTTACTAGATAGCTAAAATTCTTCAAATATACAGCGATGTAATTTATTAATAAAGCTCCATACGCATAAAAGGCTTGCCTGCAATCAGTTCTAGACAAATGATGAAAACCATTATCACTAAATATGGGGTTATTCGCTTGGTCGAATTTTATACAATCAAGCACACATTAACCTGGCAATAAAAAAAAAAAAAAAAAAGAAGGATACACAATTTTTTTTTGTCCAAATGCCTATATATATATATCGTTGAGTATTTTTTAAAACCCGTATACCATATTGTTATGATAAATCATCATATTTAAAACAAATTCTTGTGTACTTTTTAAGTCAATAAACCTTCACTCACTTAAAATCGCGCTAGGTTGGTCAGTTAGTTGGTTGGTTTCTTCAGGCTGATTGACTACACTAGGGTCCTAGTCCTATAGGTAGAATGCCCACCGTGGAGGGTAGTGTGGGGGACTTCTAATGGGTCCTATCCAATATTTACGGCAGTAACTCCAACATTTTTGTTCAAAAACACATTTTATTTTCCTTAAAAAACAGCGCAAAAAAAAAAAAAAAAAAAAAAAAAAAACTTTAAATTAATAGCACATAAATAAAAAATTAAAGCAAGATTTTAAATATACCTTCTACCCCTCTTTTCTCTTTCTTATTTATTTCTTCGTCTTATTATTATTATTTTTTTTTTTACTTTAAAACTAAGAAAAAAGAAGGATGTTATTAAAGGTGTAAATTTTTATTAAGTACACTAGTTCAAATTATTTTTTTAAAATAATAAATTCCAAATTTAAAAATTATGTATTTACTTAAATATTCAAAACATGCAAACGATATATAACATCATTCTTTTTTTTTTGCGTAATGAAAATGTAAACGTCTTTCCATGCCATTATGGATTATATTCAAATAAACAAAACTATTATATGCTATTATATTTTTAAACAAAAGGTATTTAAGCAAACCAATGTATTGAGTGAATGCGAAAGTTCTACCCGTTTTTGTGTATAGAAACTTGCAATGGAATTGACGTCACACATGACATTGTAATGACGCAAATCGTCAGCCAATCAAACGTGGGGACGCCTCATATATAAACGCATCGTGTCTCACAAAGTTAATCATCTCAAAAAATATATCAGAGGGTGTATCATGGAAAGCGAGAAGGAGCATATAGGACATTCTTTGTTATTCGAGTTCGATAAAAAGAGTGCGGCAGCCGCACCATGGCGCAATATTTGTCAAGTTTATGGGGAGGATGCAATAGACGACAGCACATGTCGTCGATGGTTTTGTAAATTTAGAGAAGAAGACAGAAACTGCCAAGGTCAGGCTAGGAGTGGACGGCCATCACACGTTGGAGACGACGATATTGACCAGGCCATAGGAAAAACCCGAACCCAACCGTGCAAGAATTAGCGGAGACCTTCAACGTACACCGGGCAACGGTCGAGAGATAGCTGGTTAAGTTGGGTTTTACGAGAAAGTTGGATCGTTGGGTTCCACATAACCTGACAGCTAGTCAACGGGATGACCAAATCACCACCCTTGCTTGCCCGGTACAAAAAGGACCCATTTTTGACACGAATCTTTCTGATCCGCCTGCATCGACCTTCATCCTAAGAAGTGTTGTTGAGTGTGGGGAGGGATGTGCAGGGAATAATTCACTGCGAGATACTGCCACTCAACCAAACCACCAATGCTGCATTCTACTGTCTACAGTTAGACAAGATGCATTCAAATTTGGTAGCAAAGCGGCTGGGCTCATCAATTGTCGCGGTGTTATCCTTCATCAAGTTAACGCCAGACCACATGCTGCTGTCATCACTCGCCAAAAGTTACTGGGCTTTGGTTGGGAGGTTTTACCCCACATTCCCTATTCTCCTGACTTGGCACCGACTATCACCTATTTCATGCGTTGAACAATTCCTTCAGTCAGAAAATTTTTTATGATCTTGATGCTGTGAAAACGTCATCCAAGACTTTTTTGACTCGAAACCACCGGAATTTTACCGCCGTCAGGATCATCTCCTACCAGAAAGGTGGCAAGGGATCATAGATAGCAATGGGGATTATGCACAATAATAGATACTGTTCATTTTGCGTTTATTTGCTCTTCTTTATGGGTAATAAAAACGGGTAGATCTTTTGCACTCATCCAATATTTGAAGAATGATTAAGTAAGTTGGGAAGTTTCAGTCTCAATTGTATGTCAGTATATTTAGTTAAGGTGTTTCAAAGTGAAGATAGTGAAGTCAGTGTTCAGCTTAAACCACTTAAGTAAACATTTGATAATGTTTCCGTGTGCTTTGAGAGAGTTAAGAAGTTATGTTAGTCAATTCAATTCTTGATTGAGTCATATAACACATTATACTCGCATCATATGATAAGTAGGAAGTTTAAATTAATAGGAATGTAATTTAAATTTCTTTAGTGGAGAGTCACCCCTACCCTCCCCTACCTTTCTTAAGATCTTTAATAAAAAAAATCATACACTTCACTGTTTTTTTCTTGAATTCAAAAAACACTTTCAGCAGGAGCAATAGTCGATAACAAAGGAGATTCAATTAACCAGCTTCACAATTTTGAAATTTAAATTTTGCAATCTGATTTCTTAGATAGCACTTAATTATATTAGAAAAACATTGCCTTCAGCTTCATATCCTTTTAAATTGATATTATACACATAGCGAATTAGAAAGGTGTTTTAAGAAAAAAGTACAACATTTTATAACATTGACAAAAGTGTAAAAATACAATTAATTGTTTAAATTACAAAATACAAACTTTTGTGTGGTCTTCATACAAAAATCTTCTAGTGAATAAAATGTCTTTAATAAATTGTGCATACATTTTGAACGTTGTATCGTAAAAAATTCTAAACATATGCTTAAATAATCTGGTGTGTCACTCACACGACTTTCTCTTACCAAGAAATTTAATACTATAAATACAGGTTGGAGATTAAGAGGTGAGATAACGTGTACTGTTATATGTAAACCTATGTTAAAACAATTCAAATTAGGCTTCGGAAGAGTTTTATATAATAATTAGTTCTATGTGAGGGGAACTACCGCCTACCTTAACCCCTCCCCCCCCCGCTTCATCACAGCACCTACATTTATATAGAATTTAAATCCGTTATTAAAATTAAATGTTCACTTAAAATTATTCAGACAATTTTCACTTGCAATTTTAGACAACTTTCCGAAAACTTTCACGCAACATTCCTTGAAACTTATTAATCTTGATGGAAATTTTCCGGCAACAAACTTATATTAATTTCAAAGTACAACTTTTGGATCTCCTGAAATTATTCGTATTTAAGTTACTCTAAGAGACACAGACAAAGACGAAACGTTAAAAAACTTGATTTCGACTATCAGGAAGGCTCAAAACGCGTAAATATACAATAAAAAAAAATAAAAAAAACAAGCGATGAATATTTAGCTTAAAAACATACATTATTTACCATATGTCTATTCATTTCAATTACTAAGATTTCCTGGACATGGTAAAATATTATAGTTAACCACTTCCACTAACAATGATAAAGAATGTCAACGCTTAAATATTTTGGAGTCCTGTATATATTTTGAATATTATGTAAGGACCACAAGATACACCTAAATACAATCCTATAGTAATAATACACGGCACAACCTGAAATACACTTACATCAATTTTCTGCAATTGTCTCACTATAATCTAGTTTTTTTGTATAGCCCTTCTAAATGAACAGTGAATGATTTCCCTACCATATTTTACATGAAACATGGTTTTACGCATATAAAAAATATACATTCATTTAATTTTGTTTAGTGCAGTCTATATAAGTTAAACTCGACTTACCTGGAATTCCCCCCATTGACGTAATGTATTTCAATTCTCTTGGGTGTCCCTGTACACGAACCATTTGCTTCATCTCAACGAAAAGCTTAGTGTAGCATCCCTATATCATACACATTTAGAATACCAAGTTTAGATTTTCTGCTACTATTTGTTCTTGCTGATAACTTACAGACACACAGACCAATCGCTAAAAACATGATTTTCGGATTCAGGGGACCTTAATAAGTGTAAATATAACAAAAACTCACTTTCATAAATTTGACCCCAAAACAATACTTTCTCTACCTTACAGGTAAGAGAAACTAAAAATTTTGTTTGCTAATTAGTCTCTTATTGAAATGTAAATGTATTTTTTGATTCACATTATGATTGTTCTTACTTGTAATTTTTGTATGATCTCTGATACATTATTTTTATAGAAAGGTTTTATTTCTTCTTAAGTGAACTTATATTCAGCTATTAAAAAACAATACTAGATTTTTATTTTTCGAACATATTATGTAAGGAGGGTATTGTAATAAAGACAGAAATTCAACTTTGAGATTTTGATGTATCTATACGTTTTGAGATCACCTGAGTTCATTTTTGTCATTTTTACGGTAATGTGTGTGTATGTGTTTGAATCCGATAGTGTCTAAACGCTTTGTTCGAATGAGCTGAAAGTTAGTACCTACACTGTTTTAAAAAAATGCAACTTTGCTGCCAGAAATTCTCTGTAATTTGAGAAAAAAGTCGTAAATTACGGAAAAATTATGTTGACAAAACGTATTTTTCTGTAATTACCGAGAATTTCTGGATGTAAAGATGCATTATTTTTAACAGTGTATGTTGTAAGTCACTGTAGCACGAACCTTACTGACTTTAATAAATCTAGCACTTGCAGCATTTTTTTTTTTTTTTTTTTTTTTTTTACAGAGACGCGCAAAGAAAAATCTTCAATCATTATGGCCAAAGGACTCAAATTATTAAAAGTGCGATAGTGTCTGAACACCTTATTCAAATCAACTGAAAATTTATAGCTCACCGTCACACGATTTGTAGAGATTTCTCTGAATTTATCTTTCATAGTTTTTTTTACAGGGACAGAACAAAAAATTCTGTATCATTATGGTCTGTGGGCTAAGTGCGATAGCATCTAAATGTCTCACCCGATTAAGATTAATGAAAATGCCCCGATTAATGAAATTTTACATACATGTTATAGGTCTCCGTCACACAAACTGTATGAATTTTAAAGAATCTACTACTTATCTTTTTTTTTTTTTTTTTTTTTTTTTTTTAACAGGGACACAACGAAAAATTCTTTAACATTGTAGGTTATAGACTCTTTTTTTTTTTAATCCTCTAGAGTCTGAATGCCTTATTCGATGGAGCTGAAAATTTATGTATATATTACTGTCGCACGAACTGTATGGATTTTTGTGAACTTACAGATTTTTACAAGAACACAACGAAAAACTATTTATCATTATGATCTATGGACTCGGATTATTAAAAGTACATTAGCGTAAATTAAATATCATACTATATGCAGAAAAATACTGAAATACTATATAATAATTTTTTCTTTTGTTTATTTAACTACACTCTTTTTCATTACTTTATTTAGAAAACCGTTAATTACTTAATGTTCAGAAAATTGAGAGAAGTCGCTCCAAATTTTTTTATTTTTACGAGACAAATCTTTTTCAAAATAATTTCATTAATTTATATGACACATTTCACTATTGGCATTATTGTTTGAGAATCGTGTAAAATTTAAATTTTGTTATACTTAAAATTAAATCTCTAGAAATTTTTTGTTGATTTCACAAAATTCTGTACCTTTTTGTATCAACATTATAAAGAAGAAAATCTAAGATGAATGTTTAAGGAGTAATGCTGAGCTCAATGCTTTTCAAATGGATATATAAAAAAAAAAAAATATTTTTCGTTTCACAACTCTTCCCATGTTCTTTCAATTCAAAAATATTTAAAAAATATAGTTTTAACCATAATATTAGCAAATCTTCTCAGAATATTATAGAAATAGGTGTAAAAAGATATTTTTTCAGGATGATAAATTATTGCACACTTTGAAAATATACCTTATGTAAAACTGAAACATACATTTTCTATCTTAAACTTGTTAAATCTGTTTAAAATAGAATTTACAATTAAAAAAGTCTAATTAAAAAAAATAATATTATTAAAAGTATATTTTTAAGTAAAACAGTAGCAGTTTATATTCTCCTAGTTTCCGCCCTATACATTTAATTTCTCTTGAACAAGAGGATGAACTGCGTTATCTGTACATTTATTAACAACGACTTAAACACGAAATTATCATATAAAATACTCTACGGATTTGCGTTTTATGAGATACTTTCTTACTCAAGAATGACAGTCTAACTACACTATTATAAATTGTTGTTTTTGTTTTATGTGTTATAGTCGATTTACTGCTCTTGAGTCTTTATCCTGCCCCAAGTAAGTCTTTTTATGTGTTCACTTTTACTTGAATTTCGGAGAGAATCACGAAAATATTTAAATTGCAAGTTTTACGAAAGTGACTTGGGATCGATCCTGGTACTTTCCGTCTACCATCTGCGATAGTACTGTACCATAATAATATTTTAACTTTATATCGTATACTGCAAAAAATGTGGGTATTAAGTTGAACCAAATGTTCGTATTACAGTGGCTGCAACGGTAAAATACTGGAACCTTTCACCATGATTTGGTACATCTTGTTCAAAGGAGCGCTGAGTATATATATATATATATATATATATATATATATATATATCAGATTAACGGAAAGTGCCAGTAAAAATTCATGTTTTTAAAAGTTTTTTTTTTTTTTTTTAAATACCAATTTTGATGTTTTTACGGTGAAATACTTTTATTATTATTATTATTATTATTATTATTATTAAAAATCATTTTTTTTTAACGAAATTTAATTCTTTTAACAGTAAAAGCCGTAGTTTTTATTATTTTAATAATTTTAATAGTAAAAACCCCTATAAATTTTAACAAAAACGATTTTTATGCAACTTGCGTTAAAAGGCTTTCAACTTACAATTTTCTGTTTTGATGTTTTAACTCGACACAATTGGCTAAAAATCATTTTTGTTAAAATTTAAAACGGATATGTTACAACTGCTTTTTTTTTTTTTTTTTTGCTGCTAAAAAACTAAAGTTCGTTAAAAAAGAACAATTTATTCTGTTAAAAACATGGTTTTTTAAGCAGTAAAGACCATGGTATTTTACTGGCACACAAACCGACAGCTTTTGACAGTTAAATTGAGAGCTATAATACATGTATATTACAGTGGTAGAAGATTTTTATTTTGCTTTCAGTTTTTAGTCATTTATTTATTTTTAGTAGTGGGGGGGGGGGTGTTCAAGATTTGAAAGTATATGTCCTTCCATACCACTCTTAATTTAAAATCCTGGTACTGTTGGGTATTTGAGGTTGAGGAAATTGGAAGCGAGAACTGCAGAATTATATATATATATATATAAGAAAGAGAGAGAAATAGATTTTTCTCTGTAAAAATTACAGATTTTTTTTTTTTTTTTTTTTTTTAACGGTGAACGGTAAAAAGTTTTACCATCTTATGTTTGTATCTACTGTAGTTTCAAATTTTTATTCAAACTAACATAAACACTTCAGCAGAGTTGGACTATTTAAAAAACATAGGACATGTAAAATGCATTTTAAATTAAATAACCCATTCAAAGCTCCCGATAGTTATTATTATTATTATTATTATTATTTTATATTGTTTACATGGAATAAATAAACATCAATGGAGATTTAATAAGTGCGTCATAAATTTTACATTATACATCAAAGATTTTTTCCTATAATTTGTGCTTCGATATTGCAGATATTGTTGGTTATATATTTATAAAGAATCATTAACCACTATTTTTTAAGCTCAAATCTTTGTTTTATTTAATTGTAAAAAGTGCTATATCAAAAGTTTATATTTCAAAAGTAATGGTTCATTTTGAATGGACTTGTATTATCCAACGATGAAATCTATTTTTTTTTTTTTAATCATCTCTCACCAAAACATAAAGGAAACGTATTATTTAAGATTTTTTCTGAACTATTTCAATATCAGATTAAGTTGAAAAAATTATAAATAAGAAATATTTCTCCTTAATATACCATCATGTAAGAAACTTCATTCTATTTAGTAATGTCTAGTAAACGGATTTCTCATAGGGCAACTTCTAAAGCTTTCTTGACATCTCTGTAAAATAGTTGATTCCCCACTGGCTTCTTGACAAATGACCTTTAGTCCCACAGATGTATTTCGCGCTTATCCACTTGCCATATATAATACTTTAATACGAGTGTTAGATCAGATTTATCGTTTATAGGAATGGAAACACACATTCCTAACTTTTCTTTGAGATATCTTATTTCTGTTTCAAAAAAAAAAAAAAAAAAGAAGAAGAAGAAGAAGAAGAATTGCCTAATGTGAAAAAAAATGTTGATTTTGATTTTATTAACGCATTTCACTAGTTACAATTTAGGATTTTGATCAAATGTAAAATAGTTACAAATACTCGAAATTATGCGTCCGAATTATTAGTTGTTATTCAGCTATTTTAGATTTTAAAAATATTTAATTACATCAAATGAAAATTCAGCTGTAAAAGAGATGAATATTTCCGAATTTTAAAATTATTTATTAGTACCGATAAGATATAAACAGACTAGCTTAAGAAATAGAGTATTGGCGCGTAATTACATTGGCTCGCATTCGATACATGTGCTTATTATATTTCGCTATTGTTAAAATTAGTTTTATATATATATACACATAAATTTTTAAGTGCTTATGTAAATTAGTTTGTTTCATTTATTTATTTATATGTTGGTTTGTTTTTGCAATGACAAATAAAATGGTAAAGAAGACAATGGCAATTGACTTTATATAAAATTATGATCAATGTAAAAAATGATAGCTGTATATATAATTTGGTGAAAATAGATTGAAAATGTACCATTTTTTTTTTTCCTTGAGGGAAGAAAAGTTAGCGTTGCTCGTAGCATGCCGCTTTAAATACACTTAACTTACAGAATCAAAATAATTTTGGTTTATAAAATTCCACATAAAAACTCGTTAATTTATCATTTTTCTTTTTTCAAGGATTTTTTAAGGGGGTATTCTGGTCTAGAAGCCTGAATTTTAGGCATTTTTTAAAGTAAGATAAAAAAAAATGAAAAACATTTTTACTATCCATTTTTTATATGTTTTTTATTGACATTTTGAGAATGTAAAAAAAAAAAAAATCACAAAAAAAAAACCAAAATTCGCCGAGATACAGGCCGATGGAGTGGGGGCTTCAAAAAAAAAACGGTGCGTCCTGGTTGACATGATTTCAACCCTTGTAGTGATCTAAAACAAAAAAATCAAACAATTTCTTCATTAATAAAGATGTCGCTATCGGGTTGACCATGTTCAAAAAAAAAAAAAAAATGACAAAATGGCGTCGACTTGAAAAAAAAAAATTTTTTACCCGACTTTTTTCGACCTTTTCGAATTTTTTAAAAATATTGAAAATCAAAATTTTTTAAAATCCAAGAAGGCAGACGCGATAGAGAGTTGTATAAACAAGATATATACCAAATTTCAAAGCAATCGGTTCAGTAGAACTTGAAATATCATGTCAACCACCTCAAAAAAGTAGTTTCGAGAAAAACGCGTTTAAAGTTTAGGAAACAATTCGAATGGAATAACTCTGAAAATAATATGTTATACTCACTTTGCATCAATCGGCGATCCCAGATCCATACATTGGGCCTTCCTCCTTCTCATAATTCAGCTCTTGAGAAGTTCTTTTTTTTTTTAAATTTCTAGACCAGAATACCCCCTTAACATAGAAAAGTTCTACTTCCTTTTTAGTCTAAAATACTGTTGGATTTAAAACCTAAGCCTTAAAAATATTGACTTTTATTAGTTTCTATCTGACACTGTACCAAACAGATTCAGCATTCGTAAAACGTAATTTCCGTGCTTAAAAATCTTATTAATAATTATTAAAAGGGCAAAAACTGTTTGGTAAAGAAACATTTTTAAAGAAATGAGCAGTTAGCATCTTATAAGCACATTAGGATTAATCCTTTTTCTACTAACGGTACTTTAAAGTACCATTAATTTGAAAAGCTTATAATACTGAGTTTATGGAAGAAATGTAAAAAGTATTTATAAAAATAGAACTTATATATCTCACTTTAATCTCACTACAAGGCGGTAGACGTTACATGCCATTTTGGTTCAAGAAAGGATTTTAGAAAGTGCTATCGCTGTTTCTGCCCGGCATTTTTCAAAACTTTACGTGGGATATAAATAATTCTTGTATTATACCAAGAATTTACCATCAATCTTAGAAAAAATATGAGGAACATAAAAAGTTAATACTTTTTATGTTCCTTAATCTTTAAGTCCTTTTAAATCCTAATATCTTTTTCGACTTCTACGCAGCAGTGATACACTAACTATTATAGCACCATCTCACTAAATTCTCATCAATTACAATGACCAGGTGATATGCATACTTTTTATTGAATATAGCAATAAAAATACTCTTAAGAAACTAAAAAAATATGTTTCAAATATATTTTTAGTCTGCTTCTTAGCGCGGTAGGTAAAGGATTAATAATAATAATAATAATAATAAAAACTACTATAAAAGTATATATATATATATATATATGTATATATATATTTAACTTATCCTATTTCATATTAAAGAATTAATTTTAAACTATAATAAATCCAAATGCTTTGTGATTGTAAAATATTGACATACATTTAATAATGACACATAAATGGGAAAAGCTTAGTTGATTATGTGTTAATACTTACGATTACAATTTACGATTAAAATTATTTTCAGCGAAATTTAAATTAAAAAATATTTAAAAAAAATATTTAAATTTCAAGCAGCAAACGAACATGTAAATTTTTTTTATTAAAACAAACAAATAAATAAAAATAATAAGTAAAGTTTCAGAAAACAAATAGGAACAAATATGATTCTGTATGTATTTCAGTTGTAAAAAATGTTATTCATTTAATCATTTGCTAATAGCATTTTATTTTAGTGATATATAACGAAAATCTTAACGTATAAAATATTTCCAATGTATACTAATTAGCTCTTAATTGCATCTTAAATCTACCAGTTAAACCTTTAAAAAAATATAAATTTGTTTAAAACTCCATTATAACCATTTCCCGAAATAAGCCGTTATTTTGGAAACCAACCAAGTGTGTATGTATGGCCAAATCATCTAATTAATCCAAACATTTATTTCCTTTTAAGTCGACTACGCTCTCCAGGTAAAAGGATCACTTATAATCAGGCCAAAAACAAATACGCTTTTAACCGGTATTTTATGCCGGTATGAGCATGTATTTGTGAAAGATCACTATCGAGAATCTAAAAATAACAACAGTTGAATTTAATACAGTATTTAAAAATAATTTAAAGATTGTTATTTGGCACACGTAATATTTATTTTTATATTTTAAACACGTGTTCTTTTTATTAACTAATTATGTTGTGATATATATTTTTCTCACAATATGGTTTATGATATTAATTGAAATACAATGCAATATTTATTTTACAACTGTGATTGACGGATTTGTCCAACTTTTGGATATTTTGCGTTAATAAAGGTATTTTTAATGCAACAGAAACTACTGTATAGTGTCTAGAAGTATGTAGTGTGTTTATCACAATATAACCGTACTAAAAAAATATCTCTCTCAAAGGAGGATATTCACGAGAGGGCGTCAAGTTCCCATCGTCGTTTCTTTTCGTTTGAAATTGCATATAAACTGTTTGGCCGTAATATTAGTGTTGCGTTATGTTGTTAGTTGTGAAAATATTTTAATTATCATTTTTTATCATTATTATTAAGCACTTTAAATGCGATTACTATGCACTACATAGTTTTAGGCGCTGTAACTACAGTATGCTTTCAATGTTATTGTCATTTAAACTGTTAATATTTAAAGCGTAAGTCTTCTATTAACAGATCTTTAAGTATGTTCATGCACATAACTCGTGCATTCAAACGCATATCGCTTGAATATAAATTAAATACTAAAAATAGTCTGCATAAGAAATTTAACAAAAATTTCTAAAAAGGAAAAGAACATAAGAACATAATACTAAACTAACAACACGACAAATTAATTGAATTCATTTATGAACACGAAAGACATTTTATCAGATTTCAATGTGGAGTACTATGCAATGCTATTAGAAGAGTCAGTAAATTTTTGATAATAATTTCACTTTACTAACAAGGCATTTTTTAGCCTCTTCTAGATCGGTATCGTATCTCACACTTTTGGCGCTTTTGTGCTCGTAGGGTCGGCATAACATGCCAAGAAAAGGATTCTATGATTGAAATTGAAATTATAAGTACTTATATGTCTCTTTAAATTTGTGATTATTTTTGTATTTTTGAATATTGGTAAGAGAAGTCTTAGTTAGTCCTACTTTCTTCACAATTTTCGCAATGAGATTTCCTGTCTCGAATTGAAATCGAACTCGTTTTGCACTTTCTGTAATTTCGCTTTCATTGGTGTTAATTTTGCATGTCAAAATAGTTTTATGAGGAATTCGGAGATTGAGTCCGAAGAAAGTGAATTTAATATCTCTCTGTAGGAAGTTGGTATACTTCTTATTTATCAAGAGATAATATTTATATACATGTGGTGTTTACGTTCTGATGTCTAAGTCAGATTATAACGCTGTTTCAACGGTAAGTTTAAAAAAAACAATTTTCAAGCCATTTTTTACATAATTTTAATTTTTATGTAGATATCTATTTTAAATATTTCAAAGCAATAGAGTTAATAAATATAGTATAAAATTGTTTTTTTTTTTTTTAAACTCAAATCTTGCGTTTATTGCAAGGGAAATTACTGAACTGTGGATGGGTTATGAAATATTTGAAAACCTTAGATACAGCAAAAAACCACTTATTGTCAAAAATATTTTGCATTTTCGAATTTAGGATGGCACATATATTAATTTTCATCAATGAAATAATGCTTTTATTCGAGCCAAAAATTCATAAAACAAAATGAATAAATAATTAAATAAATAAATAAAAATCCGTCTAAAAAGGAGTTAAATTATTTATGTGCACACAAACACAAATTATCAAAATAAGAGATTATTAATATAAAGAGTACAATTCTTGTTAAGGTCAACTTCTGTTCTGTAGAGTAAATTATATATATATATATATATATATATTGCATTTTTATGTTACAGTTTTAAGCTTCTCCAAATTTTTTAATACTATTTTTTCCCAAGCGCAACTTTATCCTTTTCATATGTAAAAATGTATACTATTATTTCGGTTTATACGCTTGCATATTACACACACGTACACACACACACACACACACAAAAAAAAAAAAAAAAAATGATATTTTTAAAAATTTACATACATTTATATTGCGATACATATAACATAATTCCCAAAATAATCTTAATATTACAATACCATTGTAATACTGAAAAAAAAAATTGTAATTTATAACTGGCCTATGACTTTATTCAATGTTGAAATCTCGTTTCAGCTTATTAACTTACTTCGATCATTGCAGCAATTTTACGAGCTGTTTGAAGAAAAATAAAGAATATTCATTTAGGGCTGTGTGGCACAGATCTACGTTATTTTATAAATACTAAGGTAATAAATACCTGTAGTTTAAAGTGAATTCCAATCTATTGCAAACACTCGTGTCTGAACCGAATTCGAACCTCACTAGTCAACTGAAGGCCGTTTCGTAAACATTCTGGTACCAGATGAACCCAAAGACCTTCAGGAATCCCAAATATTAATTATAGAAAATTAAACTGTAAAAGAAATTTTCAAGTTTTATGCAAAAGCCATCATTGGGAAAAAGAGGATTATTTAAATATATATACAAATATTTCTTGCATGCATGTAGTTATGGATTTAAAAATTTCGCCTTTGTGTTCCTTCAAATCAAGAAATACAGATTAACAATAAAGTTAAAACTAAATAAACCAAAATTAATGTTATTTTTGATATTAATGTTATTATTCATTTTTTATGCTTTATAAAATTCCTGTGTACGCCGAACAATTTGCTTATATAAATAAATGAATAATAACGTTAATAAATACACGACATAAACTTATATAATATTTTTTAACAGGTTAAAATTAAAAAAAATATATTGTTTTTCACAAACTGTTCTCTACATATAATTTTTTTATGTGATAAAAAGCAAATGAAGTGCGAACGGTAAACGAACAATATTTTTTATAATTATCATGAAGGAAATATTCAAATAGAGAAATATTTATAGCTCGTATTCTGAAAAGTAGTCACGTATGCTTAAAATTTCTGTTTCTACCATAATAATTTCCGTAAGAAATAATTCAAATTTGAAGATGGATACTTTCTTTTATTAGTACAGATGTGAATAAATAAAATTCCTTAGAAAAGAAAAGATGCTATCAGAATTGTAAATCTGATGTAATGTTAATCAATAAGGGTTCATTTCCCCCTTTGCTCTTATATTTATGACTGTAAAATTAATGTAATCTTAATAAGGAATTTCAATCTAAATATAATGCATTTTAATTTTTTAATCTGTTATGAAAGTTTGTTATTAATTTATTTTATACTCCGCTGTGAAAGTTCCTTGCTTTAAAAAAAAAAAAAAACGAAATTTCCAAATGTTTTAAAAATGAATTGACTGTTTTAGTAAACAAATTCGTCAGGGAAATAAATTTATGTGCAGTCAACATCATATTCCTGAACTTGCAAATAGATATGACTTCGATTAATATTCGAGGAAAAATATTTTGTCTGAGATAGCATATGATTACTTTCGTAATAATATTTTCATACTATGTTCACCGATAGCTGTCAAAATTTCTGGTATTTTAACACCACTATTTTCAAAGAAAAAAAAAAGTACTATATTCTGAAATTATGTAATAAAATAAGACAGGGATAATTATTTTCATATAGTAGTATTAAAAAACGAAAGAGTTGGAACACATTGTTTACCTCTCGCAATTTCACCTGCTTCTAGTTTAAGAAATTATGATTTTTGTTTTAGATAAAATTCCTACCTTTCTTTTCATTTTGTTTTCATTCCATTCTCTTATTTCTCTGATGCCATTAAATCAAAAATTTTCTTATGTAAATTCTACAGCTTAATTGTAAATAAAACTGTACTTTAAACAGAATATTGAATAAAAATAATAATTGTTAAATACGGATAATACGTTTCCAAAGTTTAAATGAAAAAATAAGTAATTACAAAAAATAAGTAAAGAAATAAAAAGCTTTTAAAGTTATGATGTGAAATACTCTTTAGACCTATTTCAAGAACAGTCTCATCGTAGAAAAAACATATTTGACTATCCTAAATAAACAAGTATATCAAATGAAATTATTATAGGTTTTAGGAAGTCTCTTCTAGAAAAATATGTATCAATTTATCTTCATATCTTTGATGAAGACTTACATATATGGTCGTACTGCTTTTTTTTTTTTTTTTTTTTCTAAATACTGCAAGCATTTTTAAAACATACATGTTTCAATAAAATATTCACAGGTCTCATGAAGAGGATACTGAAAATTTTTAAAACTGTATTACCAATTGCATATAAAAAAGAATCCTCGAAAGCTTTTTTTATGTGTTACGTTCATATGTCCCTACATCATAAATAAACATTTACTTGTGAGACTTAAAATAAGACAATATTTTAACACGGAGTTGTAAACAGATATAAATAATTGTCCATGAAAGTGAAAAACTATGTCAGAAGCTGGGAAGAATCACTGTTAAGCGATCAATAATAATTCATCAAAGTGTTTTAAAAATAAAGATTTTTCAACATTTTTAACTACGTCGTCAGAAAAAAATGAAAATTAAGTATCTAATAAAAGTGCAATCGATTTTAACTGTCCTTATTTTATGCTTCATATTTATTATTCCTTCAAAATAAACCCTCTAAAATTAGGATATGTATAATGTATAATGACACAGTAATTCTGGAAAGGTCATTAAATAAGTAAATTTTGATTTTTCTTTAAAAAGTACATTAAGAACTTTTTAAAAAAAAGCTAAAAATCTAAATAAATATATTTCTTTTTTTTTTGAACAAATACAACAAGTTAAAAAAAGTACAAATATATCTGTCCGTTAATTGATGTTACTATACGTTGTAATTTTTCCTAAATGACTTTTTTTAAAAATAATTATCGACTTTGACATAAACATGCGAAAACGATATTACTGAAAATGATAAAATTACTAACTTATATTTAGTTTAAAAAAAGAAAGTGAAAACAATATTTTTCTTTAATCTTTATCTGTTTAAAAATGAAAAAAATCCCCTTAGAACGTGTAAAGGGAAAAACGTAGAAACGAAGCAAAGGAAAGCAGAACATACCAAATATTTGCAAGTTTCTAAGAGGAGAAATGCTCTTTTTGTTTGCGGAAGTGATTGCAGTGATAATGGATAAGAATTCGTTGATGCGAGATGTTGTATTAATTCACTTAAAATATATATATATATATATTTTTTTTTAGTATTATTATTACTTGAATGCCCTGTTTAGAGGCTATTATTTTCAATTAGCACTAGAGAAAAAATGGCTATTTTTTTAATTTTACGCATTCCTTTTAAGATTAATTTTAAATTTAATTTTTCATTAACAAATTGTATTTTATGAAATTTTTAATAAATTACACTTACACAAAAAATTTTAATTTTTACAGGAAATTGAACGTGCTACAAAGTAACAAAGCTTAACTGCCTTCTCTTAGAAATAAGAGATGGCGATATTTGTCATTCTGGTAAAGCATTTAGCCGGTTGTAATAATTCTGGTAAAATAAACTTTTTAACCGGTTGAAATAAGTAAGAGCCCCTTTGACTTGTCAGGATGATTACAATAAATAAGCGTCTTTTGGCTTGTGGAGATGACACTTTGAAATATTTAACCGTAATGTAGCGTGTGCGCGAAAGTTTTAAATCATACATGTGTAAATAGTGTTTCAGTTAATAAATATGTTAGAAAACTAAGAACTGAGCTACAAAATAGCACCCATGGAGTGTCTGGATTCATTATGTGCTCGCTTGACCGGGATGGATTTAACGGCTGATTAATTTTTGTTTTACGAGTCATGCTTGGATGTCACTGCTCTCGCTGTGGAATCGTTTTATAATTTGTGTATTATGAACTATCCTGGTTCAACATTTTTGAAAGAATCGTCATAATTTTTTGAGCTATGCTTGAATGTTAATATCCCCGCAATGGAATTGCTTTATAATTTGTGTATTAGGAAATCATAGCTGATATAAGACTCATCCCGATTCTTAAGTTCAAGTTATTAATACAAGTGTGTCAATCCTGATTTTCCCCGACATTTGGGTATTTCAAGATTAATTCAGCGGGCTATTATCCAGTTCAAGAATAAATAAATAAATGCATTGTTTGGAAGCTAATTATTTGTGGTTAAATCTTTGAGTTAATTTGGCACCATTCATTTATCATTTTCTTTTCCTTTTTTTTAACTCATTTATCTTCACGCCATTTTTAATTTTTTCGTTTCGAAGCCCTTTTAGTGAGATGTGTTTTATATATTTTTAAGTCATTAATTACTAATAATATTACAAATCTATCAGGAATACTGAGAAACTAATTGTTTTCTATTTAGCAAATTCGTAGCAATGAATAAATTATTTAGAAGTAAAAAACTCTGACCGCGTATACGCGTTCATGACCATGAAAGGGTTAAGTGAAAGTACACTGTGGAAAAAAATATAATAAGAAAAGAAACTGTTCTCAAATATAAAATATCTACATTAATTGAATGCTTTATATAGAATTTTAGTGCTCTATAACTGAATTATTTTCGGTATTGAAATTTTGAGTTTATATTTCTATATGTATATATTTATTTTAAAGTACCTTTAAAAAGATTAGTTATAAATGTAATATTTTTGTATTTGTGTAAACGAATGTTTGTGATTTGAATAAGTATTTAAAGAAATTTTAGGTAATTTTTTGAAATATGTTGAGTTATATATGTTTCAAATTTGATATAGTAATAATTTAAATTAACAATTTAGCTCTATTTGAATTTGATTATAATTCATGAAATTTAGCTTGGTATTTAGTTTTTCAAATCCTGTAAAAAGGGGAGTAGTTAACTGGCAATTACAAGCGTTGGGTAATTGAAATTTCGCCTCCATGGCTTATTTGGGAAAGGCACAGAAAGAAAATATAATGCTTCTCGCTCAGGAAATTGGTGAGACTGTGAATGCAGATTTCAAATGATGGACCTTAAAAACTTGATTATGAAGCCTAAAAACTATTGTGAAGATGTTTTTGAAGAAGTGTTGTCAGTTACAATTGTGGACCGGAAATCGAGGATGGTTAAAGAAAAGAATGACAGAGTTTTAGAAATGGAAAGGCTTAGATTACAACTCGAAGCACAGAAATCTGGTTCTTAAACCGAACTTAATAAGGTTAATGTAGAAACAGAACGATGTAATTTTGAACTAAGGAAACTTCTAATTTTTAATTCCAAGGAAGATGATATAGGATTATTTTTGAATCTGTTTGAAGGACAATTGAAAATTTTAAGGTACCTGATTCTAAATGGGTTGCTTACTTGGTTGGTGTCTTGCCAACAGGTGTAGCTAAACTTATAGCTAGAGAAACAGATGAACAAGCTCAAAATTATGAACGTATAAAAAAGATGTTACTAAAACGATTTGATAAATTCATGTAATCATTTTTCCAGCATAGGAAATCGTCCGAGAATACGTGACGAGATTACTATTTTGAGTTAAGGACATACTTTAAAAGTTGGATTTCAGAGTTAGGTATTAATAATTTTATTGTATGCTTTAAAAAATTTCGATATCGCGTTTTCACCTGATTTAGAGGTTTTAAGTCTTCTGGGTCAAAAAAATATATTTTGACATTTGATCAATGTGTATCTGTGTGCATATATATATGTGTGGGGAAACATTTGATATCGTATCTCAAAAATTAAAAATGAAAATAACAGATAGTATAACGAAACTTCATAATTAAGACATGTCTGGTATACAGGTTATTTTACCAAATTTTGATGAAATCTGGAAAGATGTAAGTGGGACAGTGTATACTCAAAAACGGCTGTAATGGTTTGTTGCACTATAAACCTTTTTTTGGATATCCTTTCGCATGTATTAGTTATCTACTTTAATAATATTGATAGGCATTATGAATAAGTAGGTCAATTTTAGGTCTCGTAGGTGGGTTTCTTAAAAAACGGCAGTGCGTATTTTATTCAAATATGTCATGTTAACCCCCTTTTAGCTATCCTTTTGAATGTTCAAAGTTTTGGTGAAAAGCAGAATTGAGACCGAAAGTCTGTATTTCAAAATCGGTTCTAACGATTTCATTTAAATTTGCTATATAAATCACTTTTAATTGTCCTTTTGCACGCATTGTTTTTTACAAGAAAAATAAATGCCATCCTAATTAAGTAGTTCAGTTTTAGATCTCAGAAATCAGTATTTCTAGAAACGATTCTATCGAATTTCTTTAAACTCGTGATATAAACTCTCTTTTATATGACTTTAGAACGTCTGTGTTAGTTTTCTACTACATGAAAACTCTTAGACATCTGATCGGTTACGTGATTTTTGTATTGTATAACCACACTATTTCTAAAACGAGTTTATAGTAGGTGCAGTAGTGGTTAATGGAAATCATGTGATTGTGACCAACTATATATATATATATATATAATGTAGTAAGTTTTCTACGGCTTTGAAAAAATCCCTAAATATTTAGTTTTAAAAGTAAGGGTCAGTCTAAAAATATATTATCCTTTAAATATTATTAAATCTTTAAAGTGCTTTAATTATTTTTATTTTAATAATAGGTATACGTACTTTCACACCTTCATATCAACGAAACACCTAAATCTCATACTATTAAGTGAGCAATATTTGTATATATATTTCACTGTTCTCGAAAACGGTAGCTCGGACAGTCACGAGATTTAACACAAAGGTGCCCCCCGAAGGATCATTGTGCACATCGAAGTCAGAATTTCGAATTTCTGTTTAGTTTTCTTTTAATTAATAAAAATATGAAAATAATAAGCTAATAATAGCAAAAAATTAGCCATTTAAATTTAATCCATAATTTAATTGTTGCCAAAAAAAATAAAAATAAAATAAAAATAAAATAAAAATACGAGTTTTTTTTTTTTTTTTTTTTTCAACGGGAAAATAAATACATTTATCTAAACATGAACAATACTACACACTACTGATTGCAGAGCTTCCAAATTTGGCATATAGGTACCTGGGACCCTGCAGGTGTGCACCTCATCGAGATTTTTTCGAATTTCGAATTTGAATTTTTTAAATTAATGTTTGTTCGATTTTAAACATTGTCTCTTATGTTTCATTTTTCATGAATTTATTCTTCGATTGTAATCGTCTGCGTATCTTAGCAACGGCTATATTATGCAATTTATTTTTTATTTAATACATTTATTTGAGGGCGAATCTTTTTTCTCTTTTTAATTTATTATATTTATTGAAAATAAAATGGTAATTCAGTAGAAAAAATTAAATATGTTAAATTTAAAATTTAAAAACGTATATATAACAGTTATGTTTATGTATAATTTTTGTAGTATAACAACAATTATTTTTCATTTGTTAATTTAATTTCCGTAAAAGTTTTTTTTTCTAATTTATAGTATTTGTCAGGAAATAATGGTAGTATATAGTAGAAAGGATTAAACTGATTGGAATTTATTTGTTTTTTATGTATTTAATTCATTCTAAAAGAAAATCTACTTTTTATTTTATTTCATTATATTGGTCGGAATCAAATTGTAATACAGTGTAAATAGCATGAGCAATAAAATACTTGGTTCAAAAACTAAAATATTTAATAGACGCTGAGATACAGTTATCTTTAAAATCGTAGTTCTTAAATAATGGCAGACCCACCTATCGTCAATAAATACCCATATTGAAATACATTTAGGAAAGAGATTTCTGCAGGCAGTGGGGACCTGCTCCCGATACAGTGCGGGCAGAGAAAGAGCTGCCGTAATCAGCGAGTACCCGATGCGAGGTCTAGAGCGATTCCAATGTAATTATTTTAGTTTTTATTTATAATGTGATGTGAAAAATAAATAATGATCCAATTCTTTTGGAGATTCATTTAAATATAGTGACCAGCGAAGCGGGCGTAGCCTGCTAGTTACTCTAAAATACATAAGACACTTATTTTTTAAACTAACTCAATTATGTATGTAGATTTATAAATCCATGTATTGAATTTTTCTTCGACTTCATTTTTTTTTCTATAATTTTTGTTTCTATTTGTATTCTATTTGTATTCTATAATTTTTAATTTGTAGTACGAATGTACTTTCTTAAAGCTATTTTTTTCCCATATATCTCATATTACATTAAATTTTAATTAGATAATTTAAAAATATATCAATAACCATTAATTTTTTTAAACTTTAGTGAAGAAATATATTTTTATCTTTTTAAAATATAAAAATCGAAATAGTACGCGTATCTTATTGGTATTGCGAAAAATCATTTTTTTCCTAACACAACATTTCTCAGAATTTACAAAAAATAATAAAACGCTTTTGTCGTTGTAGCAAATAGGGATGTTCCGTGAATACAATAACTCTTAGAAACAAATTATTTAGCTGTTTCTTTTTTAAAAAACGGAAATTATTCATTTGAAGCATGAATATTTTGGATTTCATTTAGAAAATTAAGCTATATTTAAAGTTTAAATATGTAAAAAAAAAACTAGTTGGCATAGGTGGACACTGCTCAGTTCCCCATCATATGTATGTTCTCATAAACTTCTCGTAGAGGACATATTATATTCCTGTTAAGAGAAATGAATTTGATCAAACGCTTAACACAGTGACAGGACGAAATCCTCGCCTAATAGGCTACCAACCATTCAGTTCGATATATTTATCTTATACTAATCTAATAATTTATTTTATTGGAATCGATTTCGTAGTTTATTTTCATGCTACTATTTCCAATGCAACAATCCCAAAAATGCATATTTATATGAAATATCGCCCCATTTTGCTATGTTGATAAAATCTTAAATTTCGAATAACTTACGAAATTTTCCTATTAGAATATTTGTAGTCAATCATGTTCATACAAGTATCCTAAATGTTATTTTGAAATTGTCTGATACATTTATGATCCTCAAAATGGACATTTATGCTCGATTTTGCCTTATTCTGCCATTTTAAGTAAATCGTAAATTCCAAATAACTTACGAATTTTTTAAATTGGAAAATTCATTCTCTGTGGTATTCATGTCAGTATCCTAAATAATATTTCAAAAGTGGTCTGACATCTTTATGATGAAAATATCCCTCAAAATTGACGTTTGTGTAAAATTTTGCCCTATTCTGTTATGATAAGAAATTCGTAAAATTCTAATAACTTACGAAATTTTTATATTGGAAAATTCATAGTCAATAATATTCATGCCAGTATCCATAATAATATTTCTAAAGTAGTCTGACATGTTTACGATGAAAATATCCCTAAAAATTGACATTTATGTGAAATTTTGTCCTATTCTGCCATGTTAAGAAATATCCAATAACTTGTGAAATTTTTAAAGTAGTATGTTTATAGTAACTGATGTTCATTCCAGCATCAAAACTGATATTTTAAAACTGGTCTGATATTTTTACAGCAAACACTTTTCATTTAATGCAAGTTTAAGTGAAATTTTGCCCTATTCTCCCATGTTAGGAAAATCGTAAATTTCAAATAACTTACGAAGTTTTTTAATTCGAATGCTGCAAATAAATAGGGTTCTTGCCAGTGTCGTATTTTAAAACTGATTTGACCTCTCTGCGACATTTTTTTCTTGAGATATCGTGTACACAGACTAACATACTAACGGACTAACAGACACCCTACAGACGGACACCATACAAATTTTGTCATTTTCGGATTCCTCACACCTTAAAACGTGTAAAAAAGTAAAAAAAACGAGGTCGAAAATTTTCACGATTATCTATGTTCCCCATACCTATTATAGTATTATGGGGAACTAAAAGGAAATATGACTGCATTTTAATTAATATTTTCCTTTGTCATGTTTGATGCGTAGAGCTTTCAAAATTAGTTAAATAAGTTCATTTTATGTATAGAAAAAAACTATAAATCTTATTAATAAGTACAAATCTTTGAAAAAGACTATAAAATGCAATGAACTCGCAACAATTGTTTCTGGTCGAAAGAACAGACAACCCTTCGTCATCCAGCAAAGTAAGCACGAGTGCTGTAATCAAAGCGGCAGCGCACCAAGTGCTGCAATCAAAATTGCACGAGTGCGCTGCCGCTTTGGTTGCAGCACGAGTGTTTTCTTTGTTCGCCTAAAGAAGGGTCGTGTGTTCTTTCGACGCGAAACAATTGTTGGGAGTTTTTATAGTGTTTTTCAAGCATTTGTACTTATTACGCTAAAACGCCAGTTCTGTGGTGCTTTCTTATTGTAAACCTTACTATCCTATACATTGTTTTCCGTTACATTAAGCAGATTTTACAGATATACAGCAAAAAAGGATAAAACTAAATAATAAAGCATTCGTTTTATCATTATATAGTCCAAGCGGCGGCTGCAAAAAATTGACTTGAGAAGGTATGAAGCTAATTATTTTTCTATAGATAGAATTCATTGTTACAATGAAAATCTGATAGGGTTGCCTGGTCAAAGCCGTCAAGTTTAATAGAAACAACCTCACTTCCGGTCACAATTTAAACGATTTTCGGACCCCAAAAGGTATGAAGATGAAACCGGTGCTAAAATGTAGAGATTAATATGCTCTTTAAAATGGCATAGGGTTGCCTGGTCAAAACCGTCAAGTTTCAGAGGTTGCCTGGATAATAAGGGTCAAATTTAAGCGATTTTCGGACCCCAAAAGGTATGAAGATGAAACCGGTGCTAAAATGTAGAGATTAATATGCTCTTTAAAATGGCATAGGGTTGCCTGGTCAAAGCCGTCAAGTTTCAGAGGTTGCCACGAAAATAGGGGACGTATTTTACGATTTATTTACTCAAGTAAAAAATGATTTACCCAAATGTAAAGATGAAACCGGTGCTAAAATGTAGAAATTAATATGCTCTTTAAAATGGCATAGGGTTGCCTGGTCAAAGCCGTCAATTTTCAGAGGTTGCCACGAACATAGGGGACGTATTTTACGATTTATTTACCCAAGTAAAAAATGATTTACCCAAATGTAAAGATGAAACCGGTGCTAAAATGTAGAGAATAATATGGTCTTTAAAATGGCATAGGGTTGCCTGGTCAAAACCGTCAAGACCCGGAGGTTGCCTCGAAAATAGGTCAAATCTGTCAAGGAAAGCAGTGAACCACAAAAAAATTGGCGAGTTTTGAAGATTTCTTAACGAAGTGTAAAAAAATACGAATAGCATTAACAAATAAAATGAATAAGGATGAAATTATATGAATATTTGAAAGGTGTAGCTGGTTCCAGAATGTACAGCGTAGGAGTTATTTTAAAATGGCATATATTTGCCAGGTAAAATTCGTAAAGAAATAGCGGTCAGTCTCCAAAAAGCTAACGGATATTAAAGGTGTTTAACACAAAGTGAAACACACATGAAGACTATTTAAAAAAGGTTAAATACGAAATGATTAATATTTAAAAGATGAAATTGCGAGCTAAATGTAGAATATACAACACTTTTCAATTTGCTTACGATTGTGCTTCAAACCTGTCAAGGTAGAGCGGACAGCTTAGAAAAGGAAGCGAATTCCAGTATTCGTTTATTTTATTTGTTTAATGATATAAGAGATTTTAAAGTATAAAGAAAATTAAATTATTATGCGTGACCATTCTTTTTCTAATCTGTATAAAACTAATTTCAGCTCACGAGCTCGTTTTTTCCGCATTTTTCAATACTTAAAATATTCAAATTGTGTCAAAATATTGAGAAGATAAATTCCCTGAAGAAATGTATGCGGCTGCTTTGTAGAATTTTATACGAATATTTTGGTTTGTGCCGATTTTGTTATATTAAAAATTTGTCAATTTTAGAAAATTTTCTCAATAATTTTTTTTATATCGAATTAAAAATAATCAATAATGCCTTCTGAAAATTAATTATGGGTACAAATAAGGCGAAAAACATTTAAAAAAAATTGATAAATTTTTCGCGTTTCTTAATAACCATGAATTAATTTATGAAATTGAAATTTGTAAATCTTGCTGCAAATCTGAAATAAGAGGTTTTTTTTTTCATATTGTTTAATTATTTATTGTGTATACTAACACAATTTTTTATTATGAGTTTCTTGGGCATTATTATATTAATTTCTGTTAACTTTTGCGGGCGTATTTTCTTATCTGTATCGCATGCTTCATTTTTAATTTTTACTATTAATTCGTTGTTTTTATGGGAAAGTTTAGAACAGTTTCATTACAGATTATTTATTTATTTTTTTTCTTTTTTTAAATACTTTTTATATTTTTTCTTCACATTCGATAAAAAACCTTTCAAAATTAGCTTTTTTATTTATTTATTTATCTATTTATTTTTTTTTTCGAGACAACCACTATTTCTCGAGATTTTTACCTGGCAACCCTATGATACTCTAAAGAGAATATTATTCTCTATATTTTATAAACGGTTTCATTTTTAAATATGTTAGGGTAAAAAGACCGCTAAAATTCGCCCTCACCACACACACACTTTTCGTGGCAACCTCTTTTCTTGGCAGTTTTGACCAGGCAACCCTATGCCATTTTAAAGACCATATTATTCTCTACATTTTAGCACCGGTTTCATCTTTACATTTGGGTAAATCATTTTTTACTTGGGTAAATAAATCGTAAAATACGTCCCCTATGTTCGTGGCAACCTCTGAAAATTGACGGCTTTGACCAGGCAACCCTATGCCATTTTAAAGAGCATATTAATCTCTACATTTTAGCACCGGTTTCATCTTCATACCTTTTGGGGTCCGAAAATCGCTTAAATTTGACCCCTATTATCCAGGCAACCTCTGAAACTTGACGGTTTTGACCAGGCAACCCTATGCCATTTTAAAGAGCATATTAATCTCTACATTTTAGCACCGGTTTCATCTTCATACCTTTTGGGGTCCGAAAATCGTTTAAATTGTGACCGGAAGTGAGGTTGTTTCTCTTAAACTTGACGGCTTTGACCAGGCAACCCTATCAGATTTTCATTGTAACAATGAATTCTATCTATAGAAAAATAATTAGCTTCATACCTTCTCAAGTCAATTTTTTGCAGCCGCCGCTTGGACTAATAGTATCTAGTTTACCAGGCGTTGCCTGTCTTGAGATAGCACTTGTAGAATTTCCGAAACAAAAAAAGAACTAAGAAAAGAAGGTGAGAAATGGAATAAATATTAAATTAAATGAAAAGATCTTCTAACTTTATGGTACAGCAACGAATAAATTTGAGTACATGGATTCCGAACTCAACCCAGGAGCTCAATGAACCATATTGACTGATCTTTAAAACTACAGTGTAAACAATACATTTTTACATTCTTCAGGAAGGCACATAAAAATAAAGATTTTTCGAAGTTCCTACATCGGAACACACACCATTGACGACACATTGAGCGTTAGATAAATACAACAGTATGGCGCCTTTCATCAGATTTAATTCGAAGATGACTTATCTCTTCTGTTTTTTCTTGTCTTCTAGGCCCTGTCTGTTGAGCATCTACGCAATCATTTCCTTATCTCTGCCCTTCTCTTTTTTTCTAGCTACTTCCTGAGCATATTCCTGACGCATGGCTTGTGCATGTACTTCATGATATTCTGTCTTCCAGCTGCTGTCCATATTCTTAATGAGTTCTTTATTATCTCTTCTTTGATGTTGACCAATACGCCTTGTTTGGATTTCTTTTTAAATTAACCTAAAGTGTGGCTGTTGGAAAAATTATATGTTCTTGCTTTCTTTGAATTATGCAGATATTTATGCAACAAAAATGTTGCAGCAGAAATCAACCGGAATTCGCGAAAATGAAATTTCTCTTCCCCAAATGCATTGCTTCATGACATTTTTAATTATTTTTATGAAAGTTATGTTTTATTGTCTACGCTCTATACAACCAAATCGTACTAAAATTTATTTAGTCTATACATATAAAAGAGTACTTTCACTCACTCACTAACTCATCAACGCACAGCAAAATCTACTAGAGCCACTGACTCGAAACTGGGTCAGATTATAGAACATATAGTGTAAGCACCCCCTAAGAAGCGATTTTGCGAAATTCGCCCCCGCTAGGGGGCGTAGGGGGCAAAATGTGATTTCACAAAAACCTTCATATCTCAAAGAAAAAAACAGATATCCGTAAATTTTTTGCTTTAAAATATAGCTAATTTAATTATCTAAAAACCAATTTCTCGAATTTTAGAAGTTCGGTCCCCAAGGGGGGAAAGGGGGAACAAAACGTGATTTCACATGCGCAAAACGTGGTTTCACATAATCCTATATATCTCAAACAAAAAAACAGATATCTGTAAAATTTTTGCTCTAATATATAGCTAATACAAATACCTAAAAACTAATTTCTGGAATTTTCCAAATTCAGCCCCCAAGAGGGGAGGTGAGGGGGAAAAACGTGATTTGAAATAATCCTTTATATTGGAAACAGAAAAAAATATGTGTAAGATATTTTTGCTCTAAAATATAGCTCCCATAAATACATAAAAACTAATTTCTTTAATTTTAGAAATTCGTCCCAGGTGGGACGTGAAAGGGGGGCTATGGAGTAAAAAAATAGAAATATAGTTAGACCGTTCAAAATTGGTACAGATAGGTTTTAGAGATCTGCAAGTCAAATGAGGATATTTTTGAAAGTGTAAAGTTATTAGGAGGGTCAGAAAGGTGTGTGGAGGTAGGGGGGCGGAGGGGCAAAAAAATAAAAATAGAGTTAGACCGTTCAAAATTGGTACATAAAGGTTTTTGATACCTACAAATCGATTGCGGATATTTTCGAATTTGTAAAGTTATTAGGAGGGGCGGGAGGAGGGGACGGAGGGGGCAAAAAATAAAAATAGAGTTAGGTCGTTCAAAATTGGTACATAGAGGTTTTTGATACTTACAAATCGATTGCGGATTTTTTGAATTTGTAAAGTTATTAAATTGGTACATGGAGGTTTTTGATACCTACAAATCGATTACGTATATTTTCGAATTTGTAAAATTATTAGGATAGACGGGAAGGGGAGGTGAAAGGGAAAAACTATATAAATAAGAGTTAGATCGCTGAAAATTATTGTTGTTAGGTTTTGAGGCCCGATAAATCAATTGCGAATATTTTCGAAAGTGCAGAATTATTACGAAGGGCGGGAAGGGATCAGGCGCAGGGTTAAAAATAAAGAAATTCAGATAAAATGTTGGAAATTAGTCTTATTAGGTTTAAAAGCCCGAAAGAACGACTGCGAGTATTTTTTAAAGTCTAAAATAATTAGGAGGGGCGGGAACGGTAGGTAAAGGAGCATGCGAGCCTTGCGCGCCTGTATGCGCTGCCGCAGGCACTGGTGGCCCAAACCCATTATTCCACTGATAGAAGAATTTTTTTTTAATGTTTTTTCCTTACGATAATATAGTGATTCATTAAGAGAGTTGAACATAAATGCGCGCGCGCAGCGCACAATTGCCTTCGCTGCCAAGAACAGTGGGGACCCGTTGCGACATTTTTTCCAATCACATTTTTCTCTGTCTTTTTTTTTTTTTATTTCGCAAGATAAAAATTGATTTGATTTTGAGAATTCATTAACTATAGTGATTCATTTAAAAATAGTGACCAGCGAAGCGGGCGTAGCTTGCTAGTTATAAATAATTTGTAAAAAAAAAATTTATTTTATTACTTTCTTCTATATTGAATAGACGAAAGTATTGCATTCGAAAAATTTTCGACTTCCAGTTTTCGGTGGATTTACACATTTTGAGAGATCCAGAACACGATTTGACTATTTTTTGAAAAATGTATGTCTGTGTGTGTGTATGACACAAAAATTTTGGGCGATTGTATATCAGGAACTACTGCACAGAATTGCATATAATTTTATATGTAGATTCACTTTGACCTAAATGAATGTCTGTCAACTTTTGATGTTAACTGAACAACAGATGACGCTTCTGTGCAGCGATTTCCGCAATTTAGGGCAGACTATATCTCAGGAATTACTGTACAAAAATGCATATAAAGTCATATATAGATGCAACTTCGTATAAGTTAGTGCCTATCAACATTTCATGTCAACAGCTCAATAGGAGGCGCTGCTTTGCAGTGATTTCCACAATTTAAGGTTAAGTTATATCTCAGGAACTACATCACAAAAATACATATAAATTGATGTATGGATACAATTTGATATAAGTTAGTGCCAATCAACTTTTCGTGTTAACTAGTGAACAGGTGGCTCTGCTCTGCAACGATTTTCATAATTTAAGGAAGGGTTATATCTCAGGAATTGCTGCGCAAAATAGCACAAAAATTTATAAGTGGAGCATCTTAACATAAGATACTGGGAATCAACTTTTTATACTAATTGCTCAACAGGTAGCGCTCCTATACAGCAATTTTCTCAGATTAAGGGAAGGCTATATTTCAGGTTCTAATGCGTATAATCAAATGACACTTGATATGTGAGAAAGACATTATGCCGATTCAGTTTGGATATATATATATATACCAATAGGTTGCGAGTTTTTCCCGAAAACGGGAATGCTATATTTCAATTTCTATGGCATTTACCTGTACGAAACTTGATACATGAGATAACCATTATGAAAACGCATTTTTAAGATGTTATTTTTAGACAATAAAACTGCGTTTATTTGGATATTTAGTGTTAGTTTTATCTAAGATGAAAATCACCTGCATTCACCATGGTAGGTAATTTTAATAAATAATAGTTTTTGTAAAATATTTGAACTGAGTAAATTTATATAGGAAAGCATAGAGGAAAGTCTTGTGGTGGCCACAACATACTAATTTTGTTTTGGACTTGTTAGATCAACTGTTTTCTAAATACAATTAATTTAAAAGAAAAGAAAAATCATTTTTTGTACCAGCCTTTATATATCATTTAAAAGCTTGTGTTATAAGCTTTTTAATGACACCAATCTAATTTCTCTAAGTTAATTGGGGAACAAAATATGGGAAAAACTTACGTTGTGTTAGTATGAAAATACTGATTTAGTGTTGCATATTTATTTATAACTCAGCATCCCATCACTGCCCCATGTTAAATTTGCAATAGTTAGAGATAATAAATGTAATAATAACACATAATTTTTAAAAGAAAATTAAATGTGTACTTTTTGAGATATTGGAGGTCAAGGGTCAAAATGTTTTACCTTAAAGTGAAAAAAATTAAAAATGTATGCTTGTGATATGCCATTTGAAAGCCTGTATTATAAGCTTTCTAATTATACCGGTCATTTCTCTAAGTTAATTATGAAAAAAAAATATGGGTACATTTGTATTAGAAGCATTTCGTAAATTTGCATTTTTTACCCATTTTTGCAGCCCCATCAAAAACTAAAACAGTTAGGGACTAATTAATTGGTATACATTCACTTCTTCATAGAACAAATAAATACGCTCAATTTCATAAAAATCTGAGGGAATCAAGTTAAAAATCCTGTTTTTTTTTTTTTTTTTTTTTTTTTTGTGTGTGTGTGTTTATTGGACATGGAATGACTCATATAAAAGGTAAGAGTATGCAGTATTAACGAAAGAAAAGTATAAATTGTTAATTAATCTTAATCTGTCTGCCAAGCAAAAAAGAAAACAAAGTAAACAAAGTGATTTTAATTTTAATTTTATTTATTTATTTCTTTTAGTCTGATTTTACTATAAAAATTTTCAAAATAAAAATAAGAATACTTTTTCACCCCTTAAATTTGAAAACAACACCATAAGAATATCATAATAGAATACGTTTTCTAAAAACCGACTTTTAATACGACAAATATATTAGACATTTTATTAAATAAAACAGTTTGTTAAAAATTCTGAGAAAAGTAATTTTCAAAATAAAATATGTCTTTAACAGCTATGTTTATTAAAAAATAAAATATTAGTTTATGTAGTCTTTGCAAATATTCATTCATAAGTTTTTGAAATTTAAACTGTAACTACAAATAAAAAAATAATCATAAGCGGTGAAACCATTGAATGTTGAAAAGTACACATACCGTGAGAAATATGTTTATTCTTAAAGACTATAAAACAGAAATTAACAATTCCTTAAATTTGAAAATAGCTTTACATAACGTATATGTGTCCATTAAGGAATTAAAATTTAGAGCTTAATGCCCTGGCCATCAACACTACAATTTTAATGGCGTTTTCCTAGTGCATGAAACGGGTTTCAGCAACCTTTAAAGCCGAGCACGTGATATATATTCTGAAATGCGACGAGAAGATTTGCTCGTACAGTTTTGAATATTTGGAATGTATTCTATTTTTGGTGAAAGTAGGAGTTGAAATAGTTTCATGGGATATAAAGCTAAATTCTTTGAAATAATGAGTATTTTTCTAAATAAATAATATGGTACAAGAGTGTTTAATATTAAAAAAAAATATTGCTATAAACACAACGTGAAGTTTTATAAATAAGTATAATAATAATTAAAACCCAATATTTTGAGTATTTGTCCAAACTCCTGAATTGAGTTTTTTTTTACTTTCTGTTACCCATAAGGTACAAAAAGTATTGTTTTTGGGTAAAATTTTCGAAGGTGAGATTTTGTTATATTTACACGTTTTGAGGTCTCCTGAATACGAAAATCATGTTTTTAGCGGTTGGTCTGTGTGTCTGTCTGTGTGTATGTGTCTCTGTGTGTGTCTGTCTGTTATCAGCATATCTCAAAAACAAATTATGGCAAAAAGTTCAAACTTGATATTCTAAATGTGTCTCATATAAGGGTGCTACACTAAACTTTTCGTTAAGATCAAGCAAATGGTTCGTGTACAGGGACATTCAAAAGTATTCAAATTAGGGATGGACCGGATATGGATTTTACCGGATAACAGGATACGGATATACGGCATTCCGGATATTTTTTTTATTTACCGGATCCGGATATCCGGCAGTCCCCTTTCCCAGTACACATGAAAATTTCAGTTTTTTAAGAGCACACAATAGTTAAAAACAGGTATTTGCATTTGGTATTTATGCAACTGGATTCCATTCACATACATAAAAATGTCAGTACCATTGGGATAATAAGCCATAATAATTTTATTTTATTTTATTTTTTAATATCAATTCTTATGCTTATGAGTCACTTTTGACAGTTAAGTTAGCAGAACATAATGTGTAATGTTGTCTGAACTACGTGCTTTGTCTGCGTTGCTATGCATATAATTGACAAAACTTACTTAAATAATCTTGTGTGTCACACACACGACTTTCTCTTATGCAGAATTTTAATATTATTATAAATACAGATTGGAGATTAGGGGGGTAAGAAAACGAGTACTGTTGTGTAAACCTATGTTAAAACAATTCAAATTAGTCTTCGGAACAGATTTATTTAAGAAATAATTTGTGAGGGGGGGGACCCTCCCTCAAACCTCCGTTTCGTTATTATACAATACATTTATATAGATTCCAAGTCTGTTATTAAGTTCAAAAGTTCATTTAAAGTTATTCAGACAACTTTCACACGCAACATTTCTTAAAAATTATCAATTTCGATCAATTTTTTTCTACTAACAAATATATTAACTTCAAAATACAACACTTTTAAAAATTACTTGCTTATTAAAAACTGTTGTTACTTGTTTTGTTGTTGTTTAAAAATTACTTGTTTATTAAAAATTACTTACCTAAAATTACTTGTTTTTAATTTAAGTGACACAGGCAAAGATAAGTGTTAAAACTTTACTTTGGTATTTAGGAAGCCTCAAAACATTTAAATATAAAAAACCCAAGCAATGAATATTTAGCTTAAAAAAATACATTATTAACCATATAGTTAGCTTGTAGAATTAATTTTAATTCTTAGGCAACTTTCCTGGACATGGTAACAATAACAATAAAAAACTAGTATGTTGTGGCCACCACATGACTTTCTTCTACATTTTCCTATGCAAATTCACTCAGTAAAAATAATTTATTAAAATTATGATTTAAAAAAATTATCTTCCATGATAATGCAGACGATTTCCATATTAGAGAAGTAGTATAACCCTAAATACCCAATAAAAAGTTAATTTTATTGTCAATATTACATTATTATTATTATTATTATTATTATTATTATTATTTTATTTTATTTATTTATTTTTTTTTTTTTTTAATCGATAATTTTATTTTAGTTTATCGCAGATCGATGGTTCAACCATTCGTTGTAAAGGTATTGGGGAGCTCTTTTGAAAGATACCCATCATGAAAATTTACTCCCCTCGAGGGGGGACTTTCCCCCCAGGGGGTGGAGGCGAAGCTCCTACACATACACAAATTTATTCCCAGTTGACTATCTCTGTTATAAATAATTTTTGTAAATTCCATAATGATTATTAAAAAATAATTATCTTTATGCACATTTATACAAAATTTTGTCCTATACCACCCTGTTAAAAATTTAGAAAAAGCGGGATGTCAACGCAACCTGTAAAACAGTTTTTACCAAAAGTTGATATTCACTAATTTATGTCAAGGTGCAACTACACACCAATTTGTATGAAATTCTGTGCCGTAGTTCCTGAGATACAGTTGCCACAAAATTTTGTCACACACACATATAGACAGACATTTCCTAAACATGGTCAAATCGTGTTCTACAACTCTCAAAACGTGTAAATCCATCAAAAACCCGAGGTCGAAAATTTTTACGAATCCAATACTTTCTTCTATTGACTATAGAAGAAAGTAACAATATTATAGTTTAAACATTGGCAGCCCTGTATATCTTCTGAAGATTATATGAACGCCACATGGTGCACATAAGTATAATCCGATATTAATAACAGACGTCACAACCTGAAATACACTTCCTTCTATTTTCAATTATTCTCGTACTATAATCTAGTTCTTTTGTGTAGCTCTGTAAACGAACAGTGAATGATTTCCCTACCATATTCAGTATGAAACATGTTTTTACATATATAAAAAATATAAATTCGTTTCATTTGGTTTAGTGCAGTTTACAGTTGTTAAACTCTACTTACCTACAATTTTCCCCATAGATGTAATATATTTGAATTATCTTGGGTGTCCCTGTATACGAATCATTTGCTTAAACTCCACGAAAAGTTTAGTGTAGCATCCCTATATGAAACATAGTTAGAATACCAAGTTTGAACTTTCTGCTATTATTTTTTCTTCAGGTATGCTAATAACAGACACACGCACAGACACACAGACACACCGCTAAAAATATTGTTTTTGGATTCAGGGGACCTCAAATCGAGTAAACATAACAAAAACTCGATTTCAAAAATTTGACCCAAAAACAGTACTTCTCTACCATTTACATGGGTAAAAGAGAGTAAAACTAGTATGTTGTGGCCACCACAAGACTTTCTTCTGTATTTTCCTATAAAAAGTCACTCAGTTCAAATAAATTACAATAACTATTATTTATTAAAATTATCTACCATGATGAATGCACGCGATTTTCATCTTAGAGAAAACTAACAGTAAATATCCAAAGAAACACATATTAACTAACATCTTAAAAATTGCGTTTTCATAATGGTTATCTCATGTATCAAGTTTCGTATAGTTAAATGTCATAGAAGTTGAAATATGGCATTCCCATTCTCAGGAAAAACTGCACTATAGCAGTTCAACATATTGGTAGATATACATCCAGATTGAATCGGCATAATGTCTTATAATGGCTTTCTCACATATAAAGTATACAAGTATTGTTTGATTATACGTATTACAACCTGAAATATAATCTTCCCTTAAGCTGAGGAAATCACTGTATAGAAACGCCACCTGAAAGCAATTAGTACCAAAAGTTGATACGCAATAACCTATATCAAGTTGCATCCACATATTAATTTTTAAACAATTTTGCGCAGTAGTTCCTGAGGTATAACCCTTCCTTAAACTCTGAAAATCGCTGCACAGTAGCACCAACTGTTGACTACTTACCCTAAAAATTGGTAAGCACTAACATATGTCAAGATACATCTACATATACATTTATATGCAGTAGTACCTAAGATATAGCCTTTTCTTAAACTGTGGAAATCGCTGCATAGCAGAGCCACCTGTTGTGTGGTTGCCACCAGAAGTTTATAGGTCCTTACTTATATCATGTTGCATCTATATATGAAATTATATGTATTTTTGTGCAGTAGTTCCTGAGATATAGCCTTACTTTAAATTGTAGAAATAACTGAATACTAGCCCCACCTATTGAGCTGTTAACACCAAAAGTTGATAGGCACTCTAATTTATATCAAGTTGCATCAATATATGACTTTATATGCAATTTTGTGCAGTAGTTCCTGAGGTATAGCCTTCCTTCAAATTGTGGATATTGCTGCATAGCAGCACCACCTGTTGATCGGTTCACACCAACTGTTGATAGGCACTAATTTAGGTCATGGTGCATTTACAAATAAAATTATTTGTAATTCTGTGCAATAGTTCCTGAGATACAATCGCCACAAAATGTTTGGCACGCACACACACAGACACTTTCTAAAAAAGTTCAAATCGTGTTCTGGAACTCTCAAAACGTATAAATTCACCAAAAAACGAAAGTCGAAAATATTTACGTATCCAATACTTTCTTCTGTTGAATACAGAAGGAAGTACTTTCTTCTACAGAACACAGAAGAAAGTAAATAACAAAAGTTATGCAAAAGAAAACTACTGAAAAGTCATTATATATGTATTTTTTTACTTTCTTCTATATTCAATAGAAGAAAGTATTGGATTCGTAAAAGTTTTCAACTTCCGGTTTTAGAAGGATTTACACGTTTTAAGGGATCTAGAACGCGATTTTACCATTTTTAGAAAATGCTTGTCTGTCCGTCTGTCTGTCGGTCTGTGAGTGTGTGGTAAAAATTTTGTTTCAACTGTATCTCTTAAGCTACTGCTCAGAATTGTATATAAATTTATATGTACATGCAACTTCGTCTAAACTAGTGCCTATCAACTTTTGGTGTCAAACGCTCAACAGGTGGCGCTGCTATACAGCGATTTCCGCAATTTATGGGGAGGCTATGTATCATGTTCTTCTGCGTACAATCGAACAAAATTTTATGTATTAGAAGGTCATTATAAGCCATTATGCTGATTTAATTTGAATGCTTATCGGCCGACAGGTGGCGCTGCTAAACAGCGATTTCCGCAATTTAAGGAAAGGCTATACCTCAGGTACTACTGCACAGAATTGCATATAAATTTATATGTAGAGGCACCTTGACATAAATTAGTACCTGTCAACTTTTAATTTGAACTGCTCAACAGGTGGCGCTACTACACAGCGATTTCTGGAAAAAACTATATTTCAGGTTCTATTGTGTATAATCAAACAAAACTCGATATGTGAGAAGGCCATTATGAGGCATTATGCTAATTCAAGTTGGAAGCTTATAGACCAATAGATGGCGCTGCTATACTGGAAATTTTCTTGATAACGGCAGTGCTATATCTCAACTTGTAGGGCATATAACTGTACGAAACTTGATAATCGAAATAACCATTATAAAAACGCATTTTTTAAGATGTTATTTTTAGACAATAAAACTGTCTTTCTTTGGATATTGAGTGTTAGCTTTCTCTAACAAGGAAATTCTTTCAAGTGATAATCACCCATTTCCTTCAAAAAATTACAGAATATAGTTTATGTTGCACTTAATTCACTGGTAAAAAAATTAGCTGTTGAATCGCAACAGGAAAGCCGCAAAAAATTATTAAACTTTACGCTTTAAACGCCAAATATGAAAAAAGTCATCGCCAAATCACATTAACCTTCCTTAAATGATGCCAAAGAGCTTAAGTATAGTAGGGTAGTATTTTCTATCGCTCTAGGGGTTACTGAAGCAAGGAAGCCATCCCCTCCGCGGAGGATAAAAATTAAGATGTCATGTCTCCGGAACATCTGTAAGTGTGAATATAAGGCAGTCTTTAATTTCCCACTGCGTAGCTACAGTGCGACGTTAAAGCCCACCAACACTCAAGATATTTTCTGAAATCTAGAAATTTCTATTTAGAAAAAGTGACGTTATGTTTTATGTTAGATCCAATATTTTCAATTATTTTATGTAATGTTTCAAAATTGCATTTATTTAAAATAATGCAATTTCAATTTCAGAGTTACTTTTACATTACTCCAGCTTATATATAATCTGGAGTAAATTAATGTTTGAAGCTCTCGGCATGTGCATTTATATAAATTTGCAGACGAATTAAAAACTAATCTCATTTATAGGTTGGCTGGCTACGTTTTACGTCGCACTAGTGCTGTGCAATGGGCAATTGGCGACCAATATGAATTATAATATTTGATTGAACATTTATTTATTTGAATAGTTGAGTGAAATTAATACTCAAATAAATAAATCAAAATTAAAATATTTAAGATATTTGAGGTTGAGTAGGTTTTAAGTTTTAATTCGCACTACAGCTATGCAAAGGCGACAGTCTGGGACATATTCCTAGGGATGGTCCTTAGATGTGCTATTACAATTTTGATCTTTTACGGAGGGTTTATTTAAAATTGGAAAAATATGTGCATACCTACTACTTTATGGCTTCTTACATTTCGGACAATTTATTTTATATATGTTTGCGAATAATAATATAAAGAATTTTGTAAAAATATGCATTACAATTTCATAAGGTTGGTTGGGTTTTACATCACACTAGTGCTGCGCAATGAATTTCATAGGGGATTTTATAGAATTATTAACTGCGAAATATTGTTCTTTTAAAAATAATTGTTATGCTGAATGCAGACCCTCTGTAGTCGAGTGAGTATGTCACCTTTGCGAATCGCCTTCAAGTGTAAAAGAATGGGTTCGATTCCCCAGCTGACCCAGGGTATGTTTTTTATTTTTTGTATTTTAATCCGGTTATGCTATATCTGTCCTCATCTCGACGAAATTTACAGGGGTATGGGGCGGGGGATGTCGAGTCAAACATACAAATCGGATGTATAATTAAAAATAAATAACATACAGTCGGTAACAAAAATGTCCGAACACTAGCAAAAATTTCTATGTAAAAAAAGTACACTTCGTACGGTTTTATTAAATAAATCCTTGTCGAATCCTATTCTTAGTAAGTGTAAGAACATGATTCGATAAGGATTTATTTAACAAAACCGTATGAGGTGTACTTTTTTTGCATAGGAATTTTTGCTAGTGTTCGGACACTTTTGTTACCGACTGTACGCAGAATGCAATCATTTATCACCTGCAGATGTCACCGTACCATCCTCAGAAGCTCATCGCAAACCGTCGCCAATTGCCCATAGTGCAGTACTAGTGCGATGTTAAACTGAATCAACAAACAGGTCGAAATTTAGGGTAGAATCATAAATCGTCTCCAATTGCTCATTGCGTAGCTCTAATGAGACACTGGATCCACACAACTCATAGTCTTTTGAGTTGCTTGTTCGTCGAAGGTTGGTACTGCTCAATAAAATGATCAGACTTATAAGAAAAAAAATGTGTTCGGATACGAAATGCTTTCATCTTAGTTAAAAAAGAAAAAAAAAAAAAAAAACAGCTTTGTGTTTTAATATATAATGTTTTATTTTATTTAAATTTATATAAAAGTCTTGATCATATATTTTTTAAATGTCGTTATTAAAAACTTTGCGTTAATGCTCTTGCAATTATTATTGACACAGCTTATTTAATTGAAATATTAAATATTATTTAGAATTTCGACTAAGTAAGTCTCAATCTGTTAAATTATCTGGTTTTTGTTAACTATTCTGAATTCTCAAGTGCTCGACAGCATATGGTGTTCGTTTGACTATCAAATAGAAAGAAGAACATCTACATGTATTAAATCTTCATTGCAATGAAATTCCGAAGAATGCAGTCGCCAAACAGGCGCTTTTTCGGAAAGATTGCAGACATGCTTGCATTTTTAATAATTTTTTATAGCTTATCTATCCGCGATTGTAATGAAATGCTCGCCCTCTGGTGGGCTAAGGTGAAATTATCACACCACTGCATATTCTCATATTATGCAATCGACTTTCCATGATGAAATGGCGGAGAAAGAATAATAATTACACGTGGCTGTTATATTTACTAACAACTGCAGTGTTCAGAGAGCGCCATCTATCGATCATTACAAACGCGGATTGCGACTCAGCAGCTGATATTTTAGGAAAATGCTATTCATAATTGAATCTTATGCCAGAATTTCTTTCAAGAAAATCGGCGATTATCACTTCAAAGATTTCCCTTGTAAGATGAAAATCATTTTCATTCATCATGTTAGATAATTTTAATAAATAATAGTTTTAATAAATTATTTGCTCTCAGTGAATTTGTATAGGAAAATATAGGAGAAAGTCTTGTAGTGGCCTCAATACATTAATTTTTTAATTAAAAGAAATAAATTGCAGGAATCTACATCTATAAAGGAAGATATCCTGACTGATTTGCTTGCTCACTCAGAAATGCCCAGTCAAACTAATGGAGATACAGATGTGGAATTTTATGAGATTATTTCTTTAGTGACGTGATTTAAGAAGCTATTTTTAAGTTTCCCCCCAAACGGAGGGGCAAAAGTTGTTTCTCGCATTTCCCACCATATCTCAATCAAAGAAAACACGGAAAAAAAAAAAAAAAAAAAAAAAAAAATATTTAAAACCGGATATCCGGTTAATATGCCATTTTTGAAGACCTGTATATCCAAAACTAAAAGAGATAGGGACTAATTAATTGGTACGCATTCATTTATCAATAGGACAAATAAATAAGTCCAATTTCATAAAAATCTGAGGGGTCAAATTAAAAATACTGTTTTTTTTTTTTTTTTTCTTTTTTTTCTTTCCTTTTTCGTATGTGTTGATTTGACATGGAATGACTCACATACATTTTTATGTTCATGTATAATATTATTAAGAAAATTTATTTACAACGAAATTTAGGCAAACTTATATTACAATTTAAAAGCCTTTAAAGTATTAAAACATATGCGATAATACTTAAAATAATACACAAAACATAAAATTAGACGTTTCGAACTTACTTTAGCTCCTCATCTGTATAGACATCAAAAATGAAAGATATTGAATTGCGTCAGAATTGTTAGAATAAATTATTCTAACTCATATTTCAGCGATATATATTGCATTTCATAATTTGTTTTAAATGATATTATACCACATTTAGACATCACAATTTTAATACTTTTAGGTCTGTTTCTTTATTCATTTCAAGCTTTAAACATCCAGAGACATTTGGTTAATCTAAAATAATAGCTTTCTGAAAAGAAATAATTAACCTTCATCACACATAGATAGCGAAAAACTTCCCAGTTTTATAATCATGTTAATGAAGCCTCGATTGGATAAATTTAATTATCCATGCATGTAATATTTAACACATTCCTTTTCCAAAACATTATCCATGCAAATGCAAATAATAAAAATATACATCTTACAGATTTCTGCTGCTTTGAGATTTTGTTGAAATTTCTTCAGTTTCACAGAAAATATGATGTTCTTTTACATAACTACTTCTAAACTGAAATAGTATAATGAGCATTGATAGTATATTAATAGTACAACATACTGAAAGATCTATTTTCAATCGATATAAAATCAATCTACTTACATAATAGTTATAATTCCAGATGTTTATTTTAGAGATCTACACTAAAGTTTGTACAGATGTATATATATTTGTATCTATTTTTCGACAGCAAATATGGTGTTCTTTTACGTAACTACTTCTTAACTAAAATAACATAATGAACATTGATAGTATATTAATAATACAACATACTGAAAGATCTATTTTCAATCGATATAAAATCAATCTACTTACATAATAGTTATAATTCCAGATGTTTATTTTAGAGATCTACACTAAAGTTTGTACATATATATGTATATATATATTTATATATACTTGTATATATTTTTTGACAGCAAATATGATGTTCTTTTACATAACTACTTCTAAACTGAGATGGCATAATGAACACTGATAGTTTATTAATAGTACAACATACTGAAAGATCTATTTTCAATCGATATAAAATCAATCTACTTACATAATACACTCATGTCCATAAATTAAGGATAATTCAGATTCACACTGAAATCGAACTTTAATGCAAAAATTTCACCTGTAGAAATACCACACACATCTTTAAGAATAATATACAAATTATAGAAAGCCATCAGATGACTCCGACATGATGTTACAATGACGAAAGTGTACGAAGGGGGTAGATAAGGAATGGAAGCAAAGAAGGAAAATTGTTCGCAAGCGTTCTGTGTGCCACTCAGTGCCACAACCGAATGGTTATGACACAGACGACGCATGCAGATAATTTTTACGCGGTAGAATTATCGGCCGACTAGAATGTGGGCGTACTCAGATAGAAGTATCGGGGGGACATAGAATCACCCAAATTGTCATCTCTAGGCTTTGGCAACGATTCCAAAATGATGCAAATGCCAGTAGACGTTACAGTACTAGTCGGCCCCGAGTTACAATGCAGAATGACCATCGGTATTTGGCAGTAACTGCCAAAATAAGCAGATAAAGCACAGCATCAGACCAGTCTCGTCCGCTGTCTGAAGCCACGAGTGCCACAGTTTCAAGACAAACCGTGTATAGACGTTTAGGCGATATTGGTCTATATGCCCCCAGGCCTGTTAGATGTGTTCCGCTCAAGGCAATGCACTGTGCCAGTGGTTAACTTGGAGTAGAGAACATGCAATGTGGACAGCGACACAGTGAGCTTGTGTGATGCTTTCCGACGAGTCCATGTTTAGCTTGCAGTGTGATTCACGCCAGACTTTCGTATGTAGAATGTCAGGTACCAAAACAACATCATTGAACGGCACCATTACTGTGGAGCAGGAGTGCTCGTATGGGGGGGGGTCATATTGGGCACCAGAACAGATCTGTATGTTCAAATCCGAAGAATGATAGGCTATATTTATTGGGACATCATTCGGGAACAACATGTACGTTTGTTTAGGGGTGCCATGAGCCCAGAATTTGTGTCTATGGATGACAATGCGCGTCCTCACCATGCAAACGTTGTACACGGATGCCTACAATCTGAAGCTATCATCCGCATTGAATGGCCAGTATTCTCACCTGACTAGAATCCGATAGAGCATGTGCAGGACATGCTTTTCCAACGAGTTGTAGTCCGTCAACCACCTCCTACTTGTGTACCGGAACTTCGGAGAGCATTGCTTACTGAGTAGAGTAATCTTCCCCAACATCAGATCAATAATTTAATACTCAGCATTCCTAGGCGTTGTAAGGACTGTATTTCATCCTCTGAGAAACATACAATGTATTAACCATCATACCAACCATGTAATGTTAAGTTTTTGTAAGGGAGATATTTTTTGTAATTGCTTCAGGGAGCAAAAATCGTAGTTTTTATAAATGGTATCCTACATAAACCACCTTTTTTTGTTCTTGATCTTTTGTTTAATAAATGGACTTTATGAATAAGTCATGTTTGTTTTGCTTCTGAACATTCATTTGCCTCGGCTAGCATTATCCTTCATTTATGGACATGAGTGTAGTTATAATCCCAGATGTTTATTTTAGAGATCTACTCTAAAGTTTGTACAGATATATATATAAATATATTTTTTTCATACTCTTAAGAAGCTCTGCAATAAATATACCAGTTTAATATAATTTAAATTAGCATGAAATTTCCAAAGCAATAGTATTTAAGGTGTTGCTCTTAAATAAATAATCTTTTGACAAGGCTTATAGAATAGTTGATTTACCGCATTTGCAATGATCACACATTATTATAATTTTTTAATTAAACACATAAGTTTTTAAAGGAATATGATAAAAAAAGACGATGCATGCGTACTTCCTTATGAGGTTTTATCTTCTAGAAATTGCCAATAAGATTGTACATGCATTGGCCTATAGGTGAATGTGTTCATTGGATTTTCGATTTGGATATGTTTTGTTCTTCTAAAAGTTTCGTTTTTAATATTTAATGGAAGCGATTGATATACTATGAGTTATATCATCTCTTTCACAAAATTATCTGCTACATTGAGACATGCACTATTCTCATCTTTTTTTTAAACGACATTTTGAATGAATGTCCCCTTAAATTGTTATTAATTGAAAAAAAAATTCCTGTGAAACAACGCTTTAGCTACAAAATTTTCAGTCAAAACATATATTTCTCTAAGTCTATGTAATATTTAGTGAATTTTCTGTTTGAAAATTCATTATTATGATCTTCGTATATAATGAAATTCAGTGCTTATGTTTATCTAAAAAATTACAAAACCCGAAATATATCGTGATTCATGTACAAAACATATATTTTCTTTTTTAAATAAATTTAAACAAAAGCCTTCAATTTGAAACAAAATTAATTAAGATAAATGATACACATGCCAAAACTAAACATTACAGAAGAACACAAATCTAATATCCAAAATTGATAAAAATATGAACTGCAAATGTTAATATAAATACATAATTACTAATATTATAAAAAAAAAACAGAGGCACAAAAGCAATATCCGTATATCCTCGTTTATCAACACTGATAATTATTTATTATTGTTACTAGTATAATCTAATTCATTGAAACTACACAAATTTGTAAGTAATTGTTCTACAAAGACCACCAAAAGGTCCTAGCTAAACGTAAAAAGGCAATGCTTCAAGGACGTTGTAAATCTTATCTTTCTTATACATTAGAACGTTAGTGAAGTATAAAATTGTTTAACGTGTACATTATTTGAACGAATAAATGTATAATTTTTCTTCTTGAATATCAAGTTGTATGGATTAGATAGGAATAACGTGTATTGATTGTTGTTTCTTTTACTATTGTTTTCTGAATAAGTCATAGGTAAATAAATAACTTAACATACCTGAAAGAAAATCTATCAAAGAGGAGAATTCGATAAATTAATCAACCATAATAATTAGAATTCCTTTATTTTCGTTATATTTCTATAGATTAAAGTAATATATATTAGATGTAAATTCTGACTACTGTAATTTAATTGCTATCATTTAAAATTAAGGTTATTAAATCTGAATTTGTAAAAAATGCTAAGCAAAATTAAAATTAAAATCATGACACTAAGAAAAGATTGTTTTTTATTATAGATATATGCTTCAAATTACATCTCTCTTATAATAAAAAATTTAACAATCGGATATTTTTGTAAATAAAAATTTTTCGGACGAATGACTATTAGCTTCAATCTGGAGTTTTTGTAGACTAGTTTTGTTTAACACCAAAATAAATTAGAAATATCAGTCCTATCATTACAAATTTGGTACCAGATGAAAGGGGCGATTTTACTGAATCCATGGGTGCAAACAGCTTTTCGAAACGACAATTAAATTTTTTTTAAGTAACTAAAGTATGAAATTTAGGTAGCAACACTTCATTTTAATTAATTTCAGTCATTTTTTAAAAGGACGTGGCTCATTTATACGGTCAAAAAATGAGATAAAAAAAGATAAATAAAAAATAAAATAAATAAAATCTTACAGATTGTAATTAATAGTCCTCCGTACTAAACTAAATTCTGTTTTTAACAGAATTTTATATATTTTAGACAAACGTCTAAATTGATACTATGGTTTACCTTTCATATATATATATGAAAACAGAAGACAAAGCTCCATTTCAAGATATGAAAAATTCAATATGAAAACTAATTAAATATAAAACAAAACAATAGAAAACCGAAATTTAAACCTATTTCCTAGCGATTTTTGTAGATTGTCAATACTGCATTTCTTTTCCTACTAATATGGATATAAAAGTATTTCCTAATTTAAGAATAATGCGAATATTTTACTGCATGTCAGTACGGGCATGCGCGTTTCTGTGTGCGTATACGTGCGTGCATATATATTTAAAATTGTTTTCTGTAAAACTGTTTCTTACAAATTTCAGAACTTTTGCCCAAAAATATCTAATTCTTACAAATATTCCAAAGGCTATTCATAATTTAGGAATAATACATAATTTTGTTTTCTTGTTTTTTAATCTAATTCAGATCTGTTTTGTACACAGGTAAATCTACAACTTTTAATAGGTTCTCCATTTTCATTTTTCAAAACTTTCAACTATGTCTATGTCCCATAATATGGTAAAGTGTTTTATCCCACTTTATTCCATGTGGCTGATGACGAAGATATTCAAGCTTAAATGTTTCTGAGGGCCTGAAATTCCATGCTCTGTCCCGGCTGGGCCAGTTCGACATAGTAATTATAAAATTTAAGAATTTGAAGCCAAAAGTGATAGTGGTTATCTACAGATTTTCAAAAGTTTAAAATATATTTCAATGTCTATACCCTTCAATACAATTATGGGATAATCTCTTATATTTTGTATCTTATATGGAAGGTCTTTGTACGTCCATGCGTGTGTGTATGAGGGTGTGCACGTGTGCACAGGCAACCATACCCGAGAGTGTATAAGCTTAAGTGCAACTAAAAGCCCATATTACTTTAACGTAATAAAGGGAAATACTTTACCCAGGTTGGGGGCAACGAAGATTTTATTTGAAAACATTTATTTTATTTGACTGCGCCGAAAATAGGGAGGGGGGGGATGGAGGCGAGTGAAGCATGTACCCAGGGCACTAAAACGGGGAAGGCGCCGAAAAAGACTGCTTTGTCGCCTTATTTACACATTTAAAAACGAAAGGACAGAAAAAATTTAATCCTTCAGCTGAGCAAACCAAAAGAAGAAAAGAAAAACAGAAAATCAAAGAAAGAAGTACACTATGTACAATTATTCTGGCGATGGTTTTATTCACCCCTTAGGCTGATCTGAAAATATACCATCACAATTTTGATGTGAAAAGAAAGAAAGACATGAATAGATAAAAGGATTCATTTACAAAGCAAAGCATGGGAGGTGTAATCTTCTCCTAGGTTATTTGTATTCTCCAAAACCTTCAGTTAAGCATATATTCCTTATCATGAACATCACTTCCTCTGTATCACGCTTTGTCGCAACGAAGACAGAATATTTTCAAGGCCACTGGAATAACATATAGTCACAGTCTAAAGAGAGTAACTGAGTAATTTATAAATGAACCCTGACTTAACCAAGGACTCTAAAAAAATAAATGGGTAGACAAAATAGAATGTACTTAGGGCGACACGATTTGTCTAATTGAATTTAAAGATCTATTGCATTATTCCCGAATTCGGGGACAAAATAAATAAATCACTTTAATTTGAAAATTTTTTAGTAATTTTTGTGTATGAGGTACTCAAAAGCACTTAATTTAGCTTATTTATTATACATATATTAAATTATTATTGCAAAAAGTTAATAACTTCATAACCGGATTCCTCAAATGTGTTCCAATTTTTTAGGCAGAAGGGCGGGTAGATTTCGATGATTGTCCGTCTAGTTACCTCAAATATACAAGATTAAACCTCAGAAAGCTTCTTACAAACTATAATGCATATGTAATAAGTACAAAACTTTGAATAAACACCATAACGAGCAATAAGCCGCAACAATTGTTTCGAGTAGAAAGAAGAAACGGCTCTTCTTCAGAAGAACAAAGTTAAAGTAGGCACGAGAGCACCAAACAAAAGCGGCAACGCACAAAACCGACTTAGTGAAGTGCAAAAAGAAATGAAGTCGAATGTAAAAATAAATACTGGTGTGACCAAATGAAAGAAGAAAATAAATAAATAAATAAAATCTAAAAATAAAATAAACTATATATATATATAAATGAAAACCGAAGTTACGTGAGTAATTTTCAAGCACCAGGCATAAACGAAAATTATGTTAGTTTTAGAAAAATCAAAACAATGACCATAAGCCCAGCAGTGGAAGCAATAGAAAATTTAGAAATCTCTTCATTACGAACATTCTGACAGTGCTTATTTATTTCACATTTCAAAGGCCTCCTAGATTAACCATTAAAACGTAAATTATACTAAGAACAATGGATTAAATGAACGCCTGATAGGTTTTCAGTAAGAATAACAGGAATTTGTTTTGTAAGAGAAGATAATTTAATTTTGTTGGCGGGTTTGTAAATGACTTTAATAAGAAACGGTGAAAGAATTTTAGATATTTTAAAAGAAAGTGGTGAATAAAAAGGTGAAACTACTGGGATGAGACCATAATCGCTCAATTCGGAAACAGAACTCTTAAGATTTTTTAATTTATATAGAGCTTTATCAATGTTAGAGGGATTATAAACTCGAGAAAGGGCAAGACTTTTTAAATAATTGATTTCTTTCGAAAGACTAGACGAATGAGAACAAATATGTAAGGCAAAAAAAATATAAATATGGAAAGCAGACATTTTCTGTTGAAGGGCGTGATTAGAGACAGCATGTGGCCGGAGAAAGACAGAGAATGGTTTTCTAAAAACAGTGGTTGAGAATCGGCCTTTGTCTTTAGACGCAAAAACATCAAGGAAAGGCAAGGATCAATATTTTTTAATCTTGAAAAGTGAATTAAATGCAGTGGTCAATCGAATTGAACAAAGAAAGTAAACTGAAAAAATTGACATCAGAGGGAACAAAAGCGGAAGTGTCATCAACATACATAAATAAGTGAAGAAATTTATATACACCAAAAATTTTTTCTTCGAAATAGTGCATATTTCTTCACTTGGTTCGGTATCTTGATGACGCTTTCTTTCTTGTTCCCCCTGATGTCGATTTTTCTATAGTTTACTTCTTTTGGTCAATTCCGTTGACCCCTGCGTTCAATTCACTTTCGAGATTGAAAGGGATTGCTTCTTGCCATTCTTTAACGTTTTTGTGTGTAATGACAGGAATCGGCTCTTAACCACTGTCTTTAGAAAACCCTCCTCTGTCTCCATTCTGCCGCATGCTCTCTCTAACCACGTTCCTCAACAGAAAATATCGGCTTTCTATACTTATGTTTTTCGTGCCTTACACATTTGTTCTCATCCGTCTAGTCTTTGGAAAAAAATTAATTATTTAAAGTTTTCCGCTCTTTCTCGAGGTTATAATTCCTCTATCATCGATAAAGATCTATATAAATTTCAAAATCCAAAGCATTCTGTTTCCAAATTGAGTGATTACGGTCACATCCCAGTAGTTTTACCTTTTATTCATCACTTTCTTTTAAAATTTCTAAAAAAATTTCCCCAATTGGTTTTAAAATCATTTACAAATTCGTGAACAAAATTAAATTATCTTCTCGAAATCATCCTCTTCCATTTGAAAACAAATTGGGATTTTATTTAATCCCTTGTTCTTCGCGTAATTCAGGTTACATTAGTCAAACTTGGTGGCGTTTGAAATAAAGAATAAATAGGAAATATTAGAATGTTCGTAATGAAGATATTTACAAATCTTCTATTGCTTCCCATTGCTAGATTCATGGTCATTGTTTTAATTTTTCTAAAACTAACATATTTCTTCTCCTATTTACTCTTCCCATTTGAATATTCATGAAACATTTTACATATTTAAAAAATCGAAAAACCTTTTTAATGATATTTCTTTCACTCCGTTCTAGTATGATGTTTCGAAATTATTCACATAACTTCGGTTTTCGTTTATATATAATATATATAGGTTTTATTTCAAATTTTTAAATGATATTTGTTGATAATACTTGAATAGTTACAATAAATATATGACCAAATAATTTTAATTGACAAATAATCGGAAATTTTTATTTATGTGAAAAGAAAAATCCTGAAATTTTAAAACTTATTAATCAGATAAATTTTGATCGACAAGACCTTATCGATTTACAAAATTAATCTTATTAGGCACAGATTTCATCAGAACGTAGATTTCATTCGAAATTCAACCATCTTATCATTTAGAAATCAGTGAAGAATTCAGCCATTTCTGCCTTTGAATTTAATTAATTAGCATGCGTAGAAAGCAAATTTAATTAATATGTCATGTAACTTTAACAAATTGAAATAATCGTGAAATATACTTTATAAAGAAAATATTTTTAATGTCCATAATCATAAGACAAAATATTATAGATAATAAATAAATAAATAAATATGCGTATATTGCATTACTATATATGATCTTATGATACGATCTTTATTTTCATATCGTAATAGAGTACAGAACAAAAATTTTCTATTTAGACACGATATATTTCTGGCTTATCATTAAAAATGTCTAATTTAATCTATTAAAATTATTTATTAAATTAAAAGGTTCATTTTCGCTCCATCTATATATATATATATATATATATCCCATTGAAAAGCAAAACCGAACTCATATTTAAACATAAAATTCAAGAATAAAAGAAGTCAACAAAAACTTAAGGAAATTAACAAACAAACTAAAACCAAGTAGAGTACGAAAAATATCTTTAACATAAACCAAAACTAAAAATGAAACAGAGCGAAATTAAAATTAATATGGAGACAGGCGGCATGGCTTACAACATGCACTGCAGGGTTAAACTAGTTTTACGCATGCAACGTTCCCCTCACCTGTCAAGACCAAATGAAAAAAACTCATGAAACCAATTCTCTAGATCCTCAGAATTGAATATGAAATATTGAATCCTGGGGATATAGATTCTCTATATCCTCAGAAAAAATAACATTCGCTGGTATTTCGAGCTCATCTAGGGACAAAATACAATAGAAACCAGGATTTCTGTGAAATTCCTCAAACAGTTTTGATAAAAAAATTGGAGTTGAGTTTTTAAGATGATAATTTTATCTGAATTACCCTCATCCTAAGTAAAATTAGCGTTGTGATTATATATATATTAATTCGAAATATTTACGTTAAGAAGTATTTTTTTAGACCCTCAAACTCCCACAAATGTTTCCAGTAAATACAAACGCATTAACGCATTATTTATGCAAAATTGGATTAAAAAAAAGAAAAAAAAAAAGGTCGATCAACAGATTAGGAGACTTAATGTCAAATTTCATTCTTATTTGTATCTTTCTTATTATTAACGAGTTAATCTAATATATATATTATGTACATTTCCTTGTATTATCAGAAGTGGCTGTAATTATTTTGATGAACATTAAGGGTTTAGGGTGTTTGATACGACAAAATGATCTGACTTTTAGTCATCCTCAGAAAAAATAACAGTCGCTGGTATTTCGAGCTCATTGTTGTAATTAAATTACACATTTAGATATATATAGATACAGAAATGATTTTTCATTTAAGCATATAGCTATTTGTGTATAAATATTTTTTGTGGTAGAATAATGGAAAGTAATTATTAATCTGTATGTAAATATTTTGATAAAAAAAAAAGTTTTTGCTTTAAAAAAAGAATAAGATAAATTTATAAGTGCTGCTTGTAAAATTGAAGGAGAAGGGAAAAAAAATGAGATAGGGATCTCTTAGACTAGCTGGCTGCCCAGTGACATTATAGAACAAAGATGGAAAGAGGAAAATTTATAGGACTCAGAAAACTTGAATGGAGCATCGCAAAAACAACTCCAGGCTAGGAAACGACAGGCCACCCGCACGCCGCTCACACAGATTCTCCCTTCAGCCCTCGACTTAAGAAGAGCATTTTTTTTAGAAGTGCGAGGAAGGCTTCGGGGTCAACTTTTCGGCGAGACGGTGATGGAATCTCCTGGTGGTGCAATATCCCGGTAGCACTCCAGATATACTGCTTCCTCCCGCATCAACGGTCCTTGAATTTTAATCTCAAGATATGAAAAATAGGAGCAACCCGAAGAGCCCAAAACACCTATGATTCATCTTTGAACAGAATCTATCGAATGGAGCCTCCAAATGTATTCCTATTCCAGGATCTCTAAGTGCCCTAGAATTGTTAAATAGAAGTCCTCTATGATTTGCTTGAGGAAAGAAGTAGAAATATCCTACTGCCGTTTACGATGGAATAACCTCTATAATGCTCATCTGGGTGAGTCAAATTTTAATTAAAAAAAAATATTTAATTGTATCTATCCCCATTTATTTTATTATTTAGTCATGTCTGAGTGCTACCTAAAGTAATGTTGAATAAAATTAAACTTGAATTGAATAAAATATTAGTTTTGTATAAGAGACCAAAATATTTAATAAAATGCATTATTAATGAAATTCTTTGTATATCTATTAATTAAGGAATTATTTATTTTGGAAAATTTATTTTAATTTGAAGTTATCTCCTTAATAGATAGATAAGTTTTATGACCCATTAAAAATATTTAAAAAACTTGGGTGTAACTTTAATGTAATGAACGCAATGTACGATACAGTTTGGAGAATGTCTTAAATTAACAATTTCTCTCCAACACTGTAATCCAACCAAAAAGCGATTTGGCAAATCGCTTTTTGGTTGGATTTTTTTCCCCTTCTCCTTCAATTTTACAAGCAGCACTTATAAATTTATCTTATTCTTTTTTTAAAGCAAACAACTTTTTTTTTTATCAAAATATTTACATACAGATTAATAATTACTTTCCATTATTCTACCACAAAAAATATTTATACACAAATAGCTATATGCTTAAATGAAAAATCATTTCTGTATCTATATATATCTAAATGTGTAATTTAATTACAACATATATATATATATATATATATATATATAAAATCATTATTTTACTATCTGTATTAATTTGTGAGATACATTATTTGAAAAATTACTTCCTTATTAAAAAAATCACATGATAATTAAATTTTTAATCCTCCAACTACATTCAAACATGGAAAATGATTGTATATAAAATGCAAAATTGAAATTTTTTAATCATTTTATTATTTTAAAATTACATTTGCGACAAAATTTTCTTTTTTAAATTACAAAAAAAATATTAACATATTTAGGTGTTATATAATAATATTAATTAAAATTATCAACATTGCATAAATTATTCTTCCATCTTAATCAGAAAACATTTCTGCTTTACATTATGGAAAATTAATTATTCATCATCTCTTCATCAACACTATAATTTGTTGATTAAAAATTTTAATGATGAAAGCAATTCTAACGATAGAGACACGTCTATGTAAATCCAATTTTCTTGTTGTTGATGGCTAAAAAAGAAATAAGGACGAAGTATAGCATAAACTGCGATGGTTTTATCAAACACTTATTAACGTTGTCTTCTACACATTATTTTATGCATATATCTCGTTGTGTTTCAACTAAAAATATGTAATCATTTTCGTTAAAGTACATTATGTAATCATTTTCATTGAAGTCATTTTCCATTAATTAGAAAAGAAACAAGTTGAAAAAATTAAGTATAAAAGAAATTTAAATAAAAAATAAACTACTGTTTCCTTGATAACATTACTAGATATTTTTTTCTTAATAATAGTTAGCTCTTGTTTCTCGACACTAACACTGAAAATCATGCCATAGCTAAAACAATGCTTCGGAATAAAGAAATTTTATCCATAGTTACATGTATATATTTTCAACTGAATAAAATAATGGAAAAGGATAATGAAACAGAAATTTACGTTACAATGTATTAAGAAAAATGAAATTAAAATTTATTTATGGTTTGCATGATTTTGGAAAATTTGTTCATCTATTCAAGTAATAAATCATCGTACATTATTTTTTTAACATTGAAAATTCATTGGTATTTTCATTCATTTAAAAAGAGTTCTTAATAATAATAATAATTAACATGAAAATAGCTGACACAAAACGCCTGAGTAAAAGTATCACAATACTGGAAATTTTCTTATTGCTATCAATTTGCGAATACAGTATATTTCTTAAGTTTTTAACATTTATAAGTAATAATTAATTTTTTTTATCTAATTTCATTAAAATCAAAATCCAACTTTTTATCAATAAAGTAAAATATTATTAAGCAGCTTTCAGTTTAACTTTTTTTTTCTTGACACATAATAGACAAATTATAAAAATAATTTTACGAGTGTAAAGTGTATGCATGAAATTTGAATAAAGACATGTTCATTTAAGTAAATTTATTATAATTTGAAAAATAAATCTAGTATTGATCTAAAACTTCCTTTTCTTACTCTGCTGGCAATAGAAACATAGCATTATTAGGTATATATTTCTGTGTGAGGGTACTACTTCTTAGTTGTCAGTTTGAATATAGTACTTATATTCGGAAAAAAATTTAAGATTGTTATTAAATTAAAACAGTATTCGAATATATTCAGAAAACATTCACCCTTATCACTTTTAGAAATGTACCGATCTTCGTCAAAATTCCGCTTATTTATTTATTTGTTTTTATTTACTTATCTATTTTTTTATTTTTTACTTTCTCTTACTCACATAGATGATAGAGAAATATTGTTTTGGGATACAATTTTTGAAACTGAGTTTTTACGGTATTTACACGCTTTGAGGTTCTTTGAATAATAATAAAAAACGGTTGGTGTGTGTGTGTCTGCATGTCTGTGATCAGCGTATGTCAAGAACAAATAACAGCAAGAAGTTCAAACTCAGTATAGAATATACTAAACCAAATGGAATGAATGTATATTTTTTATACGCGTTAAGATAGGTTTCATGTAGAATGCGTTATGGAAATCATTCACTGTTCGTTTACAGAGCTACACAAAAGAATTAGACAATATTGGGGCAATACTTGAAAATTGATAGAAGTACATTTCAGGTTGTGCTGTATGTTATGAATGTAAGATTATATTTATGTACACCATGTGGTGCGTACATAATTTTTAGGCGATATGCACAGCTGTCAATAAATAAGTGATTTTTTTTTTTTTTTTTTGATTACAGAATGTAATTAGTAGAAATTTTTATTAAAAAAAATTCACTGTAAAACACGTATAAAACGATACACTGATTTAATTGAAATCATTAAAATTACATTTTGTCAAGGCCTTTTGCTCTGAACATCAGGGCATCATCAGGACAGAGCCCTTTTAACTAGAAGTACAGTAACATTTGATTTATATATACAAAAGAACCATATTACGGTTACAGTTATTATACATGAAACAGATGAAACGGTTGAACACAGATCAATCACAAATGAAACAGTCTGAAAGCGTAGAGATCTGTGATTGATCTGTGTTCAACTGTTTCATCTGTTTCATGCATAATAACTGTAACCATAATATGACTCTTTTGCATATATAAATCAAATATTACTGTATTTCTAGTTAAAATGGCTCTGTCCTGATGATGCACTGATGGTCAGTACGAAAGACCTTGACACAATGTAATTTTAATGATTTTAATTAAATGTATTGTTTTATACGTGTTTTACAGTGATTTTTTTTTTAAATAAAAATTGTGGTTTTCTATAAAGACGCGTGGGGTTATGATGTCTCTATATGAGATGTAATTTTATATAAAATTAGTAGAAGTGTTTTCCTATCATATTTTAACATGTCCAAGAAAACTGCTCAGCAACTGAAATTAATTCTTCAGCAGTATATTTCAGCAAATAAAATATTTTTTTAAGCTAAATAGTCATCACTTGTTTTTTGTATATTTCCACGTTTTAGGTTTTCCTGAATACTGCAGTCAAGTTTTTAAGGTTTGATCTTTGTTTCTGTCTCTTATCATCAACTTAAAAACAAATAATTTCAGGCGTATTTTGAAGTTAATATAAGTTTAATACTTGAAAAGTTTGAATAAGATTGATAAACTTCGTGAAAATTGTCTGAATAATTTCAAATTATCTTTAGCGGGACACCCCTCCCCCTTCCCGACACACACAGATACACAAAACTATTTGTAAACTAAAGCTGTTATGTAGTCTAATTTGAAATGTTTTAAATGTAGGTTTTTATAGCAGTACTTGTTGTTTTACTCCTTTAATCTCCAATCTGTATTTTTAGTATTAAATTTCAGGGTAAAAGAAAATCGTGTGTGTGCCACACCAGATTATTGTAAGTTATGCTGATATCAGGCCCAAAGATCAATCGCAGAATATAGGACTTCTGTATTTAAAGGGCTTCAAAATGTCTAATTGCAGAAAAATTTTGTCGTTTTATGTAAAAGAGAAGAGGGTAATAGTGTCGGAAAATATGGAATACCGAGGTTTCAGCTCTGATTAGTGCTACTAGCCCGTGGAAATATCATGAATTACTCAAGAATAATTCCCATGATGCAATGCAGTAAGAAGTGACCACTTGTTGTTGTTGTGCCATTCTCTACAGAACAACGTGAGTTTCGTGATTTTCAAGAGTTTTTGTAAGTTTTCAAACATTTAAACTTACTAGTACACATGTGATTTGAACACTGATGCTAGTATTTCATAATACCCGACAAAATATACTGATTAAAATAAGGTTAAAAAATGAGTTTTGAGTGCAATATTGGTAGCTAAACAACTATTATTTATTATATAAATAGTAACATACCTAATTTAAAATCAAAAAATATTTTTTTAAAGCTAAATTCATACTGGAATGAAAAAAAAAAACATAATTTTTCTGTTATTTGAAAATTATTCTATAGTTTAGACCTACAAATCATGTGTTTTCAGATGTGTCTTGTCTAATTAAACATAAGCCCCTCTCCCCCCCTCCCCTTATGTAGACTATTAAAGTTACAAGAACTTTAAATAGTCTGTTTTTTTTTTTTTTTTCTAGATATCCCTAGAAAAAAGGAAGTTGAAAGAAAGAAGAGAAAGCTTTGGTGTCAGACCCAAATGACTAAAGCTATAGAAGTTGTTCATGAGAAGAAGATGGGGTACCTTAAGGCCTCCAGGGAATTCCACGTTTCCAGAGCAACTCTCTTCCGTCTTGCCAATAGTAAGGAGATAAATGGAAAGATAACATCCTCAACTACTCTTGGCCATAAACCAGCGTTTCCTAAAGAGCTAGAAAACGAGTTACAAAAATATTTAGTTGAGAAGAAGGACATGTTCTATGGGCTCACAAAAAGGAATGTTTTCAAGTCTTGTCTGTCAACTTGCGGCTCGCAATAACATACCCCATCCAATTAAGGACGAAACTGCTGGCAAAGACTGATTCTACCCTTTTAAGAAAAGAAACTAGAAACTTTCAGTCCGTAAATGTATGGGTACATCTTTTACCAGAGCCAAAGTATTTAATAAAGAAGAAGATAAGTTTTTTGACCTACTCGATGATGTTTTCCAAAAATACAACTATCCTCCTAACAGGATATTTAATGTAGATGAAACTGGTTTGTCTGTGGTTCAAAGTAAAGTTCCTCTTGTAACAGGCCTAAAAGGAAGGAGACAAACTGGGTCTCTGACTTCCGCTGAACGAGCTTTTTTCGTAACCATTTTGTCCTACATTAGTGCAGGAAGTGACTTTGTCTCGCCTCTTGTGATATTCCAGAGGAAGAATGTTAATGAACAACTTCTTAGAGGTGCTCCATCAGGGATTATCATGTCACCCGTCTAATTGGGTACAGACAAACATTTTTGCTAAATGGTTTAAACACTTAATTGCTGTAACAAAATCCTCAGCTGAGTCACCTATCCTACTTCGCTTTGACGGCACTCAGCCCACAAGCGTAACACCGATATAATTAATGTAGCAAGAGAAAGTCATGTTACGATTATATCCCCTCCCCCCCCCCCCCCCCCGCATAAAATTCAACCCTTGGATAAAACATTTATGGATCCATTGAAGTCTCACTATAGTGAGGAAGTGAGATCTTTTATAAGGCATAGCTCAAGTCCCTTGAGTATTTCTGATATAATGGAACTATTTGATAGGGCCTACCTCAAAGTACAACGAGGGGACATTGCAGTAAATGGCTTCAAAACGACTGGCATTGATCCTGTCAACAGAAATGTTTTTAGCAGTGAAGATTTTATTGCTTCTACGCTCACTGATCCTAGGCCTCAGGCTATGAGATCAACAAATGACCCTATTCCATGTTCGTCTACAAACTCTGATTCACCTTAACCCTGTTCTTCCAAGAGTCCTGGTGTGGTCGTCCTTGATACGTCTAAGTCAACAAGTTTTGTCCTACCCGTAGAGATATCACCACCACCTCCAAAAAAGCAGAAGTGAAATAGAGACAGAAAAGTTGGATCTTCTTCTATCAAGGAACGCGGTAGCGTTCCGCCCCGCCAAGCTAAAACAAACACCAGCCAATGAAATTTACAAAGTAGGAAGTCAATGGTGAACGCTACAAGTGTATATTATGTCGACATAGCATCTCGTACTTTTCGACTACCTGTATCTCAGCTCCCTGATCCCCAAGACATATGATTTTTTGCACAGACCTTAAGCGTACCCTTAAGACAAAACATACAAACTTGCATGTTGCTCCGAATTAAGGGGCCTGAGTTATATAACTTTGAAAACTCGAAATTTCCCTGTTACATTCTTCTTCTGCTTCTTGTAATTGTTAAGACAAAAACTTTTGACGGCGATTGAGCCTATAGTTCTGCAGCTAATGAGCTGAAAATTTGCATGGACATTCCTTCTGACCTGCACCAGTGCCTTTTTCAACCAAAAAATTTTTTGGTCGGGTTACTGCTGCCTACGGCAGCGTTACCAGTACTCATCTTGCAATCGCTTTTTAACTAACTTCCCGACTAGCTAGGCATTTGAAACTTTCAGGATAGCTCATAACACGGTGACAATACATTTTTTAACACTTTTAGTCAACTGTCTCAGGTACCTACTGCCTTCGGCAGCGTTTATATGATTCGACAGAAAATTTATTTAACTAATTTCCCCGACTAGCTAGACATTTGAAATTTTCAGACTAGTTCAGAACGCGGAGAAAATGCATTTTTTTATTACGTTTAGCCAACTGCTTCGGGTTCCTGCTGCCATCGGCAGCGTTACCAGCCCAACGCTTGCAACCGATTTTTTAACTAACTTCCCGACTAGCTAGGCATTTGAAACTTTCAGGATAGCTCAGAACACGGTGACAATACATTTTTTAACACTTTTAGTCAACTGTTTCAGGTCCCTACTGCCTTCGGCAGCGTTTATATGATTCGACAGAAAATTTATTTAACTAATTTCCCGATTAGCTAGACATTTGAAACTTTCAGAATAGTTCAGAACACGGTGAAAATGCATTTTTATAATACTTTTAGCCAACTGTTTCGGGTTACTGCTGCCTTCGGCAGCTTTACCAGTACACATTTTTACACATTTTACAATCGCTTTTTAACTAACTTCAAGACAAGCTAGACATTTGAAACATTCAGGATAGCTCAGAACACGGTCACAATACATTTTTTAACACTTTTAGTCAACTTTCACAGGTCCCTACTGCCTTCGGCAGCGTTTATATGATTTGACAGAAAATTTATTTAACTAATTTCCCGACTAGCTAGACATTTGAAACTTTCAGAATAGTTCAGAACACGATGAAAATGCATTTTTACAATACTTTTAGCCAACTGTTTCGGGTTCCTGTTGCCATCGGCAGCGTTACCAGCACAAATCTCGCAATCGATTTTTAACTAACTTCCCGAATAGCTAGGCATTTGAAACTTTTAGGATAGCTCAGAACACGGTGACAATACATTTTTACCAATTTGAAAATCATTTGAGGGCAAATGTTCCCGAATTTATAAATTTGTCCTCAAATGTCCGCAAATTAAAGCATAATTTAACTCTGTCCTCAAATGTCCTTTCAATTTGAGGACGCTGTGATGATTTGTCCTCAAATTGGGTTTAAAAAATTTGGTCACTTTAGTGAAACCCAGTATCAACTTGAGTTTCACCAGAAAACTCAGCTTAAATAACAGCTGACAACATATAAATCACAGCACAAACGGTACCATAGTCATAACATACAGAAATAAACTACAATTCAATGGTAGAGACTTAGTCAAGCAAAACTTTCTATTTCGTAAATCTTAGCGAGAAACTCACCTCAGTGGTCGGAACGGGACTCTTTTTATAGCCCGCCATTAATCCTGAATTTTACAGTAACTTCCGTAAAGTCCGGTTTCCATTGCAGTTGGAACTTCAAGGTTAAAAAAACCATTAATCACGGCTCCCGACACAAAGAGCCAAATGTCTTGTCATCAGTTGTACCCTTTTTTTTAAAATCACATTTCGCAGTTACTTGAAAGGAAAGCGTGCAAAATTGTCAAAGATATCTCTGCCTCTGGCCCTTCAATTATCTCAGCTCAGGGTTAGAGCCAGGGACTTCCAACCGGTCGAACCAAAACGTCAAAGCATTCCAACAGCTTGACCACATCAAATTATTCTGAATACCGCCGCTCGTAACGACTTCCAACCAACCTCAGTGGAAACTGCACTTAATAATCGAGTTACAGCTTGGACGATGGGTCTATCGACAATAAAGGTTTTTTTTCACCAATATCGTCAAAATAGTTGTCAAGTTGCGATAAAGTCACCAAATTCATCGCCAAGTCTATTACGTGCCCTGATAAAGTGTGTTTTTAACGGAGAATGATCTTTTTTAACGCGGAAACAAGCTAGAAAGGCAAAAAATTGACATTTTATAATGTGACTAAACCTTTTAGAAAGAAATCGCATAAAAAGAACTAATACTATATAGAAATCTGTAACACTATATTTACATCCATGCATAACACGCACGATTTTTATCGATCTATTACACAAATACATTCATTATGCATACGTATTAAATTATAAAAGCACATACATAACCTGCAAAAAAAAGTGATATCTCATAAAAAAACAATACTATTGTAAAAGTCACCCCGCCCAGCAAAAACTCTTACCTTTCTTATGGATACGTATTATATTTATAAAAGCACATACATAACCTGCAAAAAGAAGTGATATCTCATAAAAAACAATACTATTGTAAAAGTCACACCGCCCAGCAAAAACTCTTACCTTTCTTAAGCAGCCAAAAAAAGAATTGATATTAAATTTCGCCGCCGCTATTGAATCCCGGGTACTCAATGCCTAGCTTAATGAAGATCTGCCAATAACACTGCATGTATCTTTCTAATATATCCTAATCTCTTTTCAACATTCTTTGTTATCTGTGTTAGTTCTTTCGCTGCATTATAAAGTTATAATGTAAAGTATTTTTACGGCGGGGTGCGTCCTCTATGTAGAAGTTTTAATTAATAAAATATTTAGTTAGTAAAGATTAAAATATTACGCACCCCGCCGTAAAAATACTTTACATTATAACTTTATAATGCAGCGAAAAAACTAACACAGATAACAAAGAATGTTGAAAAGAGATTAGGATATATTAGAAAGATACATGCAGTGTTATTGGCAGATCTTCATTAAGCTAGGCATTGAGTACCCGGGATTCAATAGCGGCAGCGAAATTTGATATCAATTCTTTTTTTGGCTGCTTAAGAAAGGTAAGAGTTTTTGCTGGACGGGGTGACTTTTACAATAGTATTGTTTTTTATGAGAAAACTTACTCCTCACATAAAAAAAGTTAGAAGAGGAATTGAAAGAAAAGGACAAGAAGGAGGAACCAGAGGCTTCAAAAAAAAAAAAAAAAAAAAAAAAAAAAACAGTATTCGAAGACGCCCTGTTAAGAAACTAGACCGACCTTCTAGACTTAAACCTACGAGAGATGACTCCAGTGTTACCAGTGATGAATCGTTCCATTCTGATGTATCATCTAAAATTGACTTCATGCATTCACCTAAAAAGCCAGAAAATAAAGATGCTGAATGCATCTTTTGTAACGGAAAATTCTCCGAAGATGAACAAGGGAAAATTTAAATTGTTTCAGCTGTTCTCTGTGGGCTCACCTTGACTTTACCGGAGCAGAGAATATAGACTAGTAAATAGACTCGCAGCAGAAATGGCTTTCACATAATCTTAAAAATATGGTTTTTATAGTTAAAAATAACTGTAGTTTATGAAGTATAATTAGTTTTTCCAAGGTTTAAACCACCTATTCCATATTACCAAACTATTTCATATTAACCTCCATTTGTAAATTTTTTTTTTTTTTTTAATGAACTTTTTTTAACAGCATTTTTTTTTTTTTTTTTTTTTTTTTAAGTGACAATTTTTTACAAATAATTACTCTATGTACTCATCAGGATTTCGGGCATTCAAGCAAAGTTATTTTAAGAAATGTAAATGGTATTCCATAATATCCTCCTCTCTTGTATTAGACTCTAAAACAATATTTCGTCTACTATACAAATAAGAAAAATAAATAATAAAAAAAAACATTAAAGCAATTTCCTTTGATACGGTGAAGCACCTGAATCAACTACATCGAATGCAACAACGTGTATTTTTTAATTTTCTTTTCTTTAATGCAGTCTAAAGTTGTTAAAATTCTTTAAAAAGAAATTTCGTCCACAGACATTATGTATTTGAATACTTTTGAAAGTTTCTGCAGTTGCACTAATTCAAATATTTATTTCATTCTCAAAATTAATACATGAATAAATAAATAAATAAATAGATAAGAAGAAGAAGAATAAGAAGAAAAAGTAACCTCTTTATATGCTACAGCTTCGCTTAGACTTGCTGCTAATATTTTTTTTTGAGCTCACAGATATGCAGACACATATACAACGCTAAGAATATGATATTTGGATTCAGCAAATCTCGATATTTTTTAGATCATGTTGGTAAGGAAAACACATGATCCTTAAAAAATTGATTGCTTGTAGAAGCATAATTAAAAAACAAAAAAAAAAAAAAAAAAAGAATCCGAAGAATCCGAAGAATGTCATAAAAATAAATTGTTATACAGTGTAGCCACATATCTTAAAACTAACAGTGAGGACGCATCCAAAACGTTGGAGGGATGCCAGTTTGACCGACAGTTTGAAATTTGAAAAAAAAAAAAAAATATCCTGTAATTCCGCGCTCTGTTATTGCTCATTTTCTTTGAGTTAGATGACTGTCACCCCTATTTTAGCATTGGACTCGTTGAGTTAGCACTTGCGCAGATGCTTCCATGGTTTCATGAAATGTGGTCAAAGAAAATCTTATTTTGTTTATTTATGTTTTAAATGAACAAAAATAAATGAAATAAAATAAATCGAGGCTTATAACTAAAATAGTGACTGCATACATATAACAAAACTATAATGAACGTAAATGTAAAATTGCAATACATTTCTTTGATATAATGAACAGCAAAATTTCTAACGTTTTGTCAAATTTCGAGAAGGCATGGGATACGGTTGGTAAGGTGTTGGTTGTTGATACACTACCTACCAATAAGTATTTGGTCCCTTTCTAATTCAGACATTTTGTCAACTATCTAGAAAAGTTCTTTCGGAACCATCTTGAAGCTTTGGTAGCGTAAAGAACACGTTATACCTCATTTATTTCAGCAAAAGTTGTGTCCTGAAAAGGAAAAGGGGACTAGTAATAAAGTTAAATAAAAATCAAAATGTTTTGGATCACTCTGTAAAGAGTAATGCTTGAAATGCATTTTGGCTGTAGCATGTGATTATGAGGAATTTTCTCATTATTTGCATAAATTTTTAAGAGGCTACCACGTATATTCATGAAGATATAACTTTTTTTTAAACATTGAAAAAAAAAAAAAAAATCCACCTTTTTAATTGTAACACGTAGGGTATCAGACCCAGAGTAAAAACATTTTCAGAAAGTCAGTATACTTCATTAGACACAGTATATTGCAAGATGAATGCAAAAATGTTAAATATCTTACCAAATATGAGACTGTTTACTAAATAATGTTTACCTACGCATGCGCTAACTTAAAAAAATCATTTGCATAATTTAATAGTAAATTTATTGAGCAACTTGTATGAAAATCCCAAACAGATATCGTACCTTTGGGGGTCACCGAAGCGATAGAGCAATCCCTTCCGTGGAGGATCAAAATTGTGATGGCGTGTCTCCGGACCACCTCTAGGGGTGTGTTCCAGACCGTTGCCAATTGCCCATCTGCGCAGCACTAGTGCGACGTAAAATTCAATCATCCAACCATCCATCCATCCCAAACAGATATCGAGTAAATTTAAAGAGTAATGTGAGATAGCATGAACAGAATTTCAGTTCTTCTAAAAACTAGTATGTTGTGGCCACCACATGATTTTCTTCTATATTTTCCTATACAAAATCACTGAATAAAAATAATTTATTAAAATTATTATTTAAAAAAATTATCTTCCATAATAATGCAGACGATTTCTATATTAAAGAAGCAGTGTTCCGCCACACACTAAATATCGAATTTTAACACTAAATATCGAAAAAAGTCAATTTTATTCTCAATATTACATTAAAAAAAAATAGATAAAAAAAATCGATAACTTTATTTTAAATTATCGCAGATCAATGTTCAACCATTCGTTTTAAAGGTATTGGCGAGCTCTTTTGAAAGATATCTTCCAGGGTGCAGGGGGGAGGCGAGGTTCTTCCATACACAATTTTTTTTTCCCAGTTGACTATCTCTATTACAAATAATGCTTTTAAATTTCATAATGATTATTAAAGAATAATTCTATTTATGCACATTTATACAAAATTTTGTCCTATACCACCACGTTAAAATTTAGAAAAAGCGGGATGACAACGCAACCTGTTGGACAATTTTTACCAAAAGTTAATAGGCACTAATTTATGTCAAGGTGCAACTACATTCCAATTTGTATGAAATTCTGTGCAGTAGTTCCTGAGATACAGTTGCCACAAAATTTTGTCACACACACACAGACAGACATTTTCTAAAAATGGTCAAATCGTGTTCTACATCTCTTAAAACGTGTAAATCCATCAAAAACCGGAAGTCGAAATTTTTTACGTATCCAATACTTTCTTCTATTGAATATAGAAGAAAGTAAAAAGGAAGATGATAGGGGTTTTTATCAATATTTATTTGAATCAGTAAACACTGTATTGAAATTGGGCACAGATAAAATAAAAATAAAAATGTGGGATTTTTTTTTTTTTTTTAATATAGCGCATGCGTATATAAAAATTATTTAGTAAAAATGCTCGTATTTCGTAAGACATTTAACATTTTTGCATTCTGATAGCAGTATGCTGTGTTTAATGAAGTATGCCAAATTTTCTGAAGATGTCCTTGCTCTGGATCTAATACCCTACGTGTTATAATTAAAAAAGTGGAAATTTTCTTGCAGTGTTAAAATAAAAAAATAAATAAATAAATAAAACAAATTTCCAAGAATGTATGTGATACCCTCTTAAAAATTTATACAAATAATGAGAAAATTTTCTCAATCAGATGCTACATCCAAAATGAAGTTCACTTTTTACAGAGTGATCCAGAATGATTTATATTTATATTTATATTTATACATATTTGTGTTTTTTTAAATAACATTTTACTGGTTCTGTTTTCCTTCTCAGTATACAACTTTTGCGGAAATACATGAGGTATAACGTGTTTTTTATGATATCAAAGTTTGAAAATGATTCCTAAAGAATGTTTCTAGTTATTTGACAAAAGTCTAAATTCGGAAGTGTCCAAATACTTATTGGTAGACAGTGTAGCAGTAACGGAACATCATATTTTTTAGAACCCACCAGTAGCCGAGAAGTTCTGCTCGCAAAACTGGTAGTCGTGCGGTGCCGGGTTCAATACAGATCTCGCTAGTCGTCATTGCTTTTCGGAATTTTTCTTCAGCTTTTTTAAGATAATCTCGATAAATCAGCTTTAACCATATTTAATTCTTAGTTTAAATAACTTTAATTTATACGTATCATGTACGTGTTTTTCCAGTTGTTGATAATTATTCTCCTAGATAATTATTCAATGCATGCTAAATTAGGAAAATTCTTTATTCTTCGCGTACTTCTTCTTGACATAAATTTTAAAATAAATGAAATACATACATACATACATATATATATATATATATATGTATTGAAAAAAAAGTAACTTTTTTAAACTTTTTTTTTTTTTTTTTTAATTATTTCCATGCTCGTAAGAAATGTATGCGGTACCTCTTTAAATGACACATATATACAGACTTTTAATTAAAACAAAAATTTAAGACGTTACTAAGCTAAAATAAAGCACATATTCTCTAATTGTCTTGAAATATAATAAATAAAAAATTTCATTCAAAATTTTGTGCATATAAAAGAGCAACATGTAAACAAAGTTTTATAAATTTTCATTAAAAATTTGGAAAATTTAGCCGGTGAATTCTGGTTTTCAGAAAGGCTGTAGGCACTTTTTTTTTTTTTTTTTTTTTTTTTTTTTAATTATTTCCATGCTCGTAAGAAATGTATGCGGTACCTCTTTAAATGACACATATATACAGACTTTTAATTAAAACAAAAATTTAAGACGTTACTAAGCTAAAATAAAGCACATATTCTCTAATTGTCTTGAAATATAATAAATAAAAAATTTCATTCAAAATTTTGTGCATATAAAAGAGCAACATGTAAACAAAGTTTTATAAATTTTCATTAAAAATTTGGAAAATTTAGCCGGTGAATTCTGGTTTTCAGAAAGGCTGTAGGCACTTTTTTTTTTTTTTTTTTTTAATTATTTCCATGCTCGTAAGAAATGTATGCGGTACCTCTTTAAATGACACATATATACAGACTTTTAATTAAAACAAAAATTTAAGACGTTACTAAGCTAAAATAAAGCACATATTCTCTAATTGTCTTGAAATATAATAAATAAAAAATTTCATTCAAAATTTTGTGCATATAAAAGAGCAACATGTAAACAAAGTTTTATAAATTTTCATTAAAAATTTGGAAAATTTAGCCGGTGAATTCTGGTTTTCAGAAAGGCTGTAGGCACTTTTTTTTTTTTTTTTTTTTTTTTAAAAAAGAAAGAGAAATATTGTTTAAATGTTGGTCTTTTATAAGCTGAAAATTTTGAATAAAATATTTTATTTATTGTATTTTAAAAATAGAAAGAACATTCAAATTCTATGTAACCCGTTAAAAGGAAAAATAAAAGTTATTTTATTTCTTTAGATGTAGCGTAAAAATTCGCGTAAAGTTTTGTAAGATACAATGTTTTTAAGCAATAAAATTTTGCTATGATTTTAAATAAATACAAAGAACAGCGACATGAAAATAAATATTCTTAAGACGAACATTTGGTTTTCCAATTCGAATATATACACTCCTTCTCATAATTATAAGGACACCCGTTTTTCTATATTAACTGAACACTATTATTTAAACAAATATATTTTTAATTAATTTGAATTTCATTAATAGACTATATTTAAAAAGTTTTATCGTTTTTCTATCTTAAAAAACTTTAAATATGGTAAAAAGATGATTTTTCAGGTGTTCACAATTATAAGGACAGCTCGAATTTTAGTAATTTTTTCAGTTATTCTTTAAATTAATATTTTATGGGGTCTCGTTTTAGGGTTAAACAGTCAGACATTCTCTCTGGTATATACATATATACATTTCTTTTTAATATTCAGTTTCAATACCATTTCATATAGCATATATGATATTCTTAATACATTTAAACTATTAAAAATTAAAGCATGCACTTTTCTAATATCATAAGTTAAGTTTTTTTAAACTTTTAGGCCATGGGAAAGGCAATAATACAGAAGTTTCTTTCTTCAAACTATTTCCTATTGCTGTAGAAGTAGAGCAAAAATGTAAGTTTTGTTGAAAAAAAATATTATTACCCCCCCCCCCGCCCCCCCCCCCCCAAAATCTAACAAAAATCTGAGAATTTCACTTTTAACATTTGCGGATATTATCTTGATGTTCATAATAATAGAAAAAATTACTGAATTCATTCTGCCTTCAGTAGAAACAGCTCCCCAGAGCACCATAGATCCACCTTTAAAATGCCCGATTCATATCTGCGCTTAAAAAATCTGCTCTGTCTTTCGCTATCTTCAGATTGTGCCAGTAACTGTTAAAACAATTTGGTTAATCAAGAATAAAATGTTTTTCATCCGAAAATGCAACATTTTACCATTTAATATTGTCTTTATTCAACTTTAACACAGACGTTCTTTCCCCCATTAAATGCTGATTGATTATTACAGGTTTTTTATTCATTTTAACATATTATTAATTCTTTTAAACATGCATAAATGTAGACCCTAACCTTTCGTTAAAAATTACGAGCAAATTCAGCAGCAGTCATTATAAATAGAACAGTAAGAGGAATTATGAGTCTTCGATCTCTGTAAAACAACTTTGATTTTGCATCAGATCTCTCTCTTATCGAACCCGCAGTTCAACGTTTGATCACATTTCCTTCAACAATTTTAGACCTTCGAATTTCATTAGAAATTCGGCGGATTGAAATTATCCTTCCACTTAAAAAACACATTTATCATACTTCACTACTTGAACGTTCTTTTTTTGGAGGAATTGTCAGTAATGTCCGTCCAAGAAAAATTGAAGGCTTATATATGAATTAATCTAGCCCAGTAGTTAACAAATTCGCATGTCAACTGCAATTTATTCGCTAGTAAGTTAAATAAAACGAAAAAATCTGGATTGTCCCTATAATTATGAACATCTAAAAACGTGGCGAAAAACACATTTTGCATTATTTTTTATTAATTTTGTTTTATATTAAAAAAATTATAACAGTTTTGGTTTTTAGAATACTAGATATATTAAGTGCACTTAGTATAATCTTGTTTACAAGTATTTTTACATTAGTTATTTCAAAATATAAAGTGTCCTTATAAATATGGGAAGGAGTGTAATGAATATATATACTTTTCGATATATGTATGTATTACATAATATCATATTTCTCTGATTTAATAAAAAATAATAAATAAAATCTCAAAATATTATGTAAAATCATAAGGAAGCTTGCTCAAAAAGTAATTCTTTTTCTATTAGGAATTCAATATTTGGCAGCTTTTCATTAACTTAGTAATTTTTTCAATAATATTTGATGATAAATGTTGCGCTGGTGTAAGGCACATGAACATAAATGCCGTATTTGTTGTCAATTTTTAACATCAAAACATATGTTACAAAATATCGATTCGCGTCTGCGTTACTAGAAAACAATAATTAGAACCCCAAGTATCATGAAAATCATATAATAACGCTTATTCAAAGAGTATTTCCTTTTTATCTTTTACGAATTAATTATTCATCATCTCTTCACCAACTTCGTAATTTGTTCATTAAACTTTGATGATAAAAGCGGTGCTAACGTAGGGCACATGAATGTAAATCCAATTTACTCACTACTAGACGGAAAAGAAATCCTAATAATTCGTAGACTAGCAAGTGAGAATTTAATAAACTCCTCCGTGATTGTCTAGGCATTATCTAAGATGATACCTCGCGGTGTTTCTTATTAAAATTCTGAGAAGCGTCTTGATTATAATGTCGTTTAATTAAACTATAACTCAGAAATTTTATACCATAATATTGAGAAATTTATAAAAAAAATATTGGATTAGTAGAAAAAGAAAAATTACATTATGAACTTGATAGTTAAAATATGTGTAAATAGGTAAAAATATATATTTCTCTCTCTCTCTCTCTCTTTTTTTTTTTTTTTTTTTTAACAGACTTTATGAATGTTTTTACTTACAAATAAAAAATGAGTTGGTAAGTTTTTACATATATTTCTGCAATTCAATCTAAATGCGAGTTAACACAAAATTTAAATTGACAGAGATCACGACAGAGATCACATGATAGGTGAAAAACAAACAGCAGACGAAGTCTTCTATATGTATAGTGATTTCTGATATAACATATTTTCTATTCTTATTTTTGATTAATCCTATTTAATCTGTGTTATTTTTTTATACATCATTTTTAATCCATTTTATATCATTATTCATCAGCTTTTGTTTGCTGTATGCATTTGCAATCATCATTTAGTTTATATTTGTTATTGATGTTCATGGAGAACATGTTAAATACTCTGGTTCTTGGTACTTTAATCACTGACAGTGCAACATCGTACGGTGTAAAGCCATTTAGACCAGTAACTAAGTTAATTAATTTGTTGTAACACCATTATGCAATTAAATTTAATTGAAATCGTTTTAAATTTCAAATTATAATCCGTAAACATTCCACAAGTACAAGCTATTATTCATTGCTAGATCAGTTAATGTAACAGTTGCACTACAACATACAAAAACCGATTCTTACAGGTGAAAATAAATAAACACGTAAAGTGTTTTTTAAAAATTATTAAAATTACAAATACAATTATTCTACTGTTTACAAATGCACAATATTCCTTTTATATTATTTTATAGTAAATATTAACACTTTTGTTCTTAAGAAGCATATTTAATTGAATTCGATTATTTGTTTTCCTCTATCACATGACTGAGCAGACGACGCTAGGAAGAGTTCATTCGTAACATCTAGATCATTTTATGTTACAAATACAGTATGAGAACTTCTTGGGGACATTTAAGTTTTTGTCACTATTTGGCGAAGGATTTTTTGGTAGAATTGCTTGTTTAAAAAAAAAAAAAAAAAAAAAAAAAAAAAAAGATCTTTTAAATTAAATTAGAATAACCTTTTTAAAAAATTAGAGCCTATTTTTTCTAATGCCCGTACTTTTCATTATTGAATTTCTTTAGTTAATTTATGGCAGTATATACACTCTGTATGTATTTATTGAACTGCTAGATAATAATTTTAGACATTCGAAAATATCGAAAAGAGAAAGTTTATTATTATTATTATCATTTTAATTTGGAAAAACCTCCTGCAGCTTCAATTATTAATTCTCTTCGGTACTTTTCCATTTTGCTGGTGAAGCGATAAAGTTGCCAAGAATGATGTAACCGACGCCAAACATTAGGCACCTAAGACAGAGTAATTGTTTCAAAACACTTCGAATAATAGTAAGAAAAAAATTAAAGAAACTTATTTTACGTTTACTTATTTGGAACAACTATAGTATCTCCCCACAGCTGAATTTGGCGATTATGGCTAAATCATACATCTGAAAATCATATATCATAAATGATAAAATCATAAGCTAAATTATAAATCATAAATCATAAAATCATAAATCCAAAATAAATAGCATGCAGGCTGCCATATGGTATCGCAAACAGTCCAGAACGACATCGTTATCTTTCAAATCGGTGTCAAGGAAAAATCGCGAAATTCAGCTGTGGGGAAATACTATAGTTGTACCTAAATAAACTTTAAATTTGAAAGAAAAGAAATCTAAGCTACAAATTTACTTTTTATCCATAAATGTATTGTTATCGCCAATAAAGTTTGCTTGGCGAGAATTTCGCCGGCGAAAGGAAAAGTACCTTCTCTCCTATCCTATCTACTTCTTACACTAACGAAGAATTTTTTCTTGCCATATTTAGACGTATGAAATGTATCATGGGAATGTCTAATTCTGTAATGTTAAAAAAATTATCAATGCTAAAGAAGAAGATTGTTCGTTTATAATTGAGATTGAATTTTAATCTAAATATTTTTGCATACCAAAATCTATCGAAAGTATTTAAAAAAAAAAACGTTTTCAAATAAAAATAATAAATACACTTTAATGGTAAAGAGAAACGCGGTTAGTTATACAGACACGTCATTATTTCGTTATTCACAAAATAAAACAAATAAATAAAATAAACATAAATATTGCCAGTAATAAATTAATTTTCTAAAAGTAGGAAAAAACGACATTATTTCATTATTTAAAACATGAAAATCTGACATTGACAGATTTTAATTTAGTGCCAGAGGCCTACTGCTAAACTTGTTAATATCGACAAATTCTTCTTTAGTTAATTCGTGACGATCTAAATTCCATGATAAAGTTTTCATTAAATCAAACCAATGTGTTTCAGCTGCAGATACTGTAACAAATAACGTTGGAAGTCCAATCTGTTTTATAGCCGCAAAACAACGTTTTTTCTCTTTTTCCCAATGAGGGGGAGGTGTGCCTTGGGGGGGACTCATGTCAAAGGTGTGCCTTGGGGGGGGGACTCATGTCAAAGGTGTGCCTTGGGGGGGGACACATGTCAAAGTTGTACCTTGGGAGGGACTCATGTCAAAGTTGGGCCTTGGGGGGACTCATGTCAAATTTGGGCCTGGGGGGGACTCATGTCAAAGTTGGGCCTTGGGGGGACTCATGTGAATGTTGTACCTTGGGGGGGACTCATGTCAAAGTTGTGCCTTGGGGGGGACTCATGTCAAAGTTGGGCCTGGGGGGGGACTCATGTCAAAGTTCAGCCTGGGGGGGTACTCATGTCAAAGTTGTGCCTGGGGGGGGACTCATATCAAAGTTGTGACATGGGGGACTTCATTCAATAAATCCTCATTCAATAAACCGACTGAAATAGGCCCTTAGCACTATTAAGAGTGACGTATAAAAATTCGACAACGCTGTACCGACTGAAATAGGCCTCTAGCACTAAAAAATGTTTGCGGAATTTATTTTTTTTTTTTTTTTCACCAGTAATAAAATTTTTATTTCCCTGTGGAGAATGACGTCATTGTGGAAAATGATGTAATTAGAGAAATTATTTCTTTAATGGCAAACAGAGTACCTTTACAAACCCCAAGTTTTTATTTAATAACTTCGTTAATTAAAATGATACAGATTTCTAACTACCTGAAATGCCTTCCTTGAAGCATTCGGAACACATTGATACCTCCCATGATGCAAAGCATTTTTTCCTCCGCGAGAAGATGCTGTCGCAGACAAAAAAATTTGACGCCAACTACAGAAACTTTTTTTTAATATATAGAGAAAAGTTTAAACGTTCATGCATCAACATATTTGAGGAGCAAACATTCAAATCGTGTTTTCTCCACCGGATGCAATTCATCAGAAAACATAAAAAAACTAGTAAATTAAAAAATATATACATATAAACACTAATTATTGTTTGTTTAGATGTATTACTGGTTTCTAGGAAGATACGTAAGCATACTTTACCTAATGAACTCAAATTTACTTAAAAAAATGCATTTGAAATTTGGAGAAATCATGTTTTCATCGAAAACCCAAGGAGGAAACATGTTTTGAATGTTTCCAGTGTGGATAAAACACGTTTTGAATGAAAAAGTATAAAACAACGTAGCATGAACAAAATAAACAAACATAAAACCTGGTACGTGGGCAGGTCACATTGTGAGGTCGAGACTATAGACCACCACCAAAGTTGGGACTGTCAAATCACTTCGTCGCCAGTGACTCGGCGAAAGTCGTGGTCGGGTAAGTTTTATGTCGACAAGGTGCTGCAATGAAAGAATTAGGTGCTGAGAGTTAGATGAATGAGAAGTGATTTTAAAAGATTTTGATTGAAATGAAAGGAAAGGAAGTTGTAGAATGTAGTATAAGATGGAGATTGTTTGGATAGTGAATGGCTAGTAAGATAGAGTGAATATGATAGTGGATTGGTAGTTATAGAGAATGGTAGCTGATTAGTGTGTGAGGAGGTGGAGTTAAGAGTAATGTTGGTAGTGATAGTTTTATGCGTATGTTAAATGATGGTAGAGAGTGGTAGTGTCGTACCGTAAAGTAAGAGAATAATCTGTCGCGCTTCGGGAATCCGGCTGATGATTCTAGGATGAGAATAGCTAGTGATAACAGAGAGCAGTCATCAACAAGATCAGTATTGGTGAGATAAGCTGCCTTTTATTTTACGTTTTCTTGAAATTATTTCTTGAGGTCATTTAATCAAACGTTATAACAGAGTTAGCCCAACACCCTAATTGATATTGAACGTTAAATAAACTCTTATTTATTTGTTAACTTTGTCTCGAGCTCTTATTACTATCTAATTAAGTAATTAAGTAATTAAGTTAATCTTTAAGATTGAGGACTTGAGATCATGGCAGACACATATTCTTCACAGTGGCGCCCAAACGAGTTCGACACCCCACCCACCCGCTCGAGTTTATTTTACCTGCTCAAATAACGTGCTTAACTTTTTTGAGGAACTTGAAGAGTATTTTGATGTATGTAAAATTAAACTTGTTGACAGATTTAACTGGCTAAAATACTCCTTAAAAGGAGAACCTAAAATGTGGTTTGACCTTACTGCCTCTCATTCTTTGGGTCAAAATCCCACCTAGGAAGATTTCAAAATCAAAATTATAAACACCTTTTCCTCAAGTGTCGAAAGAGCAAAATTCAGGCAGGAACTGTATACAACGAAAGTGTCTAGATTTGACAAGCCGGCAATCTTTTTCCTGCGGAAGCTTGATTTAGATAAACAACTTGAATTACATTTATCATCTTTTGAAGTGTTGGACATTATAAACCCGCTGTTTACAGTCCAAATTCAAGACCACCTAGATTTCAAACCTATCGCATCTTATGATAGTATGTTTAACATATTAGATAAATATCAAGCACGTCACGCTATTAAACCGGCGGATAAGTCTAATCGCCAGCAAGAACCCGTCATTGTTCAAAATGAACAGCGAGAAAATTTCGCCCCCCTCAAAATGTTAATTTCAATCATACATTAGCTCAGTTGGTTAGAGCGTCGTGCTAATCATCCGCAACAAGCTAACTTTTCACAAGCAAGACCCAGTGATTTAACACTTTCGCTGCCGGTTTCACGTGACTAAAATTTGAAATGACGTTTTTTTCCTTTAACCCGCCGAATATGTTTGACGTGTTGCACAAGAGCGCTACATCGCCAGATGTTATAGGATTTGTGTTTATCTTTGCTTGTCTGCGTCATGTGTTACGTCAATACGCTGTATTACGTCAAACATGTAAAAATTCATCTGCTCGTTACAAGCAAACTCTGGAGTTAATGAGTAATAAGTTAAATTTCCATAGCAAATAGTTTCGTTTGTACTGAGCAGATAAAATATCTCGCTGACGCCATCACTTCGGTTTCATATTTATGATACGTGTTTTATTAGAGAGAAAGTATTCTATTTTGAAATACCCTTCCATGGAGGATCAAATTTTTGATCGCATGATTCCGGACCACTTCTAGGGCTGAGTCCCCGACCGTTGCCAATCGCCCATTGCGCAGCACTAGTGTGACGTAAAACCCAACCAATCATCTATTTTGAAATATGAATATTTGTGATGTTTGCGTTAGTACTGTTTGGCTGGTTGAATAGAGTTGGAATTTAAGAGGTACTTTGAATTTAAGAGGTTGGTTTGTTGATTGTGTTTTAAATCACACTATACTCGGGGCAAACCTAACTTGAGAACACTGTCAAAGGCTGAGCCTGTGTGGTTCCGGAAGTGATATATAGTTCCTTTTAAATACTTATTTATATTAATAAAAATAAATATAAATTAACATTAAATATCCGTATTAGATTCAGTAATATTAGTTAAATCTATATACTCAGCTTAAAGTGCATATTTTAATGATTAAGAAATTGTTTTAAAAAATAATAAGTTATACATCACAATCTACTTATCCAATCAAAAGTTTCCTTTGTTTGGCGATTTACTCAGAAGAGCGAAATTCCGGCAACCCTCAACCCCTGGAATTTTTCGTGGGGTCATTCTTTTCTCAGACACCGGACCGGAATTGACGCGATAAGATGGCATCTTCTTCAGTTTGATCTCCGCTTACTTTTCAACCTCAGAGAAAGGGGAAAGCTTTGCAAAGTTCTGTTAAGGTTATCATGTTAAACGTTTTTATTAAACACAGAGAACAAAATCCTTTGAAATCGGAAAATGAAATTACTGAGATGTGTTCTGAATTGACAGGAATTTCCCGATCATCTATAAACAGAATAAAAGCTGAAATGACAGAATAAAAGCTAAAGACGAATGGGAAACGACGAATAAGAATTTTTTTTTTTTTCCAAGGCTAAAAAAGTTCTTTTTAGAACTAACACAAAAAGAAGTTCCTTTCAGAACTAAAAAATAAGTCCTTTCGAGGACAAAGCCTTATCAAAAGCGAAAATAAAAAAATAGAAAGATTAATTACACTAAGAATTTAGAACACAAATTATTCAGTTGTCTTTTTCAGTTTCTCCTCCCTTAAACAACAACAACAACAACAATAATAATAATGAGTAGGGTAGGTGCTGCAGTGATTGGCATGCTCCAGTAATTGACATCTATCCCGAAATAATTAATAAATAAGAAAAATAATAAAATCATATCTTTTACATATAAAAAATTTATCATTTTATGTCAAAAACTGGAGCATAGATTCCTAATATCTGGTAAAATGAATAACTAGCAATGTCAAACACTGGAACATAGGGTGTCAATTACTGATAAAATGAAAAACATGCAGTGTCAATTATTGGAACATTGAGTGGGTGTCAAATAAAAATTCATAAAAAAATAATAATTGTTATGAAATGTATATATTTTAACATATATGTGGTTCTGAATGTCTTTCATACCATAAGTACTAACTTAAGACTTCTAAAAATATTTTCCGATGACTAGAACATTAAAAACATCCGAGATTGCTCTAAAAGTGTCAATCGCTGGTGCACTTACCCTAAAATGAAATATATTTAAATATATAATCCATTTCATAAGAAAGAGAACGAAGTCAAATAAACCACCATAGAAAAAAAATATATGATATGCACATATTTTAAATTTGCCAAGTCAAGGCTTTTTAAATATATATATATTAAGCCGTTTTAAGCTTTCATAAGTAAAGCCTATATTTTCAATTTTCAACTCTAGATACAAAAATTTAAAAACCTTAACACAGTACAGACTTTTTTCTTTTTTAATCACCCTCATTCATTTCCTTCTCCACCTGGAATTGAGAGGTTTTTCTCTTAAAACTGAGAGAGAGGTGGTACTGGGTTCGAACCCAGGTCGTACTCGGCAGCTTTGCTGTTCAGTGTTTTTCGTAGTTTTCTCCGAAACTCATTTAAATACGGACTAGATATCCTGGTATCCCACCCCTCCCATCTGTTAAAGGGCATTCCATCCATAACTTGGCACTCGTACTGTCATTTGGACACACCACCGCCATTCATTTTTCACTGAAAGATAATACTTTAAAGTAACGATGTTCTGAAACCTTTTCTTTCTTTCTCTCCTTTTTTTTTTTTTTTTTTTTTGCATGTGTGTGTAGATTTAAACATTAAATCGGTCATTTATTATTTGATCTACTGCTATTTGTACTTTATTCTTTATCAATCAATTTACCTGGACTACTTTTCTGATTTCATCGCTTTTACCAAAATTTTGAATACGACAAAACTCAAATTTTAAGCATTAATTTTTTCTCTTGGGAAAACAGATATATCATTCGCTAAATTTCAACCTTCTGCAAATTCTAGTTTCAATTTTTTTTTTCTTTTTATAAAAAATAATTCTTTTAGCTTAAGAAGAAATAACTCATATAATATGGAATGGTTAGCGAATTTAAACTTATTTATTGTTATTCTTGTATAAAAATATTTCGAGTAAATTAAACAAATCTGTATAACAATAAAGTGTAAAATAAAATAAAATGGATTTATAACCATGCATTTATGGATAACAAAAATATGACTGATAACATTGTGTTTACTTTAGGGGAGTGAGAATTACGCAGTGTTACCTGTAAAACAAAGCCCACCAGCAGCCGAGCGGTGCTGCGCTCAAAGGTGGTAGATTGGAAGTGCCGGGTTCGATCTTTGGTTGCGCACATCCACCTACCCGTTTAGAGTTTTCCATGGTTTTCTTCGAAACTCTCGTAAATACGAGCTAGGACCCCTTAGAAATGCTCCCACGAAGGCCATTCCAGCTAAAGTCCTAGAACCTTAGCATAGTCAATCCCTACAACCAACCAACCTGTTAAAGAAAGTTAATTCATTCAGTTCTCAGAGTTTCTGCTCCCAAATCTGGTAGATAGAAGGTGCCTAGTTCTAAATTCACAATCGTTGGTTTAGCCATTTGGTGATCCTTGCGGATTTTTTCGAAACTCGCATGAATACAGGCTAGGTCATTGAGGCCACTGTGAAATCTACCTAAGTGTGTCCCTCTTCCCTCCTGTAATAGAGGTAAATTAGTATGAAGTCCTCTTGAAAAAATTGGGGACTGGAAAGAGCTGGCTCATAAACAGAGGAGGACTTTCAGAAAGGTTTTACTGTATTATACAGCTTTTCCAACTTCATTTTTCCATTAAAAATTAGTTCACCTTCAATGTATTTTACCAAAGTGATAGCACTTTAAAAATTCTTTCTTTTTAAAAAGAAATCATAAAATACTTTTTGTAGCATTGAAAATTGTTTGAAATTGCATACGCATTATATAATATTCTAAAAAAAAAAAAAACTTACATAGGGGGGAAAAATGGATATCATGGCCATTTTGTTTATAACCCATGACGCATCTGAATATTCTTGCATAGCCCTGTAAACCAGTCATTAATACTAATCATGCTATACTCAATGAGAAACATGCCTTTTGCATCTAAATAATGTATGTTACTTTCATTATGCTTTGTGATATATAAAAAATAATTAAAAATGGCTTTAAACAACTTATCGACCATAATGTACCCGAATCCTTTAAGGTAAAACCACCAGTAATTGACACTGCACCAATAGTTGACACTTTGACGAAGAAAATTAAATATTAAGAGAAAAAAGGAAGCCAAAGATCGAGATGGTGTCTGAGATATAGTATAGACATCTAGTATAGAAAATATATACAAAAGTCGGTTAACAAACTCAAGACTTCAAATCAATTTAGTATTAAAAGAAAGCTTGATACAAAATGCTGGATTAGGCACAGGGAAGAGTGGTGAAGTACTCTTCGCTGTACTTATTCCAGTGATTTGTGTATTTACTTTCATTACATTTCTTTTTTGTGTACATCTTAATCTAAGCATACCTATGTCAAGTACTGAAAATAAAAAGTGTCAACTACTAAATATATTTGTTTTCACTAGGTGTCAACTACTAGCATAGTACCTTTATTTTATTAAAAAATAACATAAAAATACACATTAGTTTTATTGCTACAATTCTTTTCACATTCTGGAAGGGGAATAATTTGCGCAACTATTACCAATTAGAAGTTCCCTCTAAGATGATTTCGTACCAAACTATGTCAATAAACATACTAATAGATCATTAAGGTGTCATCTACTGCGTATTTTACCTTAGTGAAAACTTCTTAACATGACAATAATTATAATCGCATTGTTTTCAATAGAAATCATGCCACAGTAGACATGAGCAACATATATAAATTTCAAGGCATTGAAAAACATGTACACAATGCTAGAGAGATGAACTGACGTCATAAATATTTTCTAAATTTTAATGGCAGTTGTTTCAAAAACATTAAATGTAGCTATATGCATACAATTTAAAATACGTGTAATACTAAATGAATGCTTTTTATTTATTTATTTATTTATTTATTATTATTATTATCCTTAGTTACAATAATATCAGTAGACACATCTTTTCATTAAATTGAGACTTCTGAAAATATATAAAAATTAAATTAATATTTTGATAGATTAAATTATGATTGTAAATTTATAAGTTTAAAAAATTGTATTAAGTTATTTTGAGTCCATTCAGTATTGTATCTGTACTTATATAAAAGCACATGCATACTATTCTTTGAAATAATAACTTAACGTATTTATCAACATGTAATTTTTTTTTTCCTTTTTTAATTCAACACCAATTCCTTCAATAAAAATTTAAACACAATGCGCGATTTCCCCCCACAAAAAATAAGGATAAACAGCCAAATCTAGTAATCCTACTACCACTTATTTGTATGAATACAGGGAAAAGGGAGTAAACTGGCTCCTGTAGCTTTGACAGTGTACTCAAGTTAGGTTTGCCCCGAGTATAGTGCTGCGCAATGGACAATTGGCGATGGTCTGGGTCTCACCCCTAGAGTTGTCCAGGGACATGCCATCACAATTTTGATCCTCCACGGAAGGGATGACTCTCTCGCTTCGTAGACACCCAGAGGTATAATTAATATGGGAACATGGAAAACATTACGGGCACGACAGATTTTATGAGCACCAGCCACCATTAGTATACACAATGGTTTTTGGCAGGCTCGAGTACCGAACCCGCAATCTTCCAATTACGAGCCCGGTGCTCTACCGACTGGGCAACCACGGTCCTGAATTTTAGAGGCATATTTTTGAATTTTATGCCAATACTGGTTGCTACAGTACAAAATTTTGTATACTTTTTAATTTCATGCATTTTGAGATAGGGGTATAGTGCAGATCAGAGTACCATTATAACAGAGAATCGTTAAAATTTGCTATAATTATCCAGTTGCGGATTTATTTTTTCATTCCTAATGAATGAGGACTATAAATAAAATATTAATGATAAATAATTTACTTTATACAACTTTTGAAAACATTTAAATTTAAAATTCCTAAGTAAAAAAGTATACTTCATACATTTTTGTTAAATAAATCCTTGTCGAATCCTGTTCTTAGTCAGTGTAAGAACATGATTCGATAAGGATTTATTTAACAAAACCTTATGAAGTGTACTTTTTTTACATAGGAATTCTTGCTAGTGTTCGACCGACTGTACTTATAGCTGTTAAATTATTGGAAATAAAAATACTATCATCTAAACACTTATCATCAATTACTAAAGCAACACACTTTTCAGGGACATTTGGTGTGATTGTATAATCTAATTTTTTTTTTTTTTTTTTTTTTTTTTTTTTTTTGTATTTGTGATTAGTTATAAATTCGTAATTATTTTTTTTTTTCTTTTAATTCTATTTTATGAAAATTTTCCTTTTGTCCTATGTATTATTATTATTCGGATTTTTTTTTCAAGACGCGTTTTCTTTTTAGGTTAGATCGCCGAAAAGCTCGCTTTCGTATGCCACCGGTGTAAGGTTGCTATTCGGAACACGATGCGAAATGGCGCCGTCTGGGCGATTTTCGAAATTTCGCCAAGCGGCAGCCTAAAGTAAACTTTCACCTGTAAAGTGATACGTCACATCCCGCGCTGGCGCGGGATCGGCAGCGAACGTGTTAAATCAACCTGGAAATGTTGCAAGAAATAAACCGAGCTCTCATAATACCGAAGTGCAAGCTCTATTTCTAAATTCTATTTCCGTTTGTCCAGTAAACTTGCCGCATTTAAATTCTTCTTCTCAATGCGTTTCTAATTTAAACTCTCCGTTACCTTCTAATTTACAGAAGAATGAAATCCCATTAGATGTTGCGGCTAATCCTTCCGCCAATAGCTCAAAATTATGTTTTGAAACTGTTAAGTCAATAAACTTTTCTAGTAGTTTAAATTCACCGCATGATATATTAAAGTTTAATTCTAAAACTGTCAAGCCGACAGATTCTTTTATGTCTACAGAAAATGTTGTAAAAGAAAGTGGAAGGTTAAATAGCGGTCCTTCTCACAAATTCTGGCTGATTTACATAAAAATGTAGTGAATAAAAGTGACAGATTAAAACATTTCTACGTTAAGGCATTAGATTTATCTTCTACAACTGTCAAGTTGACAGAGTCACGTATTTTGGCTGAAAATCCTGTAACTGAAAATGATTTATTAAATAACGCTGCTTCTACCAATTTCTTTACAAAGTTAAAAGAAAATGTTGTAATTTCCACTAATGCGGTGAAATGTTTTAAAGCTTGTAAGACCTCCAGGACCTCCAAATGTGTGAGTAGAGAGCAAGCTGCATCCTCTGACACTATGGACAGCGACAGTGTGCTGGGTTCGTTCCCAGCCCAGTAGTGTGCCTTTGCAACGCCTGACCTCGTGTTGCAAGCCTCCAGCCCTGTGATTTCTGCGACGAGTGCAATGGCTAGCATGCCTAGCATGTTTAATGCTAATGCTGTTACAGCGGAAACCTTCAGTCAGGACGTATCGTTCCTTATTTTATTTTTTCTAAAGTGGTTTTGTGTCAGAGCTGTACCAAAATGTACGACATGCCTTGAAGCCTTTCGGACTTCCCCTTTTTGTATGAAAGCGCAGGACTTTCTTAAACTAAAAACTGTCAAATTTAAATTAGTGCATGAACTTTCATATCGAAATTCATGTTTATGCTTCAATGCCAACATTTTTGTTCTCTCTTAATATATATTTTTTGTATGTACACTATGTTCTTTTATTTTGTAGCCATCACCTGCAAAGCGGGTAATATAAAATGTTTTTAACCTTTGTAAAAATTCCCCCCTTTTCGTATTTCTGTAAATATTGTATTTGTATATATAAAAAGAAATTTGATATTTGTAAACTTTTGTATACATTCTAAACGTTCTCTGTATATATACGTTTTTGAGTGGGGAGCTATTTTTTGGCTATATGCATAAATCACGCTTAACTTTTAACTAAAACCACTAACAAATTAATTTTTTGTCTTTTCGCATGCTATAGCCCAGGAGGGAAAATTATTGTATATAAACTATTTTATGTATTCAGAGACAATTTTTCTCGTTTATCTGTCTGCAAGACGCAGTTTAACTTCGTCTATTCTTTTATACTGTTCAAGTCTTTTCATTTTAGAAAAAACTCCAATTGGATAGTTCTTTCAAAATAATCTGATGTCCAAACTGTTATTCTGATGCCTGCCGTATTCTGATGTCCCAGGTCTTCAATCTACACTCTCGAGTCACTTCGACTAATTGACGTTTCTGGGCCTAGACTGGATTTCTGATGGATGAAAAAATTCCTGTTATAAGTTTCGAAGGATGGTTCATTTAAAAAGAAAGTTCAAGATTTTTTTCTCAATAAAAATTATTTTCTTCATGTTGCTAGTTTTTGTAAAAGCAACCCCCCTGTACCTTAATCCTCCTGCAACTCAAGATTTTCCCTTTCTGGATTAACAGACAGATGTTTGTAATCCCCGCTGTACCTGTTGGGCTAGCGTATTATTTGAGGCGTTTTTTTTCCGGAGTTTCCTGCCGTACAGGGTCCCCAATTTAATTTAAAAGTTAAATTTCTTTTTTCCGGGTTGGTCAGGTTTTGCACTCAAGGAATTTTTTTAACCGCAATTGTATTTTAAGCTGTAAGCAGTTCATTGCTCAGCAAATTAAACTTTCATTTTTTTTTCTAACTTATTCTAAAGTTTAGTTTCAGAAATTTAAGTTGTGGCTGCACTCGCACCTACGAGATGATATTAGTGTTTAAAATTACTCGTTAAAACCCATTGGGGATTTTCCCGACTAAATTTTTTTTCTTGAAGGGGACTGTGAGTTCGAGACTATAGACCTTCACCAAAGTTGGGACTGTCAAATCACTTCGTCGCCAGTGACTCGGCGAAAGTCGTGGTCGGGTAAGTTTTATGTCGACATAGTGCTGCAATGAAAGAATTTGGTGCTGAGAGTTAGATGAATGAGAAGTGATTTTAAAAGGTTTTGATTGAAATGAAACTAAAGGAAGTTGTAGAATGTAGTATAAGATGGAGATTGTTTGGATAGTGAATGGCTAGTAAGATAGAGTGAATATGATAGTGGATTGGTAGTGATAGAGAATGGTAGCTGATTAGTGTGTGAGGAGGTGGAGTTAAGAGTAATGTTGGTAGTGATAGTTTTATGCGTATGTTAAATGATGGTAGAGAGTGGTAGTGTCGTAGCGTAAAGTAAGAGAATAATCTGTCGCGCTTCGGGAATCCGGCTGATGATTCTAGGATGAGAATAGCTAGTGATAACAGAGAGCAGTCATCAACAAGATCAGTATTGGTGAGATAAGATGCCTTTTTGCTTTTATTTTACGTTTTCTTGAAATTATTTCTTGAGGTCATTTAATCAAAAGTTATAACAGAGTTAGCCCAACACCCTCCTTGATATTGAACGTTAAATAAACTCTTATTTATTTGTTAACTTTGTCTCGAGCTCTTATTACTATCTAATTAAGTAATTAAGTTAATCTTTAAGATTGAGGAATTGACATCATGGCAGACTCATATTCTTCACAACATGACCATTAAGAACAGCTCTAATTGGCTGACTGGAAAAATCACCATTTGAATGGAGACAGATTCTGGAGAAAGCATATTTTGATTGAAACCTCAATTTTCTAAGTAAGTTTATAATGGGATAAAATTTTTTTTAATTAACAATAACCGTATATTTTCGTACGATTTTATGTAAAAATTAAAGAAAAATCACTAACTCGATTTTTTTTTTTTTTTTCCTTGGATTGTTTGCTCCTCATTTTATTTCTTGGAAATCGAAAACGTTAATTTATTTATCAATACTTAGAATTATATGAAATCTTATTCAATAAAAGCATAACGAGTGAAATACATTGCTGATAATAATAGTTTGTCTTTCAATGTAGATTAAAATTCTGTTTGCTTTAGGCAAAGATTTTATTCAATTTTTGAAAATTTTAATGCACATATTTAATAAAAATGTGTGCTAGCAGAGGGATCTAATTGAAAAAGAAAATAGAGAAAGGAGAATAAATTAAAAATCTTTTGAAAGATTAAGATTCCTCTTTAAAAAGACGGATATTTTAATAAAAGCAGAGACTTAAAGAGAATTTTAATGAATTCCTGAAACGATAATTAAATCTTTTAATGGAATTTGTAAAGCAAATATATTTTCAATATACTTTACCTGTGTGAATTTTAACAAAATTAAAAACCTTTAATTCATATGTTTCAGAATTGATTTATTTATTTATAGTATATACAAGAAAAAAATCTTTTAAATTTAATATATATATATATATATATATACTTATTACAAATGATTATTTTGAAAATTTAAACAGTATACAACGATAAGTGCAAAACTTTCAATAAACACCATAAAATGCAATAAACTCGCAACAAACATGTTTCAGGTCGAAAGAACACGACCTTTCACGACCCCTTTAAACATGACCCTTCGTCAGGCGAACAAAGTAAGCACGAGTGCTGCAATCAAATCGGCAATGCACAAAACAGCTTTGAGTGAAGAGCAAAGATATATAAAGATGATTGTAAATATAAATACTGGTATGATCAAAAATATCAAATAGAAGAAGAAAATAAACAAATAAGATTAAAGATATAACAAAATCTTTTTTACCTCTTTTTTATTATAACAAAATCAATTTATAATCATCTTTATATATTTTTGCTCTTCACTTAAAACGGTTTTGTGCGTTGCCGTTTTGATTGCAGTACTCATGCTTACTTTGTTCGCCTGACGACGTGTCGTGTTTTCTTTCGACCGGAAACAATTGTTTGTTGCGAGTATATTGCATTTTATGATATTTATTCAAAGTTTTGTAATTATTACTTTAAAACGCCAGTACTGATGTGTTTTCTTATTATTAATGTACAACAATATTCGCCTGATTCTACATTTGCTGTTTGTAATAAAGTTACTGTTTTAACATATGAAACAAAACGATATATTATAAACAAAAAATATAAAGAAATTTTTTAATAAAGCTTAGGTGTATAGTAACTGTCTTTTTCTTTTTAGTGATTTAAATTATTTGGAGTATGGTAAAATTTTTGTTGATTGAATATCATCTGTACTAATTTTTTTTGCAAATACTAGGGGGCTCTGCCCCCTGCTCGTTCCGCTCACCAACCCCTAGGGCGGCTTTGCCTCCCCCCGACTCCCTTTACTTATTAACAAATGCAAAGCTCTGCCCGCCTAGTCGATGCTTTCTTTCACTGAAAAGGAATATTAATAGTGCAAATTACAAGACGAAAGCAGAAAATTATTATAGAATTCCTCATATTGAATGTCAAATTGAAATATATAATTTTTATGTATATATATTTAATAGAAAGAAATTTGTAATATCTAGACCATTTTGCATTACAGCTTTAGTATATGACCCTTTTTATTTCTTTTTCACAACCTCGGATACGGACCGTGGTATCCCAGTGGTAATTGGAAGATTGCGGGTTCGGTCCTCGAGCCGGCCAAAGACCATCGTGTACACTAATGGTGGCTGGTGCACGTAAAATACAATTTCGCCGCCATATCCTCCATGTTCCCATCAAAATCTCCCGCACCAAAACGGGGGAGCCATCCCCTTCATGTAGGACCGAAACTGTCGTGGCACGTCTCCGGAACATCCGTAGGGGTACATCCGAGGCCGTCACCAATTATCCATAGCGCAGTAATGCTGCGACGTCAAACATAACCTACCTAGATATCTACCTACCTACAACATGGATAATATTTTAATTTTCCCGTGTAAGAAAATTAATTTTCTAAAAAGAGCGAAAAAGGGTGATATTTATTTTCTTTCTTTTTTACATCCATGGTTTTGGGCCGTGGTACCCTAGTCGGTAAAATGCCGAGCACGTAACTGGAAGATTGCCGATTCGATATTTGAGCCGGCCAAAAACCGTCGTGTACAATAATGGTGGCCGGTGCACATAAAAATCTGTCGTGGTCGCAAGGTCCTCCATGTTCTCATCCACATTATACCTCTGGGGATCTACAAAGCCGGGGGATCCCCTCCGTGAAGGATCAAAATTGCGATGGCATGTCTCCGGAACATCTCTACAGGTACGACCCGTCGCCAATTACCCATAGCGCAGTACTGGTGCAACGTTAAATCCAACATACTTACCTGCATACATACATACATACAACCATGGATCATATTTTAATTTTCCCGTGTAATATGACTTCATGACAGAAGAACGTCACTGGGAGAAACTTTTTTCAAAATGGCAAATAGAGTTCCTTCATAATCTTGTCGTTTTTAGTTAATAACTTTCTTAAGAAAAATGATAGAAATTTCTAAGCAGCTGAAATGTCTTCCTTGGAGCATTCGGAACACATTGATACATCTGATGACGCGAAGGACCCTGCCCTCCGCTAGAAGATGCTGTCGTAGAAAAAAAAAAAATGTATGCCAGTGACAGTAACTTTTTTTAATATATAGAGAAAAAGAAATCTGGATTTGAATATTTACCTAAATTATATTTATAGTATGATAGCTTATATATGATAATTATTTTTTTTTAATATTATTAGCAAAGTAAGTTGAATCTTTCCCCGGTTATGAGTGAAAAAGAGTATAATGTCTGCTTGATAACGTTTTGTTACTGTACAGAGTGTCCTAAACAGATTAAAATGATATTTAACTCTTTACCTATTAAATATCGGTTGGCAATGCAATTTGCGAAAATGTTTAAAATAATACGCAGAATAAGATCACGCTATTAAAAAATTATTCCTCTTAATTTTCAGTTTTAAAATGTTATACGATGACTGCAGACAAAATTCGAAAATAAAAATGTGTTTACGTTTATTTCAATAACATCACTGAAAGTAACCGCATGTGTGCATCTTAAAAACTGCATAAATTATATTCAATTAAAAATTGAATGTTGGGCATAGAGACCATATATAATAAATAAATAAAATGAAAATTTGGGACAAATTATAAAATAATAAAATGTATGATAATATTTAGATTTTTTGAGGGGTGGGGAGGGTATTTATGGTAGGATCACTATCCTTTTATGTATTCATGCAGATTATTATTATTATTATCATTATTATTTTATTAATATTGCTCATTTAAAAATATACAAATAGGAGATCAATTAACTAGTATGCTAAATTTGCTAAATATTTAATTCTCAAAATTTCATTAATAAAATAAAACATTTAATTATTTCTTGTGAAATATTAGGTTTAGGTTTAATAAAGAAAAGTTTGTTTTTTAATTTGAATAATGTAGAAGAATATAGTAAATATCAGCAAACTAATAGGATATATAAAATAAGAGTGAAGAACAACTTGTAGTATGCACTGTTACAATTTTCAACAGAAAAACACTGCTGACAAATTTTACGTTATTCATTTTCAAAAGAGAATATCAATTATGCCATGCGCATATGAATGACTGTAAATGCTAAATCAGAAACGTTTATTTAAAAAAAAAAAAAAAAAAAAAATCACAGAATTCAAATTTTGAAACCTTAACTTTTGAACATTAAAAAAAAAAAAAAAAAAAGCATCCAACAATTTTAGCATTCGAATACAACGAGATAAATAAAGTAGAGTGATAAATAGCAACCCTGACGTGGTCCAAAATGAGTCATGTGACATGAACCCTTTTTGCGTTAACAGCTTATTATTTTTAATAAATTTCTACGGCAACAGTTTGGATATTGTATTTGGCGAAAGTCATAACCGCAAATGTTTTTTTTTTTTTTTTTTTTTTTTTTTTTTAAGGACTGAGGGCCTATTAGTCTCAATCTGGGAATAGTTGGACATTTGTCGAAATCATTTTTCGATAGTTGGACATTTATCGAAATCTAAAATTTACCGAAAATATAATTGAATAATTTATAATTTTATAATTTGAAAGCGATGTTATAATTGGGAAGAAAAAAAAAAAACTAATAGTCCTCCGTCCTAAACTAAATTCTGCTTTTGCCAGAATTTCATCAAAATTATTTTTTTTTATTATTAGTGAAAGAAAAAGAAAAGAAAATTAATAATAATCAGTATCGTTACAAGCAATATCGAATTTTTTTTTTTAATAATTTTGAATTAGGAAATAAGAAGTGCGCGTGAAATAATATGAAATAAAAATAAGTAAAACAGTGAATTTAATGATTAAATGCTTTTGTTTTTGGCGGCTGCTCATGCATATAAAAAATGCGTATTAAAACGAGTCGAAGAAGGAAGCGAAATAAGTATTGAGTTATATTACGATAAATACGATATATAATATGATACGATATATTAGACCTATCGTCCAGGGTTAGTAGGCATTTTCGTTGAAAGAAATAGTTTGTTCGTTCGGTGCAACTTGCACATTAGTCACGAGAGGTACAACTTTCAGATTAGTCCCTTGAGGTACAACTTTCACTTTAGTCCCGTCAGGTACAACTTGCAAATTAGTCCCCTTTAAATACAGTGATTTTTTTTTTTTTTTTTTTTGTAAATTTAAAATTTATGGAAGTTTGTGGGTTCGTTTTAAAAACATATTAACATGAAGTTTATATAATAAAAACAGTATGAGTTGCTAATAATATTATTAGTTCCCCACCATACTATAGGTATGGGGAACTTGGGTAATCGTGAAAAATTTCGACCTCGGTTTTTTGACTTTTTTATACGTTTTCAGGTGTGAGGAATCCGAAAATGACAAAATTTGTATGGTGTCTGTCTGTAGGGTGTCTGTTAGTGTGTCAGTCCGTTAGTGTGTTAGTCCGTTAGTTTGTTAGTCTGTTTACACGATATCTCACGAACAAATGATCGCAGAGAGGTCAGATCAGTTTTAAAATATTACTTTCGATACTGGCAAGAACCTTATTCATTTGCAACATTCGAATTAAAAAACTTCGTAAGTAATGAGAAATTTACGATTTTCTTAACATGGGAGAATAGGACAAAAATTCACTTAAACGTGCATTAAATGGAAACGTTTTACTGTAAAAATGTCAAACCAGTTTTAAAATATCAGTTTTGATGCCGGAATGAACATCATTTACTATAAATATGCTACTTTGAAAATTTCGCAAGTTATTGGAAATTTACGAATTTCTTAACATTGCAGTATAGGGCAAAATTTCACATAAACGTCAATTTTGAGAGATATTTTCATCGTAAAGATGTCAGAATACTTTTGAAATATTATTTAGAACATTGTCATGAATATTAATTACTATGAATTTTCCAATATAAAAATTTCGTAAGTTATTGGAAACTTACGAATTTCTTAACATGGCAGAATAGAGCAAAATTTCCCATAAACGTCAATCTTCAGGGATATTTTCATCGTAAAGATGTCAAACCACCTTTTAAATATTATTTTGAATACTGGCAGGAATATCATCGACTATGATTTTTCCAATTTAAAAAATTCGTAAGTTATTTGGAATTTACGATTTACTTAACATGTCAGAATAAGGCAAAATTGAGCATAAACTTCCATTTTGAGGATCATAAATACATTAGACAACTTCAAAATTACATTTATGATATTTGTTTGAACATGATTGAATACAAATATTCTAAAAGGAAAATTTCGTAAATTATTCGTAATTTACGATTTTATCAACATAGCGAAATTGTAAATCTATACTAATATATAAATGCAAAAGTTTGGATGGATGGATGGATGTTTGTTACTCAACGGTTAAACGGATCTGGATGAAATTTGGTACAGAGATAGAGAATAGTCTGGAATAGAACATAGGCTACTGTTTATACCGAAAATTTGATTACATTTTTTAAAATTAATTAAAATATGAAAATAATAAACTGGTAATGGACTTAATATAAGCCATTTAAATTTTTAATTGTTGCCAAAAAAAGTTTACAAGATATTTCTATTTATTTATTGTTATCAACATAAAATGAAATATGCTTTCACGCGAAAAATAAAAAAATATTAAATGTTAAATTGGTCGATGAGAAAATGGCACCTTATAATTTTAAAATAAAATAGTAATATTACAAATCTAACATATTTCTTCTGAATTTTTTTTTTTTTACTTATATAGTTTAACATTTTTTTTTTTTTTTTTTAAATCATTTTAGTTTTTACTTTACTTTCTTTTTGTTTCGTATAGTCGAAATTTAAACGACAAAATATTTAAAAAATAGTTTATAAATTATCATTTGTTGCTAAATTTAGCTCTTTTAAAAGTTAAACTTTCCTTTAAAAACACTTTTAAACTTTGTTGGAAAATCATGAAAAATAAAAGTATTTTGTTATTTATTATAATGTGAAATATGTGAAAAAATATTTTTAAATAATTTATTTCGGTTGTAGTTTTGTTGTTTTATCTAATAATAATGCTAATTTGCCGAATTGGAATTTTTAATGCCAAAATGCGATAAAGGGCCAAATATAGCAATATATTGGTTCATATCACGTGATTCATGTTGAACCACGGAAATCTAATCCTTTATCCATTGAATCAGCACCCTACTTTATTTATCTCTTTGTTAGAAAACAAAAACAAAACTTTTATAGTAAAAATAAATAAATTTAAAAACACCGTGGCTTTAATTTTGTTGCCACTAAAAAGTAAATAAACAAATAAATTGTAAAAAACACTGTGGCCTTAACATTCTCCCACCTTAAGTTGGCGGAAAGTAACTTAACCATATAACAAAAAAAAAAAAAAAAAAAAAAAAAAAAAAATTCAAATTAACATAAAACAATACATTTCTACTTGATATTTCAAGACTTTCGCAACAGAGTTAATGATAATAACAGATTCACTTTAAAATGGACTAAAAGCATTACTTACAGTTTGATGACTGTAAATTCTTCTTACTTTTGTTTTAATTCTTATTACTTTATCACTATAATCTTCAACGATTTCGAATTCTGTGTCTAATTGTTTCATACGCATGAGCAAATTTAATATTATATATATAGTTCATTTTATGCTAAAAAAAAGCAACAATTAAAAATTTAAATGTCTCTTTTAAAGCTATTTCTTTCATATTTTAATCAAAAGTTTGTTACAAATAAGGTACCAAATGAAAGGGGTGGTTTTTCTGAATCAGTCGGATTAAAGAGCTTATCGATTGGACAATTAGATTTTTTAAAGTTAACTAAAGTATGAAAGTTAGATGGCAACTTGCGTTCACACACAAACATAGTCCAAGGAAATCTCTTAAGCCTATCTCTTAAGCCTAAAGCGTGACAGAGTCAGGCATTGATGAGCGTAACTATATATGACGATTTTTTTTTTTTTTTTTTTTTTCACGTGAAAGCATATTTTATTTTATGCTGAAAAAAATCACAATAATTAAAAATTTAAATGTCTATTTTAAAGCTGTTATTTTCATATTTTAATTAATTTTAAAAAATTTAATCAAAAATTCGGTTCAAATAAGGTACCAAATGAAAAGGGTGATTTTTCTAAATCCGTCGGATTAAACAGCTTCTCGATCGGACTATTAGATTTTTTAAAAATATCTAAAGTATGAAAACTTGCGTTCACACACAGGCCGAGTCCAAGGAAATCTCCTAAGCCTAAAGCGTGGCAGAGTAAGACACTGATGAGCGTAACTATATATGCTGATATATATATATACATATATATTACGGCCACTCTGTATATATATACATATAAAGTATTTTTTTCTTTTTAACTTTCACGTTTTAAAATAAACAAATTGTCAGTTTAACTCGAAACAGAATTTGCGTTAAAAATTAAACTTTCAGCAGCCTGTCAAGAATTCGCCGAAATTCTCATGAATTTAAATTGTCTTCACGTTTCAAATACATTAATTCATTATTCTTATTTATTCTTATAATACAAGTCGTTTTTTTTTTATTCTTAAACTGATCAAATTAATGAATTTAAAAGCTTCCAATGTAAAGTAGGGCGAAATACTTTGGCAGCTGTGTAAATATCTATTAATTCTCTACGTTACATAAAACTATTTTTCGCTGTTTATTTTTCTCAAAAATTAAAGTTTTACTATCTCTTTTAAATCAAGTAAATGAGTGTGGAAAAACCACCAAATTATCTAATGGATTTAGTCTATTCCATTTAAAAATTAAACAAATTAAATGGATTTGAAGAAAGTGAAAGTGTGTTACATTGTTTTCAAAAAATTAAATAAGAAAGATAAGAATTAGTTACAAATTTCGCTCGATGTTTTAAATAAATGAAAACAAATGTTTTGTGATCATATGATTTAATTTTTTCTAATTTTTCATTAAATATACTCCATTTTTACTTTCTCTTACCCATAAGGTAGAGAAAGTATTGTTTTTGGCTCAAATTTTCGAACGCGAGATTTTGTTATATTTACACGTTTTGAGGTCCCCTGAATACGAAAATCATGTTTTTAGCAAATGGTCTGTGTGTATGCCTGTGTGTCTGTCTGTGTGTCTGTGTGTCTGTCTGTTATCAGCATATCTCAAAAACAAATTATGGCAGAAAGTTCAAACTTGGTATTCTAAATGTGTATCATATAGGATGCTACAGTAAGCTTTTCCTTAAGATCAAACAAATGGTTCGTGTACAGGGACAATCAAGAGAATTCTAATACATTACGTCTATGGGGGAAATTGCAGGTAAGTAGAGTTTAACGTCTATAGACTGCACTAAACTAAATGAAACGAATATATATTTTTTGTAATAGAGATAGTTAACTGGGGAAAAAAAATTGTGTATGTAGGAGCCTCGCCTCACCCCCTGGGGGGGAAGTCCCCCCTCGAGGGGAGTAAATTTTCATGATGGGTATCTTTCAACAGAGCTCGCCAATACCTTTAAAACGAATGGTTGAACCACTGATCTGCGATAATTTAAAACAAAGTTATCGATTTTTTTCACTTTTAACGAAAAAAAAACAGAAAAAAAATCGAATTTTTTTTTTTTTTCAGTATTGAGAATAAAATGGACTTTTTTTTTTATATTTAGTGTTACACTACTTCTCTAATATGGAAATCGTCTGCATTATCATAAAAGATATTTTTTTCAAATAATAATTTTTATACATTATTTTTTAAAAAGAGAATTATTTTTTAATAACCGAATTAAATTTTATATAAATCTAGGTGCATTAATGAAACGGGGGTTTGAGGGGGGCTACCGCCCCCCTCATACAGAATTAATTATCATATGAAACTCTTCCGAAGTCTAATTTTATTTGTTTAACATAGGTTTACATAACATGGTTATCTTACCTCTTAATCTCCAACCTATATTTATAGTATTAAATTTCAGGGTAAGAGAAAGTCGTGTGAGTGACACACCAGATTATTTGATTAAATATACTCCAATTTTTAATTAGATATATTTTTAAATACTCTTAATAGGTGTTATTTTCTTAGTTTTACGTATAAAATTGACTACGTGATTCCAAGACATTTTCATCCGACTTCTAGTTAAAACTATTTAACTGTGTTGAGGCAAAATGATACCAATATTTAAAAACTTGCTAAAAAAAATGTAAAATCAGATATATTTCTAATTTATGAATGTATGCGCATTAGTAACCATACTACTAATAAAATAAGTGATTAATTTCGTCTGTGTTTTATAGATTTTCTGGATTTCTTTTCTTTTCTTTTTCGCAATTACTTCTTTACGTTCTCTTATCCCCATACGGTAGAGAAAGTATTGCTTTAGGGTCAAAATTCCAAACTTCAGTTCTTGCTCTATTTATATATTTTGTGTTCCCCTGAATTCAAAAGTCACATTTATGGCGGTTGACTTCTGTGTGTCTGCTATCAGCCTAAATTCAGGACAAATATTAGGAGTTCAAACTCTATATTCTAATTCTTTAATATATAAGGACGTTATTTGAAACTTTTTTTTTTAATTAGACAAATAATTCTCGTGTACAGGGATACAGAAAATTATTCAAATAACTGACGTTCGTGGTCAGTATAATGTGTAATAGGTACTGTTTAACACTTTTAAACTGCTTTAAAAAAAATAAATGAACATACTGTTTCTTATGCATGATTAAAAGCATGATTTACACAGAATATGGTATAAAAAGGATTTCTCATTCTTTTACAAGGTCACAAAATATAATTATATATTACGTTATATTATGGCGGATGTATCAGGGCTATACTGAGAAAAGCCTGGAAGTTCAGTACAATTATTTTTTGTGTTTCCCTTACTGTGTTAAATTTAAGTACGCTATGTGGTGTATATCTAATTTACAGCCAATGTACAGGACAAACCAAAATTATGAGACTATATTATTTTTAATCGAATGTAATTGATGAAACTGCTTTACTAAATTTTAATATCTTTAAGAAATGTGAACTGTTTAACAATGATTATTACTCTCCTACCCCTGTAGTAGAGAAAATATTGTTTGTACACCATTTTTCAATTGATATTTTGCTATAATTACGAGTTTTCATGTTCCTTGAATACGATAATCAAATTTGTCGCAGTTGAACAGTGAATTTGTATGTTATCAGCGTCACTTTAAAACAATTAATTATAGGAAGTACAAATTTGATATTTTAAAGACCATATAAGGCTGCCACTTGAATAATTTGACCAAAACTGGTAAATTTCGAGTAATTCGGGAAAAAATTGTCCAAGTAATTTGCATTTTTTTTTTTTTTTAACAACAGTCTTAATTTTTCTATGAATGTGTGCATATGCAAAAATTAAAAAAAATATTTTACAAGAAAGACCGTCTTGCTTTTGCCTCCGAAGTAGTTGCACGTGTTTTGTACTTGAACACGAAAGGCCACATCATTCTGAAACCTGTAGAGCTTTCATTAATTTTATGGTGTGCAAAGAAGTTTTCAATTTTTAATAGCGGCTAAAATATTTCTCAAGTATTAATGTTTAAATCTATTATGCAAAAAATGCTTCAAATATATTGAATTATAATTCCTAGATTTTTTAATTATACGCATGATATATACAAATTGGATACATATTTTGTTTTATATTGGTCATTAAACATGTTTTATAGAAGTGCGGAAAGCATTTAGCTTGCGTTTTAAATGAGAAGTAATAATGCAAAAATAAGTGGATACATTTAGCCACAAGGTTAGTGTAAACTTGCCTTGCCTTTCAACTGATGAACCGAATTAGAATCTAATAGTCATTGTATCTTTTTCTTTTTTTTTTTTTTTTTTTTTGTTATGGGCATTAGTAAACTAATCGAAAAAAAAAGTGTTATTTTTAGAAATTAAAAAAGAATTTAAGAAATGCTTACATTTTCACTCTCTAGTAAGGTGACTATTTCAAACTTCGAAAATTTGCCATTGTTATATTATTGAAATAATGTCTACCGTTTTCGGTAGAACAAAACTAAGCCTTCCTACCAAATTATATAATTTAAGATTTATTTTCTGTTTTTTAAGCCTCTGGTTTGCCATCCGTAGTTTTACTTACAACAGAAATTTTGCAAGTAAAGCAAGTGTAATCAGTACGGTTTCACTTTCTTCAAACATCTCAATTGCATCACTTATGTTTATTATTATTATTTTTTTTAATTTCACTTTTCTTAATTTTTCTTTTTCAGATTTGTATTTGATTTTGAACCAAACCTAAAAAACTATTACGGGGATGTTAAAATTTTTTAGACATTAAATATGCTAGATACTGTGTAAGGAAAACGAATCGCAGTTGTTCTTACTTTGAAGAAACATTTAATGATGTACAAAATTCAAAGTACAGTAAGTGTTAAAATTTAAACATAGTTCTCCCTGAAAATAAATTATATACAATTCCTTAAATAAATTATTTTGGCGAAGTAATAATCTTACTTCTAATTTTCTCTTACTTATCCCATCTAAATATTTTGCTTTTAAAATTAAATGAAATAATTATTTTATAGTTATACAGTTATTTAAAATTTTTTGAATTGCTCGCAGAGGAGTACAAAAATGTATGCTAATTTATAACGATTTGACATATTTTTTTTTTAATTCAAAATGTCCCAGATTCATGCAAATTATCACTTCCTGAATACGTAACTATGAATATATTGTGTATGGGTACAGTAAGTTGAAGACACCTTTGCCCCATAGCATGAGACAAGTGGAACCCAGGACACAAAATTTTATTTATTTTAAGTGGCACATTGTTAAATTAAAAAGAGATCATACTTTTTAAAAGGTAACATGCTGTAATTCATATCTATAAAATGTGAAAAAAGTAAATGTGTTACTAATCGAGCAAAATGAAATCAAACAAAGTCGAACTGTGCCAAAACGTGATTACATTTATCCCACTTCACCCTAAGCCAGAAAAACTCTATCAGAAACCTTAAAAAATAACAATTAAAATTACTTTTCATAATATCAAATGTATATATATGCGTGTGTGCGTGTGTGTGTGTGTGTGTGTGTGTGTGTGTGTGTGTGTGTGTGTGTGTGCGTGCGTGTGTGTGTGCGTGTGTGTGTTCAAAATTTAATGACTGAAATCTTTTTAATGCATTTCGCTTCATAATTTTTTATTGTTAATATTCAATAATAATAATAATAGTAATAAAATCAAACAAAAAGATACGTGTTTTAGTAAATCAATTTTTATATTTAAATCATATGAAATCAAAGTTATTTCTCAATCAAACTTGTATTCATTCAAAAATATTTTTAAAAATATAAAAAATCATTAATTTTCTTTTTGTTGTTGTTGTTATTTTTTGAGTAAGGACATTAAACCAATTAATAGTGTTAAAAAAATAAATGCCAATTTGTGAAGGATTGTTGCAATGTTTAAGAAAACTGCTCTTACAGAGGGTTCATTCATTCTGCCATTAATCGCAAACTTCATTTGTCTAAGAATTTTGCTGATGAGTAAAAAATACTTCTGAAGTTTTCAGATTAATTTATGTATTTATAAAAGGGTTAAAAAAGAATAAATCATTATTAAATAAAGAAGCTTGTTTCTGTTTAAATATAGATAAGATTAATATTCCATTCCAGGAACAATATAGTAAATGTGCTTATTATTATTATTATTATTATTATTATTATTTATCGATTTTTATTTATTTATTTATTTATTTATTTATTTTTTTATCGCGCGTTTTCTAAATCAATGTATTGGGTTGGCCGGAAAGTTCGTGCCGATTTTGAAGGAAAATTGAAACGCAACACATTTAAATGCTCGTGGATAGTAGATTTTGATATTTTTAACATTTCTGCTAATTCACGTCTCGTATATAGTGTGAGTTATTTTCGACCAGTGTCTCATCTCTTTTTGCGGTGGAGGGCCTACCCGATCGTTCTTGAACTTGAATGTTGAAATCGTCAGCTTTAAACCTAGTAAACCACTTCCGCAAAGTTCTTTCAGCTACAGCACCTTCGCCATAAACAGCGCATATTTTGTTTGCCGCTTGTGCGGCATTTTTGCCTTTCTGGTAAAAGAAAAACATTAAATGCCTATAATGCACTTTGTTTGCTTCTATATTAAAAGGCGTATAAAATTGACAACAATTAACGCATCCTAACTATTTTTTTTCTTCTAAATATGCCTGAAGTACCGAGTTTTAGAATATGTATGCATGTCATTTATTTTCAGTCATTCTGATATATTCAGACCTGTTCTTATGCCACCTAATTAAAATCGGCATGAAGTTTCCGGACGACCCATTACCATTGTTTCCATAACTGAAAAGTTTTTTTTTTTTTTTTATTATTATTATTATTATTATTATTATTATTGCGAAATTTTATCAGTAACCTTTATTGAGCATTTATATAATAAACAATTTTAAACTATGTAAGATAGAATATATATATATATACACTCATGTATTAAACCAGGTCACAACCCCTCCCCTCCCCCCCTTTGTTTTCCAATAAACTAAATCTGTGTAATCTCAGAATTCTTCATAGCTAATAAAATCGCTTTTTTTTGCACACACCTGAATATTTTCTCTAATAAGAATAGTTTTTTTTTTTTTTTTTTCATATTTCAGTGTTTTTGTAACATGTTTCCAATCGTTCAATTGAGGTGCATAGTGTTAGTAATTCTACGTGCGTATGTTTGTGCGATTGCACGTGGTAACAGGAGTGTAGACAGTGTGGGTGTTGTGCACATGCTCGTATATTAAATATAAATCTTAAATATCACTATATTTGTAATATTTGGAAGTATTTCATTACACACTTTTAATCTTAATAAGACGCTTTCTCCTACACTCAAAATACATGAAAAATCACCGACAGTTCCTTCAAACACCATAACTTTTTTTTTTTTTTGGTATTCTATTCGAAATATTAAGGTGATTTTTTTTTTTTTTAACGTCCTCAGTACTCAATGAATCAAACATTTGTAGTAAATTTTATTTGAGCGCTAGGAAAAATACAGATTTACACATATTTATAAAAAAAAGAAGAATTGCATAATAGAAAAAGCATTGTTAATTTTCATTAAACATTGTGAATTTAAATACTAGAATCAAAACGCAAAACATATTTTAACGTTTTTGCGCTGTTATCAAAGTGATGAAAGGAAATTTTAAACTGCTTTTAACTTCAAAGTAAAAAAATAAATTAATTATATACGAAATCCTGTAGTACTTTGTGCTCCTTTGTACTTCGAATTTAAGAGAGATATTGCTCAGAATTCGATATTACTTGACACTTTAACACAATTTAGATTGCAACTGAAGAATGACAGATAAATGTTAAGTGCAAGACAAAAAAATTGTATACACTAGCACTAAAAACTAATTTACAACATCGTTTAAGTTCTCCTTCTCTCATCAATTAAAATAATTCTTTTGTTTATTGTTTTCACGAAACATTTTTGCCAGTTATCTGATATTCCCTTTTACAATTTGTGTATATTACTAAAGGTGTTGTAAAGACTTCTTTCTGAATAATATTACTTTTGTATGTGTGTGTGTGTGTTTAAATAATGAATACTGTTTGAAAAGTACTTATTTAAGGGGTTTAATGTTATCACAAGTGTATATTTGATTTTTTATTATTTCCTTTAAACCTACATTTCATTTTTTTTTTCCTTTCAATTTAACGTATATCTTTTTTTTGGGGGAAAAAAGACACTTTTGATGACATTCTTTGCTTTTAGATATTTTTTTCTCTAAACTGTACAAAGCATACATTTTCAATAAAACTCGTTTTCATGATTCTTTTTAAATAGGGTTATTTAAGTAGTATATATTCATTTTGATAAATAAGATTGTAAGGTTAATTTTTATGCCAACAATGTGAAAAATGCCAGAGCTAGAAATCAAAAAATGAATAAAAAGTTCTATGTATTCTATATAGTTCATCTGTGCTGCATACTTTTTCTGTTAAAAGTCTGCATAATGTTAAAATTGTTTAGTTATATTTAATATCTCATTCAAAAATAGTAGGTATTTTTTATACTGCTTATTTTTTATAGTGCTTGTAGGATTAATGCAAATCTGATAAGATAAACATTGTGAAACTTAAATTCTAAAGTAACATTTTAATGCAAATATTTGATCGTAATTTCATGAGCAAATACTTCATTTCTGTGTGAGATCTTTTTTTTTTGCTATTCAATAAAAAACGAAAGAATAAAAGAAAGAATAAAATGCCATTTTTTAGAATAAAAACCTGATTTTGTGCTATATATATATATTAAACAAGGTTTGCAAAAAAAAATTCTCTTCTTTCAAAATATATTATAGTATTCATCTACAACGTTTTAATCAAATTTGAGAAAATTCAAATAGTTATTATTAAATCAGAAGTATATTTAAAATGATTAAAAACATAGAAAAGTCAACAGATTATTTTAATGTGTGTATTTCAGTTTTAATGAGATTTAACTTATGAAACGAATTTTAATGAGGTTTTTATTCAATTAATCATAATGAAAAAATTTCAATTACTATTCGTAAATATTTGAAATATTACATTTTCGGATAAGCTATACAATTTGTAACACTATATTATATATATATATATATATATATATATATATATATATGTATGTATATATATTAAAATATTAAAATTTCAGTTACGATAGTTATTCTTGACCAAGTGTAACTAATTTTACTCTCGTTATATAGAAATTATAACTTTTATTACATTAATAGCGTACCTGTTTAATTTTGGAATTTCTATTTTAACTGTTAAACGGAAACATATGTAATACGGAAATAATGTAATACGGACATAATGTAATACGGAAACACATTTTAGATCATACTTAACGTAGAAATGTTATTCTTTTTATTGAGTTCGAATGAAGTATGACATATTTAAAGGATAAACATACAATAAAGTTTCATGCACTAATGACAAAAAAAAAAAAAAAAAAGTGAGCAATGATTGTAACTAATTTCCGGTGGAAATATAGAGTATTATAAACGGGAAAACATTAATATACTCCATTTTCCTGTAGTTAATCTCTTGAACTCAAGCAGAATTTGTCCGATTCTTTCTTTAACAATTTGGGATATTTCATTCAAATTCTTATTCTCATTTAAATCCCTTTGAAAAAACAAAATCTTGTTACGTCTTTTTATTAATGTTTTTCTCAATATGTACATGCTCTTCAAACAACTTTTTATCTATAAAGAGCCCTTTAATTTAATTAAATATAGTTTATTTTGTGCTTCTTGAATCATAATACGGTTTATGCAAACCAGTCGTGCCTAGAAACGCGAGGATTATTACAATGAGAATAGTTCTTAACTTTAATCGTAACACCAATCCCGGGATGCAGTTTGATGTAAATTTATTTTAGAAAGAGCTACTTGTAAAAAGGCGCCGATTTTCACGTGTAGCTTGTTTTGAAGTCAGAATTTTGGTGCCAACCGCCGGAGGGCTTCTTTTCCTTCTACATTTTTAAGTCTATACTTTCCTGTTCTATAAAAGAAATTTATTAAAATATTTTTATAAACAGTTTTATATAGACAAAATTTAAAATGTGTAATATCTATGTATTTTTTTGGATAAAGTTGGCATAAATAACGTATCTCTTGTATTCTAGATTTTATTATAATTTACAATTATATACATTATATATAGAGTGTGGCCTAGACAGAGCAGTTTATATCTGTGACTAAAATGTAGATTGAGTCGAAAATTTGTATATGAACAATTCAAAGGATGCGCTCAAAGAATTACATACAAAAATAAAGGAAGAAACAAAACATTTAAATAAAGAAAAAATAATTAATAATAATAATAATAATAATAATCTCTATCTGTAACTAAAACGCAGATTGAGTCGAAAATTTTTATATGAACAGTTCAAAGGATGCGCTCAAAGAATCAGATACAAAAACAAAGAAAGAAACAAAAACTTTAAGTAAAGAAAAAATAACTAAATAATAATAATAATAATAAATTTTTAAAATGCTTCAAATGATATGCAATAAATAGCTGGGGTCTGTTTTAAAATTTTTTAACCTTACGGTATTTTAAACTGTTATTCTTACATTTTCCGAAGTTTCTGTTGCAAAATTTTACAGATGACAGAGCGATAGTCGTCCATTTTCCACTCCTTTCCAGGCCCTTCTCCCGATTTTAATCCGTGTGATTTTTGGTTATTGGGACATTTAAATAGTTTGGTTTATCATTTGAAATGTTGTAACGTTGGCTGACTTAGAGGATCGCATACTGCTGAATGTTCGGCAGATCACTGGCGATTAGATACGGTCAGCTGTTGAATCTGTCACTGTTCATCGGCTGCAGATTTTAGATTTTTAATTTTGGGACCCGCAACGAACAATATGCTTTTTATTAATCTTAACAAAAATGTCTGTAATAATAAATAAAGGTGTTTGTATTGAAATTGTTGTTTGTTTGGATTTTCATGTTTGGCTCTTTAGTGGTTCTAAAAATCCTTTTAAAAAAAAAATAATAATTGTATAATATATATAGGGTAGGTGCTCCAGTAATTCACATCTATCCCGAAATAATTAATAAATAATAAAAATAATAAAATTATATATTTTACATATAAAAATGTTAACATTTTACGTCAAACACTGGAGCATAGGGTGCTAATAACTGGTAAAATGAATAACTAGCACTGGAACATAGGGGACAACTACTGGTAAAATGAAAAACTGCCAGTGTCAATTACTGGAACATTTAGTGGGTGTCAAATAAAAATTCTTAAAAAAAAAATAATAATAATTGTTATCAGATGTATGTATTTTAACGAATGTGTGGTTCTAAATGTCTTTCATACCATATGTACTGACTAAGATTTCTAAAAATATTTTCTGATGATAGAACATTAAAAACATCAGAGATTGCTCTAAAAGTGTCAATCACTGGTGCACTTACCCTATATAATATATATATTTAATTATATATACAATAAGTAGTAAATTAAGGATTATTTAAGTTCTCTAAAAATTGTTGAGAAAAGGCAAAATACATTTAAATATTTGCGCATTAGCAGCATATTAAATTTAAATGTAAATATAATTTGAATAATTTATTACCATTGTAACACTCAGCAGACAAAAGACAGATGAAGATACCAACATAAAATTAAAGTTTAATTGAGATTTATTTCGAATAAAAATTGTCACGGTAATAATTTAATTTGAGTACCAATGATTAGTAAAAACATGTTAAAGTACTTACGCAGAAGAGAAATGACACTAACATAATACATAAGACTAACGATAAGATAATTTGCAAAAACTATTAATTAATAGTAACTTCAACATTTTAGAGAAAAGAGAGAGGATAAAATTACCAAATAGTTCCGTTAAAGGGGGAAAAAAGGGAATTCATGAATTGAAAATTAGAATTTTAAATGCTGAAAAATAGAAATGTTCACCATCAGGAAACTTTCATTTCTATCAGCATATGCAAGATTTCGGAAAACTGTATAGCTAATTCAAGCAAATATACAGCTCAAGTCTCTATCTTGCAACAAAACAAATTAAAAAAGGAAATTAAATTAATCAATTACACAAACCAAAATTGAATCAAGGAATAAGTAATTTAAGCAATTCACATGTTAAACGATACATACGGAGATAGTAGAAATATACAGGTTGCCAAACGAACATTAGTAAACGATAGGCGCTCTGTGAATAAAGTTTAACTACGAATAAATGAATTCTAATGAACTTATAATGAAGTTTAATTATGGCCATACCCTACATATATATATATATATATATATATATATATATAACATGAAACGTTTCACAGAAATAAAATTTTTATATATTTAGTTATTTATTTATATTTAGTTATTTGTAAATTACCACGAACATAACAAAGCGGGACAACAGATTTCTCTCTCGTAAATAAATCGTATTATGATCATTAAAAAGTGAAAACTGATGTGTTTGTTTCATAATATTTGTAAGTGTTACAAAAGTTCTAGAAATATTTTAAATGTTCAAGCAAAAGGAAAAACATAAATAATAATAGTAATAATAATAATAATTGCTAAAGTTAAGATTTGCGCTTTATATTTTACAGTGACTTGTTTAATATTACAGAGTCTTCAAAAAAAAATTTATATCTCTCATAAAATATAAATATTAATTAAATAACTTTTAACCATAAAAAGTAATCAGAATTAAATTTTACGTTTTAGTGAATTTTAATTTGTGTAAAAGTTAATCCTTTTTTATCAATATTGAATTATTTTGTAAAGTGAAAGAAGACAAACAAACTCGTTTCCCGTCTATGACTTTAAATTAAAATAATAAAAAAAGAGAATTATCAAGATATTTTAATTAATTTTTAGGACTTACTTATACACTGTTCCGCTCTCATTACCTCCTGTTCAAAATTATTAGCATTTCAGACAAAATTAATATTCTTCAAAGAAGTAAAAAGGCTCGAAATTTTCCATAAGCCAATTTGTATAAAATTAAATTTCTGGAATATTATTTCATTTGTTTTATTTCTATCTCTAATCAAAATTCTTCATATAAGACTCAAATGTGTCATGAAAGTGTGTTCGTATAAATCACAAAACTTTCTTCTATATTTTCTTATACAAATCATCGCAGTAAAAATTATTTAAGAAAATCAATATCCATCAAAATTATTTTTCATGGTGGGTGTAGGCAATTTTCATCGCAGAGAAGTATGTGATACTACAGTCGGTAACAAAAGTATCCGAACACTAGCAAAAATTCCTATATAAAAAAAGTAGAGTTAATAGTGTTTTGTTAAATAAATCCTTGTCGAATCATGTTCTTAGATTGACTAAGAACATGATTCGACAAGGATTTATTTAACAAAACAGTATTAGAAATATTTATTCATGAATTCATCAACCGTGAATATTCATTTTAAGTAAATTGGAGTGTAAAGGTTGATATATATTTTTTTTTATTTACCAAATATGTGAAAAATACCAGAGCCGGGAATCGAACCCGGGCACATCCGCTTAACGCAGGGATGCTCTACCACTGAGTTACCCTGGCTGACAACCATCTAAGCATGTGAGAAATGCCTAGCTGGTTGTCAGGGTAGCTCAGTGGTAGAGCATCCGTGCATTAAGCGGAGGTGCCCGTGTTCGATTCCCGGCTCTGGTATTTTTCACATAGTTGGTAAATAAAAAAAATATATCAACCTTTACACTACAATTTACGTAAAACAGTATTAACTATACTTTTCCTATATAAGAATTTTCGCTAGCGTTCGGATACCTTTCCTACCGACTGTACATGTCAAAAGTAAATCAAATTTGTTCTCTACAGACATTATCTGAGGTAGTGTTTTTTTTTTTTCCAGATATTTTAATGATATAAATGATATCTTTGTTTGATATTACCAAAGACCAATCATTCGTTTTCAACGTATTGCCGACTAAGTTTTCTCTTTCTTTTATTAAGAAAAATATGTAAAAGCTACCTTTCTCCTCAAGGAGGAAAGTGGCTCTCCTACACAAGCTTTATTCATTCTGGTTGACTCTTACTATATATATATATAGACGGCAGCAAAATTATTGAAGAACTAGCAATAATTCGTATTTAAAATATTTGCCCAGTCATCATCTCAGTTTATGAAAAAGTAAATTGATGATAAAAATTAGCTATAAAAAAAAAAAAAAAAAAAAAAAAAGAATTAAAAATGTGGATGTGCGCTTGAATATTTGTATTGCTGAATGTAGTATCCCATAAGTCTGTGGACATTTTAAAAATTCATAAAAATTGAAGGAATCGAAAGAATTGAACGCGGTTTGCGAAAAAGTTACTGTCGTAAAGGGAGGTTTGTATATATATATATATATATATAAGAAAGAAAATGTTAGTTAAATTTTTCGTCAGTAGGGGGCGCTGTACGTGAGCAAATCCCATATTTTCGTAAAAATCTATATATATTCACAGGCATATTTATATACATGCAAATTTGCTTACAGGCATATAATTCCTATTCTATATGTCCACCATCACCGCAAATTACAGTTTATAAACGAGTTACAACACTGCTAACTGCAGCTTTAGTAGGTAGTTATTAGCTGACGTAAAACATATTCACCAAAGAAGCTTTAACCACCAACTCACCACCGCAATTAAAACTTCATGTGTGTGTAAGTAGGAGGCAAAATAAAAAAATAAGGTACGTTAATCGTAAGAGCATGCGATTTATAGAACTCTGATTTTCGTATTTCACGTTACGCATCCATGCAGCGTAACCCTCTATTGATGAAAAATGTAACTATATATTTTTCATTATTATATAAACAATCCCTCGAATAATTACCCTCGAATTCGCCGGTATTTACAGAATCCCATTTAAATATCAAAACAATAGCGATGGTTGTTATATAGGAATGACTGAAAGAAAAATAAATACAAGAATCAAAGAGCATATTAATGACATTAAATTTGGTAAATACGGCACCGCGTTAGCGCAAACATATAAAAATGAAAATATTGAAATAGATTTTGAAAACACCGAAAAAATTGCTAGCTACAATAATTACAATTATGCACTTTTTCGAGAAACAATAGAAATCATTAGCCAACCCAATGCATGCAACCTAGACCAATCAACAGCAGGTATAGATGCCACCTGGCGCCATCTCCTGAAAGAGAGAGAAGAAGTCAAACACCGGGAGAGAATCTTCACAGATACGCAGAATGGAGTGACCAGCGTTGACAATGAGGGGGGGCCCCCTAATTTGAAAGTACTTCGCCGATGAAAGAGTCACATCAATAAAGCTGAAGTAAGGTTTTTTGTTTATATAATAATTAAATTTGTGGCTTTATATTTTTAAAATTTCAAAAGTATATATTTTTCTTTACCGCAAAAAAATCCCTTTTCACGAGAATAACTTTTTCGCAAACTGCGTTCAATTCTACCAATTTCTTCATTTTTTATGAATTTTTAAAATGTCTACAGACTTATGGGACACCTGGTATAATCTCACAATAATTGGTTAAAGAAATTCTAATTTTTCCCATATTCTTATGTACTTACTGTCATTCACTACGGTATGTTTGTGAATCTCAAACAAATAAAAAATGCGCCTCTATTTTAAGGCAAATACAAGCTTTTATATTTGTCTCTCCGTGGCTCAGGTGTTTAGAGCGCCATGTTAGTAACCCGGTGGTTCGATACCCTAAAGGTCCGGAGTGTTAATTTTTGCAGACAGTTAGTCGAAAAGATGTCAATTGATAAAAGAAAATTAATCGTTGACTACACAGTATCCTAAGAATTTTTGAGGAGTTTTTTTAAGAAGCCTTTTTCTTACACCACTTTTTAGAAGAAAAAAAGATTTTTTTTGTGGACTACAAGCGCCCTCTATCGGGCGGAATATTCACTATAATGTCAATGAAACAATTAACAATACAAAATAAAAATGATTAGGAAAAACACATAAAGATTCACCAAATCAGTAAAATGTTAAGTTATAATATAAAAAAATAATAATAAACTAAAATAAAAATAAAAGGGTGCCTTAAACGAATAATTAAATTGCAGATATTGGCCCTTAATCAGAAAATGAAACACAAAACGCAATCGTGTGGTGCTGCCATCTGTTGTGAATTTTAAGAAATAATTTCTTTTTTCTTAACACAGTTCAAATTTCCCCAATTTTGGTTAATAAACAAAAAAAGTTACTTTTTTTTTCTTCTTTTTTCGAATTAAATTTTATTCTAACTTCGAAGAGATTTATATGATACGCTATAATAAGAATTTAGGTTTTAAAAGTTTTTTTAAATAGATTATTCTCAATAATACTAAATTTTGTCAATCACTGAGAATAAAAAAATATACCACTTTCATATAGAACGAATAGGTGGCCTTTTTCTATATCCCTAAACTAGAAATATAGATTTCTGAGCTATAAGTATAAGGCATGCTTATACGCTGAGAAAAAATTCTGTAACTGACATCTAGAATTTAAATTGTGGCTCTAAAAAATAGTTCCATGTCATCCTTAAAAATTTGTAATAAATATCCTTCTAGTCCCCTTCGAAAGCGAATTCTAGAGACCTCTATTAGAATTCTTGAGCGTTTGCCTATACTATCGAGGACAAACCAATTTGAAAATATCTCCAAATAAATGTGAATACAAGACGCGGGTTTCAGCAGGTTTATGACCCAATTCTAGAAAATCAAGCGAGAATTTCTTATAATACAAAAGATTCAGAATATTGTTTCACCATCTAGAAATGGGTAGATAAGAAATTCTCAACCGTTTCATCTATTCAGTTTATTGGCGTGCCTTATGCGCATAGCTCGGAAATCTATATTTCTAGTTTAAGGATTTAGAAAATGACCATTTATTCATTCTAGATGAATGCGGTATATTTTTTTTTTCTCAGTGTATACTGCCACGTAAAAAATTATGGTAAAAAAGTATTACATCACTACCTGTTGAGATATATAGCCTAAAATGTATTCAGCATAAATTTATGTCCCGATTCAATTCAGTATGAGACTTGGTTATATTCAGTTCATTGGTTTATGAAATACATAGTGTCCACAAAATGTTGGATACACACACTGGCAGACACACTCGCTAAAATTCGTTAAATCGTGTTCATGACATCTTAAAACGTGCAAATTTATCGAAAACTGGATGTCGAAATTTTCCACGAATCCGGTGCTTTCTTTCTATGTATTTAGAAGAAAGTAAAAACTTATATCGTTTTCAAAAAAAAAAACGCTTAAGTAGTATGGGTCACAAGGAATGTTTTTATTTTACCGTAATTTATTTTTTATTACATTATATTATATTATATTATATTTATTTGAACAACAAAAGAATAGTTAATAGGGATATTAGAGTTTGAAAATGATTGTCATTTTATTCAAATTAATTCTAGGCAAAAACGTTTTAAAGGGGAAAAAGCGTTTTTTTTATTCATTTTATTTTTATTTTTCATTATTAGTTAAAATTGCTTTATTTATTTATAGAATATTTAAAAACGTTTCTTAATTTTAAATAAACATTTTAAAACATCAATGTATAATTTTTCGCTTTTTTTTTTTTTTTTTTTTTTGTATTATTATTACTTTTCCAAGAGAATATTTTTATGCTTTTAAAATTCGGATTATGTGTTCTTCGACATTACAGGGATGCAAATGAAATAAATGTTCATGGACAAAAAATAAATAAACGAAAAAATAGTAAAAAAAAAAAAAAAATCCAATCTAGCAGGCTAGTTTTTTCTCAAAGGAACAAATTAATGAAATTATGCTCTTCATAAATAATGATGATGTCAATGTAATTGCCAGTTTTAACACGTTTAGGCGTTCATTTATAACAGGAGTTTTCTTTTGGGTATTACGGAAACAAATAATTAGTAGCATCATTTCACAAATAACTCATGCATGTTTAAGGATAGTGTTTTGCATTAACTGCTCGTTAAAAACTGAAAAGAAGTATTTTAGAGCAGTAAATGTTTCCAAAATTTTTTTTGTTCACTCTCAAGTTCAGTTGTATTATTTTTAATTCTTTTAAATTTAGATTCTAAATATATATATATACATAACTTTTATTGATTTTTTTTTTTTTTTATGTAAAGGTTTTACTATTCATAAAAAATACTCACGCCATAATTTTTTTACGTTTTTTTATTAAAAATTGTGTGTTAAAAGAAAAAAAAAAAAAAACTGAATTTTTAATCAATTGAAATATTAGTATATACTTATTATAAATAATCTCTAAAAAAGTGTTAAATTGAACACGTGTAATTTGTTAATTATATTAAAAACACTTTAAACACACGTAAAATTAAATTTTATTTAAAACTTCATTTATGCCAATGCAAACGCTAACCCTATATGGGATAAAGCCAAAATTAGTAGAGCATCATCTTCTTATCCTTCCTTCGAGAGTCTACTTCGATTGCTTCGGATTGGTACAAAGCAAAGCGTATACATTACAACGATTGGTCTCCGATTACGTCTAACAAAAGAATAGCCTTCAGCACATGCTCAGATCCTACGATTTTTGTCCAGAAAGTGCCTTCTGTTTTAATATATTAGATGCTTTCAACTACAGTGTAGCTGCAGTCGTTATCCATTTTTGGATTAGAATCTTTCCTGAATAGCACTCAAAAACTGACAGTCCTTCTTAAGGATGGCTAAATGAATAATCTTCGATATCAATGTTTGGAATACTAATTTTTAACTGGTGACATCTAAACTAAAGCAAAAATTAGAAAATAATTTTTAAGAATATTTATGGGGAATAATTTGTGTATTTTATTAGAATATTACTACATCCTTACAGGCTTAATAAACGCATGGTAGTTCATTTTTGGTGTTAGGGCACATTTCAGTTGAATCTTGATTAACTTATATAGACACATACATTTCAAAAACTAATACAGGTATACTGGTGTAGAATGACTATGAATCAAATTAATTAGTAAATTATTTTATTTGAGTAAAGAAATCACTCGAACAATTTTTTTAAATTGTCTTATATATGTGATATTAAAGCGAATATTACTTGTAAAATGTAAAAAAAATATGCTTAGACTGAAGAAAAGTATTTTTAGTATTAATGAAATGATTAAAAATGATCAAACATTATGTTTTCGTTTATCTAATTTATTTCTGTGAAACGAAATATTCAAAGAAAATAATCATTTTTTTACAATAGGAAGTAATTACTTAAATGTATCTTCCACAAGAAACTTTATTATCACTTGTTTCAACCATGATGGATTGGAAAGTAAAAAGAGTTTATCTTTTTCTCTCCCTCTCTCTCTCTCTTTTTTTTATGATAAATTATTTCGGGTATTACTTTATCTTTACTCTTTATTAAATAAATGATAAATTAATTGCTTATATACTACAGAAAAATAAATTACAAAAGCAATTTTCATGGAAAATGACCTTGATATCAATGGATGCATTAATATTATATTCTTTCACTATGGAATAAATAGACTGATGAAATAAAATGTTTAATAGATAAAATAAAGATAAATCTTTCTTTAAAAAATTTTACAAAGTGTCTATTTTCACTTTTATTCTTCAGTAAATAAATAAATATATTTAAAAAAATTAGACAATTGTACTTATTAAATTAGTATTTGACTATCTAAGGGTTAAGATTGAAGATGAATCTTTATAATCAATGCGTTTTAGGAAATTTCAAACTCTTTTTAATAAAAGTGAAAATATAAAAAACGAAATTGATTTTTAATACAATAAAAAAAGCATTTTTTCTCAGAGACAGTGTGACATTCTGTATATATTTATAGCAATTTCAAAAGAAAGATACTTTAGTTTTTAATAAAAAAAATGACCGAACAATTTGAATTTCAGCCATTTTGTGAATTATCTAGAAATTTTCTTAACGAATTATCCCGAAACTTTGGCTTTTAATGAATAATTTATATCTCATGTATTTCAACAAATGTTTTGTCTCGAAGCCCAAAATAAGACCAGTAAGAAATTAAGTAAAAAACAGGGTAATTGGGATTACTCTGTTAAAAGCAATGCTTTATATGCGTTCTGGCTGTAGCATGTGGTTGTAAGACTTCATAAATTTATCAATTCCTTTAAAACTGATTTCATTTCACAAATAGTTATTTGGTTTTTAATAAATATAAAAATATAATGATAAATCATTTGAAGAAATCATTCTTCATTAGCAAACTTAATTAAAAAAGAATTACGATGTTTTGTGTATTTTCAACCATCATCATGCAAATTTTTTCTGTAAGTAAAATCGTTTGAAGTTTACATACACACATATGTAAGTATTTTTTAATAAAGCTGACACTGTTTCATAACATTGTTATTCTTTTACAGGAATGTAACGAAACTTTCATTTTCCTCATATGTTCTCTTCATTTTATTAAAAAGAGAAAAAATTTTCAAAGAGGATTAGCTATTCTTTTTTATCCTCACATTTCTTATCTTCCTCTTTCGTTATAATTAAAAGTTTTTTTTTTCCCTGCTGTTAACATTTTAGTTTTTAATTTTCAGAAAAAAATTATTATAAAAAGACGGTTAATGAAGGCTTTATCTTTATGAATAATCTTACCTGGAGGATGTAAAAACGTATTTGGAGGGTTTACGTGCACATTTTTCTTTCTTTTTTTTTTTTTTTTAAGGGGACGAGTACATTTTAGAAAAAAAAAAAAAAACAAACAGATAAACTATATTTATACGAAATGAGTCTTGGTGCTACTTACGGAAATCTATATTCGAAGAAAAATGAATGACATTAAAATTACAATAAAATGAAAAATTTCAATAATTCTTCATACATATACACTATCTACCAATAAGTATTTTGACACTTTCGAATTTAGATGTTTTGTCAAATATCCAAAATATTTCTTTGGGAATCATCTTGAATTTTTGGTAGTATAAAATATATATTATACCTCATATATTTGAGCAAAAGTTGTGTCCTAAAGAGGAAAAAGGTGACCAGTAAAAAATGAAACAAAAATCAAAATGTTTTGAATAATCCTGTAATAGGTAAACCTTCAAATGCATTTTGGCTGTAGCATCTGATTATAAGTTTTTTTTTTTTTTTTTTTTGTTCATAATCTGTATAATTTATTATGAGGCTACCTCATATATTCATGGAAATAAAACTTTATTATTATTGTTGTTATTATTATTTAAAAAAAAAAAAAAAAAAAAAAAAAAAAAAGCTTTAGTATAGGACACCTTTGGCGAAATTTGAAATTTGGCACCGAAGTAACTCGGACGTTTTTCGCAAAGGTCCTTACTATCGCAATTATGATCAATGGCATCCTTAAATTACCAACTCAAATTCAAACTTAATTATCTTGTTTCTTTTTTTTTTTTTTTTACTTTCTCTTACCCATAAGGTAGAGAAAGTATTGTTTTAGGGTCAAATTTTCGAAAGCGAGTTTTTTGTATATTTACATGTTCTGAGGTCCCCTGAATACGAAACATCATGTTTTTAGCGAATGGTCTGTGTGTCGGCGTGTCTGTTATCAGCATATCTCAAGAACAAATAGCAGAAATTCCAAACTCGGTATTCTAAATGTGTATCTTATAGCGATGCTACACTAAGCTTTCCGTTGAGATGAAGCAAATGATTCGTGTACAAAGACACACAAAAGTATTCAAATACATTACGTCTGAGGGGGAAATTGCAGGTAATTAGAGTTTAATATCTATAGACTGCACTAAACCAGACGAAACTAATATATATTTTTTGTATTAGATATAGTCAACTGAGAAAAAAAATTGTGTATGTAGGAGCCTCGCCTCCCCTCTGGGGGGGAAGTCCCCCCTCGAGGGGAAGAAATTTTCATGATGGGTATCTTTCAAAAGAGCTCGCCAATACCTTTAAAACGAATGGTTGAACCATCGATCTGCGATAATTTAAAATAAATGTATCAATTTTTTTCATTTTTAACCAAAAAATTTTTTTTTTTTTTAATGTAATATTGAGAATAAATTCAACTTTATTTTGGATGTTTAGTGTTACTAGTAGCGCCCAGTGGTCGAAACTCGACCATTTTTTTTTTTTTTTTTTTTTTGCAAAGCAAGGCAAAGCAAAGTTATTGCTTTGTCTTAACGAAATTAAATTGCAACACAGCTGCGGCAATTGTTTGCGGATATGTACTCTAACTGAATCAGCAGAGTTTTACTTAATATCTCTCTGAAGATGTTGAGCTTTTCCTGAAATGAGAGGAAATCGCAATTTGAAAACCCCCTTGTTGGGTGATACAGTCCAAAAGGTAATCGGTACCATGTCAACCCAAGGTCCAACCAAATATCAAATTCTGTTAAATTAATTCCATTGGTTCATAAAGTACAGTGTTTGAACTCAAAAAGAAAGATAATTTGCAAAAATGGTCGAACTGAGTTCGGGAAATTTCAAAACGTGTAACTTTATCGAAAACCGAAAAATTTTTCTGAATCTTATACTTTCTTCTTATATATCCAGAGGAAAGAATAATAAATCCACTCTTTTAAAAATAAGTAGCCAATTTCAGTTAACTGAAATGCAACTAAATCTCAAAACGTGTAAATTCATCGAAAAACGGAAATTAAATTTTTTTCGTATCTTCTACTTGCTTCTTAAACACGCAAAAGCTAGCAATAAATCCACTTTTTTAAAAATAAGTAGTTAATTTCAGATTTCAGTTAATTGAAACGTAAGGAAAGCTCAAAACATGTAAATTCAAGCGAAAAACGGAAATCGAAATTTTTTCCATATCGTCTACTTTCTTCTAAAACATGCAGCAGTTAGTAATAAATCAACTTTTTTTAAAATAAGTAGTCGATTTAAGTTAATTCAAATGCAAGGAAATCTCAAAACGTGTGAATTTATCAAAAACTGGAAATCAAAAGTTTTTCCATATCTTCTACTTTTTTTTTTTACTGATGCAAAAGATATACGTAAGCGAAGTGTGACGTCACGTAAGCGAAGTGTGAAGCCCCGTTGTTGGGGCTAAGTAAAAGATTTTTTATGTTAATCGTTCATTGGATTTTTTGTAAAAAAAAATATTAAAAATTGAGAAAAATTATTTCCCGAATTTGGATATAATTATAAATTAATTATCGTGCACATGTGCTAGATTAAGTTATCTTGCTGTCAAATTGACAAAAATTTAATTTTAAATTTCAAAACTATGTCGTCCTTGGCGTTTTTTGTACTTGGCGATCAAAAACGTAATACGAAAATATGCATACCAGATGTATATTTTCGTAATATCTGTTGTATGAAATATTGTCTCATATTATTGATTGCTCTCTTAATATACGTTGTTAAAATAACCATGATTTTCGAAAGGAATTAAATATGTTCGCATGATAATTTGGCGGTTTTTTTTCCCGTCAAGAATGACAGATATCAAATATCTTCCGCTGCAACATATTAGTATCTTATATCAGATACTTTATTTAGACATTTGAAAACAAATTTAACTTCAAATTACGATAGAATATTTACCATTTTCCTTTTATTTAGTATATTAGTTTGATATTTAATGTGTAAATATCACCCTTTGAAGTAAAATGTTTATGTTTACAAGCAAAACTGGAAGTTTGCCTTTTTTTTTTCTAGTTTTTGAATTTTAAATTAAAATTTTATCAATTTTACAGCAAAAATAATTCAATCTCACACATGTAGACAGTAACTTATATATAACTATACCTAATTATGGGAATTAAAACCGGGTGATAATTTCCGCTAATTTTTAATATTTTTTTACAAAAAAAAACCCAATGGACGATTAACATAGGAAATATATTTCGTGGTTCCACGGACGGCCAGTGACGTCATCATTTCGCTTGCGTATAGTGATGCTACATTATACAAATTACAGTGTCTATGGTTTTATTTGAGTTTTATGAAATTGCCAGATTTAATAACTTTCCACTTTTAGGTATTTTTTAATGTAAAGGAATACGTATATGAAAGGGAAAAATGGAGGAAATGCATAAAAAATAAAAGTATTTTAAAATAAATGTATTTTCAATTATTTGAGTTTTATGAAATTGCCGGATTTTACAACTTTCCACTTTCAGGTATTTTTTAATGTAAAGGAATACGTATATGAAAGGGAAAAAAGGGGGGGGGGATGCATTAAAAAAAAGTATTTTTAAATACCTTCTTGACATCGTAAGAAAATATTTTTTGTATTCACAGCACCTGGATAATCATACCTTTCGAATGATACCATTTTCAACCCTCTACTCCCATAATTAATATGTTAAAAAGGGACTACAAATTTTATACTTGCCTATTTATATATAGATACTGCTCCTGTAATATGGAAATCGTCTGCATTATGATAAGTTTCAAGGACTATTGCGTGTGAAAATTGTCTGTATAATTTTAAGTAAACTTTTAATTTTAATAATAGAATTAAATTCTATATAAATGTAGGTGCAGTAATAAAACGGGGGGTTTAGGGGGACGGAAGTCCCCTCACACAGAACTAATTATCATATAAAACCCTTCTAAAGCCTAATTTGAATTGTTTAACATAGGTTTACATGACAGTATTCGCTATCTTACCTCTTAATCTCCAACCTATATTTATAGTATCAAATTTCAGGGCAAGAGAAAGTCGTGTGAGTGACACACCAGATTATTTTATTTCATTTTGCACGTGTACTTTTTATTTCCTAATTGAAAATTATTTAAAAAAAAAAAAAAAAAAAAAAAACTTTTTTGTTAGTGCTTGTTTTGATACTGATTATTATTTCTTTTCTTTTTCTTTCAAAAAAAAAAAAAAAAAAAAGATTTTCATTTAATTCTGGCAAAAGCAGAATTTAGTTTAGGACGGAGAACTGTTAGTTTTTTTTTTTTTTTTTTTTTTTCTCCAAAATATAGCATTACTTTCAAATTATTCAATTATATTTTCGAGAAATTTTAGATTTCGAGAAATGTCCAACTATCGTAAAACTGGTATCGTAAAAATCCGGAAATTGAGACTAATAGTCCTCAGTCCTAAAAAAAAAACTAGTTGGCATAGGTGGACTCTGCTCAGTTCCCCATCATATGTATGTTCTCATAAATTTCTTGTACAGGTCTTATTATATACATGTTAAGAGAAATGAATTTGACCAAACGCTTCACACAATGACAGAACCAAATCCTCGCCTAATAGGCTACCCACCATTCAGTTCGATATCTTATTCTAATCTATTAATTCATTTTATTGGGATCAATTTCGTAGTTTATTTTCATGCTACTATTTCCAATGCAACTTTCCTAAAAATGCGTATTTTCATGAAAGATCTCCCCATTTTGCTATGTTGATAAAATCTTAAATTCGAATAACTTACGAAATTTTCCTATTAGAATATTTGTAGTCAATCATGTTCATACATGTATCATAAATGTTAATTTGAAATTGTCTGATATATTTATGATCCTTAAAATGGACGTTTATGCTCGATTTTGCCTTATTCTGCCATTTTAAGTAAATCGTAAATTCCAAATAACTTACGAATTTTTTAAATTGGAAAAATCATACTCTATGGTATTCATGTCAGTATCCTAAATAATATTTCGAAAGTGGTTTGACATCTTTACGAGGAAAATATCCCTCAAGATTGACGTTTATGTGAAATTTTGCCCTATACTGCCATGTTAAGAAATTCGTAAATATCCAATAACTTGCGAAATTTTCAAAGTAGCATATTTATAGTTACTGATGTTCATTCCGGCATCAAAACTGATATTTTAAAACTGATCTGACATTTTTACAGTAAAAAGTTTCCATTTAATGCACGTTTAAGTGAATTTTTGTCCTATTCTCCCATGTTATGAAAATCGTAAATTTCGAATAACTGCTGAAGTTTTTTAATTCGAATGTTGCAAATGAATAGGGTTCTTGTCAGTGTCGAAAGTAATATTTTAAAACTGATCTGACCTCTCTGCGACAATTTGTTCTTGAGATACCGTGTACACAGACTAACAAACTAACGGACTAACCCACTAACAGACTAACACACTAACAGACTAACAGACACCCTACAGACAGACACCATACAAATTTCGTCATTTTCGGATTCCTCACACCTGAAAACGTATAAAAAAGTCAAAAAACCGATGTCGAAAAATTTCACGATTACCTAAGTTCCCCATACCTATAGTATGATGGGGAAATAATAAAATAAAAAATAAAATAAAATAAATCCACTTTTCAAATTAAAATACTTATGTCAGGTTTCAAATTAAAATACTTAGGTACCCAGTGCAAAGCCATTTTTAGGAAATTTAGCATATTACATTAGACACAGCTTACTGTAATCAGAATGCAAAAATTTTGAATATCCTGTAAAATATGAGCATTTTTACTTAAATTTTAACTACGAATACGCTAGATTAAAAAAAAACTTCTTCTTCATAATTCAATAGCCAAAAGTATTAAGCAACTTGTAGGAAAACCCCCAAAAATATCGTGTAAATTCAGAAAGTTATAAGAGATGGAATGAACGGAATAATGCCAAATTTTTTAAAAATATCTTTGCACTGTGTTTAATGCCCTATGTGTTACAATATGTGGCTTTTTTTTTTTCAAATTTTTTAAAGAAACAGTTATATCTCCATGAATATATGTGTCAGCCTCATAAAAATTTATACAGATAATAAGAAAAATCCTCATATTTACATGCTGTAGCCAAAACGCATTTAAAGCTTTACTTCTTACTGGGTAATCCAAAACATTTCGACTTCTGTTTCATTTTTTACTGGTCCCCTTCTTATTTTCAGGACATAACTTTTGCTGAAATATGTGAGGTGTAACATGAGGTTCTTTATAACCCCAAAGTTTCAAGAGGATTCCTAAAGAATTTTTCTAGATGTTTGACAAATCGTAAAAATTCGAAAGTGCCCAAATACTTATTGGTAGATAGTGTACCTATATTATACAAGGTCATTTTAAACTAAATCTTTCTTCAAAGGGCCTGAGCGGTTTTACTCAGAACATAGTCTTGCTAATAACTTTCGACAAAAATGAGTATTTAAACGTCTGATGAAAATGAAGTGCTACCTTTAATTTAATAATGTGCACAAATTTATATGTGCCTGTAAATGTTATATTAAAACAAATTTGAATAAAATTAAATCCATTTCCTTGTAACCCCAGTACATATTTACAATAGAGTTCGTCTTAAAGGCTTTTGAATATTTAGTCGACCGTTTAGCGATTTTTTTTTTTCCTTTTATACTGCGTCAATTTAACTGCACCAACACTGATTTATAAAACCTGTATTTAAGCTTGTGTTTATAGAATTGTGCAATAGAAAATTACTTAAAACTTTGCTTTCATGAATGCTATTTTTAGTGAAAAAGAAAGAACCATCACGCGATTCGCATGGATTATAAAACATTTTTCAACTATATTTAACCATTATAATATAAAAAGTATTAAATACTTTTTAACACCACTGTAAAATGTAAATACCTGTAACAAAATAGAAAATGCTTTTCCTTTTATAAATATATATATATATATGAATCCTTTAATGAATTTTTAATTATTGTGATAATATTACTAACATTCGGATAAAGTTTTACATACTATATGATTATCTAAAATTATTATTTAAATTTCATAAATGTAAAAGAAACAAAATTTGTATATATATACAATTATCTGTTCAAAATAAGCATTAAAAATCGGAAAAACCAGCCATCACCTCTTCAGGTTTTTTATTTTTTCATTAGAATCATTGAAATATATGTTGTGTTCTTTAACTTATTAGCGAAATTAAAGCGCGAACACAAACATACAAATGCATGTCAGTATATTTTGTGTTTGAATACTCGTAAAATGACATTTTTTTTTTAGTATAAGTATCGAAGTAATTCAATATTACGTTTGTTATCTCATGATTTTTTTTTTTAAATATACGTATAAATAAAATGTTCTTAATATTTTGAATTATAAAATACATAACGAAAAAAGCATATAAATTAAATATATTATTTTACACACCAAATATAAAATCATCATTTTAAGTGCCAAATTTTTATATATAGGCGCATTCAACCCATATACCATCTTTGTGTACGTAAATAGCATGAGAAAATTCAATTTTTAAAAGATGCAAGACAAGTAAAAAAAGCCCTTTAAAACGTTTAATAAGAACAAATATTTGCATAGCTGTTGTTTCATCGCCATAGGCTCCTCTCAAAAGAGCAGCTTTCATACATAATATTATACATATTGATAGAGTCGATATGATGTAGACGGCTTAAACATTTATGATTTGAGAATTTATAAATGCATAACACAAACTAAATCTTGATAAATATGCTCAAACTTTCTCAGAAATCTGGACATAAGTTAACAATGACTGGATTTTAACGTGTTCACTTTAAAACATTTTTCTAGCAAAATATTTTTAAGAAATAAACCTTCATTTATTCATAATAAACAAACATTATTTTTACAATAACACACACACAAAAAAAAAAAAAAAAATACTAATAAAAGATTAAAACTTTGAGGTCACTTAAATTATGCTAAGGAATTTGTTTCTGCCGAAAATAAATAAATATGTACATGTGTGTGGCGGGGGGGGGGGGGGGGTTCTTCAACATTTACGAGCGTATAAGTGGGCTAGGATTCCTTAGAAAAGATTCCTTAGAACTTTCCACGTATAGGCTTAGGAACTTAACGTAAAATAAAAAAAAACGGAGGAAGCAAGAGAAATATAACGTAATATAATTCAAAACAATAAAAATAATAAGTTATTCATTTGACAAAGCAGGATCCATACAAGCTGTCACTCACGGTGCGAAAGTTGGGTTTTTTTTTTACGTCGCACTAATGCTGCGCAGATGGGCAATTGGCGACGGTCTAGAACACACCCCTAGAGGTGGTCCGGAGACATGCCATCACAATTTTGATCCTCCACGGAAGGGATGGCTCTCCCGCTTCGGTGACCACCAGAGGTATAATTTTTGATGGGAACATGGAGGACATTGCGGCCACGACAGATTTAATGTGCACCAGCCACCATTAGTGTACATGACGGTCTTTGGCCGGCTCAAGTATCGAACCCGCAATCTTCCAATTACGAGGCCGTCGCTCTACCGACTGGGCTACCGCGGCCCACTCACGGTGCGAAAGTGAGCCACGCAGAAGGAAGGAGCCAGATTAGTTCAGAAGAGCTGACATCAAGTCGGGCGGTTGGAAATATATATATATATATATATATATGTGAAAATTCTAGGGGGTTCACAAGCCCATCTCAGAAATTGAATATCGTTTCAGTCCTCGCATGATGGGGAGGTCCATGAACACTTAACACTTACAGGCAACCCTCATAACTGCCGATTGTCCATTGAACCTCACACAGAATGGAGAGTCAACCCGAGACGACCTTCCCACAGCTGCCGTGAGTTTTTTTAACTCACTACCACGGAGAGGAGCAAACTGGGGTGCTGCAATGGCTAGTAGTCCGATTGCTGAGCGGAAAATTACAATTAAGTAATTCAAAAGTGACTATTGAAAACAAATTACTAAAGAAATGGGTATTCCTAGAAAAGGTGAAGGAAAACATGGTTAATGGTTTAATAGTTAAGTGTGCTCATACAGGAGGGCGAATAAAACTTTCAAAGGAGGGTAAATCTGCGGGAATTTTGTCTTGTTAACAATAAATTAACGAATGTAAACTAATTGTAGAAAGCTACTATGCCTGGTAGTTTGCAATTATCAGAAATAGAAAAAGGTCTAATTGAAGCTTATAATGATATAAGAAAAATAGTTTTAAAAATAGGACTTAAGATAGAGCAACTTCATTACTTAATTGAACATTTTTTTTTCGGAATTATCCTATAAATTGGACAACTAAAAATTTGAGACATCTTTCTGTACTTTTTTTGGAAGATAAACGCTAAATTACACTAGTAGCATCAAATTCTATTCTATCCACTAGCCGGATACGGAAACAATGTGTTCTAATATTGTCAGTTTTTAGTTGTCTTTTAAAGTCTGTGCCTTTACACAGTTAAAGAAAATTAAAGATATCACTACATTTCAATCTATGCAGACGAATGAAATATTGATTTTATCAGGAAAAAATTAGCTTAGACTGGAGTAAAATAAGTTAGAATTTGCTATACATTTTTTCCCTTTATTCTGACTGCTTAAGTAATTCCTTTGGCTGCAGAGTATGTTCGGTTGCATAAAATATTAGTCTAGACTGTCCTGACAGATTTCATTCATACTAGCACGTTTTGAGAAATTACAGAAAGTATTTTTCAGAGAAATTTTGGAGGAAGTAATTGCATTGGGGAGTTTTATTGCCCCAGGAATTATTCCTCTGGTATTTATTTCAAGTAAAATGGATAGTTTAGTATACCAAGATGCGCCGAAACAGACACTTTTGCATTGTTTTCGAAGATGGATAGAATCGCCTTACGTTTGAGCAAGATAATTGATGTGTTGAACTGACCCGCCAGATCCTCAAACTTCTAGTCCATGAAAAATGTTTCGGAACGCTTAGTTAGCAAATAATAATTATATATGCAAATAATTTAATCTATTCCTTTAATATTGACTTCAAAGAAGCTATTTTAGATGCATGGAACAATTTAAATAAATTCAAATTTATTGCAATTTCTCCAAGAGTACCTAAAGTCGAAATTTTTGTGCCATTCCTAAAAAAAAACAATCCAGTAAATGATTGATTTCCGTGGACCTGTAGTTTCTTAAATGTAGTGCAGAACTTTTTTTTTATTTTTTTGATTATTTTTCAATAAAACTTGCAATTGTTTCAAATTTCGCAATGTTTTTACTTTCATAGTTCTTAAGAATTTATACAAATACTCACTGCCTGTAATAGAATTGTCTCAGATTAAATTTTGGTGGACTAATAATTATATAAAACATTGTATTCCTGTGGAAGTAAATGACTAGTAAAGTATTTTTTAGTCCAAAAAAAAAAAAAAAACATGACATTTTAATTTTTGATTAAAAAATTTCTACAAAATCATTATTTTCAGTTTTATGTTTTAATTAAACAATTAAAGATTGAAAAACGTAACATCTTAGAAAATTACTATTTGACTGTGCCGAAAATTAATGTTAAAGATTAATCTTTCCAATCGACATTTTTTAAAGAAATTCTAACCTCTTTTCAATAAAAATTAAAAGTATAAAAAAATTAAATTGATGTCTAAAAATCTTCAATTAAAAAATAAAATCATTTTTTCTTCAAAACTATATAATATTCTGTATATATCTATAACAATTTTAAAAGTAAGATTATTCTTGAGGAATGTTATTAAATTTTAAAAATTTCTATTTGCAAAATTATTTTTTCTATTTTTAGTATACGAAATCTATAACTATTCCTAAACTGGAAACTTTGTTATTCTTTTACCGAAGAATAACAAAATTTTTCTCTTCTTCTTACGTTCTATTATTTTTATTAAAAGAGGAAAAATGCTCCAAAGAGGATTAGCTTTTTTTCCCGAAATTTTCTTATCAACATCCTTTATAATAAAAAAAGGTTTTATTTTTCTTATTGTTAAAATTTATTTATTTTTTATTTTAAGATAAAAAGTATTAAAAAAGAGAAGTAATGAGTGTTTTATCTTTATGAATCATCTTACCTGAAGGACGTATTTGGAGACGAGACTTAAACATTTTTTTAAGGTGACGAGTGCATTGTAGTGAAAAGAGATAAACTATATTCAACTGAAATGAATCTGTGGATAACTTATGCAAACTTAGTGTAAGGGAGAAAAATGAATGGAATTAAAATGTTAACAAATACGAAAAATTTCAGTATTTTTTCTTAAATTTTTATTTGTTAATCTATTTATTTATTTTTATTTAATTACTTTTATTGTTATTCTTTAATAAAACATGATATACAATTATTTTAAATTAAATTTTACCCAGAAAAGGAGAACGATTTTACTCAGAACATAGATTTACAAATAGCTTTTGATAAAAGAGAAAGTTTTAATGATAACTTAAATAAATAAATAAATGAGTACTTACGCATGCAGTGAATACGAAATGTATATTTTATGAGTATTTTATTATATATGTTTATTTATATATGTGTAAGAATATTATAGAAGTGATCCTACGAAAAATATTGCATTATCTTATATGTCTCTGTGTGTGTATGTAAATACCCGTCAATGGTATGCAGTTAATACGTAATAGCCCAATCAAAATAGACATTAAACCTCGGAAAAATTCGCACAAAGCTGAAAATTGCTACAGATCTTAAATGCATCATTATAAATGTAACGTCAAAAGTCCTCCCGATCCAACGTGTGCTAAAAATTTTATGCAAGGTCAAAGGTCAAGAAAATGGTTTTTCACAAATATCTTTCTTAACGGTAATTTAAAGTACCATTAATTTAAAAAGCGTATAAAATAGAATTTAGTAAGGACAGTTTGATGGTATTTATAAGGCTAGAACGCATGTATCTCCTTTTAATCTCACCACATAGTACTAGACGCCCCATGGAGTCCAGACAAAATCCGTAAATAAACTTGAAATTTCGAAAAAATTCACATAGAGATGAAAATTGGCACAGACCTTAAATAAAGCATTATAATTAAACATCATAAGTCCCTATCGATCCTATTTTTTCTAAAAATTGTATGCAAGGTCGAAAGAAATTTTTTTTTTTTCAAATATTCACTTTGACGGTACATTAAAATAATATTTATTTAAAAAGCGTATAAAATAGAATTTAGTAAAGATATATGAACGTTATTTATAAGAATAGAAAGTATGTATCTTCCTTTAATCTCTTCACATGGCACTAGACACCCCATATAGTCCAGACAGAATACATAAATAAATTTGAAATTTTGGAAAAATTCGCATAGAGTTGAAAATTGGCACAGACCTTAAATTCATCATTATAAATAAAATGTGAAAACTCCTCATCGATTCCACTTGTGATAAAAATTTTATGTAAGGTCAAAGGTCAGAAAAAAAAAAAACCCAGTTTTTCTCAATTATTCAACGTATAAGCATTAGTAAGTCTTTCGAAGATGAACTTGAAACATTCTTCAAATATGAATTAGCTCCTTATCAATTATCCCACTTTGATGCAATTGGAATGCGTAAAACACAAAAAACAACAATTTATGATTCCTTTCAATGTGTAAATGTTGAAATTAACACAAATACTTCATATATCGTCGATGGAAGATATCTTTTACATCGAGTAGTGTGGGATCGAGGAGAAACATTTGATGCTATTTTTGAGAAATTCGTCCACTATGTGCATAGACATTTTGGTCCCAACGTTATTATAATATTTGATGGTTATTCTGATTGTACGAAAAATATCAAAGCTGCAGAACAACGTCGTCGAACTACTAAAATATCTTCCTCATTTGATGTCCTTTTTGATCGATTTATGACTATTCCAAAAAACCAGCAGCAATTTCTTTCTAATACTCAATAATAAATCTCGCTTCATTTCGATGCTATCTGAAAATTTAAAGGTTGCAGATATTACTGTAAAACAAGCTAATAATGACGCCGCGATGTGCTCATAATTGAAACAGCTTTAGAAAAGTTCAATACAAATGCAACTGTTGTTGTTAGTGAAGATGCCGATTTATTAATGTTACTGACTGCACGAACTCCTACTGATAGAATTATTTACTTTTTAAAACTTGGAAAAGCACAAATAGAATCAAAAATTTATTCATCACAAAGCTTAACTTCATATCCAAAATGTCAAGCTCATATCTTATTTATCCATGCAATAACTGGATGCGATACTAATATTACGTCAGCTTTTTTCAAACAAAGTAAAACAAAAATATTTAAATTATTTGAAAATTGTCCTGACTTAATTGATTGCGCTGAAGTATTCACAAATATCGGCTCTTCTCCAGATATCATTCTTACAAATGGAATTCGTTTCCTTCTTGCTATGTATGGAGCTCCAAAAAAAGTTTATTCCATTGACAAATATATAGATATTTAAATTTTGTAAAAAATAACGTAACAATAAACCTGAACAGTTATCCTATCTTCCTCCAACATGTGCTGCTGCTTATCAACATTTATATCGTTCCAAGTATGGCTTAGTAACAAACTGAACCCTGAAGAATGGGGGTGGGTATTGAAAAATAACGTTTTGGAGCCAATTCAAGCCCGTCTGCCCCAGACAAACTTTTCAATACGATTTTTTGTAATTGCAAGAAGGGTTGTAATTATAATTGTGGCTGTAAAAAAAGGGAATTGTTTTGTTCGCGTGTATGCAGCAATTGCCAAGGCCAGTCTTGCTCCAATGTTGAAACAAATATAACTGATGATGATGCTTATGATATCATTGAAGTGGTACATGTTCCATCATTTTTTTCGAGCAATCTACAGAAAACCAGCTGGAAATGGAAGAGGTAGAAAGTGAAGATCATATTACTGTTAAATAATTTCAAAATTATTTAGATGACAATTAAAGATGAAGCATAACAATGTTTTAAAAATATAAGTAGAAAACTGTATGATAAAATTTGCTTCATTAAAATAGAGAGAACAGGTAAAAAAAAAAAAAAAAGAAGAAGAAGAAGAAGCCTGTTTTGCAAAGAGTTGCACAGTTTACAAATTTTGCACGAACTATTTTTGCAATAACTCTTACCGTTTAATCTTTTACCTAGAGCATTATGAAATATTCATAAAATGTATTTCAAATAGATGAGCATATTGTGAGTAATACTTATTGTAATATTGATACATAGAGATCGAAAAAGATATTAGGACCTTAAAAAGTGTTTAAAAAATTTACTTTTATGTTCCTTGCTGTTACATTCTTAAGGTAATATAATAATTAATTATAAAACACGTGAAAGATCGTAAAATATTCCAAGCATAAAGAGTGAGAGCGCTCTATAAAGGTCTTTCATAAACAAAAGGTGCTATATGCAGCGTCTAGTGCAATGTAGTGCGATTAAAGGAAGATATATACATTCTATTCTTATAAATACCTTTGGCATGTCTTTACTAAATTCTATTTTATATGTTTTTTTTTTTTTTTTAATTAATGGTGCTTTAAAGTACTGTTAAGATAGATATTTGTGAAAAACCGATTTTTGACATTTGACCTTGCATGAAATTTTTAACACATGCGGGATCGATGGGGACTTTTGATATTTCATTTATAATGATATATTTAAGGTCTGTACCAATTTTTAGCTTTGTGCGAATTTTTCCTAACTTTCATGTTTTTTTTTTTTTTTTTTGGTCTATTTTGACTGGACTATAAGTATTATCAATAAAGTTACTTTTACAGAAATAATCTTTTAATGCATTTGAAAAAATTATATTACTTTCATTACATGTTTCATCTTAAAAACTTAAAAATAGCTCTCTTAAGGCGTAACGTATGCGAATAATTTTGCAAACCCCTATAATGAAACTAAAAGCGCTGTTCATGTCATTTTCAAAAAAAAAAAAAAAAAAAAAAAAAAAAAATGTGATAAAAGAAAGAAGATAACATATAAAAATTAGTAAAGTAATTTCAAGTTATTTATGGAAATGAGGACGCAGACATTAATACGAAGGTCTTTCAAATTTTCAGTGACTTAAGAGGAAGAAAAATTGAGATTATCGATATTAAGAAAGAAATTATTCCATATCAGTAGATGCACATGAAATAAGTGTAAAAGAATACTGTACTTTACAACTAAAAATTTTGGTCATCCTGAAATTATTATCCAACCTTTTAATCAAAGACTTCTGCAGCTTTTCTTGGAGAAGCTGAGGAATGTAGGATATCCATTTCTGAAAAGTCTCGTCTAAAAGTCTGAAAAATAGAGAGTAATAATGTGATGACTTCTAATCATTATTAAAAAATAAATAAATAAAAAGAAAAAACAGAACACGATATTTTTGTATCAGACATTCACTTAACGGATTTTCATTTTTTAATACAACGAATAAAGTCTGCTTTTTTTTTTTCAGAATTCCTATTAAAAATGGATGAAAAAAAAAAAAGGCTGTAATATAAAATTTGATCTTAGTAATAAAAATTCGTTTTTCCTGCACGTTATTAAAAAATCAATAAATGAATAAAAAAATTGCAGAAACCTTCCTTTCATTTTGACAACTATAATTATTAATTTAATAAAAATAAATTTATAAAATATAGTCCTCATGAATTTTGCAAAGAAATTAATATTTTGTTTTGTAGCAAAGCTCTTTACTCATAGATTTTATAATTAAATAACATTTTCTTATTGTTCGAATACGCATACTATTTTTGATTTATATTTATCTTGCTAAATTATTTATTTTTATCCATTTATGTATATTAATGTGTTTGTACTGTTTCGTACAAATATATTAATTTTCAGTTAAAATACTCTTCTAAAAATAAGATGAAATTTCTTTTAAAATATAATTTGCCGAAGAGTTTTTCTAAAATTAAGTAAACCTTTTCCTTTTTCTTTCTCTCTCTCTCTCTCTCTCTCTCTCTCTCTCTCTCTCTCTCTCTCTCTCTCTTTTTCTTTAATTTAATTTTTATGATGTAATTTTTTTTTATTTAATAATCTGGTGTGTCACTCACACGACTTTCTCTTACCCTGAAATTTAATACTATAAATACAGGTTGCAGATTAATAGGTAAGATAACGAGTACTGTTATGTAAACCTATGTTAAACAATTCATATTAGGCTTCTGAAGTATTTTATATGATAATTAGTTCTGTGTGAGGGGAGCTACCGCCCCCCTCAACCCCCGTTCCATTAATGCACCTACATTTATATAGAATTTAATTCGGTTATAAAAAAATAATTCTCTTTTTAAAATATAATTTATTAAAATTATTATTTAAAAAAATTATCTTTTATGATAAGGCAGACAATTTCCATATTAGAGAAGTAGTATAACACCAAAAATAAAAAAAAAAATGTCCATTTTATTCTCAGTATAAAAAAAAAAAAAAAAAAAAAAAAAAAATACGATTTTTTTTTCTAAGTTTTTTTTCGTTAAAAGTAAAAAAAAAAATCGATAACTTTGTTTTAAATTATCGCAGATCGATGGTTCAACCATACGTTTTAAAGGTATTGGCGATCTCTTTTGAAAGATACCCATCATGAAAATTTACTCCCCTCGAGGGGGGACTTCCTCCCCCCAGGGGGGGAAGCAAGGCTCCTACATACACAAAAAAAATTTCCCAGTTAACTATCTCTATTACAATATATATATATATATATATTCGTTTCATTTGGTTTAGTGCAGTCTATAGACGTTAAACTCTACTTTCCTGCAATTCCCCCCCATAGACGTAATGTATTAGAATTCTCTTGATTGTCCCTGTACACGAACCATTTACTTGATCTTAACGAAAAGCTTACTGCAGCATCCCTATATGATACACATTTAGAATACCAAGTTTGAACTTTCTGCCATAATTTGTTTTTGAGATATGCTGATAACAGACAGACACATAGACATACAGACACACAGACATGCACACAGACCATTTGCTAAAAATATGATTTTCGTATTCAGGGGACCTCAAAACGTGTATATATAACAAAATCTCGCGTTCGAAAATTTGACCCAAAAACAATACTTTCTCTACCTTATTGGTAAGAGAAAGTAAATTTGATCATGTTTTTAACTATCTGCTTTCATGCTGGTTCGTTTTATAATTAAAACGCAATACTCTTGTCAAATTAGTATAAAACTGCATGGTAGTACAAATATTTCTCATTTATGCATTTCTTATCAGTTTTAGTCTATGAATTTTATGCATTTTGATAAAATTTAAATTTTCTTTTTAATTTACATTTATCTTACAATTTTTAATATACTCTAAACTAATAAATATTTTTAACTATCAGTGCCCGCAGCGGTCCTATATTTTCACGTGTGCTTTATTATTTTAATACCACTATTTTTTTTTTTTTTTTTTTTTTTTTGTACATTTTTTGTCAATATTTTAAATCTAAAACAATATATAAAAGTATACTGATTGATTAAAGTGATGGGAAAATAATAAAATGCACGTAAAAATATAGGACTGATGCGGGCACTGTTTACACGAAAATAATTAAATAGTTTTTTTTTTTTTTTTTTTTTTTTTTAAATTAAAAAAAAAAAAAAACATTTATTTTTAAAGAGATGCAAATTTTGATGTTTTTCTAAATTAAAATGACTAAATAGGAATTTTTTCAAAGAATAAAAGAATAAAGAAAGAAAAGGAAAGGAAATCTGTAGTACCTCTACAATTACTAGTTGAAACTATTGACTACTGCTGTGGAATAAATGCACAGATATGTAGTGCACGTAAGTAAAATATAGACAAGCTAGAAATGATTACAACGAATCCTAGTTTCCCATTACTGTAATTACTATTTGTATAATAATACGATTTTTTTTACCAATTATATCAAAACTTATTATTTAAAGGTTATGGCTGTGGGTAATGGAAATTAGGTAATTACTGGAAAATACTTTCAGTGTTAATTATTTTAAATTAAAAAGTAAATATACTTAGTATAATTAGTATATGTTAGAAAATAATAGCAGTAATAGCACCCTTTTTAGCTTTATACCACAAGGAATGGAAAACCAAATCTGTTCATATTACTTGTTGTGTTTTGTAATTAATTATCGAAGTTACTAAAAACAGAAATGGACATCAACAGCACATTTAGTTTTTTAGTGATCATAGAATTACATTTTCTTAAATATATATATAGAAGTATTTTAATACTCGTTTGCATTTTCATAAAATTTTCACACATTAAAAAATAAAATATCTTTTTTTATATTTGAAAATATGAAATCACAGTTAAAAAAGTATTAAAATTTAAATACATCCTTGTTCTCAACCTAAAATATCAGCTTGACTTGTAAGTGCCAAACTTAAATTTTTAAGCATATTTTTTCCAAATATCATATTTATGCACTTGAATAGCATGAGAAAATTTAACTTAAAAATATGCTTGATGGAGAGAAATTTTGTTGTTAAATTAAAAAAAAAAATTATTTAAAATAATTTTAAGAAAATTTATTTATTTAAACTTCCCTTCTTTGATTAAATAAAGTAATTATTATTTTTTTTCCCCTTGCAAAAATTTGTGCGTGTTATCTATTAATTCCTTAGATAATATATGTATTTTTATGAAGGTGTTTTTAAATCCCTTTATTGAGTATTGCATTTTTATATGAAAATGTTAGATACAGTCTAAAAAGTAATTCTATAATGTTCTTAATATTGGAACAAGTTTATTGATATTTCATTTTTTCCTGTTTTTATTTAAAATCGATAATTGATATTTTACTTTACATTTCTTTCAGTTTGATGTATGTCTTAAATATGTATATATATATATATATATATATATATATATGATACGATTTTATTTTTATTTGAATTCAATTTCTCAATCTGTATAAAGCACTCCTTTTCAACAAAAACCATTTTCCTAATGCTTTTTTAAATAAGGTTGTTTAAATAGCATTCTATATAATGCTTCGTATTTTATGTAGTTTCTAATAAATGTATAATATAAAAATCGTTTAATTATATATACTTCTTCAAGATAGTTAGATATTATTTTTTCTGGTTGTTCTTTGTAATATTTAAATTAATATGGAGTTGATAAACATTGCGAAACTTAATTTCTAAAGAAACATTTTAATGCAAATATTTAAGTATAATTTTGTGAGCAAACACTTTATTTCTGTGAGACCACTTTTTTGACGTTTTTCAATTTTTAAAAGGAAAGAGAAGTTAAATATTATTTATTGCCCAAACATACGAGTTCCTAGGAGGAAATAAAAAAAGAGGGATTTTGAAAAGCGATTTTTTTTTTTTTTTTTTTTTTTTTTTTTTTTTTGTGTGTGTGTGTGTGTGTGTGTGTGTGTGTGTGTGTGTGCGTGCGATAAAACAAAAAGTGATTTCAAAATAAATTATGATATTCATCTACAACATTTTAAGCAAAATACAGAAGAATCAAATATCACTTTACATTATTACAGCTGTAATAGCTGCATTATTAAAATTAGAAGCAAATGTGAATGTTGTATATGATTGTCAGTTTTTACTTTCCGAACTTACTATGTAAGGAAAGTGTTGTAATCATAACAAAACTTCAAATTTGAGATTTTGATGTATCTATTCGTTTTTAGCCCCCCCCCCCCCCTGAGTTCATTTTTGCGATTTTTACGGTGATGTATGTATATGTCTGTGTGAGTGAACAAGGTAGCTTTTAAACACTTGGTTCAAATGATCTGTAAGTTGTTACGCATGTTATATGTCATTGTAGCATGAACCCTATTGATCTTGGTGAAACTAACATTTATACTTTTTTTACATGGGCATAAATACACATCATTTATTGTTATGGCCTATAAGCTCCAAATCTTTAAAGTGTGATAGCGTATAAATGTTTAATTCGATTGAACTGAAAAATTGTATACACGTTCTAGATCATTGTCTGAATAACTGTGTAGATTTTAGTGAATCCAGCACTTATTGTTTTTTACAGGGGCACTAAAAAGAAAATTCTTTATCACTATGGTCTATGTGCTCAAAATTTTTAAAGTGCGTTAACGTGTAAATGTCTTATTTAAATGAAATAAAAATCTATACACATATTATGGATTACGGTCGCACTGTACATATTTTGGTGAATCTAGCACTTACAGGTTTTTACTTAATTATCATTATGGCCAAAAGGCTCAAATTATTGGAAGTGCAATAGCGTTATATTAAACAAAATACTATACAGAAAAATACACAAACATCCTATTATAATTTTTTTTGTTTCTTTGTTTATTTAACGACTATTTTTTACTTTAATTTATTTAATCAACCGTTAATTACTAAATATTCGGAAAGTTTAGTAGAGTCACTGTAGATTTTTTTTAAACCCACATATCACTCTTTTTAATAAGATTTAACTAATAAAAAAACGAATTTAAATCTTTATTTAATAATTGAATCACCATGAAAATTTTAAAATCGATAATTAAGAAATATTCATCTTTAAATTATAATTGTCTAAAATCCTGTTTGGTTTTGGAAATTTTCGCATTTTCTTTAGCAAAGTACAACCTTTTGCGAAACTGTTTCGTGAGGAACAAAATTTAATCGCATTTTCATTTTCTTAAATTTTTGACACTGTGGACAATATTCCTCCATTGGGTTCGAGACTATATGAAATCAGTTGTTTTAGTAAACAATCCTCAACTCTACCATAGCAAAGCATTGTGGCCTGCAAATTTTTATCTTGCGATATTATTTATAAGAGTTACAGATTATATGAAATTGAAGTAAGAGTGGTATAGTAGTACCTTTGTTTTGTTTTTAATCCAGTTTTAGTAATATACTTTAATATTAATCAACATATGTAATATTAAAAGTTGCCATGTGAACTGTGGCGATGTTAACAAATTTAAATGGATGTTCCCTTTAATAAATTCCTTTATTAAAGTGATTGAAATTCTAATTATTTAAGTTTTGATGTCTATATCCAATGTAATCAATGACATTTTTCTTCTATTTATTAATTTGTAATGTGATTTGCTTGTAATATTTAATTTTGTTCGCAATAGGCTTTGCTATTTTCGTTTTAAACATTGACATTAGATTCATGATTCATAAGTGATGATTAATTTACTTTTTACGCATTTTTTGATGCGTTTAATTTTTATTATTTTTTATTGATTATATATATATATATATATATATAGTCTTAACTTTACCATTCGATTCAGTTGTTTACATTTCTCTTTTGTTCTTGTTTGAACAGATATTTGATTATTAAGTTTCACTGGAGAAATATTTAGACTGGAAAATGTTATGCATAAAAATAAGACAGCATCATGAATCTAATTTGTTTACAAAACCACAGCTTACACGATACTAGCCGACGATTACATCGGCCACGTGTTCGGCGATTTTACCTACTTTGACGTCACAAGAATATTGTCCATTCTGTTTAACAATAAATATATTTACAAGGTCATTCGCGTATATGTATCACATGGCTGTTTGACGTCATAGTGAATGGTAAAAAAAACTAAGGCTCGAAACAAACATTTGAACTTTAACGATACTGAAACCGTTAATCTGCAGATTAACTAGTTGAAATGCGGAAAACTCTTTATTCCGCACTTTAACGGGTCATTTTAGTTAATCTGCAGATTAGCTAGGTAATCTGCAGATTAACGGATTTCGCGTTTTAACGGTAACATATATAAATTATCAGTTCATTCGAATAAGGCATTTATACATTATCTTACTTAAATAACTTCAGTCCATGGACAGGTACAAAATTTGTTAATTTTCTCCTTGTAAAAATACTATAAACGCTATATTAACCAAAATCTATACAGTTCGTGTAAAGGTAACCTATAATAGGTATATAATTTTTCAGTTCGTTCAAATTAGGCATTTAGACGCTATCGCACCTTAAATAATTTGAGACCGTTGGCCATATATTAGTCATACCATCATGCAAATAAAATAAATGTTCTCATACAATAACTAGTATGTTGTGGCCACCACAAGACTTTCTTCTATATTTTCCTGTACAAATTCACTCAGTAACAATAGTTAAAAAATGTATATACGATTTTTTTTCCGTTTTTTTTTTATTTTTATTTCCGTTAAAAGTAAAAAAAAAAAAAAAAAAAAAATCAATAACTTTGTTTTAAATCATCACAGATTTATAGTTCAACCATTCGTTTTAAAGGGTATTCACGAGACCTTTCGAAAGATACCCATCTTGAAAATTTACTCCCCCCCCCCAGGAGGGGTGGCGAGGCTCCTACACATACAAAAATATTTTCCCAGTTCACTATCTCTATTACAAATAATTCTTGTAACTTTCATAATGATTACTAAAAAATAATTCTCTTTGTGCACATTTATACAAAATTTTGTCCTATATCACCATGTTAAAAATTTAGAAAAAGCGGGATGGCAACGCAACCTGTAAGAATTTTTACCAAAAGTTAATAGGCACTAATTTATGTCAAGGTGCAACTACATACCAATTTGTTTGAAATACTGCGCAGTAGTTCCTGAGATACAGTTGCCATAAAGTTTTGTCACATACACACAGACACAGACATAGAGACATTTTCTAAAAATGGTCAAATCGTGTTCTACAGCTCTCAAAACGTGTCAATCCATCAAAAACCCGAAGTTGAAAATTTTTACGAATCCAATATTTTCTTCTATTGAATATAGAAGAAAGTAAAAATTATCCAAACTAGCTCGTTAGAGATTTTTTTTTTTTTTTTTTTTTGTTGTTGTTCCCGTAATAAACAATTTAATACATTTATATTATTCATAAAGAAGAGGATGTCATTTTAATTGCAGTTTTTAATGCATTTAAGGCAACTTAAGGCAACTTAAGGCAACCATGCATGACACAAAATGTCGGTATAATGAAAACAAATAATTAGTACCTTAATTTTATATAAAAGAAACATATATGAAAGGAATGTTTTTTGCATTAATTGTTTGTTAAATACCTGCAGAAATTAAATTACAGCAGCAAATGGTTCCAAAATTTGCTTCGTTCGTCTTAAAGTTCAGTGGTATTACATTTAGCTATTTATAACTTACATTCTACATAAAATTTTTTAATGAATTTTTTACTCATTTGTTTTTAAAGCTTTTGAGATTACTAAAAATATATGTCTTTTTTTTTTTCTTTCTTTGAAAATTATTTCAAGCATAATTTAAAATTCTGTCAGTTTATGGACAATGAAATAGCATTTTTTAACTTTTATTATTATTATTATTATTATTATTATTATTGCACAAATTCCCATTTTTTAGATAATAAGTGATATGACTATTAGAAATCGAGTTAATTAACTGAATGTAATGTAACATAGCTGTGACCTGTGTGTAGTGTTTATTTAGATGACCGTCGATTATTGAACTTGAATTAGAAAAACAGCTTTATAATTCTTGCAAAGTGTCCAGACAATAACACAGTGCTCGTTAATTCAAATAACAGGCATTTTCTTGTAGATTTTATGATGAATTTTATTATATACGAATTGTTGACATATTTAACACAATTATAGGTGACCAGATAAGCATTTAATTATAAACTGGTAGGTATAATTAAGGTAATTAAATAATTTGGAGTGGAAGCCCAAAAGCGTCGACTTATCAGTTCAAGTCATGATGATGAAGTAAACCGCTTCGATTTCTTGATTAATTTCGCCAGAGCTGAGTCGACGCCAAATTCAAAAAGTACAGAAAAAATGGTTGTAATTATGTTACGTATAAATACATACAATTTTTAAAAAGGTTACGACATGATTATAATTCAAACGGTCCTCACTAAACGCCAAAACACGCCATAAGAACCCGGAACATTTGAGCAAAATTAGCACACCATGTTGTGAGACAAGGAATCCACTTATGGCGACAAAACTGCATTTATTTCTAAGGTGAAAGGAAACCGAATTAGGATTAGTCAAAACAAGATATTCTAGATCTGCATGAACGTTAAAGAACGAATAATATATGATCAAAGGTTTCGCAAGAGTTTCAATAAGCAAAAGAAACAATACTGTGGAGCAATATTCCCCAAAGAAATCCCCACTATTTTTCACGAATCTTTAAACTAAGTAAAAATTACATTAATCTTGAAAATCTCTTCAACAAACATAATTACGCGAAAATTATGTTTGTTATATAGTTTAAAAACCAGGATTGATAAAAAAAGAAAATCTTATTAACGTTATTTTTTAGCAGACTGAAAAGGTAAAGTTAATATTTTATGAACAAGAAAACATTAATAAAGTTTTAAATTATTTGCAACAGATTTGTAATACGGGTGTTCTAAAATTTTATAAAAGTAAATATAAAAAAAATAATAATAAATCTTCATAAGTTTTCCGTTCTATAGCATTTACTTAAATTTTGTTTGAAAATTTCAAGTAAATCTAGGTTTTCATTGCTAATGAATATTTTTATATAAATTCCTGCTCACTTGTTGAATTCAAAACTGCCATGCTCGTTTACGGCTTATAGGGTAGGTGCTCCAGTGATTGGCATGCTCCTGTATTTGACATCTATCCCGAAATAATTCATAAATAAGAAAAATAATAAAATTATATATTTTACATATAATAATTTTAACATTTTATGTCAAACACTGGAGCATAGGGTGCTAATAACTCGTAAAATGAATAACTAGCAGTGTCAAATACTAGAACATTGAGTGGGTGTCAAATAAAAATTTATAAACGAAAAAAAATAATTGTTATCAAATATATATTTTTTAACATATATGTGGTTCTGAATGTCTTTCATGCCATACGTACTAACTTGAGATTTCTAAAAATATTTTCTGATGACTAGAACATTAAAAACATCAGAGATTGCTCTAAAAGTGTCAATCACTGGTGCACCTACCCTATATGGCATTTATTTCATATATGGCTAATTGAATAATCCATTTTCTCGGTGTTTAAAATGCTGATTTTACCAAGTTATAGCTAAACTAGAAGAAATAAGATAGAAAGTTTTAAGAAAAATTATGCGGAACAGTTTATACATTTTATTAGATTTTATTTTAAAAGTAATTTTTAAAAGTAATTTATTTTATTTTTAAAAGTAATTTTTAAAAGTAATTTATTTTAATTTTAAAAGTAATTTTTTAAAGAAATTTATTTTAATTTTAAAATTAATTTTTATATTTATAAAACATCGTTACTCCAGATGGATAGATATGTAAGGGGAAAAAAAAAATGTGTGAGAGAGAGAAATTATGTATGAGCTTCGTAATCTCGCAGTGAGCACACATGATATGCGACATAAATATTGGTCCACGTTTCATTTACGCATTAGAACAGTGTGTAGATATTTTTAATGATTTTCGAAAATGTTTAGCTACAAAACCTCAAGGTATGCAGAAAATGAAAAACTTTAACTGAAGTTTATAATGACAGCGGAAAAAGAGAAATTGGCCGTAAAATAGAGCGATATCATAACGTAATTGAAAATTCTACTCCTTATATAGTTAAAGACAGATTCAAGACTGCACTATATTTTAATCCAGTTCCCAAGAATTCAAGACTTAAATAATTTACTCCCGAAAAAAACTGCGATCAGGCTTGAAGAAAGTAGTATTTGTTTACTTTTTCCTCATTTACTACGCTTTTTTTTTTTTTTTTACTCTGATTATTTTAGTTATTCATTTGATTGCAGAGTATGTTCAGTGACAAAAATAAATAAATAAATAAATAAATAAATAATCAGTGCCCTCTGACAGGTTTCATTCCTACTAGCACGATTTGAGAAGGTACAAAAAGTATTTTTCTTAAAGAAGTCTTGGAAAATCCTCTGGAACTCTACTTCTAGCGTTTGTTTGATGTAAAATATAGAGTTAACCAGGAGTATGTAGTACCAAGATGTCCTGAAACAGAAACATGTTTGCCTTATTTACGAAGATCGCTGGAATCGCATTATATTTCAACAATGTTTCTACTCATACCAGTGACAGTCCGAACTGTAGTCAACTGATAAAAAAGTGGATGTGTTGGACTTCAAAGCCTGTACCCCAAACCTTAATCCCGTGAAAAATCTTTGGGGACTCCTACTTTGCCGAATATGGGCAAAAAACTTGAACTATTCCCCGTTGAAAGAAGCTATTTTAGACGCATGATGCAATTTAGATAAAATCACACTTTAAGTCTTTCTATGACTATGGAAAACAGAATTTTTACTATCATTCGTAAAAATTGACAATCCAGTAAATTGTTAATGTAGGTGGACCTCTTTTTTTTTTTTTTTTTTGACAGTTCAACATTTTATTTTTATTTCAATTTTTGCTTATACGTCAATACAACTTGCTTTATTGTTGCAAATTTTGAATTTTTTTTTTTTCTTTTGTAGTTCTTAAGAATTGGCACATCATGTAGTTAAATCTAAATTATTCTAATGAGCCTATAAATATGCAGAACGCTGTATTTCAATGAATGAAAGTGAACAGCCAAACCTTTTTTTGTCGAAAAAAAAATAAAAATAAAAAGGCGAAATTCTAGATTAGAAAGGCCTTACAAAATTCGATAAACAATAGGGGAAAGTTGTCCAAAACGGGGACGTTAACATATCTCTGTCCGCAAAAAAAAAAAAAAAAAAAATCTATAAATAAGAAAAATTCGGCAAAGCATTTCCTGATTAGAACATGTCTTGGACTATCAGATGACAAGGTTATTTTTACGAAATATCATTAGTATAGGCAGAAAACACACTTTTCTGAAAAATGTGTAAAGTCCCCGTTTTGGACAACCGGTTGGGTAAAATGGGGTACTCATAAGAAATAACGTAAATTCAAGTCCTAATGCGAAATTTTATTAGAAAAACTTGTATTACAACGAAAAGGTGAAGTTAATCGCTTTTCACTTGAACAGACTTCATATGCCCAACTTCGACAGCTGCTACATACATTGAATCTATCCCTCTTTGTGTCTTTCGAGTCAATGTAAAGTTCATTACAAACTAGTATGTTGTGGCCACCACAAGACTTTCTTCTATATTTACCTATACATATTCAATCAGTAACAATATAAAAAAAAAAAAAAAAAAAAAAAAAAAAAAGTACGATTTTTTTTTCTAAGTTTTTTTTTTTTTTTTTTTTTTTGTTAAAAGTGAAAAAAATCAATAACTTTGTTTTAAATTATCACAGATTTATAGTTCAACCATTCGTTTTAAAGGTATTGACGAGACCTTTCGAAAGATACCCATCTTGAAAATTTATCCCCCCCGGGGGGGTACTTCCCCCGCAGGGGGGGAAGCGATGCCCCCCCATGCAGAATTTTTTTTTCCTAGTTACATACTACTATTATCAATAATTCATATTAATTTTACAATCACAAGTTTAAAACAACTCTAATTATGCACATTTATACGAATTTTTGTCCTATGCTGCCATGTTAAAAATTTAGATAAAATGCTATCACAGCGCCACCTGTTGAGCTATTGATCCCCAAACATAATCAGCACCAGTTTATGTCGGGGACCAACTAAATACCAAGTTTGGTTAAATTTCGTTAAAAAAAAAAAAAAAAAAAAAAAAAAAAAAAAAAAAAAATTGCGATATTTTTCTGTTTTTTTTTGTTAAAAGTAAAAAAAATCGATAACTTTGGTTTAAATTATCACAGATTTATCGTTCAACCATTCGTTTTAAAGGTATTGACGAGATCTTTCGAAAGATACCCATCTTGAAATTTTGCCCCCCCGGGTGGGAACTTCCCCCCCCGGTGGGGGGGCAACCGATGCCCCCACATGCACAAAAATTTTTTCCAAGTTAACTATTACTATTATCAACGAGACCTTTCGAAAGATACCCATCTTGAAAATTTACTTCCCCGGGGGGGGATTTTCCCCCCAGGGGGGGAACCGATGCCCCCCCATGCACAAAATTTTTTTCCTAGCTAACTACTACTATTATCAATAATTCCTATTAATTTTACAATCACAAGTGTAAAATAACTCTCTTTATGCCCATTTATACGGAATTTTGTCCTATGCTGCCATGTTAAAAATTTGCATAAAATGCGATTACAACGCCACCTATTGAGCGAGTGATCCCAAAATCTAATCAGCACCAGTTTATGTCAGGGTGCAACTAAATACCAAGTTTGGTTAAGTTTCATTCATTGGTTCGTGAGATACAGCGTCCACAAAAAAATGATACAGACAGACAGACAGACAGACAGACATTTTTTAAAAACTATTAATTCGTGTTCTCCATATCCCAAAACATGTAAATCCATCAAAAAGTGGACTTCGAAAATTTTCGCGAATCCAATACTTTCTCTATATTACATATAGAAGAAAGTAAAAATACAAGCATCCTCTCTAGTCTGTTCCTCATCAGATGATAATTTTGGGTCTTGAATTTTTTAATTTTCTTCTCTTTTTTAGCTTTTGGATATCTAGGATTAGGTTCGGTTTTTGAACAATTTTCTTTTCTGTTTATTCTGCTTTGCATATTTCTCCTGTTCCACAGCTTTCAATTCTGCTTTGTAAGGTGATGAAGTGAGTATGACAGTTTTACTCTCCTCATGTCATTCGCTTTTTTTTTTTCTTGCTAAACCTTCAGTTTCTTGTGGTAGAGGTTTTATTAGGCGAAGTGTTAAAAGCGGAACATTTCTAAGGTTCTATATCTGAAGATATACCAAATGACGAAGTGGAAGGTTGGAGTGTGACGTTTTCACACCTTGATGCTAACTGAGGCCTAAAGAGTTGTAAGCAGGTTTTTCAGTTATTTCTGAAGGCGCAAATAAATGTTCAGGGAACACATCTCTGTTAAAGGGATATATGCTCGTTTTTTTAAATCCATTAATAGCATTTTGCACAGTAGCTGCTCTTGAAAATGCAGTTCCGAAAAGTTTTTCGACCTAGTAAATTGTCGCGTAGCGTCCATGGTGATGTATGAGTCATTTTCTTGTCTCTTATTCGTCCTCTCCACATATGTATTACATACATAAATAAGCATTTGTACTCATTTAAAACACTTTAAAACGAAATAACAATTACAAATTTATCCTACTTCCATTGCGTCCAAAATGGGGACGACCCCATTTTGGACTACCGTCAATGTCCCCGTTTGAGCCGACCATGACATATGCTAAAAACGTGGCGTCCCTTCGCATACGTGTTAAACAAAACTATAAAACAATGTGTGAAAATGTAAATTAAATCTAGACGAATCCATAACGTACTTACCAAAATCGAACGTTCAACGGTCACTTGATAAGATCCAATACAGTGTACGGCCACAATCGAAATTAAAATCGCAAAAAATTGAAAACTTTGTAGAAAATAACAGAACCGGCTAAATATGTCAACAACTAGATTCAAACTTGCATATAGCCGAATTAGAATTATCGTAGACTATTGAATTCAAATAAGGCAGCACTAATCAATGAGAAACTGAACGTCCCCATTTGACCCGCCGTCCCCGTTTTAGACAACTCTCCCCTATTTTTAGTTTTATTCTTTAAGTAAATAAAAAAGTGTAATATCTTACAGAATTATAAATTAACCATTCCACCACTTCCGCCTGAAAATGAATTTTTGGAAATGGTATTTTTAAAGGAATTTCAACCTATTTCAATAAGAGTAAAAAGTATGAAAAAAATTCATGTTTGAAAAAAAAAAAAAAAAATCAGGATAACGTAATATTTTGTATGTGTCTATGAGAACTTAAAATGTCGGATATTCCTTTACGAATGTAATTAATTTTTTTTTTAATTTCTGTTTACAGCGTTTTTCTATATTTTTACTATACAAAATTGCAAATAAAACGATCAGTTGCTTGATAACACAAATCTTTAATCATCATACAATTATTACTATTATTTTAATATATATACAGTCGAACCTCGTTAACGTGAATCTCAAGGGGGATAAAAAAATTGTTCATGTTATCAGTAGTCCATGCTAACAGTAAATAATCTTCATGTAACTAAACTAATCTTCATTTTGACGGGGATAGTGAAAGCAGTTCATGTTAAAATTAATTCACGTTAACAGTGTTCACGTTAACGAGGTTCGACTGTATATATATAAGAAACTTATGTATAATTTATGTATATGAAATTAAAATAAAAGTTTAAAGATTAGAAAACCAACAGAAGATTTACAAACCAATGCGCAAAATTGCTGCAAAAGGAAATGTAAAACTTGAATATAGGAATAATTTAACAAATGTAATGAAAGAAAACCCCCAAAAAACACAGAAGTTTTCATCAGGGAGGGACCTTCCTGATGAAGACTTCTGTGTTTGCACATTGGTTTGTAAATCTCCGGTTGGTTTTCTAATCTTTAAACTTTTATTTTAATTTCATATACATAAATATTTCTTTTAAAAGTTACTTATTTAATAAAAACATTGTTTAGCTAAGCAGATTTTAGCGCTAGCTTTCTTTCTTTGTTTTACGTTTTATCATAATAATCTTTAATTTTATATCATTTTATATCATACACATATTCGTTTTAAAAATTTCTTTTGTATATAATACAATAATTAAGATCAATGTAAATGATAAATCATTTGAAATCATTTCGATAATTCACAAACTTATTTTAAAAAGAATTACAATTACAATGCCTTTTATACCTTCGTCCATCATCATGGAAACTTTTTCGGTAAATAAAACAGTTCGAGGATTTTTCTTTTTCTTTTTCTTTTTCTTTTTTTTTTTTTTTTAAGTAAAAAATATTTATAAATTTGAAACAACTTCATGGCTTTGTTATTTTCACAGAAATGTAATAAAAGTTTCATTTTCCTTTCCTATTCTATTCTTATTATCATAATAGGAAAAAGTTTCAAAGGGGATTAGTTATTCTTTTACTTACAACGCACTTCTTATCTTCCTTCTTCATGATAATTAAAACACTTTTTTCTCATTGTCAAAATTTCTATTTTTGATTTTGAGACAAAAATTATTTAAAAAATCTGGAGTGACTCCACTCGACTTTCCGAACATTGAGTAATTAACAGTTTTGTAGATAAAGTACAGAAAGAGGAGTCGTTAAATAAACAAAAGAGAGAAAACCATAACAGAGTGTTTGAGTATTTTTCTCCGTATACTACACGATGTTTTACTTAACGCTACTGCACTTTGAGCCCATAGATCATAATGATGAAGAATTTTTCGTTGTGTCCCTGTAAAAACCTATAAATGCTAGATTCACCAAAATTCTTATAGTTAGTACAACAGTGATTTATAATATTCATATAAATTTTCAGCTCAATTGAATAAGGCGTTTAGATGCTATCGCAATTTTAAAAATTTCCATAATGATAAAGAATTTTTCTTTGTGTCCCTATAAAAAAACTATGAGTGCTAGATTCTCCAAAATCTATACAGATTGAATATCTGTGACTTATAATATGTGTATATATTTTTTGTTCAATTGAATAAGGCGTTTAGATGCTATCGCACTTTTAAGATTTTGGTCCCATAGGCCATAATGATAAAGAATATTTCTTTGTGTCCCTGTAAAAAAACTATGAGAGCTAGATTCACCAAAATCTATAGGGTTCGTACTATGGTGACTTACAATATACGTACCAAATTTCAGCTTATTCGAACAAAGCGTTTAGACGCTAGCGTGTTCACTCACAGACATACACACATACGTACACACATACATACACACATACATACACACACACATACATATATCATCGCAAAAATAGTGAAAACGGACTCATTGGACCTCGAAACGTATAGAAACATCAAAATCTCAAATTCTGATTTTTGACATGATTACAATACTTTCCTCACTATAGTGTTCGGAAAGTAAAAATGGAATAATGATTGCTTTATCTTTTCTGAATAATCTTTTCTGAAGAACGTAATAAGGTATTTGAAGAGATTACTTGAACAATTTTTTAAAGGTGACAAGTGCATTGCAATGAAAAAAGATATACAGTAGACTCTCATATAACGCGGAAGATACGTTCCGCGTAATAGAAAATCGCGTTATAGGAGACATACATTGAGCAGACGATTTCATTCCGCAATGAGACCAAAAGCGTCGGGTGTTGGCATAGTAACTGAGCAATCCTTCCTTGAACAGGTTGGTAGTAGAAAAGATGTCGTCACGTGCTTCCTTTATTTCTCGCGTTATACGAGACTCTTTATCGCGTTGTATGAGTAATAGTCGCAGATTTTTCGTCGCGTTATACGAAATCGCGTTTTCTGGGAGCGCGTTGTACGAGATTCTAGTGTATTATGTTCAGTTGAAATGAATCTTGATACTACCTATGCAAACCTAATGTAAGAAAAATAAATGAAATTAAAATAATAATTTAAAAAGAAAAAAAAAAATCAATAATTCTTCAAATAGTTTTATCTACAAAAAAGATTAGTCTGAAAAAAATTGCTGAGATTTAATAAAAATGCTGAATTATTTTCGGAAATTTGCACGAGTTAAAACGAGATTTTTCTGGAACGGATTTTTGTACGCACGACAATTGAATTTTCTTATTCTTCAGTGTTGCAGCATTTATATGCAGTATTTTGAGGAAAACTCTTCGAGCTCTATAAATTCTCTCATACGTTTAGGCACATGGGTGATACCTTCGTTCTTGTTCGTTCTTTTTGTTTCCTCGAGTACAATTCACTTTCGAAATTGAAAAGGATAATTTTGCATTTTCTGAACTTTTTGGTGTGTAAGCGCAATCACTGATTAACGATTACTGTCTTCGGAAAACCATCCTTTGTCTCCATTAATTTCCATACTCACTCTCTCTAATCATCCTTCCAGAAACAGAAAATGGCTACTTTTGTACGTACGTTTACGTACTTTACGCGGTTGATCTAGTTCTTTTAATCTTTCTAAAGTAATTACTTGCTTAAAATCTCTTGCTTTTTCTCGAGGCCGTAACCTCTTTATCTAAAATGACAAGATGTCCACTTTTTCTTTTCTTTTTTTTTAAGGAAAAAATAAAATTATACAAAACAGAAGAAGAAAAAGGCAGTAACATTTTAAAAGACATTTTTCTAAGTTTTGGAAAATATTGCATTAATAAAATTATTTATCATAATTGTTATCTTTTTTATCACCAATTTCTTAAAATAACAAAATACAGCCGTAAATTGGTAATGGTTTTAATGTTTAACCTTATGTTGTTGTTGCCATGTGCCACTCGGAAATTCCGAGCCCCGGTAGTGGAACTATCCGGATTTTTAAGGCATGAGGAGTACGTCTTCCGTTATTAGGAGCGCCTCATAGGGAGGAAGTACGACTTTAGCTCCAGAAACTGGTGAAAGATGGCAGCACCATACAAACAACAGGAACTCGAATTTTGATCCGGATCAGAGCGAGTTAAACCCATGTTCCGGTACCCACAGAGTTATAATTTTTGATGGGAACTTGGAGGACTTTGCGACCACGACGGAATTTAACGGGCACCAGTCGCCATTAGCGTACACGACGGTCTTCGGCCGGCTCGAGGACCGAACCCGCAATCTTTCGATCACGAATTCGCTGCTCTTGCAGACCAGGCTACCGCGGCCGTGTTTAACCTTATTATAACATAAACGTATACTTGTCTCATTATCATAGATAAAGCTATATATTGAAACAATAATAATAATAATAATAATATGTATATATAAGTAAAGTTCCATGACGTCATGAAATGGTGTTATACAGGAGATGAGTGGCAACAGCCAAAAAGGAGAGAACGGAGAGCGGGAGATGAGAGCGAAGGGCATGTTCTAGTTCGTTCGAGAAGAATACTTTTATCTGTGTTTAAATGTTTTATATATGTTTTGTGAAGTTTTAGTAATGTGTTATTAAAATGTTTCGTCTTCAATTACGATATTTTAATTTCAAGGCCATGAATAAATTTAAATAAATTTAAGTTATTGTTTCTCCATCATGCGAGAACACACAGATCAAAGAATTCCTTACTTGCGAAATCACGCAGCGAAAAGGAACTTTTAGTATATATATATATGTATAACTTGTATGATCATTATACAAATCTTGTAGCTTTAGCTTTCTATTTTTCCACTTTTTCAAAAATCTATAACATTCATTCCTTTCTTTGGACTTAAAATCTCTTTAAAATCCGTCAACAAAATTTTATTCTACTCTTTTAATTATTTTATTTCTAATAAAAACCATTTTGGTATTTATTTCATTCCTTGTTCATTATGCAGTTTGGTTTTTATTTGCTAGACTAGGAGACGGTTAAAGAGTAGAATTAATGAGCATCGTCGAAATAATCGTAAAGATTGAATCCCAAAATCACGTCTTTCATTACGTAGTACTAAGATTATTTCTTCTCTCTCTCTCTCTCTCTTTTTCTTTTACTGTAATTTTCATAAAGCTTTTAACAATGTTTAAATTTCAAAAAATCTTAGTGTTTTACATCAATACTTTTTATATCTAATGTTTAGAAGTTACTTACATAATTTCTTTTTTCTTTCCTGTAATTTCCCCATTTCCTCTAATTTTTATTCGCAAACATTTTTATTTCAATTGATTTATCAGTAATTTCCATTCTCTTTCCTTTATGTAATTCTGGTCACACCAGTGTTTATTTTTAGATTTCTTTTTTTTTTTTTTTTTTTTTTTTTTTCTATTTTAATGTCGTCACTTATTTTGGTTTTACGCATTGTCACTTTGGTGCTGTTCTCGAGCCTACTTTGTTTCATGACTATATCCGTACTACTATTGTGACTCAAAACGATCCTTGCGTGTTTTTTTTTTTTTTATGCGTTTATTTACATGGGTTTTTATTACTATTTTTAAGAATCTTCGATCAGTCAATATTATTTCTAGTCTAATCCAAATATATTTGATTTTTATATAGTGCTTTTTCAAATATTTATTTAAAAAAAAAAACTTTTTTTTATCTATAAATTCATGTAGCTCTAAATGTCTAAATCTTATAATAAACCTAAGATTTCTAAAGTTTTAATTGTTCTTTACTTTATGTGAAGAAGTTCCATTTAAAAATATTGCATCCAAAATTTAGAAGGTTTGTGATTAGTTAAATAATAAACAAAAACAGTTTTAACAAAAAATTCCGTATTCCTATTTTGTATTGATTTAAAATTTATATTATTTAACTTAAGTAACTAAAATCCCTTTATTTAAAAATTTTTTTGAGAAAAACTTTAAAATGTTTCGGAAACGGAAGAGATTAATGAATTCTGTATTTTAAAAGAGTTTTGAAGTTCTTTTCCTTTTTACGTTAACATATTTTTAAATTTAATAATTGTGATTCGTACTTATTTAAAACAAAAATGCTTAGCTTTCAAAAAAATTGTCACTGATAAAAGTTTATTGTATCATAAAGCATTTTTCTATTTTTGTATTCGGAATTAAAATTCCAGTCAAACATTAAAGTAAGGATTAAAAAGAGTAATTTATAACTCTTTCGAAGAAATGCACAAGTGTTTAAACAATTATTTTTTAAATTCACATTTAAAAATTGTAAATACTTCTTTATGCATGATTTGTTAATAATTTGAAAAAGTTCAGATACTTCTAAAATCATTGCTATAAAAAGAAATTTTCAGATATACAATTATTTCTTTGTTTTCTACAAAATGACTCAAAACTTCATACTCTTAACAATAGTAATAATATATACTAAATTAATCATTAGGCTTGAATTCTCCAGTTTAAATTATCTTATTTATATGTAGATATATATACATATATATATATATTCCTTTTTTTTTTCTTTATCATATAAGTAAAACATATAATTTGCGTGGAAGTCCGCACAGTCACACGAAATAAATAAAACTAAAATAACAATCAAATATAGGAAAGTGTTTTATAATTTATAAGTGAGGAAGATGGCTATTTCAAATTTGCCAAAACTTTGAATCTTTAAATCAGATTTATATCCACTATTAACAAACAGAAGTTTATCATAACAATTTTCTATGATTATGTAAATTAAAAATTGTTTTACAGTATTTCTGATATGAATTCGCCCGAGAAAAACGGAAGAGTTGAAAGTTAAACTATTTCTTTCCCTAAAATTATAGAAATGTGTTTTATAAATAATACGTGATTCATGATTTCTACAAATTTCTAACAAATTTTGAACAAATTTCTAACAAACTGAAAATTGTTATATTTCTAGTATGAAGTCTTTTAGAAAAAAACTGTAGAGTTAGTAGTAAGCTATTTCTTTCTCTAAAATTATAGAAATGTGTTTTATAATTAATTAATTAATTATGCATGATTTCTACAAATTTCTAACAAATTGAATATTATTATAGAATATTTCTGGCATGAAGTCTCCCGGAATAAACGGTAAAGTTGGTAGCTAAGCTATTTCTTTCATTAAAAATATAGAAATGTGTTTTATAATTAATTAGTGTTGAATGATTTCTACAAATTTCTAACAATTTCTAACAAATTGAATATTGTTACAAAATTGTAAATAATTGTGTTTATTTTCGTATAAATTCTTTCAAAGAGGCTTAGTAAGTTGATAAAGTGCTAATTTTGTCCATTTCTAGTCATTTTAGCGTTGAAATAGCCTTATTTCCCCTTAAAAACGCATTAAAAAGCCCAATAAGGCAGGTAATGGATTTGGCGCCAAATTTGGCGACTTTTTCCCACCTTGGCGATTTTTTTTGGCGACCTTGGAGAGAAAATCCTTATAAGGGATATACCAAATATGGAAGCTGTAAGTTGATTGGTTGACCACTTTCTAGAGTTTTCTCGAAAAATCTGGGTTCCATGGAACAGTATATAAGAAGCGCTTTCTCGCCAAGGCGAGTTAGTTCAGTTCAGTCTGTGATCAGAGTCGGTCAGCTTGCATTGAGCCTCTTCGAAAGAGACTTGCTTTAAGTGTTATTGCTATACAGTTTGTACTGTGGATTTGCTATTGACAGCTGTTTTTTTTAAGCTGTGTTTACTGGTCGAATTGAAGCTGATACTTGGTTTATAGACCTGTATTTTTCTGGAACTTTCTGTGAATAAATTACTGAATTTTTGGTACGTTTGGCCTTTCATTCTCGGACAACTCACGAACCCCCAAGTACGCAACAATATTATTATAGAATATTTCTGGCATGAAGTCTCCCGGAATAAACAGTAAAGTTGGTAGCTAAGCTATTTCTTTCATTAAAAATATAGAAATGTGTTTTATAATTAATTAGTGTTGAATGATTTCTACAAATTTCTAGCAATTTCTAACAAATTTAATATTATTATAGAATATACCTGTCATGAAGTCTCCCGAAATTAACGGAAAAGTTGGCAGCTAAACTTAATTTCTTTCATTAAAAATATAGAAATATGATTTATAATTAATGAATGATGCATCACGATTTCTACAAATTTGTAATAAATTTCTAACAATTTTTAACAATTTCTAACAAACTGCAAATTTTTATAATATATTTCTGGTTAGAAGTCTTCCAGAAAAAAAAAGGTAGATTTGGTAGCTAAGATATTCTTAAAAATATAGAAATGTGCTTTATAATTAATTAGTGTTGCATGATTTCCACAAATTTCTTACAATATCTACCAAATTGAATATTATTATACAATATTTCTGGCATGAAGTCTCCCGAAACAAACGGTAGAGTTGGTAGATAAACTATATCTTTCATTAAAAACAAGTTCTTCCGGCTTTTTCGGAAGGGTAGGTTGATTTCTTTTTCCTTATCAAGTAGCCGTCATTTTGTTTCAAAATGGCAGCTACAAATTATTAATGCACTTGGTAGAAATATTGATGTAGGCTATGCACATATGGAGTTTAAAGCAAATCGCTTCATAAATACATTTTATGTGAATTTAAAATTTTCAAGTGGCCGGCGCTTGGAAACAAAATGTTGGGTTAAGTTGACAAATATATGAAATGTATTTGTGAGATAAGTCTACTGTACGTGTACATATATAGTTCGAATTAATTCAAAATCTCAAAAGTCATCGTGTTGAAAAATTAAGTGGCTGCCACTTCGACCAAAATGGCAGAGAAAGTTTCTCATCTAAGATATCGTTGCAAATTTGGAATTTTTTTTTTTTTTTTTGTAGAAATTCTTTCAAAGAGGCTTAGTAAGCTGCTAAAATGTTAGTTTTCTGCATCTCTAGTTTGTTTTAGCATTCAAATAGCCTAATTTTTCCTTAAAAACGCATTAAAAAGATCCAGTGACGGATCCATAATGGATATGGCGCCAAATTTGGCGACTTTTGGCGAGAAAATACTTTTATCGATATACCAAAGTTGGACGCAATAACGTGATTGGTTCACGAGTTACGTGAATTTTCTAAATTTTTGTTGTTTGAATGATAAATCAATTTTTCAACTTTGATTTGAATTAATTAAGTATTTCTAAAGTTACCGTGATAACAAATTTTCAGGTGGCCGCCACTTGGAAACAATACAGTGGAACAAGTTACAAAGCAAACACATCCAAGATATTTGAAGCATAGGTTCACTGTCCAACTGTGGTTTAAATCAGTGCCGTGTTTCAAAAGTTATTCTTATGGCAAATTTTCAAGTGGCAGTCTAAGTGGCTGCGAATTGGAAACAAAATAGCAAAACAACTTGCCCATCGAGATCATCCAGTATGATAAGTTTATTGTCCCGTTCTAGTTTAAATTAAATCAGTATTTCAAAAATTATCGTCATAAGAAATTTTCAGGTGGCACCACTTGTAAAAAAAAGTGGAGTGAGATGCCCAGCGAACTTATCTGAGATATTTGAATGATATAAATCCACTACCAAAGTTGATGCGAATTGATTCTGTATTACTAAAGTTACCATAATAACAAATTTTCAAGTGGCCGAAACTTAGAAATAAAATTGCGGATCAAGTCACCAAGTGAAATTATCCTAGGTATTTGAACCATAAGTTTACTCTCCAACTTTTATTTGAATCAGTATAGTATTTTAAAAGTTATCGAGATGGCATATTTTCAAGTGGCAGTGTGATTTCAAGTGTCTGGAACTTAGAAACAAGATGTCGGGACAAGTTGCCCAGTGAAAACATTCAAGATAATTATATGATAATATCACTGTCCAAATTTGGTTCGATTTGGAGTATTTTTTCAGAAGTTATCGTGATTTTAAATTTTCAAGTGGTAGCCTGATTTCAAGTGGCCCCGCTTAAATTAAGATATCTGCCACTTTATTAAAAATGGCGAATATAGTTTATCAATAAACTTCATTAAGATCCTTATGTGGTCTGTATTTACATCAAAATTCACACAATTTCGGAATACGCTTTTTACAATTTTTATTTTAAATTTTCAAGTGGTCTGCACTTGAAAACAAAATGGCGGAGCAACTTGGTTATAAACTCATCTAAGATATTTATAAGATAAGTTAAGACACTGTTCAAACTTGGTTCCATTTGGAGTATTATTTCGGAAGTTATCATGGTTTTAAATTTTCAAGCGGTCCCTCTTAACTTAAGATATGCGCCACTTTATTAAAAATGGCGGATAAAGTTCATTAATAAAGTTATTTGAGACACTTGTGTAATCTATGTACACATCAAAATTAAAAAAATAAAAATCGGAATACGCTTTTTACAAATTGAATTTGAAATTTTCAAGTGGTCTCCACTTGAAGACAAAATGGTGGAGCAACTTGTTTAACAAATTCATCTAAGTTATTTATAAGATAAGTTAAGACACTGTCCAAACTTGTTTCGATTTGGAGTATTATTTCAGAAGTTATTGTGATTTTAAATTTTCAAGTGGTAGCGTGATTTCAAGTGGCCCCACTTAACATAAGATATCTACCACTTTATTAAAAATGACGGATAAATTTCATTAATAAACATCATTGAGACCCTTATGTGGTCTGTATTTACATCAAATTTCAAACAAATTCGGAATAAGCCTTTTACAATTTGAATTTGAAATTTTCAACTGGTCTCCACTTGAAAACAAAATGACGGAGCAACTTGGTTAACAAACTCATTCAAGATATTTATAAAATAAGTTAAGACACTGTCCAAATTTGTTTCGATTTGGAGTATTATTTCAGAAGTTATTGTGATTTTAAATTTTCAAGTGGTAGCGTGATTTCAAGTGGCCCCACTTAACATAAGATATCTACCACTTTATTAAAAATGACGGATAAATTTCATTAATAAACATCATTGAGACCCTTATGTGGTCTGTATTTACATCAAATTTCAAACAAATTCGGAATAAGCCTTTTACAATTTGAATTTGAAATTTTCAACTGGTCTCCACTTGAAAACAAAATGGTAGAGTAACTTGATTAATAAACTCATCTAAGATCTTTATAAGATAAGTTAAGACACTGTCTAAATTTGGTTCGATTTGGAGTATTATTTCGGAAATTATAGTTTCTTTACATTTCCAAGTGGTAGCCTGATTTTTAGTGGTCCCGCTTAACTTAAAATATCTGCCACTTTATTAAAAATGGCGGATAAACTTCATTAATAAACTTTATTGAGACCCTTATGTGGCTTGTATTTACATCAAAATTCAAGGAAATCTTACTTTAAATATGCTTTTTACAATGTCGGTTTGAAATTTTCAAGTGGCTGCCACTTGAAAACAAAAAGTCGGAGCAACTTGGTTAACGAACTCATCCAAGATATTTATAAGATTAGTTCACTGTCCAAATTTGGTTCAATTTCAATTATTATTTCGGTAGTTATCGTGATGACAATATTTTCATTATAGATAGATAAATAGATAGATAGATAGATAAACGAAGTGATTGCAGTAGGTCGATTTCTAAAGAAATCAACCTAATATAGAAATGTGTTTTATAATTAATGAGTCGTGCATGATTTCAGTGCGTGCGTGTATATGTGTATAAATAAAAAGCTTTTTTCCCCTCTTAATATTAAGAGTATATAGAAATGTGTTTTCTAGTGGTCCCGCTTAACTTAAAATATCTGCCACTTTATTAAAAATGGCGGATAAACTTCATTAATAAACTTCATTGAGACCCTTATGTGGCTTGTATTTACATCAAAATTCAAGGAAATCTTACTTTAAATATGCTTTTTACAATGTCGGTTTGAAATTTTCAAGTGGCTGCCACTTGAAAACAAAAAATCGGAGCAACTTGGTTAACGAACTCATCCAAGATATTTATAAGATTAGTTCACTGTCCAAATTTGGTTCAATTTCAATTATTATTTCGGTAGTTATCGTGATGACAATATTTTCATTATAGATAGATAAATAGATAGATAGATAGATAAACGAAGTGATTGCAGTAGGTCGATTTCTAAAGAAATCAACCTAATATAGAAATGTGTTTTATAATTAATGAGTCGTGCATGATTTCAGTGCGTGCGTGTATATGTGTATAAATAAAAAGCTTTTTTCCCCTCTTAATATTAATAGTATATAACGAAAAATAATGCATTGCTGGAAAAACCAAAACTATTGACTGATTTCGTAGATTTTATTTCGTCATTTTAATAATTATTTTGCACAGATAACCAAACCAATTTTGTTCGAGTGGCCAAAAAAATAGGATTGAAAAAACTGTTGCTATATATGTTCCGTCACAGATCTCTCTGTAAACAGACAATGAGCGAAGTTCTCGTTTCGAATTTAATAGTAAATTAAGGCTATTAAAAAACTTCATTAATTTAATAAAATTATTTCTGTTTTAATAAATCTTTTTACTTTCTTCTATATGTAATATAGAGAAAGTATTGGATTCGTAAAAATTTTCAACCTCGGGTTTTTGATGGATTTACACGTTTTGAGAGCTGTAGAACACGATTTGACCCTTTTTAGAAAATGTCTGTCTGTCTGTCTGTCTGTCTGTGTGTGTGTGTGTGTGACAAAATTTTGTGGCAACTGTAACTCAGGAACTACTGCACAGAATTTCATACAAATTGGTATGTAGTTGCACCTTGACATAAATTAGTGCCTATCAACTTTTGGTAAAAATTGTCTTACAGGCTGCGTTGCCATCCCGCTTTTTCTAAATTAACATGGTGATATAGGACAAAATTTTGTATAAATGTGCATAAAGAGAATTATTTTTTAGTAATCATTATGAAATTTACAAGAATTATTTATAATAGAGATAGTCAACTGGGAAAAAATTTTTGTATGCGTAGGAGCCTCGTGAACTCCCCTGGGGGGAAGTCCCCCTCGAGGGGAGTAAATTTTGAATATGGGTATCTTTCGAAAGGTCTCGTCAATACCTTTAAAACGAATGGTTGAACTATAAATCCGTGATAATTTAAAACAAAGTTATCGATTTTTTTACTTTTAACAAAGAATAACAAAAAAAATCGTTTTTTTTTTTTTTTTTTTTTTTTTTTTTTTTTACGAAATTTAACCAGACTTGGTATTTAGTTGGCCCCTGACATAAACTGGGGGTCATTAGATTTGGGGATCAATCACTCAACAGGTGGTGCTGTGATCGTATTTTTTCTAAATTTTTAACATGGCAGTATAGGACAAAATTTCGTATAAATGTACATAATGGGAGTTATTCTTAACCCGTGATTGTGAAATTAATATGAATTATTGATAATAGAAGTAGTTAATTAGAAAAAAATCTCGGTCATCGCTTCCCCCCCCCCCCCACAGGGGAAAGTACCCCCCGGGGGGGTAAATTTTCAAGGTGGGTATCTTTCGAAAGGTCTCGTCAATATCTTTAAAACGAATGGTTGAACTATAAATAAGTGATAATTTAAAACAAAGTTATCGATTTTTTTTTTTTTTTTTTTACGAAAAAAAAACTTTGAAATTTTTTTTTTTTTTTAAATATTGTTACTGCGTGAATTTGTATAGGAAAATATAGATGAAAGTCTTGTGGTGGCCACAGCATACTAGTTGTTTATGTGTTACTTTTGTGGTTAACAGTCCATTTTTGACATCAACAGTCTATCCGTAACTTTTGTGGTTAACAGTATTCTATTCGAAATTGTCCTTAATTAAATAATATATGTTTTAAGTTATACTGTATTTTTTTAAATTATTATTATTACTGTAAAATTCAATGTCTCCTGATCAAACATTTATCTTTTAAGAAAAAATCATTAGTGCAGTATAAACAAACTGTGTATTTCATAATTAATAAGTTACATAGTTTACGAATTATTATATTCTTCTGTTTTGGAAATTTAAAATAAAAACTATTGCCAAATATATTTGAGATTTTTTTTTTTTTTTTTATCACACAGCATTGTATCAGAAAATAGTCTTATATTAAAATTTATGTAATTAAGAAAGTCATCCTAAATTAAGACTAACAAATCATTTTTTGCAACGTTAAAAGGAAATTGTAGGTGCTCTACTGAAAAAGTATCTCCTAAAAAATTCGCGAAACAGAAATTTAGTAAATTACTTTTCGTCTAAAGCTAAAGTTCTATATCGCAAAATATTTTAGATCTGTGCAGGGTTTTTTTTTTTTTTTTAAGTAATTTTTCTGGTGATAATTTAAATTTTTGTTAATAGAATCTAGTGCCTGAAGATTTTCATTTAAAACAAAATAAATTTTGACTGAGATAAAAAGCAAATTATTGTGTATTTTGATTGAGTAAAAAAGTAATTAGATATTGTAGTATCACCAAAGTGCTGCATGCAGTGCTGCAGAAAATGCTGTTGAAGTGAATTGTTGAAGTGAATGCCGTGAATTGTTGAAGCACGATCCTGCATTGCAAGTATTTCTCTTACAACAGTTACAGTTTCTACATGCGACACTTTATTTATCCTACAATGGTTACAGCGTCCAGTTGTATCACTTTGTTGGCCCTACAATTATTACAGTTTCTACTTGCAACACTTTGTTGATTCTACAATAGTTACATCTTTTTATTGCAGCACCTAGTTGATTCTACAATAGTTACAGCTTCTACTTGCAGCAATGTGTTGATCCTACAATAGTTACAACTCCTGCATGCAGTGCCTTGGTAATCATGAAAGTTCCACTCCTTCCTTTTCTTCGCTCCTTAATCCAATTTTTACCAGACTACAGAAGTTACTATTGCTTTTATTCAAACCTCCTCAGTTTACTTCAATACTTAACTGCCAACCGTGAAACGTAAAATATATAAAAACTGCTGATTGGAAACGTGTATTAAATCCCTGATGATGCTTTCATTTTCCAAAGCGAAAAGCTTTGGATAGTTTTAAAATGATTTTTGATCATGTATAATTTTTAGAGAACGTGTTTTTAAAAGTGTTTTTATTCTTAATATCAGTGACACATGTCTTAACATAGACCTCTTTTAGAGATAATTCATCATTCTTAGTTATTCTGACAATTAAAATCACTTTATTTATCGTTAAATCGTTTAAATCAATGAATTTGAAAGCATCTCATTCTAGGGCAGAGAAAAATACTTCAGAAGCACTGTTAACATAGATTGATTGCCTACACTACATACAAATTTTTTCGTTGTTTACTTTTCTGAAAAATTTAAATTTTGTAGTGTCTTTTAAACCAAGCAAACAATTATGCAAATGTAACGCAATATTGTGTAATGAATCTAGTATATTCCATTTTAAAATTAAACTAAATTAAAGAAAGAAAGACCATGTTACATTTTTTCCAAAAAATTGAATAAGTATAATAACATTTAATTACAAATTTTGCTGGTTAAAAGAAAAAAAATCTAATATGGACGCCACATGACTTCTTTATACACCCATTGGAATATACATATTGTTATAAAAACATTTACATTTTTGGATGAGGGAAATTATTCGTAAATAAACATGCAGATTCCAACCACGAAAAAAAAAAAACCTGAAAAACTGTTACTCTAATTACAAAAGTCATGATAATAGAATTATGTATACCACCAAACAAATATACTAGTTTTTCAGGAACGGCTTACTACAGAATCTCTCATTGTCAAATTCATAGCTTAGAGTTTAAGGAAAATCCTTCGAGTATAGAGGGCCTACTTTTGTTCTCTTTGCCAAAAATTAGAGGTTAAAAACGATACATTTAACCGAAACAAATAATTCAGTTAAAACTAAGAAAGGATTTACTAATTTTGGCTATCCTGAAACAATATTTGCCACCAAATTTAATCGCTAATCTCGCCAAGTCACCAAGTTTGTAGCCAACGCTGATTTTGGTCTTGGCATCGATTTTGACGATTTTGCGTCGAAGTTGGCAACTTGGCGACCGAATTTGGCAAAAATTTGTAGTTTAGGGTTGCCAAAGTTTGGAAGCTCTAACTTCAATAAGAACAGAATTCTGGAATTTTCCGGAAAGATTTATTGGTTTAAAGTGCTGAATTAAATTCTACGAAATTTTTTTTAATGACAAACAAGACTAAAAGAAAATAAAGTGCATTCATCAAATAGAACCTGCTTGTGCATTAAGAGTTACTTTCTACACTCAAAAATGTAGGCAACTTTCATAACAATATCATTACGTGTTCTATGTACGTGCTGAATGTTCATTAAAGTGCATTCGTCGACTAGAACCTGTTTATGTCTTTACGAATTATTTTCTACACTCAAAAAGGTCGGCAATTTTCATAAAAATATCATTACAGGCTCTATTTATGGGCTAAATATTCCCTAAATAAAATGCATTCGTCGACTAGAGCCTGATTATGTCTTTACAAATTACTTTCTACACGCAAAACTTTCACGACAATTTTCTTAATGATACAGGCTCTATCATTAGCTTATTTTGAAATCTCAATGATGGTAGGACATATATAATGATCAAAACCTCTGTATATTTGGCCATTATGAATATAATTTTCGTAAATATTTCTAAAACGGAAAGTTACAGAAAGACTAAAAAAAGATGTGCACAACTATATGTTATAACAAACCTATATACCAATTTGCAACGTTCTACGTCCAACCGTTTTTGAGTTATGGGAAATACATACACGCATACACACACACATACAGATGTCATGAAAAATCACGTAAAGTCTCTGATATCGCTAAAAGGAGAGCTCGTATTAAGACAAAACTTGCTTGTTTACAACTAGATATTATTGCAGTCACACATATAAATTTGCAACATTCTACGATGATACGTTTTTGAGCTATGCGAGATATAAAATCCATTTCGCAAAGTGCGAAAGTTCTACCCGTTTTCGGATAGGTAAACTTGCAGTGGAATTGACGTCACACATGGCATTGTAATGATGCAAATCGTCGGCCAACCAAACGTGTGGATGCCTCACATATAAATGCATCGTGTCTCACAAAGTTAATCATCTCAAATATATATATATATATATATATATATGTCAGAGGGTGTAACATGGAAAGCGAGAAGAAGCATATAAGACATTCTTTGTTATACGAGTTCGATAAAAAGAGTACGGCAGCCGCAGCATGTCGTAATGTTTGTCAAGTTTAAGGGGAGGATGCAATAGACGAAAGCACATGTTGTCGATTGTTTCGTAAATTTAGGAATGGAGACAGAAGCTGCCAAGATCAGGCTAGGAGTGGACGGCCATCACACGTTGGAGACGACGATATTGATTAAGTCATAAGGAACAACCTCATCCCAACCGTGCAAGCATTAGCGGAGACCTTCAACGTACACCGAACAATGGTCTAGAGATGGCTTGTTAAGTTGGGTTTTACGAGAAAGTTGGATCGTTGGGTTCTACATAACATGACAGCTAATTAACGGGATGATTGAATCGCCACCTGTGTTTCCTTGCTTTCGTGGTACAAAAATGATCCAATCTTGACGCGAATTGTGACAGGAGATGAGAAGTGGGTTATGTACCGTAACGTAAAGCGTCATAGGACTGTGTGTCGCCCTTCTAATTCGCATACATCGACTTTGATTGCTGAATTTCATCCTAAGAAGGTGTTATTGAGTGTGTGCTGGGATGTGCAGGTAATAATTCACTGGAAGGTCCTGTCACTCAGCGAAACCATCAACACTGCCTTCTGCTGTCTACAGATAGACAGGCTGCATTCAAATTTGGTAGCAAAAGGGCCAGGTCTCATCAATCGTCGTGGTGTTATCCTTCATCGCGATAACGCCAGGCAAAATGCTGCTGTCATCACTCGTCAAATGTTACTGGGCTTTGGTTGGAAGGTTTTGCCCCACCCTCCCTATTCTCTTGACTTGGCACCAACTGACTATCACCTATTTCGTACGTTGAACAATTCCTTCAGAAAGAAAATCTTTTATGATCTTGTGTCTGTGAAAACTGCCATCCAAGACTTTTCTGACTCGAAACCGCCGGAATTTTACCGCCGTTGGATTCATCTCCTATACCAGAACGATAGCAATAGGTCATATATATCAATGGGGATTTTGCACAATAATAGGTACAGTTCATTTTGCGATTATTTGCTCTTATTTTTATGGGTAATAAAAACGGGTGCAACTTTTGCACTCACCCAATACTTCGTATAAGGACGTAAAAAATACGAATTAAAAGGCTGTTAAAAGCAATCACTTTGAAAGCGTCCTAATCAAAATCAGATCGTGACAAAAAAAAAAAAAAAAAAAAAAAAAAAAAAAACTTCGGCAGCCATGAAAACATTGATTGATTGCCTATACTTCTTAAAGTTTGTTTTCATTGTTAATACTTTTCAAAATTTAAAGTTTTATCATCTCTTTTAAACCACGTAAACAAGTATATAACGGCGTAAATTTTTCTAATGGGTGAAATGTATTTGATTTTAACAATAAACCGAATTAAGTGGACTTAAATAAATGTAAAAAGTTTCACTCTGTTTCCAAATTTAAAAAAGAGGGTGATCAGATTTAATTGCAAAATCTATACGATGTTCCAAATAAATGTAAAAATGGCGCTTGCAATTATATTGATTCATTTACTTAATATTTTATTAATAAATTTTTACGAAAAATATTATTTATATTTGATTTTGTATAAAAGTAATAGAAAAAATATTCCTATAAATAAACCATTATTTGAAGTAAAATAATTCTCCTAAATATGTCAAAATAACATTACTTTCTATTTAGAAATTTATAAAATAACTAAGAATTATCCGGTAGAAACAGATTTCTAACTTTTCAATATAGATGTACTATATAATCCGTTTTATTGGAACCCCAATTTTTTTTAATTTGTTTGAATTTATAGTTTTATTTCCAATAATTCTTCAGGAAACTTCGCTTTAATTTTCTTTATTTTCTCCCCCTTCTTTAAATACACTAGGTGCATTTCCTTTGCCATTAAAATTTTTTGAAAGTCCTCGATATAAAAAAAGAAAAGTATTTTTTAATGATGCAAAATATTTTGTTGACAAACAAAAGTTTGTTTAACTTATTTTATAAGTCTACCAATTTGCATCAGATAATTCAATTTAACAGTATAAGACTGGTATTTAAAAACGAGCCAGTTATTCCGATTATGAAATTCCTATACTACATAAAAGGTAATGAAGTATTCATAAAATTAAATTACAAAATGTTTATTTTTAATCCGTTTCAGATAAATTGAATTTTATAGAACGAAGGATGTTTAAGGAATTTTGTCAGGTTAGCACAGAAACATAATAAACTTAATAAATAAAGCTTAAAGGCTCTGAAAGGCACGTACTCTAAAGCATATCTCTAAAATCACCATCCAAAAAGCACATTTCCCTACTTTCGGATGTTTCTTTTAAAATATTAGTTGGAGATATGGTTCACTTCTTTGACCATAAAACATCTAACCTAAAAATATTGACATCCAAGTAAACCCTAAAACTTCGCTATCCGCACTTCCCACATTTACTGTGCGTTCAAATGCTAGCGATTTCCGGGCGACAAGGGCGGGCTCTATTCAAATTCCTTTAGTGCGTTATTTGAGTTGTCACGAAGCTGGAAGAGCTATTTTCTCCTCTCACAAACCTCCTACTGCGATAATTGCCATGGGGATTTTGGGTCTCCTCTGTAAAATTCCAAAACGAGCAATAAAAAGTAATGTCTTTCATTGCAAACATGTCCAAAAGTTCAAGGGGCACTTCCTGACAATGAATAATTTATGATTTCCCCCTCTACTTCTGCTGCTAGTGTTTGTGTGCAGTTTTTAACGGCAAAGAAGTGCGGGAAATGCCGTAAATTATCCATTGTCGGAAAGTGACCCTTAACTTTTAGACATGTTTACAATGAAAGACATTACTTTTTATTGCTCGTTTAGGAATTTTGCAAAAGAGACACAAGTTTCCCCTGCCAATTACCGCAGTAGAAGATTTATCTGTGGAGAAAACGGCTCTTCCAGGATCGCGACAACTCAAATCATACATCAAAGGAATTTGAATAGAACCTGCCTTCCCCCATTGGAGGGGCGGAAGTCTACTCTATCCTTAACACTCAATTCTTCCATGAACTACTTCATTCACACTTGCTCCAAGACTATCACCAGCTAAAACTAGATTCGACTGGTAACTTTATCTCTACCAATCTAACACTCAATTAACAACTTCAGCTAATAACGACTACAAAAACGCATCCAAACTAAGCTTTAGATCACGAAAGATGATTGCATCCTATAGTTATTATAGGCTGCAGTGATTGTATGTAACAGGCTGATTTTCCGTGACATAAAGCTCAGTTTGGCGGCATTATTATAGAAGGCATTGCTTAAGTGCGATTTCGAGCACTGAGTAATAAAAAGTGATTAAGTGAGGCCTCACTTCTTTATAAATTTAGCGCATGCCCTATATCGAAATCAACTTGGACTGATGGGAAAATCGACATTGATTTAGCTTGATTCCCGACGTACTCACATGAAAAATCTCTTTAGTATTTTAATTTCATTTAGCAGTTGTTCAATAATATCGTTATATAGCTATGATTCTTGAAAAAATATCAATGCATTTTGCATGATGTTTTTTAGTTGTCTGACGATTTAAATTACTCATCATAAGCATCAAGGTAACAGTTTTTATAAATTCAAAATTATTCTTTTAATAATAGTTAAATCCTTTCAACATATTTAGCTTCCAAATTTTACATTGCCAATTCAAAGATTAAAAAAAAAACAAAAAAAAAAACAGAATTTTAGGAGAGGAAAAAAAATACGTTATTCTAAATCATCGTTTATATTTTAACCTATATGAATGCAAAAATTTTTGTCTACGAATTTACATTCGTACGAGAACATATTTTTATTATTATATAACAAAACCTTTATCTTGTATTTTAAACAAGAACCTTCATTCAGTTAGAAGTGTTAAAAAATAAATGCCGCACAAGAAACCATTAATTTCGGATTTGTCAAGGATTGTAGCAATGTTTAAGAAAACTGCTTCTACAGAGTTCATTCATTTCGCCATTAATCGCACAATTCATTTATCTAAGAGTGTTGCTGATGGGAGGAAAATGTTCCTGAAGTTTTCAGATTAATTTTGAAAGAAAAAAAAGTTCAATTAAATAGATTTCAAGTTGTTTCTTTAACCCTAAATATCTAAACTTAAATCAGTGTTACTTTGTAACTGGTCATCCAACTCATAGACTACGGGGGGGGAGGAGGGGAAGGGGGGGCATATATTTTGCTAACAAACATTCTAAGAAACATCCATCAAATAATTAAAAAGCAAAAAAATAAATAAATAAAAATAAAATAAAATAAAATAAATAAATAAAAATAAAAAATCTCAAAAGAAGTTGTTGCAGTTTTGTTGATAGAGAAAAGGGGGAGGATAGTTATTAAACAAAATGCCGCTTCATGTGCATGCTGGAGCAACACCACCCGTCTGTAGCCTTCTACAGAAAGTCTTGGCTAGGGTAATAGTATTCTCAGAAACAAGAAGCTTTCAAAAAATGGAAATGCTAAACATAAAAAAAAGTGATTGAGATTTCCACTATCCCTCTGATGGAGCAAATGTCCACAGAGTTTCACAGTATCTTCAAGCGTGTATTACCTGCTCAGAATTGCTGATAGTAACTATTGAAGTAGAAACAGAAAATAACATTATGTGTTCTAGTCCGAAGTGACAAAGAAGAACTAAAATATAAGAATTTGAGATTTTTATGATAATGATATGGAATTTTGAGAATTCATTTTAAAATAGTGACAAGCGAGATGGACAAGGCCTGCAAATATAAACTAACATATGCGTAAATTGGTTTAATGCTTCTTTCAAAATGAATCGAAAAATTAAATTAATATCTCAAAGTGTCTTCGAAGGCTAAAATAATCTATTTAAAAAAACTTTAAAAACCCAAATTTTTAATGTATCATATCACATAAATCTCTTCGAAGTTATGATTTTGCATTTTTTTTTTTTTTTTTTTTTTGTATTAAAGTGAAAAGAATTTGTACTCTTTTATAAACCAAGAAAATTTTCTGAGGCATTTGATCCATTGACCGATGCATTGCTATGATTGACCATTAGTTGTTGGCTCCGGTTGTGTCATATATCGGTCATTACGAACATAAATATGCATAAAAACTTTTTTTTTTTTTTTCTTGGGGAAATAACTGTATCATTGTTTTAGAATTATAAAAATGTGCATACAATGTTGCTCCCTGCAAACAATTTTTTTATTTTGAGTTTTAAAAAAATATTTTAAATATGTTTGTGTACTACTTTGTGAATTTATCGATGAGTTAATTTTTACAAAACTTTTTTATGTTTGAATGCTAAAATTTAAGGCAAAAATTTAGAATTCAAACATATAAAAAAAAATGCTTCTTAAAAGAACTCTTCAAAAATTCTTAGGATACTGTGTAGCCAATGAAAAATTTTCTTTTATCAATTGACATCTTTTCTACTAATTATCTGCAAAAATTAAGACACCAGGGTATCGAACGCTCGACCACCGCGTTACTAACATGGCGTTCTAACCAAATGAGCCACGGAGAGATAAATGAAAAACCTTAAAATGGATGAGAATTTTTTTATTAGCTTGAGATTCACAAACATACCGTAGTGAATGACAGTAAGTACATAAGAATTTGTTGAAAAGCATATTTTCTCTCATATATATATATATAAAACAAACAACTGTTTTACTTCAAATGTTGAACATATAAAAGAACAACATTTAAACAATATTAATATATATAAATCTCGTGTCACAATGTTTGTCCTCAATGGACTCCTAAACCACTTAACCGATTATAATAAAATTCGCACACCATGTGCAGTTCGATCCAACTTGAGAGATAGGATAGTTTAAATCTCAAATTATAGTCGCAATTTTAATTTATTGCTAATTATTTGTCTGTTATTATTTGACAGTCACAATTATCTGTTAACTCCAAATGATTCTAACAGATGTCGATACCTTTCGACTGGGTTGAAATGAAAGCTGAAATATATTTGGTGCTGCCATCTACACAAAGAATCTTCAACTTTTTAACCTATTAATAAATTTCGTATAATTCAATTATTTCCACTTTTTAAATTTTTGGTGTTAGCATAGCCGGCCACGTGTTACTTAGACTGAAGTGTAAATTGAATTCATATTATAATGAAGATAATACAGTGAAATTAATCCTGTTTTTTACTTATTTGTGCTTCATTGATCAAAACTTTATAATTTAATATATATATATATATATATCTTTATATATAAAATTTATTATGTTTGTCCGCGATGAACTCCTAAACTAATGAGCCGATTTTAATGAAATTTGGACACTGTGTACAATTTGGTCCAACTTGAGAGATAGGATAGTTTTTATTGCAAAATTCGCCTCCCAAAAGGGGGGGGGAGGGGCCAAAACGTGATTTCACAAACAAACAAACAAACAACAACAACAAAAAAAAAAAAAAAAAAAAAAAAAAAAAAAAATAGAAATGCAGATAGACTGTTCAAAATTGGTATAGAGAGGTTTTAGAGGCCTGCAAATCGAATGAGGATATTTTCGAAAGTGTAAAGTTATTAGGAGGGGCGGGTAAGGGGGCGGAGGGGCAAAAAAATAAAAATAGAGTTACATCGCTAAAAATTGGTACATAGAAGTTTTTGATACGTACAAATCGATTGCAGATATTTTCGAATTTGTAAAATTATTAAGAGGAGCGGGAAAGGGGGGGGGCAGAGGAGCAAAATATAAAAATGGAGTTAGATCATTCAAAATTGGTGCATAGAATTTTTGATACCAACAAATCGATTGCGGATATTTTCGAATTTGTAAATTTATTAGGAGGGGCGGGAAGGGGGGCAGAGGGGCAAAAAATAAAAATATAGTTAGATCGTTCAAATTGGTGCATACAGGTTTTTGACACCTACAAATAAACTGTAGATATTTTCGAATTTGTAAAATTATTTAGAATAGTGGGAGGGGGGAGGGCAAAGGGGCAAAAAAATAGAAATAAGAGTTAGAACTTTGAAAATTAGTATTATTAAGTTTTAAGGCCCGATAAATCGATTGCGGATATTTTCGAAAGTATAGAGTTATTAAGAAGGGCGGGAACGGTGGATGAAGAAACGGTGCGCATGGTTTGCGCAGGTATACACTGCCGCAGGCAGTGGGGGTCCGAACAGATTATTCCACCAATGAGAGAAAATTTTTTTGTATTTTATATCATTTTCCTTTCGATAATATATGGATTCATTATGAGTGTCGAACATTTTTCCCGATCAGATTTTTTTTTTCTCTTTTTTTTTCACATGTTAAAAATTAATGCAATTTTGAGAATTCTTTAATTATAGTGAATCATTTAAAAATAGGGACCAGCGAAGCGGGCTAAGTCTGCTAAGATCAAGGATGTTATCAAGGATGGTCTTTATTCGTAAATAATAATTTTAATATATTGAATATTTTACTACATTATAATTCAACGTATAACATAGCCACAGCAACGCGTGGCCGGGTCTGCTAGTATGTTATAAAATTTTAATTAAAAATTTTGGAAAATTCAGCCGGTCGCTCCTGTTTTCCGGAGACCTTTCAGAAAAACGTCGGACATGATTTCTGAAAAACGAATAAACCGACCTTATTAAAATTTTACACATTTCTTTAAAATAGAACTGATTAATGCTTGAACAATGGATTTAAAAAAAAAAAAAATGAATTTTCGTCAGAGTTGCATGCAAAAAGAATAGAATTTTCGGTATATTTTACCACACGTATAGCCTCATAAAATCAGTTGTAATCGAAAAAAAAAAAAAAAAAAAAGATCGTTTATTCAAGCACTAGGCTATTGTATTTTGAAGAAGTGTGCAAAACTCGAATTGAAACGATACATTAGGTTTTTCAGAAATCGTATCCACCACATTTTTGAAAGGTCTACGAAAACTAAAACACAACAGCTAAATTTTTAATGAATATTTCAATGAACTTTTTTAATGAATATTTGAAAATATTGTTTAAATATTTTTTATAAGCTCAAAATTTTGAATAAAAACTTTATTTACTATATTTTAAAAGTGTAAAAAAAAATGTGCTTTTTTAATTAAAAAATAGAAAGGTGGTAATAAATTCTTTTGCACTTTTGTCAAATTAATTGAGAGTAACGGAATCATCTCGAATCTTTAAAAGTGAGAAACGTGGACAATCTATTGATTAACATATTAGCAATTTTATACAAAACCTTTATGTATTTATTTTATTTTACCGTGTTTTTAAAAATCAGAAAGTCTCCGTCTTCAGAACAGCAAAATATTTTACTTTCAAGTGAACTTGTCCGAAAAAATATTTAAAGTATAACAAAAAATATTATTTAACTTATATATATATATATATATACACCGAAGAGAAATTATATTACGACCACCCTCCATCTATAACAATGGGCTCGCCCAGGAACAAAACCACTGCGCGTGCGCGGCTGATGTTGGAGTATAGAAAGCGGCTATGCATTCATTATCATTTCATAGCCTCTATCTATGCATATGCATGTTATTATCATTAGTCTTTCCAAAAATCCGCGATTAACAACATAATGGGAAAAGCAGCTGACTTATGAGACTTCGATAAAGTTCAAATCGTTATGGCTTGGCGACTGGGAAAATCAATATCAGAAACGGCACGTTTAGTAGGCTGTTCACGTTCAGTTGTTGTGAGCACATATAAAAAGTGGTGTATGGATGGGGAAAAGACAAGCCGCCTGCCAGTAGTGTGTCGTCCACGGCGCATTGATTATAGAGGAGAGCGGTAATTGCTACACATTGTTCGCCGTGACCGAAGAACTACAACAGCTGAAATCACCACCAGTTACAACAGTGGCGACCCAGACACTGTTTCTCAACGCACTGTGCAGCGTACATTGCTGCGTATGGGCCTACGCGACCGGAGGCTGAAGCATGTTCCTGCACTGACGGACAGTCATCGCCAGCTGCGTCTGCAATGGGCCATGCAAACGTCGGAATTGGTAATTAGAAGAATGGGAGAAAGTTGTATGGTCCGCCGAATCACGTTTTCTGATCCATCACATCGACGGGCATGTGCGAATACGCCGATTTCCAGAGGAAACCCTCGCTTCCGGATGCATAGTTGGACGGAGGCAAGCCGGTGGTGGGGGTATTATGGTGTGGGCAATGTTTTTATGGAGCACATTATAATGTGTGCTCTAAAAAAATCTGCAGAAAAACTACAAAAAAATTCAAAACTGTACAAAACTGTAGATAATCTGAAGGTAATTGGGACAATAAACAGTTTTAGGCAAAAATTATTTTTATCTGCACATTTTTTGCTTCCAAACTGCAGTTTTTTTTGCAGATTCTTGGGCCAATTACCTTCGAAAAAACTGCAGATTTTTTTTTTTTTTTTTAATTTATTTATTTATTTTTTGCTGAATCATCACCATAGAACAATCCCTCACGTCTGTGCACTACGTGAACATCGTTGCAGACCAGGTTCACCCATTTATGACAACAGTATTTCCGGAGGGGATGGTGTTTACCAACAGGATAATGCACCGTGTCATAAGGGTCGAATCGTCATGGAGTGGTTCGAGGAACATTCCAGTGACTTTAAAGTCATGCCTTGGCCTCCAAATTCACCAGACATTAATCCAATAGAGCATTTGTGGTCCCACCTGGAAAACAAAACTCATGCCCCCTCGCAATGTGCGGGAATTGCAGGACCAGTTGGTGCGCGCTTGGTATCAGATACCTCAGACTACCTATCAGCATCTTGTGGAGTCAATGCCAAGCCGGGTTCTGGCAGTTTTGAGGGCTAAAGGTTGTGCTAAATGTTATTAACAGGGTGGTCATAATGTAATGGCTCTTCGGTGTGTATATATATATGAACGTTGAATGCAGTTGCTTGAATGTAAAATAACTAAGGTATTCATAGAATTATATATACTCTGCGTCGGATTGATCCTCAGTTTGCAAAAGCCAGGATGATTCCACTAACGCGCTAGGAGACACAGCAAAGGAAGACAGAGGAAAATCGTCTCCTATGTGTGGAATCATTGGTACTAATGCTTCGTTTTCTGCTAAGGACATTCGTATTTTATAAATAGACCAGCCATTTTCACCTATGCGCAGATGACGCTAGGGATCTTTCTTCCGCGGTTTATCATATTTATATATACATATAAAGGAATGTTTACAACTTATTTAAAAATGGTACTCCTATTTATTTATTATTACCCATAGCGCAGTACTAGTGCGGCGTTAAACCCAACCCAACCAAACCAACCTATTTATTTATTTATTTATTTTGTCTCGAAGCACAATCATGAAAAACAGAAAAGAAAACAAGCTTTAATACCATGTGATCTTTTAAACCTTTTTAGAGTGTGTGTTCGGGTCTTTTTTTTTTTTTTTTTTTTTTTTTTTTTCCATTTCCAAAGTAATACTTGTATGCAACTTTTTCTTTTCACCCGAAGACAGTTAACCTTTTAAGGGGCAAGTTACTTACGCTCATTTAGTATGAGAAGCCATCAGAATTCACGAACAACGTAAAAGAAATAAATGTGAGTTTCTAGCTAACTTTCTTTGAAATTTCCGGGAAAAGTTATTTTATTTGGTAATCAGGAAATTTGTCCTCGTGATGAGGACGCTACGAGTTAAAAGGCTAAAAATTGCTTTAAAATAATGCAAAATTAATGTTCAATAAATATTTAAATAAATAAATAAATAGAATATTTTATAAACCCGTCTTTTAAATTATTTGAATAAATATTCTTTTAAATTTTGTTGGATATTTTAAACTTAAGTTGAAAGAAATAAAACGCTCTACAAGTTATCCTTAAAGTATAAGAAATGAAATATTTTGTTAATATAAAATTTTCACTTGAATATATATATATATATATATATATATATATATATATCATTAAAACCTTTTCAAATATTGAATAGGGTAAAATGGTAAAACACTTATGAACTATATATATAAAATAAAACAAAGAAATAAATATTCGCTGTTGTTTTAACAATAATTACACATCTGTATATAAAATTTATTTTATAGACTAAAAGTATTATTCTTCTTTATTAAAAATCATTGACAGTCACTCCAATAGAATACACATTTCTTTTGCAAATGTATTATGCGTAATTTGTATATAGAAATACACACTTCTTCAAAGTATGTCTTTTCAAATTACTTTATGTAAAACAAATTACATTACAAATATATTTATAATATTAGAGAATAATATATAAATGTAAACCCATATCAATACAAAAACCCTTCACGGGTTAAAAGTTTGTGACGCAGCTACTTTATGGCTATAAGAATTTGAAATAAGGATCTTAAAAATAATTATATCAAATTTTAAGTGACGCTTTACTATCAGTTAAATTATACATAGATTTTCTCATTTGCTTTTTTTCTTTTATTTATATTTACAATGCAAACGTAATATTTTTAACTTCAACATAGACAGATATATAAAATATACTCACTGATGCTTTTTCATTCGCATTTCAAATTCCAAATAAAAGGTTTTAAAAGGAATGATATCAAAATTCCAGTGACGCTTCGATGTTACTTTAAAAGATTTGGTTTTAGATTCCTTTAAAATTACTTTTGATGGTCTAACAAAGTATATTTACACATTGAAACAGTGCTTTTAATTTTCAAATATACTGTCACATAATCACACTTTCACTGAGTTTGCATTATAAATTAAAATTATTTATTTCAATAAATTGATTTGTCCTTTGCGTCACGCTATTCAAAACTGCAAGTAAAATTTGTACAAACGTTTTCTTTGCATCGCAGTATGTCTTTGCTTAAATTCTTACTCAGTTAGATAGTATGATACAAAATGACATTTACATAAACTTTACTTAAGTTTTGGATAGCGTAACGCAAAAGACAAATCTATTTATTGAAATAAATAATTTTATTTTATAATGCAAACTCAGTGAAAGTGTGATTATGTGACAGTATATTTGAAAATTAAAAGCACTGTTTGAATGTGTAAATATACTTTGTTAGACCATCAAAAGTAATTTTAAAGGAATCTAAAACCAAGTCTTTTAAAGTAACATCGAAGCGTCACTGGAATTTTGATATCATTCCATTTAAAACCTTTCATTTGGAATTTGAAATGCGAATGAAAAAGCATCAGTGAGTATATTTTATATATCTGTCTATGTTGAAGTTAAAAATATTACGTTTGCATTGTAAATATAAATAGAAGAAAAAAAGCAAATGAGAAAATGAGAAAATATATGTATATTTTAACTGATAGTAAAGCGTCACTTAAAATTTGATATAATTATTTTTAAGATCCCTATTTCAAATTCTTATAGCCATAAAGTAGCTGCGTCACAAACTTTTAACCCGTGAAGGGTTTTTGTATTGATATCATTACTTTTAAAAGGTTATTGATATAGATGTTTTTGTATGTGCGTGCATCTGTGTAAAAAAATTTGGCAATGCATTTATTTATTTAGATTTTTATAAAAATCACCTTATTATGCATATTTATGCATGTAAGTGCACAAAAGAAACATGTTATTCACTTTAACTAAAAACATTATGAAAAGTAATTTACTGTATATTTACAAAAAAAAAAAAAAAATCAAGAAAATCTTAATTACACTCTAATTTATATCTATTTAATAATTTCTGTTATTTTCTATTATCTATCTATTATTTTCTTCAAAATGGAGAAAAAAAAAAAAAAAAAAAAGGGGGGGGGGGGGTTCAAACTCATAAATTTTCTCATATGAGCTCATACCAGTTTTAGTGTTCTAGCGAAGCGACATCGTACCTTCAAAACTGAAAAATAAATTCTTATAAATTTACATGAAAAGCACCTTATTGTGCTTATTTATACTTCGATGCACAAAAGGAATATATTACTCACCTCAAATGAGCACATTTTTAAACTTTTTGGAGAATATTTACAATAAAACATACCAACAATTGCTAATTTGGTGAAATGCTAAAAGGATTTTTTTTTTTTTTACATTTATTTCACATAAAAAATAAACAAATAAAATATATATTTTATATCTACTTTATACTTTTATGCAATATTTTCTTCAAAATGGAGCAAAAAAAAAAAAAAAGTTTTAAATACATAAATTTTTGGATATGAACTCATACCAGTTTCAGCATTCGAGCGGCATCGTACCCGAAATTTGAACATGATTTTCTTAAAACTTTTCATGTAAAGCACCGTATAATGCCTATTTATACTTCAGTGCACAAAAGGAATATGTCATTTATAAAAAATGAGCACATTTTAAAACTTTTTACTGTATATTTACAATAAGACGTAACATTAATTGCTAATTTGGCAAAATGCTAAAAGGAAAATTTTTTTCACATTTATGTCAGAAAAAACAAAAAAATCATAATCAAAATGCAATTTATATCTACTTTATTCTTTTATCAATTATTTTCTTCATAATGGAGCAAACAAAAGGTTTTTAAACACATCAATTTCTGAAATATGAGATCATAACAATTTCAGCGTTCGAGCGACATTGTACCTCAAAACCTGAACCCTAATTTCTTAAAAATTTTCATAAAAAGCCCTTCATTCTGCTTATTTATATTTCAATGCACAAAAGGAGTACGTTAATTACCTCTAATGAACAAATTTTCACGCTTTTTACTGTATATTTGCAATAAAACATAACAATAATTGCGATTTTGGCAAAACGCTAAAAGGACAGTTTTTTTGCGATTATTTCACAAAAAAAAACAAAAAAAATCACTATCAAAATGCTATTTATATCTAAATTATGCTTTTATCTATTATATTCTTCAAAATGGAGCAAACTAAAAGTTTTTAAACACATCAAATTTTTTAATATGAGTTCATAGTAATTTTAGCGTTCGAGCGACATCAAAACTCGAAATCTGAAACCTAATTTCTTAAAACTTTTCATGAAAAGCACCTTATTATGCTTATTCCTACTTCAATGCACAAAAGAAACATGATATTCATAGCGTTCAAGGACATTGTACCTCGAAATCTGGTTATTTATGAACAGAAATGTGTGCAATATATTTCATAAGATCACTTTTATAATATCTATACATATACATGCATTAATACAAATATTAAAATATATATCTTGAATTAATTGCATAATAAAAATAAATCACTCTATCATGTAGTTAATTCGTAAGTATCAAAAAATAAATACTGAATCATTTTGGTAATTTATAAAATTTGAGTAAAGGGAGAAATCTGAATTTTAAAGGGCCTATAAATTAAATCTTACATCGCGAAGACACGTAAATTAAAACTTCCACCTAAAAGTGAATAGCTAAAACTAATGCAAAATATAGATGAACTTACGGGGGTGACTGGAGAACAGGATATGGTCTATCTTTCATATTCCGATTTGAGTAATAAATATTTTCAAATGACTGAAATAATATTGCCTTAGTATATGATAAAATATTTAATAAACACATGCTTAAAGCAATAATTATTCAGTCTGCAAAATATTAAGATTTAAAAAAATAATAATAGCCTTCGGATCAAGCGAGCCGAACGAAAACAATACTCGAAAAATTTGCAGATCACATGATCACAGTATTTGTTTAGTAGTTTTCCGGCTGTATGTGGTCTCCGTCTGAAGAGAAAATCGTGCGGATGAATAAATAGAAATGTTATTTTCGCCTAAAAAAATTATAAATTCATCCTAAATAACGATTAAATAGAATACATAAAGTTATAAAACACTTTCTTAATTTAAAAAATGAATAAAAATATTTTTTGAATAAATCCATAAATATAAAATATTGAATTTTCTTCATAAACAAATAGGAAAAATATATAAATAGAAATTTGATTTAATACGAGGGGTGATCAGAAAAAAAGGTTACAAGCTGCAGCATTTGAAAACTACATATTATGGAGAACTTTTGTTTCCCCAGAGTGGAGACAGATGGTGCTACTTGTCATACAGCTGGTGTGCGGGTTGGTAGTGAAAGTTCCCAGACGGTTCAGGACGATTGAAATGGCAAGACGCTTAGAAAATTGGTCTCGTGTGGAAGCGCGAGCCGTGATTCGATTTTTATGGGCAAAGAATGTGTCCGCGAAGCATCTGACGCAAACGGCCGGGCATATTGATTGAAAGTGTCATCCTCCTGCATGACAATGCCAGGCCCCATACTGCTCAAGCAACGCAGGAATTGTTGCAACGGCTCAGGTGGGAAATCTGGAGTCACCCCCATACAGCCCATATTTGGCACCCAGTGACTATTTCCTGTTTCCGAGGTTTAAGGAGCACTTATCCGGCACACAGTTCTTTCCAGACAGTGTTGTGAAAACATCCACCGAGACCTGGCTCAATGGACAGGGAACTGATTTCTACCAAGACGGGTTAAACAAGTAGGTTCTGCGTTCTGATTAATGCCTAAATAGACTTGATGATTATGCCGAAAAGTGATAGACACGTATGCCTCTTAATTCTCTTTTGTATTTTCTGTCTATTGTTAATAAATATTTCTTTATTCGACTTGTAACTTTTTTTTTATCACCCCTCGTATATCTTAATATATATAAATCTCGTGTCACAATGTTTGTCCTCAATGGACTCCTAAACCACTTAACCGATTATAATAAAATTCGCACACCATGTGCAGTTCGATCCAACTTGAGAGATAGGATAGTTTAAATCTCAAATTATAGTCGCAATTTTAATTTATTGCTAATTATTTGTCTGTTATTATTTGACAGTCACAATTATCTGTTAACTCCAAATGATTCTAACAGATGTCGATACCTTTCGACTGGGTTGAAATGAAAGCTGAAATATATTTGGTTCTGCCATCTACACAAAGAATCTTCAACTTTTTAACCTATTAATAAATTTCGTATAATTCAATTATTTCCACTTTTTAAATTTTTGGTGTTAGCATAGCCGGCCACGTGTTACTTAGACTGAAGTGTAAATTGAATTCATATTATAATGAAGATAATACAGTGAAATTAATCCTGTTTTTTACTTATTTGTGCTTCATTGATCAAAACTTTATAATTTAATCTGTATATATATATAAATTACGTGTCACGATGTTTGTCCGGGGTAAACTCCTAAACTAAGGAACTGATTTTGATGAAATTTTGCACACTGTGTGCAGTTTGATCCAACTTGAGAGATAGGATAGTTTTTATCTCAATTTATTGTCACAATATTGTTTTATTGCAATTATTTGTTAATTATAGACCTTTATTAAAGTTGCTCCAAAATATCTGTGAGTTCCATTAATTTAATTGTTGCCAAAAAAAAAAAAAAAAATACGAGTTCATTTTCTTTCGACATAAAAATAAATACATTTAATCAAACGTGAACGTTAAAAAATTATAAAAAGTTAAATTATGCATCTCACGAAAATTGACGTCATAATCAATTTAAAGATTTTATACACATTGATAAAGTGCTAATGTAGTTCTATCATAGATATAGTAATATATATAGATCTCTCATCCCCATGTTATCGTAGAAAGATTTTTGATGCCGAAAAAAGATAAAAAATAAAAGCTTTGGAAACAGCCATTAAGTGGTATTGAAAAAAAAAAAAAAAAAAAGAAAAAGAATAGAAAGAAAGAAATATGAATTTGAAACTGTATCTGGGGTCTTCCATTCCCCTTTAGCAAATAATTTATTCATAAATTTTATTTGCTAAAATATTAGTATGTATTCCCGTGTGTATTCACTCGGGGAAAGACGGCCATATTTTGGTAAAAACGTCGTCTTTTCCCAAATGAAAAGGAATAACTTTTTTCTCCCCAATGATCACTCTATTCTATATATGCTATACTATATCTATGAGTTCTATACGCAAGCGAAGTGTGACTCACTGACCGTCTGTGCAGCCAAGAAAAAGATTTCCTATGTTAATTGCCCACTGGATTTTTTGTAAGAAATTATTAAAAATCGAGGAAATTTATTTCCCGATTTTAATCCTTATATTTGGGTATAGATATGTATTAGTTATCGCGGGTGTTAGATTGAATTATTTTGCTGTCAAATTGACAAAATTTTAATTTTAAATTTTTAAACTCTGTCGCCCTTGGCTTTTATTATTATTATTATTATTATTTGGCGATCAAAAGCGTAACACGAAAATATACATGCCAGATGTATGCATTGTACGAAATGTAATATGTATTATTCATTGTACGTATGTATGACATGTAATATGTATTGTACGAAATATTGTTTCATATTATTCATTACTCTTTTAATATAAGTTGTTAAAATAACCATGATTTTTGAAAGGAATTAAATATTTTCGCCAGATAATTTGGCGATATTCTTTTTTTTTCGCCAAGGATGACAGAAATGAAATCTATTCCGCTGCAAAATATTAGTATCTTACATCAGATATTTTATTTAGACATTTGAAAACAAACTTGACTTCAAACTATGATAGAATATTTATCATTTTCCTTTTAATTTGTATATTATTAGTATATTAAAATTTAAAAGCATGGTATATAAAAAGTTTTTTTTTTTTTTTTTTTTTAATCTTATAATTATTCTTATCTTAATCCTCAATGTTTCCCATCTTTATTGACTTGAATTTACTATTAAAATTTTAACATACTCAAAAACTTCTCATCACTTCGTTAAAATACACTAAACTTTTCCAAAATCTTTTTGTATTTAAAATGATACATGTATTTACTTTAAATGTCCAATATTTCATAAGATTTCCAATTTTAAAGTTTTAAAATATTTATCAAATTTACTTATTTTTCTGGTTTAGCCTTATTGTTTTCCCTTTTATAACTACAGCTGTTGCCCTCTTTAAAATATTTAAAATGATGAGGTCATTTAATAGTAAAATTATCCATTATAGCATATATTATATTTCACTCCTCCATAAAAATTGATTTTAAAATCGTCTGTTTCTTTTATACTTTTATTTTAATAGAATTTTAATAGAATTTAATTTATATATTAGTCATTTTAGCAATTTTATCCAAAGTAGCATTAGAAATAATATATATCACTTCTCCATTAAAATTTATAGGACCCTACAATAAAATTAATTTGTGCTTAATATCAACACTACGAAAATTTTTATCAATCGCTTCCAAATTTTGACCTAAGTTTCAAATCTCAACCCTGTGGGTTTTTACATCGGCTACAACGTTTTCGTCTTTGTTCGTAAATAATAATTTAACTGTACTAAATAGTTTACAGCCGTATAATTCAACGTATAACTTAGTCACAGCAACGCGTGGCCGGGTCTGCTAGTATACAATAAATATTTTAAACATATAATAAAGTACTTTTGCGAAAAAAAAAATCTATATAATTCATTGGCTGCATTCAAGTCGGTCAACCAACCAACCCACATACCTCACAAGTAAAAACCTCATAACAGCGTTTTCACTCGAAGAAACACATGAAATTGGCGGAGTAATATAGTTCCATATTTAAAGCGATTTATATAAAAAACAAGAGTTTTCCTGGAAAAAACGAAAACGTTACTAGATTCAGAAAGATCCTATTAACAACATATATTAATTATATGAAAATCCTTCGAGCCGTTTTAGAGATATTTTTCAGAATTTCAGTCCATTACACCAACCGTTTTCCCTTTTTGATTTTAAATTTAGATTCAGATGTCAAAACATATTGCATGTAGAAATGTAAAATTTTCAGGATAGATTAAGACCGAAGGTAAAAGACTATCTTCAAAAGATCAGAACAAAATATGGCATATTTGCTGAGATATTAAGTGTCGGCTTTTACAAATTTCTTTGATGTCAAACTAGCCGTATATATGAGTTCGCAGCGTTCAGTTTGTGCTTCCGCTTGCGTCACTCGAAAAAATGCCGTTTTTCATGATATCTAACCGATTTTGAACGGAATTAAGAAGTTGTTCTTCTGCAAAATATGTGATAAGATTTTGTGCATTGCTTATAATGAAGGATTCTAATCAACTTTAATATTTTAAAAAGTAGTTGAAAATTCGCTGTTATAAAGTGAGGGGGGGGGGCTTTTTTTATAATTTAGTTCAAAAACTACGATTTATCCTTTAACTTCAGTTGGAAATAAGAATATTCATAGCTACAAAATTATATAAATAACGTACAGACGGCCTTAAATTTAATAAAAAATTATTTTTCTGTTAATCCTTTATATTCTTCTTCTAAAAAATTTTTAATGATCAGCCAAAATGAGAGGTATTTTTACTAGTAACTTATAATCACTAGTTACATACTTTTTTTTTCTGTCGAAATAGATTTTTGTACTTTAATCTATACACCATGTAACTTTTCTTCTAACTTGAATGGGAAGTTGAAAGGTTGACAGCTTGCAGTTTTTAAAACACCATGCAAAGTGCCTTGAAAAAAAAAAAAAAAAAAAAAAAAAAAAAAAACGTAATGAAATAAAAATACTTACAAACAGATTTTCATCAAATATAATTAAAAACCATTCTAATTAAATCAGTGTTCCAATTGAAAGCACTGCATTAAAATCGGTCCATGTGAAAGAGAGCTGCAGGTACAGACACACTTTCTCTCACACACACACACACACACACAAAGGGAAAGAGAGAGAGTCAAATGCTTCAAATTTATAAATTCATATTTTTTGGAGTGTATGTTAATAAAAAAGTAGTAAAAGTTGATTAAAGACAATGTTCGTGCTCTCTTTTTCTCAACAAGAAAAGTAAAATTTTTCTTCACCTTTTTCAAAGAATTGATATATACGTTTACATGTACATATTATTATTATTATTTATGTTTACATGAAAGTCTATTTTATAGTTCTCTTTCTAAGCAACACTTTTTTTTTTTTTTTTTTTTTTTTTTTTTTTAAGACAAGGATTTTGAGAGTACAATTACAAAATATCTTTAATACTGCAACAAATTTACTAAACTTATTGTTTTTCTTTCTCCATCTTTTTTTTTTTTTTTTTTTTTTTTCCTTTTAAATAAGATATCTAATATTACAATTTGTACTTCTTTCATCTATGTTACTTCAACAAGTACTTTTTATAATAATCTCTAGCTTTTTGAACTGCATTTGTATGTGTAAAAAAGGGCTTCTTCTTCTTCTTCTTTTCTTTTCCCTTTTCTTTTTTACTTTCCGAACACTTTAGTGAGGAAAGTATTGTAATCATGTCAGAAATCCTAATTCGAGATTTTGATGTTTCTATACGTTTCGAGGTCCAACGAGTCCGTTTTCACTATTTTTACGATGATGTGTGTATGTATGTGTGTATGTATGTGTGTATGTATGTGTGTATGTCTGTGAGTGAACACGCTAGCGTCTAAACGCTTTGTTCGAATAAGCTGAAAGTTGGTACGTATATTGTAAGTCACCATAGTACGAACCCTATAGATTTTGGTGAATCTAGCACTTATAGTTTTTTTACAGGGACACAAAGAAAAATTCTTAATCATTATGGCCAAGGGACCAAAATCTTAAAAGTGCGATAGCATCTAAACGCCTTATTCAATTGAGCAAAAAATTTATACACATATTATAGGTCACAGATACTCAATCTGTATAGATTTTGGAGAATCTAGCACTTATAGTTTTTTTACAGGGACACAAAGAAAAATTCTTTGCCAAATTTTTAAAAGTGTGATAGCGTCTAAACGCCTTATTAATCTCAGCAAAGAATTTGTACACATGTTATAGGTCACATTTGAACCAACTGTATAGATTTTGGTGAATCTAGCACTTACAGTTTTTTTACAGGGACACAAAGAAAAATTCTTTATCTTTATGGCCTATGAGACCAGCGATAGCATCTAAACGCCTTATTCAATTGAGCTGAAAATTTGTATGAATATTATAAATCACTGTTGCACTAACTATAAGCATTTTGCTCAATCTAGCATTTATAGATTTTTACAGGGACACAACGAAAAATTCTTTATCATTATGATCTATGGGCTCAAAGTTCAGTAGCGTTAAATAAAACCTCGTGTGATATATGGAGAAAAATACTCAAACACTCTGTTATGGATTTCTCTTTTTTGTTTGTTTAGCAACACCTCTTTCTTTATTTTATCTACAAAACTGTTAGTTACTCAATGTTCGGAAAGTCGAGTGGAGTCACTCCAGATTTTTTTTTTTTTTTTGTTTGAGCATTGTAATAATAAATTTGTGTTCTAAATTTTCGCTAGAAAAGATTTATATGGTCCTTAATAAAGATTTTTATGCCTGTAATTTTCAACAGCAATTTTTGCCCAAAAATAATTAATTACTAATGTATATATATATATATATATTTGTTTATGTGCGTGTTGTTAAAAAGATGGTAAAAAACTGTCTTCTTTGGTTCAGAATCTCAAAAAGAATTATAAAAGAATTATAAGTGAAATCATTAATTACGCAGAGTACTTGTGTAATTAGAATTTAAGAGAGACTTTATCAAAATCCAGTACATTTTTGAGAGTGACATGCCTCTTTAGTTAGCTGATATTTCTACATCATCACTAAATAGAAAAATTTGTAAATTGTATCTGCAAGATAAAGAGACAAAATATAAAAAGCTCTTGTGAGAAAAAACAATGAAGTTCAATTAAAAACACCATTGAATTTCTAATGCTTTAAAAAATAAAGTTACTTTATTATTATTTTCTCTTACTTTGCTCAGTAACAAGTATTGCGTTTTACTTAATATTTCCTTTTATAATTTATGTATTTTTACGATGACTTTTTAAGAATCATTTGCGGAATAATACTTTTATCTGGGAATAAAACAATTTTAGTTTAAGATCAAATTCATATCTTCTTATTTAATTCCTAGGAAAGATATTTTGTTTTATTTTGTTTTCAAACACATCATTTCAATAAAGTTCTTTTTGTGGTATACTTTTGCACCTGAAATTGATTTAAAAACCTATTAAAAAATTTTTTTTTTTTTTAAATCTACACATTTTTTAATCAATGTTAAAAGAAAAAAAAAAATCATATGTTCCCATTGTAAAAAAATATTCGTTATATTATTTTATTTTGTGTCTAATTTATCATATGCCCAATATTTTATTCTGTTTTTATTTCAATATCGTACGTCATTTCATTAACATGAATTTTACGATATTCTTTGGTTTCACAATTATATTTGAAAATCTATCTAAAACAATATTTTAAGTTTTTTTAATCACATTTTTAAATTAATTTTAAAAAAGAATTCATGTGTGTCCTGTTATAATAAATTTCTTTTTATTTTATTTTGTTTAGTTGTTATAATATCACATTATAAATGCTTTATTTTATATATTTATTTTTTATTCACTACTGTACGTCATTTCATTAAAGAACTTTTGCTTCTGAAAAATATATAGAAATCCATCTACAAAAAAAAAGTATTTTGTCATATTTTTAAGTCTATTTATAAAAGAATTCATATGTTCCCTGGCGTAACCAGACTCGGTAATGCTTTATTTTGTGTTGTTTTGTTTATTACATGCTAAATATTTTATTTGGTTCTTCATTCAATATTGTACCTCATTTTATTAAAGTATTTTTTTTTTCTTTTGAATTAGATGTGAAAATTTGTCTAAAATATGTTGAAAGAAAAAAAAAGCTATTTTATCACATTTTAAAATAAATTTTATTAAATAATATTCTATACTTTACAGAAGATATTTCTTACAATTCCTTATCAAAATGGATGTACAAAATTAAACATTTCGCTCAAAAGCGAAAAGCGTCTTTTATACCGCTTAAATACGTATTCTATAGATTACTTAAGTTTTTCACAGAGATGTTAACGTGCCAAAATGAAGCTTTCAAATCTAAAACGAAAATTGTCTGTGATTATTTAATTACAATTTAATGAATAAACAATTTTAATTAGGAATTCTATATAGCATCGTATTTTTTATATTTCTGCTCGTTTAAAAACAAAGGAAATTGAAAGGCATTTCCACAAAAGAAAAAATATATATAAGTTATTTTAAATAATATTTCTAATTTAGAAAATTTTAAAATTGTGTGCATTTTTACCAAAATTAGCGTTAAAAAATCTCTATTATTTTAGAATTTATTCTGATATTATTTACTACATTTTAAATAAAATTAAAAAAAAAAAAAAAAAAAAAAAAAAACTCATATTAATTTACAAATGCAAGGCTATAAAAATGAAATGAAATGTTGTTTTAAGTTGTCAGACATTTTTTTTTTACCTATACATTTCCGTTTAATTAATTTTTAATTCATAATGAAACGAAATTTACATAGATTTCAGGAAAATTATCAAAATGAAAAAAAAAAAATAAATAAATAAATAAATTAGATAAAAATTATTTTTCATAAATACTTAAAATATCAGAAGAATGTCTAGAATATATTTAGAAATGCGCTTAAAATGTAGAGAAAATATATAAAAATTATCATTATTATTTAAGAGCTTATATTCAGGAAAATTTAATGGATTTTTTTTTTCAGTTATTTAATCTATTATACAAAAAGTAATAAATAAAGCTTTATAAAATATACATCTTTTGATTATGTGAATTGTTTTGAAAAATATAATTTAGATAAAGAAATTTTAAGAAGAATTCCAAGTATTATGTTGTGAATGTTGCAAATAAAAATAAGTACATTTTAGGGATAAAATAAAGAGCTTTTAAACTATACTAAATAGACAGTCATGTTTTTCACTAAAAAAGTTTTTAACATCTTGAGTCCCTTGGTACCCAATTGGGCTCATTCGTAAAATGCGTAGAAAATGAAAAGATTATGTTTACCAGCATTCAAATCCACGTCCCTCAATTGGAGAAAGACTGCTACAATAGTTTTTCAAGGGACTGAGGTATACTACACTCCTTCTCATATTTATAAGGACACTTTATATTTTGAAATAACTAATGTAAAAATAATTGTGAATAAGATTATACTAAGTGCACTTAATATATCTAGTATTCTAAAAACCAAAAGTGCTATAATTTTTTTAATATGAAACAAAATTAATAAAAAATAATGCAAAATATTTTTTTCTCTACGTTTTTAGCTGTTCATAATTATAGGGACAATCAAGATTTTTTCGTTTTATTTAACTTACAAGCGGTGTGTTGGTGTTAGGGATTAAGGCCGATTGACAACACTGGGGTCCTAGGCCTGAGGGGGAGTGCCTTCCGTGGAGGTCTTTCTAAGGGGTCCTAGCCCGTATTTACGCAAGTTTCGGAGGAAACCACGGAAAACTCCGAACGGCTAGGCCGACGAGCGCGACCGGGGACCGAACCCGGCACTTCACGTCTACCAGCTTTGAGCGCAGAACCGCTCGGCCGCTGGTGGGCCACTTACAAGCGGACAAATTACAGTTGACATGCGAATTCGTTAACTACTGGGCTAGATTAATTCATATTTTCTTGCCTTCAATTTTTCTTGGACGGACATTACAGATAATTCCTCGAAAAAAAGAACGTTCATGTAATGAAGTATGATAAATGTGTTTTTTAAGTGGAAGGATAATTTCAATCCGCCGAATTTCTAGTTAAATTCGGAGATCTAAAATTGCTGAAGGAAATGTGATCAAACGTTGAACTGCTGGTTTGATAGGAGAGAGATCTGATGCAAAATCATAGTTGTTTTACAGAGATCGAAGACTCATAATTCCTCTTACTGTTCTACTCATAATGACTGCTGCTGAATTTGCTCGTATTTTTTAACGAAAGGTTGTGGTCCACATTTATGCATGTTTAAAATAATTAATAATATGTTAAAATGAATAAAAAACCTGTAATAATCAATAAGCATGTAATGGGAAAAGAACGTCTGTGTTAAAGTTGAATAAAGACAATATTAAATGGTAAAATGTTGCATTTTCGGATGAAAAACATTTTATTCTTGATTAATCAAATGGTTTTAACAGTTACTGGCACGATCTGAAGATAGCGAAAGACAGAGCAGATTTTTTAAGGGCAGATATGAATCGGGCATTTTAGAGGTGGATCTGCGGTGCTCTGGGGAGCTGTTTCTACTGAAGGCAGAATGAATTTAGTAATTTTTTCTATTATTATTAACATCAAGAGAATATCCGCAAATTTTAAACGTGGAAATCTCAGATTTTTGTTAGATTTTGGGGGGTAAAAATATTTTTTTCAACAAGACTTATATTTTTGCTCTACTTCTAGAGCTATAAGAAATAGTTTAAAGAAAAAAACTTCTTTATTGGTGCCTTTCCCGTGGCCTAAATGTTAAAAAAACCTTAACTTATCATATTAGAAAATTGCATGCAAGTGGAAAGCAATTTTAAATAGTTTAAATGTATTCAGAATATCATCTATGCTGTATGAAATGGTATTGAAATTGAATAATATATATATATATATATATATATATATATATATATATACCAGAAAGAGTGTCTGACTGTTTCACCCTAAAAAGAGACCAAAAAAAAATATTAATTTAAAGAATAATTGAAAAAAAATACTAAGATTCGAGCTGTCCTTATAATTGTGAACACCTGAAAAATCCTTTTTTTGACCGTATTTAAAGTTTTTTTAAATAGAAAAACGATAAAACTTTTTAAATATTGTATATTAATGAAATTCAAATTAATAAAAAATATATTTGTTTGAATAATATTGTTCAGTGTTTAGTTAATATAGAAAAACGGGTGTCCTTATAATTATGAGAAGGGGTGTATATCGGGAAGTGATAGCTTAAAATAGTATAAAAGCAAAGAACGTCGACAAAGAGGAAAATAAAGAAAATTATATCTTTATGTTTTCTAATAAAAGAAATAAAATTTGAGTGTTTTAGACGTTATTTTATATTAAGAAATGTATCATTATTGTAGTACAGGTAATTTTAAGAATTTTAGATTGTAATTTGTTGAAAATATTTTGTCTTAAATTACGCTAATTGCAAACAAAATTATTTTGATTTAAGCTAATTATTATTTTTTTTTCTTTTTTCGCTATTAATGTTCATACTTAGTCACAATATAATACTAGAACTTTTTAAAAACAGTGTTTATTTTGTTTCTCGGGTCTGGAAAGCTTATAACGATTTATAAAACTGTATAATTCTTATAAAGGTAGTGAACTTTAATAAGTATATTCGTTTGACATTTTGGAAAAAACATTGAAAAGTCTTGAGTTTATGTGTTTGATTCTAATTTTGGTAAATATTTTTGGATTAAAGCAACATTTGAATAATTTACTAAGGTCAAGCGTGTGGACTATTCCGTATTGAAAATTATTCAAGTAAAAATATAATTCATAGAAAGTTATAAAAAAAAGTATAAATATACATATAAACTAATTTTAAAGTATTAGTAAAACGTATTATTGTGTCTTATGAAAATGAAGGATACTTTTATCAAAATCCATGATTTTGAGGTAAGAGTTCGTAAAAGTTCTGTTGCATGAGGGTAAAAAACTTGGCATCTGAAAAATGTCGTGAAACTTCAGAATTTAGCTCATTATAACTATCGAATTCATTGCTTGAACTTTTGAAAAGGTGCTGTCTAAACTATCTAAACTATGGTGACTTGAGAAAAAGTTATTGACTTTCATTTGAATTGGTTGTCATTCCCGAAACGATTATAAGGTGTTATAAATTAATATTTTTTTCTTTTTAATGTCTGTAAACTCTAGATCAGAATAGTCTGTTTATTTATTAATTTGTTTGTTTTGAAAGGTTTGTTTTGTACTATGTGGTTTTAGACTCGGTCCATTTTTCTTGTTTCGTTGCATAGTTTCACATAGTAAGTGTTCATTCAAACTGAGTGTACAAAAGGTTATATATGAGTGTGGAAAGTGTAGAGGGAGTTGATGATGTCATGTTACTAAAAAAGTGTGTATAAATTATAAATGAGTTTCCGTTTTGACTGTAAAAAGAATATGTTAATAATTTCAGCGGCCACTTGCACGTAGAGATGTAAAAAAATCCGGGAATATTGCTTTTGGGGAATAAACATGGGAATTTTCGGGTTTAAACCGGGAATTTTGGGATCTTTGGAAACTTTGATGGGAAGAAACTAATATTCAATGTTTAGATTTAATTTGACTTCTTTTAAGAGTACCAGACATTTTTATTCTAAATATTTGCTTAAATAAGTGATATCAACAATTATGTGATTATTTTACAGAAAATTGTAAAAAAAAATAAACATTTACGTTATTGACAATAATAAATGATGAAGTTTTGTCTGCCTATTTAAATAACTTCAAAAAATTTTTCCTTTTTTTATGAATGCCATAATAAAATATGTTATAAAAAAATAATACAATGAAATTAAATTATGGTAAGAATACTTTATTTTGCTATAATCCGTCAAAGAGCACGGGGAACAAAATCGAACATGAGTTCTTCGGTTATTAAGAATTAAAGCAATAACTTTTTAATGCATTAAATCAATACATAAAATATTCAGTAGCTAATAATTAATAATTTGGCTGTTATTTCTTTCTTCATTTATTTTTTGCATATTAATATTGACATAAAAGAACATGATTTAAGATTAAACGACGATTATAGCTTTAATCAACTGAGAAGATGCTACATCATTCACATAACGTTATAGTACCCGAAAAGTAAACAACACACACTGTTGCCAAAACAGTCATGAAATATAGAGGTTGCCAAAATGAGATATACAAATTTCACCACATTCACTCCCCTTTTAATCTTTAGACCCAAACAAAACATTAAGTGTTTAATCCCTAACATAGTCCTTTAGGTAGTCAGGAGGTTATCGGAGTCCAACAGGTCGTTGTGGTATGCTGTCATGTTGCCCTTCCACAGTATCATCAGACAGGGCTACTGAGTCTTCCTCTTGTTTTGTGTTTTGTTGAAGTCTAGCACTTTCATCACAATCGTCATCATGCACCTGGAATTCTTTAGGAGCAAGATGGCGTGTTGATACAGTCGTTTCTCTTCCATCCGGCAGCTTCACATGCGCATAATCAGGATTAGCTTCAATTAAGTCGACAACTTGTCGACAAAGGTTCATATTTACTGATCCGCACATGATTCTTCAAAAGTACTGGGCCAGGTTGAGTCAGCCAAGTGAGAATAGCACAACCATAGTATGACCTTCTAGGATGCGAGAACATTCGCTCATGAGGTGTGGCATTTGTAGTGGTGCACAGCAGAGAACGTATGGAGTGTAGCGCGGATTGCAATACTAACTCCCATTGTTCCACCCGTAACCCTTTTGACTTTAATGCAAACTGAATGGTCTTCCAGATTATTCCATTATAGCGTTCGACTTGTCCATTTCCTTGTGGGTTATAAGGAGTCGTTCGGCTGGTTGCAATTCCTTGGGAATTTAAAAAAGATTTTGGTTCTTTTGACATAAAAGCAGGTCCTCTGTCAGAATGTATATATGTAGGCATTCCAAAGACTGAGAAAATGTTCTGCAGGTGAGTTATGATTGTGGGAGCAGAAGTGTTCGAGCAAGGTATGGCAAAAGGGAATCTTGAGAACTCATCAACCACAGTTAGGAGGTAAGGATTCTTGGTAGTAGTGGGAAGAGGTCCTTTAAAATCAATATTCAGCCTTTCGAATGGCGAAGTCGCCTTGATTAATATTCCCTTATTCTTTGTAAATATAGGTTTTAGTTCTAAGCATATTATACAGGAATTAGTCATTTTCTTAACATCATCCAAAGAAAAGGGTAGGTTCTTGCTACGAACCCAGTGATACATGCGTGTGATTCCTGGATGGCAAAGAGCACAGTGCAGCTCACTGAGGTCAGATATTAAACCAGTTGCAGCAGTTATTCTTGATAATGTATCAGCTGTCAAGTTCTTCTTTCCAGGACGGTAAATGATATCAAATTTAAAGCAAGCTAGTTCTAACCTCCAACGCATAATCTTTTCCTTTTTTACTTTACTATTGTGATGCTGATTGAACATGAGAGAGACAGACTGTTGGTCTGTAAAAACTTCAAAATGCCGACCAACAAGGTAGTGTCGCCAATGACGTAAGGATTCAACGATGACGTGAGTTTCTTTCTCTATGGAAGAGTGCTTCTGTTCTGAGTTGTTCAACGTTCTTGAGAAGAATGCAATGGGACGCCCAGCTTGGCTAAGTGTTGCGCTTATAGCGAAATCAGAAGCATCCGTCTCTACACGAAATGGTATATTATCTTCAATAGCAGCCAATGTAGCATTGGCTACATCGGTTTTTAAAGAATGAAATGCTAACTCAGCATCTTCTGGTAGAGGGAACTGCTTTTTAGATAACAAAGGACGTATCTTCCTTGAAAAATTGGGTATCCGTCTACAGTAGTGGGCAAGCATGCCTAGAGCACGTTGTAAGGATTCAGTATTTTTAGGAATAGGCATTTCCATTAACGGTTTAAGGCGTTCAGGATCTGGTTTGATAGTTTTGTTTTCGATTGTATACCCCAACAGTTGCAAAGTCCTAGTTGAGAAAACGCATTTATCCTTAATTTTAATGTTAAGTTGTATTTTTTTTGCATTTAATGTTAAATTGTATTTTTTTGCAACAGTTAAGAATTTCTCTAAGTTGTGGTCAGGCTCATTTTGATCCCTCCCACAGATTGTAACATCATCACGATATGGATATGTGTCTTTCAATCCTTCATATTATTTTATCAATGACTCTCTGAAAGCAGACCACTCCATTGGTGACACCAAATGGAACACGTAGAAATTGATATAGCTTTCCACATGCCTCAAATGCTGTGTAATGCATTTCAGACTTTAGAATAGATAATTGATGGTAAGCACTCTTGAGATCTATTGTACTAAATATTTTCTTTTTAGATACTTTGGAGATTACTTCTTCAATTTTTGGAAGAGGGTATGCATCAAGCATAGTGAATTTATTAATGGTTTGGGAATAGTCAATAACCATTGGAGGTTTGTGATTGGTTCCTCTAATGACGAATGCCAGGGCACGCCAAGATGAATTACTTGGCTCTATAACACCTTCTTTTAATAGTTTCTGTATTTCTACAGTGATAAAATGATTACCTTCATCAGTATAGGGTCTTGATTTTGTGATTACAGGCATACAATCTGGAGTTAAGTTTGCAAATAAAGAGACAGGTGGTACTTGTACAACGGCTAAGGAGTGAATAGTAAGATGTGGTCTGTCACCATTGAACCCAATTTCCACAGAAGAATGAGCTTCTAATATAACATGACCAATTAACACATCTGTACATAAGTCCTTCATAATCAACAATTTGACATTATTATAAGAGTAGTTCTTCAGCTTCAAATTTACTTGACAACACCCAACAATATCAGAAGTCATGGAAGAATTGGCCATCGATATCCTTCCAAAATATGGTTTGACTTGAATACTACACTTAGCCACGTGAGTCTGATTTACGAAACTCAAGCTGATTCCAGTGTCAATTAAAGCATCAAGTTCAATCCCATTTACTTTTGCTTTGATTATAGATTTTTGGAAGCAATATTTAGCCTCTGAAACTAATGATAAGGTACCTGCAGAAGTAGTAGCATTTACAGTATTTCTTTCTAGCCTAGATCTGCAAACACGTTGGTAGTGCCCTTTTTTTCCACATTTTCTGCAAGAAGCATCTCTGGCGGGACATGAAGATCTAGGATGACGGTCACTTCCACAAAAATAGCACTTCTCTACTCTGGATGAAGTAGATGTAGCCGTCATGGAAATTGTATCTTCCACCCGATTTGCTTCATGGTCGACAGCAGCTGTAGGGGTAGGATTTGGTGTAGTGAGGTACGATGCTGAATGCAATTTAACTAGTTCTAAAGTTCTGGCCTGTTCAAAAGCTCAATCTAATGTAACAGATAAGTTTTCTAATAGCCTTTGGCGAATACGACGGCATCGCAGCCCGCTTATAAAGGCAAATAATAAATTGACATAAAAATAATGAAATTTTAATTGAAATAATATTTTCCAGCGTAATATTATTGATTGTTTTAGTAAATGCTGAATATTTTGAAGCATTTCTGTTTTACCTTTGAAATAAAATATTAAAGATACAACTGAAACATGCGATTGCGATTTAAAAAAAAAAAAGTGTTATATTGAACTCAGTGTGTGAACTCAGTCGGAACTAAGATATAAATATACGGCAATAACAGAGAATAAGTCTGTTATTTAATGAAATTTGAAACTTGTACATTTTAAATCTATAGACGTTAGAAGCACTATTTAAAAATTTAAAGATCATAAAAAACATCAGAATGTGAGATAACATTTTGAAATGCCTTAGAACATCTCTAATCTCAGGAAAAAAAAAAAAGAGCTAAATTCGCAACTTTTGAAAACTTTCAAAATTCCCTTGTTTTGGAAACTTTCAAAATCCCCTTCCCAAAAAACCGGGTTTATTCCCTGGTTTAAACCCGGGTTTTTTCCCCGCTCACATCTCTACTTGCACGTGGAGTGACTGGAAGTCTAAAATGCTGAACTCTATTAACCTGCAGTTATAATGATGAAGATAAGATTGTACTATTTCTCCTCATTCACACAGATCTGACTGTGAGCTGCAAAACTGTTTGTATAGGTTTTAGAATGTGCCATGACGTTTGTATTATTTATACTGTATTATGCGAATTTAAATTGCAATGTTGTAGTTTTATCCTTTACAGTTAATTGATTACCACTTTATTGAATCTTTCCAATCATTTTGTCATTCCCGCAGTAATTATTGCTTTTGTCGTGATTGCTTCCAGTAATGATTGCTTCCCGCAGTAATGATTCGTTAATGTGTGCAGCGATAATGCAAGGATAGTACACATGTGAGATGGTTCTGTGCGCAGGATGGTTTCTGAAGTGTAGAACTAGCCGATTTTGTATTTTGTATCCGTGTTTTATTAGTACATTTTATGAACTGTTATTATAGATTCATGTAAATTCGTAAATTCGATTATATGTTATTTACTCTAGATTTATGCTCTGCCTGGAAGAGAGAGTTAATCTTGTTTAATATACAGGACAAAGTTAGTATAACTGAAGTTTCGGATAAAGCGCCAAATGTGGACATTATTCCTGTTTCAGTTCTGGAGCCACATAAAGAAACTTAAAAGTGGATTTAAATTCTCTAAGGTATTCAAATGCATGTTATCTGTTATTGTTCATAAAAGCTGTTTATTATCCTGAGCTTTAGTTTAAAATTGCAATAATACATAAATTTCACATTGTAAAATATTTCTGAAAAAATACAGTATTTTTGAACATAAACGTGACACATGCTGCAGTAAACTTTTACAGATATTTCTATAAAAAATGATTGAAGTCTAGTTTACTTGATATTTTACTGTAAATCAATGGCTAAAATTTCTTAGAGTTCTTTTACTACGTTTCAAGGGATTTACTCGTATTAACCAATCAGCGTCGATAATGACCTCATCTCTTGTTGCAATGTAAGGAACCAACGATCGTTGCCAGTTCACTGGTCGTCTTGGATAAGACATGCATGTTTGTTCAAGTCATATGTGCATGAAAAATGTATTTTAGTAGATTGGTATTTTACTATACGGATAAATCGAAACACGAGTCATTCTAACAATAGCATTCAAAGCTATATGTCGAATTTATAAATAAACAAACTTCTGCATTGTTTGCTCCCTTATTTTGAAATTTTGTTTGATTCCAAATACATTGTTTGGTTACCTTGTATTTTAGAACTCATCCTTTTCTGATTTACAACAGACTATAAACATTACAGCACAGGTAAATAAAATTAACGACAAGTTTTACAACACAACGTGTAAGAATTATTTATACAGCACAATGTGCTGTAATCTGCATCAGAAATGTTTTACAGTGCATGTTCTTAAACTTACATGGAAATCTTTAAGTTTCCAAAACAGTTTTTATATCAAAGAAGTATAATCGTCTTAAAGTCGAGTTAGAGTATTTGAAACAATAAAGGTGCTTTGGATAAATTATAATTGACATGTTTCTTAAAGTCGTCTAAAAATAAAATAAAATAAAAATAAAAGTAAATAAAATAAAATAAAATAGAAATAGAAATAGAAATAGAAATTCTCTAAAAGATAAATTCATTTCAAATATCTGCTATTATGACTCGATAATCCTGCTGCTGCATTTGCTTCGAATTGTCGAAATAGGCCTTTTTTATTGGACTAAATGGAGTCAAAGTAAACCCAGTGTTTTTAATTTCTATAAGTAACCATACTTTCATTTTCTACTTTTGAACTAAGTTAATGTGACGATTCTTTTTGTATTTTTAGAAAGAATTTGACATAAAAAAAAAAAAAATCATGAATACTGGTTAGAGTTAGCAATGGATTCGAACACAGCAGAAGGGTTAAATATATAATGCTTCTGTTTTTTGTGAATTTAAAAAAGATTATGTAATATTTCACTTCAAAATAGGTACACGTGCATGGTATTATGATTGAAAAAAGAACAGTTGCACTTCGGGAGTGCCGACAGAAGTGAAAACGTGAACAATTACGTGTGTATTTCTTGAATCGTCAGGAAATATTTTATTGTGTGGGAAATACTTCTAAATGAAGTGTTTTTTTTTTTTATATTCATTAATATGAACTACTACTACAAAAATTGTATTACAATTTTATTTAATGCGCTAATTGCAATAAAGACAGTGTCCGGAAATGAGAGAAGTCGTGTAGAGCAGCACCAGATGGTAAAAACGTGAGAAAAATGGCGTCTTTGGCCTTTCTCACGGTTTTGTGAGGTCTAACTGGAATAGAGACCGTGTCCGGAGATGAGAGAATTCGCGTAGAGCCGCACCAGATTGTAGAAACGTTAGAAAAATGGCGGCTTTGGCCTTTCTCACGGTTTGGTAAGGTCTAACTGCAACGTTTCCGGATTCAATCTTTAAGAGACAGTGGCCGGAGATGAGAGAAGTCGTGTAAAGCCGCACCAGATTGTTAAAATGTGAGAAAAATTTCGGCTTTGGCCTTTCTCACGGTTTTGTGAGGTCTAACTGGAATAGAGACAGTGTCCGAAGTTGAGAGAAGTCGCGCAGAGCCGCACCAGATTGTAAATACGTGAGAAAAATGGCGGCTTTGGCCTTTATCACGGTTTTGTGAGGTCTAACTGGAACGTTTCCGGCTGCAATCTTTAAGAGACAGTGTCCGGAGATGAGAGAAGTCATGTAGAGCCGCACCAGATTGTAAAAGCATGAGAAAAATGGTGGCTTTGGCCTTTCTCACTGTTTTGTGAGGTCTAACTGCAATAGAGACAGTGTCCGGAGATGAGAGAAGTCGTGTAGAACCGCACCAGATTGTAAAAACGTGATAAAACTGGAGGCTTTGGCCTTTATCACGGTTTTGTGAGGTCTAACTGCAATAGAGACAGTGTCCGGAGATGAGAGAAGTCGTGCAGGGACGCACCAGATTTTAAAACAATATACAGTATATAATTATTAACACTTCACATTAGCAAGTCAATTGTATGATACATTATTTGTATCATTCAAGGATGGAAAGCGTTTGCTGACGATGCCGCGAATTCAATGATTTTTGTTCACCCAAATGTTTTCACTTCAAATGGAAAGCGTTAGCTGACGATGACGGGAGTTCTATGATTTTTGTTTACCCAAAAGTGCTCAACGCGCCTAAAGAAGTTTTCACTTCAAAAATGATTTAAATATCATGACAATTTACCAAATAATAATTAATAATAGTGATATAATTCATAACAATTTATCAAAAAATTGTCTGTCTATTCATAACAATTTACAGAAAAAAAAATCACAATTAAAAGTTATAAATAAAAATTATTTTATGTAATATATTTTATTAAATAACAATTATTATGGAAAAATTTTGGATCAATCAAAAACAATATACATAACATTTGATACAAAATTAAAAACACGATGTAATCGTAAAAATTTACTTTAAAATAAATTCTATTTAAAATAGCAAAATATATTTTTATTTTATTAGAAACAAATAGAAATATCTTTTTAAATTGATTTTATAACTTCTAACGTATTTTCATTTTCAAACTGGCATTTCTGAAACAGATTTTCAGCTTTCCCCTTTAAAAGTTAATCGGCTTAGAATTGAATGATTTGCGGCAATAAGGGGAGATTTACATCAATTGGAATAAATTTACTCTTTGCTTCATACTGCAAATGAAAATTTAATTATAAAAATTTCTTTTAATATGCAGTTAATTCTCTGAAAGAATAATTAATAGGTCTTTGAAAATTTGTAAAAAAAAAAAAAAAAAAAAAAAAAAAAAAGTAATACATTGTTTTAAAAATACAGGCATATATGAATATGTTCTGAATGACTATTCACAGAGAAGTTAAATTTATTCTCCTAATTTCAGAATAAATTGATTATCGTCGTTTTGTGACTCTTTTATTTATTTATTTTTATTCTTTTTATACATTTCATTACATAACGTTCAAATAAAAAATGCAAAAATGCAAAATTCGTCTAAAAATAAAAATTATAAAGTGGAAAAAAAAAAAATCTGTTAAAGTTGCGATTTTATAATTTAATTTAAATACCACAATCCTTGGAGTAATGATATGAGTCATATGACGTATGAACTGTTATCTATTCATGATGATTGATGGAATAGCTTCCAAGCATAGACCTAGATTATGAGAGTGGACGGGACAATGCGCTCTTCCGACCTGACGTCAGAGGTCACATGATAGAGGAAAAACAAATAGCAGACGCAGTCTTGTTTATCTATAGCAATTGCTGAAATAACATATTTTCTACTCTTATTTTTGATCAATCGTATTTAATCTGTGTTATTTTTTTATACATTATCATTTTCAATCCATTTTATATCGTTTTTCATCATCTTTTGTTTGCTGTATACATTTACAATCATCATTTAGTTTATATTTCTTATTGATGTTCATGAAGAACATGTTAAATAATCTGATTTTTGGTATTTAAATCAGTAACAGTGCAATATCGTACTACGTAAATCCATTTAGACCAGTAACTAAGTTAATTAACTTGTTGTAACACCTTTATGCTATTAAATTAAATGAAAACATTTCATAATCCATAAACATTCCACAAGAACAAGCTATTATTTATCCGCGATTGTAATGAAATGCTCGCCCTCTGGTGGACTAAGGTGAAATTACAATAAACATGCTTTTATTCGGCTTTCATCAAGCCGCCATTGCTTGCCGATGTTTAGTTTTACATATATTTATTGAATAAAAATGAATAAATCCGGTAAAAAAGATAACACATACTGTTGTGTGCTACAGCGTAACTCTAAAGGATCAAGAAATCCAGAATTAAGCTTCCATTTATTTTCAAATGACAAATTTAAAATTTCAGTTGCTTTGGCTAATAGAAGTAAAGACTTATTCAGATGATTTGAAACTAATATTTGTTCAACTTCAGTTAAAAATCTACTTCCGATCGAACTTTGGATAAACTGAAATATTTTTTTCCAAAAGCAATCAATTTTCCATGATGTAATGGCGGAGAAATTATAGTACGAATATTAAGTAGAATAACAAAAAGAACAATAATAAATACACGTGGCTATAATATTTACTAACAACAAAAACTGAAAAAGCGCCATCTATCGATCATTACAAACGCGGATTGCTAGATCAGTTAATGTAACAGTTAAACTGGAACATACAAAAATCGATTCTTACAGTTGAAAATAAATAAACACATAAAGTGTTTTTAAAAAATTCTTAAATTTACAAATACAACTATTCTACTGTTTACAAATGCACAACATTACTTTTATTTTATTTTATATTAAATATTAACACTTTTGTTCTTAAGAACAATAGAGTTCTAACAGATGATGTCACGAGCATGTTTGCTGAGGGACAGTTGACCTCACTGACCCATTTTATCAATGCGGAATAGTGTTACAAATTTATTGTAACACAGTGTTGTAAATGTATTTGCAAATGCATAAAAAAATTCGACTTCTACGCTTCCAAAGGCATGGAAAAATTAGCGTTGTCCTTCAGCAAAGTACGGTTCCTAAGAAGAAAGTCGCGTGGTTGTTAGAACTCTATACTTAATTGAATTCGATTCTCAGAATTCGATTATTCGTTTTCCTCTATCACGTGATTGAGCAGACGATGGTTTGAAGAGCCCATGGCAACCTTTTTTAGTGGCAAAGATAACTCATAAAAAAGTCATGTGACTGTTGATCTACAGAAAGCCAAACTGGCCAATATTGAAATGTACTCACCATGATCTAAGCTCTGCTTTTTATTAAGCTGACGATATTTTTCCTTTTTCTTTGAAAGTTCTTTTTAAAAATTTTATTTCATTTTGAAAGTTGGATTATTTTTAATTAAAAAAGAATTTTATAGCAAGAAATAGTAATTAGATGTACTTTAGAAGCCCTAAAAGTTATGTAAAATAAAGATTTTATTTCACAGGTAAGATTCTTTTTAATATTTTATTATTTCGTTCTTTTTAAGTAATTATTTTTTATAAAATGTTTATAATTACTATACTTAATTCTCTAAATTGAATTAGTTTAAATCTATTATAACTTATATGATTTCAAAGAGTTAAAGCGAGTATAGACAAACCGAAGTTATAAACATTTTTTAACTTTGTTGCAAAGTGTTAATAACAAGGTAAAAATAAATTTCAGCAGCTGTTTCGTTTTACAAAAGTTTTTCTTACTGCTTCTTTTAATAATAATAATAATATTTATATTCAGAACAAAAATTCGCCAATAACGCGATAACTGCCAAAAAAGATAACCTTTTTCAACAGTAACGTGGTTTCATCTTTGTACCTTTTCTTATATTCCTTTAATAATGGAATGCTCCGTCCACTCTTATAATAGGTCTATGGCTGGAATACTTCCAAGGTAAGAGCTATATTAAATATATCAAAGCATTCGCTAGTACTCTGTTATTTTATTTGTTTGACATTTATTTGACAGTTTTGAAATCTATAATTACAATGACTTTCGTCTCGAATGATCCATAAAAGATAATTTCACAATAACAATGTAAAATTTCTTATATAACTGTGTTACTTTATAGATTCAGCGTTTACGATTTCGGCTTTAGGTTTTTTCCGGACACATGTCGTATTTTCTTATATCACTTTTCCAAGCCACAACTGATAATAAGGATTACGCTTCTATGTTTGATTAAGTTAATCAAACTTCAATCAATCAGTGCGCACTATATGCAGCTGATTTATATCCGTAGAATATTGTTATGTATATTAATCCTATAATATTAAAACACAAAGCATTTTCTGTAAGACCAAAATCGTACGATCTGAGCATGCGCGAGAAAATTTTGAACCAATTTGGAACGGGAGTATACCTTTCTCTTTATGCAGTGCAATACGAATTCCGATGATAAAGATCGAGTAGACGACATCAATATTTCGTATGTCTATGGCAGACGCCTAATTAAAAAAAGCACAATCATAAAAATAATTCACACGATTAATCCTATAATATTAAAACACAAAGCATTTTTTGTAAGACCAAAATCGTACGATCTGAGCATGCGCGAGAAAATTTTGAACCAATTTGGAACGGGAAATTCCTTTCTCTTTATGCAGTGCAATATGAATTCCGATGACAAAGATCAAGCAGACGACATTAATATTTCGTATGTCTATGGCAGACGCCTAATTAAAAAAAAAGCTCAATCATAAAAATAATTCACACGATTGATTCATTGATTCATAATTTCCAAGGCAGTATATTAAAATAAACCAATTCGCGAATTCTTATCGGTCACCGTAATGTGCTTTTTCGCCCAAAATTTCCTTGCACAGGAAGGTATTTCAGGATTTTATACTGTGGCGCCATCTATTACCATATAAAACATATATATTCCTAAAATTATTGTTTTAATAATTAGTATTTAAAAGATTTGCGCTTAATACCATTTTGTTAAATAAATATTTTTCTATTCATGAATGCTGTTTGTAGAAAAGTATGTCGAATATAAAAATTAGCTATCGAATTAAAAATGTGTGTATGAAGAGTATTGATGTGTGCTTTCTTTCTCCATTCTTACCATAATTTATAAATTCTTTCTTTTAATTACTCCTCAAATTCTTTTGATCAGATTTAGAGTAAAATTAGGAAAAATCTCGGGATTTTATTTTTATTATATGGAGCACGATTAAATTTTATATATTAAAATTTCATGAAATTTATTCCCCCTTCCCCTCCAACCAAAAAATAATTGATTACAGCAGGGGGTTTTAAACTGGTTAAGAACAATGCGAAATATTAAAACAGGAATGTTTATGCCGTGAAAAGATTTAAGTTCCACATGATCCGTCAAATTTTGACGGGTATTCTTCAAATTCTGGAACGTTCTTTTATTTTACGTAACTTTTCAATTCAACTGCATACACTGTAAAAAAAATAACTATTACCAGCTGCAAGAAACTCTCTGTGATTAGAGAAAAAATTATTTTCTCCAATCACAGAGAGTTTTTTGCAGCTGGTAATAGTTATTTTTTTTACAGTGTATGGAGAATTTATTCTTAATGAGATGTCTTATTAACATTTAGCAGTTCTTTTTTTATGTAAATTATCGATCCGCCTTTGTAATGATCGATAGGTGGTGCTTTTTCAGATTTTGTTGTTAGTAAATATCATAGCCACGTGTATTTATCATTGTTCTTTTTGTTATTCTATTTAATATTCGTAGTATAATTTCTCCGCCATTACATCATGGAAAATTGATTGCTTTTGGAAAAAATTATTTCAGTTTATTCAAAGTTCGATCGGAAGTAGATATTTAACTGAAGCTGAACAAATATTAATTTGAAATTATCTGATTAATTCTTTACTTCCATTAGCCGAAGCAACTGAAATTTTAAATTTGTCATTTGGAAATAAATGGAAGCTTAATTCTGGATTTCTTGGTCCTTTGGAGTCCTTTTGGACACTGGAGCACACAACAGTATGTGTTATCTTTTTACCGGATTTATTCATGTTTATTCAATAAATATATGTGAAACTAAACATCGGCATGCAATGGCGGCTTGTTGAAAGTCGAATTAAAGCATGTTTATTGTAATTTTACCTTAGCCCACCAGAGGGAGAGCATTTCAATACAATCGCGGCTAGGCAGATGTATGGCGTTATTTAGTTTGAAATAAAGCTGATAGTGATGGGTGATAAAAGGTTGAGTGTGGTTCCGTTCTTCGTATGATGATGTAGATTGCAAAAGCGCGATAATATGAGATGTTATGTGATCTTATTTAAAGTTTCTTATATTAATATTCCTTCTAATTTTTATGAGTTTTAACACGTTGAGCGCCACGCAAATTCTTAAAATCCATTAAAATTATATAATGATTTCTCCTGTAATAAATAAAAATTAAGCAAATTTTTAATAAATTTTCAATCATTACATGCAATATTTTTATTTTTATATCCTATTTTATATCACCGATGGCTGACAGGGCGCTCAACGTTTTAATATTTTATTGGTACTGCTTTTACTTTCGAGGTAAAACTTTCACTGAAATGTTTGAAATATAACATGTTCTGCACACTCCTAAAGTTTCAAGATGATTCCTTCAGTACTTTGAGATATACGATAAAATGTCTAGAATGTGGAATGGCTGACATGGCGCTCAGTGTGTTAATGGCATAAAAAGTTATACTGTTTTAACTAAATATTTTTTAATAAAACGACAAAAATTAATGATATAGTCTGTCTTAATGCTGGTATTAAATTCCACAAATTATGAAATGGTTTATTACACGGATCTGCGGGATCTTCCCCTTTGCCTAAGAAATATAGAACATGCCCCCATACTTCGTGTACAATGAATTACAATGCACATATTTTACAACTCACATATAATTTCTGAATAATATGCATAGAACTAAGCTTTTATCTTATCTAGAAGATACAATGCAGTGACGCTAATAAATAAATATTTAAACTTACAATTTTTACTAGCTTAGCACCTTAATAACTTTTTAACTGTGTGTTTTGAACAAATCAAAATAACATGTGCTTTTACATTTGTAAAAATAAATATTTAACAATTTTAAACAAAAGATTAAATATTTGATTAAAATTAAATCCAAATCGACTTAATATACTTGAAATGGAAGTTAAATTGAATACTAATTTTTAATAACTTGTATATGAAACATTTTACAAGTGATTTTTTAATTCATGTTACTCTAACAGATTAGACGAATCTCAACAAGTACTAATTTTAAAGAATATAGAGAGTTTTCCTTTGAAAACTATTAGGTAAATACTGAATTTTCTTTGATGTATCATTTAAAATGCTTCGCTTACGCTTTTTTTAAACACATTTTTTTTTATGCTGGGATTACCACTGTAACAGGAAAAACGAAATTAAAATTGGAAAATCTGGACTAATTTGAAAAAAGATACATCTTTTGAAGCATCTAATACTAAATCTAATTTGAAATATTTAAATCAACTTATGTTTATAAATCGATTATACATCATTTTCTAGATGGTTTTGTGCATCTTAATTTGTTATTTAATCCAACAGGTTGAGTGCAGGATACAATAGCAAACTAGTGGCTCATGTGGAATGTTACTTTCTAGCAGCGACAGCAGAAACGTTTACATGATCTAACAAAACAATTTTAAATTTTCTTGTACTGGGAAAATCGTGTATTGTAAAAATGTCCCCTAGCCGACTTAAAAAAAAAAAAAAAAAAAAAAATTATCGTAAAGCAGATTTTTTAGCAAGTAACTAAAATTTGATAGTTATTTATTCAAGGAGATTTCCCATTTGATCAGGAAACTCTGTGAAAAGTCCGTGAAAAATCAAGACATTTAGAAAAAAAAATTAATCCATGAATCATTAAGAAACACGATTTCAAAGTTATTACATGTCAAAGAAATTGGAATTTTAAAAAGTATTTGTTATACTAACAATTAAATTTGGATTACGTTGTCAGAATAATTGCAATCATTATTGACACATGACTTACAAAAACAATCTGATTTCCTTTAAAAAAGTAAAATTTCAATTGTTTTTTCATCATATGGGCAGTTTTAAATGTAACGAAAAAAATAAAAATATAAAAGGGTATATCTTTTCCAACAAGTTAGATGAATACTATAGAAAAAAATGGATTTTTTGATGGAACTTATTCCCCTTTGCTAAAGTATATGAGAATTATATTGAAATTTTCACGAAAATAATGATTCAGTTCTTACATAATAGCCTTAGGGTATTTTATTGACATAGTCAATTGATAGCCAATTTCAACTGATGTCCATTCAGAACATCTGCAATTTACTAGTTCAATCTTCACCAATGAAATACAATACTTAAGTGTCCAAAACATAAGCATGGAAAACGGTATATGGGCTTTAAATATTTAATCATTCAGTGATGCATCACTTAATCCTTCAGTAATGTACATTGCATGTACATTACTGTACATTGCATGTACATTAAGTGATATTTGCCGCTGAATGCGATTTAGGACATAAATCAACATTCTGAAAAATAAATAAAATATTAAAGGAAACTGATTATATAATTATAAAATTTAAATTTTGCAGAGAAATTACAATCAATCAGTTATTACATTCTTATTATATATTTACTCGGATTTGATAAAACATGTTAATAATAAACATTAAGGAATTGTAAAGCATTTTTTTGTTTGAAACATAGTTTTTGTTGTATCTCTATTTTCAAACATACAATGTGTTTATATCATTAAAACACACTTTGTGTTATCCTAGCTGATTGAATTTTATTGCTTGAATACTTTGTGAATACTTTTATATACTTTGTGAATTTCATTTCACAACAAGTTTCGGTGCTGGCAATCATCTTGAAGCTACTTCGGGATTTTCTTTAATTTATCTAATTGTACTAGATTAAAACAGCATTATAAATTCGCAATGCTAACAAATATTATAATAGATAACATATAAGTAAAAAAAAAAAAAAAAAAGGGCACCAAACAAAGATTTTTTTTTTTTTTTTAATCATATCCAACCGAATAAGAAAAATTTTTTCAATAAATTACCATAGCATGCATATTGCAAGAAATTGTATACGTTTCATAACACCTCTCAAATACTGAGTAAAATATTAACATTTACTTTATTTAAATCTTTTTCAATTCAGTTTACGTTTAACATCTTAATATTCTCTCTGTACATATTAACTGAACCCTTAAATTCCTGACTACCTTTTAAATCAATTTAAAAGTGTGTTATTCTTACCTCTATTAAATAAATCACGGGAAAAATACTTTAAAAAACCATACTTATCTTTTTCAATTCAGTTTACTTTTAACATCTTAATATTCTCTCTGTACATATTAACTGCACCCTTAAATTCCTGACTACCTTTTAAATCAATTTAAAAGTGTGTTATTCTTACCTCTATTAAATAAATCACGGGAAAAATACTTTAAAAAACCATACTTAACTCTGGTTTACAGCTAAAAAGCAATTTGTTGTCAATGGGCAAACATGAGGCATTAGAGCTTCAATATTATTCTGATAATACTTTAGAAGACAACATTGGGTATGTTGCCGAAAGACAACACACAGCATTTAAGGATTAATTTGTATGAATTATTGACTCCATGATTAACTAGTTTTATAACCAGTATAGAGGGTGTTTATAAAGTCCCGGACCCATTTTGATGTTTAATAACTCATAAAATAATAAAGATAGATTAAAATTAATAACATAAATGGTTAGATAGACTCAAAACGTTTCATGACCCTTGTCAATGAACTTCCACGTGTGCCCTTTTTATCGCACGGAGAATATCAAGTCGATAGTCAATTTCACGCCAGGTAGCGGCAAGCATGTCGGCATCCACAGTGGCTATTGCGGTTGTAATTCTGACTTTTAGGTCATCAATGTTCGACATTCTCCTCCTGTAAACATTGTCCTATACAAATCCCCAAAGGAAAAAGTCCAGAGGCGTTATATCAGGTGATCTGGGTGGCCAAGGAATTGGACCTCCTCGCCCAATCCATCTTCCTGGAAAATGGCCATTCAAAGAACTACGAACGATGGTAGCCCAATGAGGTGGTGTACTATCTTGTTGCAAAAAGGCATGTGGCTGAAGCTCTTCTAGTTGTGGAAATACGAAGTTTTCCAACCTGTCTAAGTATACGACTGATGAGACCGTCTTTTCTGTAAAAAAAAAAAGGCCCAGTGACTCGGTCGTGCATTAGTCCACACCACACATTAACCTTTGGGGAATCCCTTTGGCCTCACGGTATTCATGGGGGTTGCATGAGAAAAATGCAATTAATAAGCAGACGATATTTAGAAAAGTACAGATATTTAGACTGAAAAATGAAATTATCTTAAATTAACCACACGCGCAGACGATATTTACAAAAGTAAAGATATTCAAACCTGAAAAGAAAATATATGAGTTATTCCATCAATAAATGCCATAAGTTTGTTTATATCTTCATTATTTTATGAGTTATTAAACATCAAAATGGGTCCGGGACTTTATAAACACCCTGTATAATGTATAGGAATATTTGATTGGTGGAATTTTCTTAGTTAAGTTTCTAAGTTATTTTGTTGCATTGAAGCGCAAAATATTTTAGCGCCAAATAATAAAAGTTTAAAGATTACATTCATACATCGAAAGTACTCTGTATTACATAACTCTGTCAATATTTTCCAATTATTTTAGCAATTTATTTTCCTCGAAATAAAGAATAAAAAAAGAAAAACTGTATTAAGCAACAAAAAAATCATTTTCTTCTGTTAGTTATTTATAAAACAAAAATTAATAATACCATCTGCATTCACATTAGAGAAATGTTGTCAATATAGTGACATTAAAAATGGAAATTGCTCTCATTTATTTTTAAGCATATTGCTATTCTAGTTAATTAATATTGAAGATATGTCGTATATAACTATAGTCGTATATATCTTGTAGAGTTTCCAAAGAACTGCATGTAGGCGCTGTAGCTATTGTAGGATCAACAAAGTGCTGCCTGCAGGAGCTGTAATTATTGTAGGAGAATACTTGTAATGAAGCATCATACTTCAACCATCCGGAAAACATAATGAAGTAGACATTGTAGAATCACCAAAGTGCGGCATGTAGAAGCTGTAACTATTATAGGAGTTTGCTGAAATACCACATGAGGCTATTGCAAGAGTAGAACTATAAGAAACTAAGAAAGAGGAAAAAAAAAAAAAAAACATTAATTATCTTATAATAGTGTGTCATATTATTGACAAAATTGCTGCATCTTTAGAATTTATTGCATTTGTACATTTACTTACGAAATTAGAAGAAGCTATCTTGTATTTAATTTTATACTTCTGGGAGTCACCGAAGCGGGAAAGCCATCCCTTCCATGGAGGATCAAAATTGTGATGGCATGTCTTTTGACCACCTCTAGGAGTGAGTCCCAGACCATCGCCAATTACCCATTGCGCAACACTCGTACGATGCAAAACCCAACCAACCAACCAACCTTATATTTAATTATACTGAAGCTATCAATATAATTAAATGTACAGTCGGGAATAAAAAAAAGCAACACTCGATGTAACTTCTTTGTTAATCGATGCACAAAAATGTAATAGGTATCATTCGACTGGAAATTGTGAGTACTTTTAGAAAATGAATTGAAATTTTAAATCAGGGGTCGTCTACATATTTAAACGGGCCTCAACTTTGATTTTTTCAATAGCAATGCACTATTTTTATTTTATATTTGAATTTCTGGAGTTGCGACGAAGCGAAAAAGTATATTGGTTGTATATTTTACTTATTTTTTTTATGTAGTTATAAGCGACATAATAATAACAATAAAAATTATTATTATTATAACTATTATTATTGCAAATTTTACGATTATTCATTATTAGTGGATTATAGTTTATTTTCTATAAAAATAAATAAGAGAACCAAATACATAATAATTCATTAAGTCAAAGCTTTAGTAACATTTTGAAATAAAAATTTCAAACTTTTTACTTTAAATAAGATATGTATACTAAAATCCAGCAAATTTTATCAAACTGCATTAAATTACAAAAGATTTATAAAAATAATTCGTTGGATTTGTAAACTTAAACAATATATCTAGATAATTATTTATCCCTTAATTGTTTCTCTTATTTTTAATCTCTTCGTGTATAGTCATCCATCAATGTCACTTTTCCTCAAATAATAAACGCAATTAAAAAATTCATTTATCAACTTTAAGGGCGTGAACCCTTTAATCAATTGTAAACTTTTGAGACCGTAGTTACAACATAAGAAAAGATTTGGATAAAATCTTAATTAATCTAAACTTTAATGAATTCTTCATTAATTACATGCTTAATGGAAGTAAATTTTTGTTGTTCGAAGCAAAATTAAATGAATCACTCTAAAACAACGCAATAAATTTTTAAATACATTAAAAGCTGTGTAATTTTAAATAAAATAATCTTTATGATAATTATATGTTTCATACTTACTTAAAAGCAATTTTACATAAAATAGAAAAAAATTCATAGTACATAATGAAATATTTTTGTTTCTAATAAAACATTTTAATTTTAAACAAGTTGCTTCAATTTCCTTCTAAAGTCTGACTCTGATTTTAAGAATAAATTAATATATATATATATATATACTTAAATTTCCCTCTAGAATATTCTTTATTTGTGATTTCAGCTTTTAAATTTTAAGAACAATAATTATCACTTCATGCTTACATTTATTTCATTTCAGAAACTATTTCGATTAATCGATTCTCTACTTTTAATCATTTCTTTTCAGTTTGTTCGTTTTGGCAACCGCCCGGACTTTTATCTACTTATTCGATTTGGATTTGATTTACATGTGGCCATCACCTTTCACGAATACCAATTTTCATTGTGGTTAAGTTATTTTATCAGCCAATTTCCTTTTATCTTTCTATTTTTTTGCAAGATTGAAACTAGTGTTGTATATTGCTGAAATAGCTATACAATATTCAGAAATCTTGCAATCCATGCTGACAGTACTGCTAGTTTCCTGATGAGATCTGTACTGGGTTTCAGCATTTTTCACTCTATTTTTTCATTCATGCATTCCTTTTTATTTCAATAGTATTTTTGGTTAATTTCTTTCAATTTTTATCTTGTGTTGCATGAATTTACTGGATTAATGGATTATGAAAACTATCTCATAGTTTAGGCTTAAGTGATATATACGTCATTTCTCTTTTGCGTAAGTACTTTAACATGTTTCTACTAATCAGTGAATTTTAATTAAATGGTAATTGTGACAATAACTTTATACGTAATACATCTAACTTTTAATTTCATTGTTGGTATTTTCATCGTTCTCTCATTTGCTGAGTATTGTAAAGGAATTAAATTATTTATTATATTTACATTTAAATTTAATCTGCTGCTTATGCGCAAAAAATTTTAAATGTATTTTATTTATTATATTATTGATTATGCTTACTATCATTATTTATTAACTTAATTTCATATTCATTGCTTATTGTATATATTATTACATATATACAAATAATGGCCTATTTTGGCATTAACACTATTTTAAAAATTATATACACTTTGACTATAGCTGCTAATGCGCTTAAACAAATGTGTATTATTTCAATTAGTATTCCTGACATTGATTTTATGCAATTCATAAATATTTTCTTATAATATTAATATTTGCATATTATACTTGGCATTTAATTGGTTGTTTGAAATACCAACTCTTTACCTCTAAATAGTAACTTGTTAATGACTCCATTTAGTATGATTTAATTTACATTCATTAAGATGTCATATAATCTTCCTCAAGGTAATATTAACTGATTCTTGAACTATTCATTAAATTAGTGATAGTCATCTTTCTTGCTCATGATTTCAGACTATTAAAAATTATTGCATTTCTCATATGGATTTTTATGGGTTTTCTTGTTATCATTCATTAGTTGGTGTTTTGATAGGCCTAAGTTTTGTATTGAGCTTAGATTGTTATACTTGGAAGTTTTTGTACATATTGTAAAAATGTGAATATGAATATACTAATATGAATTTAACCTAGAAAAATAGAAAGGATTAAGAATTTAAAACAAAAATTTTCTTTTTTATTTATATTAATTTTCATATTGGTAATGCATCATTTAATCAAGAATTATTATTTTCAAAATGAATTATTGTTATTCTATTTTGTATTGTTAGGTTAATTTTATTTAACTAAAAACATTAATTTATGATATGAATGTTCTAAGTAAGTTTATCGTGCCTGGCAAGAAATACTTTGTTAATAAACAGTATTGTGCTCGGTACAGCAATGTTTATAGGGACATTCCTGGATCATTATCAAGTTACCTATTGCCTCCTCCTTCCAAACTTGTTTTTAGGAAATGTGATTCGTCTCGATGCAAAACTTGCCCTAATGCGCTGAAATCCCAACTTTGTGATAATATTAAATTGATTCCTTTTTGTCAGGCCTATAATGTAATTTATAAACTTAGTTGCGGCATATGTAAAATGCAATATATTGGTGAAACCTCTTCTCCTTTACATTTAAGAATAAATCAACACCGCTCAGACTCCAAAAAATTATCTTCTAATAGCATTCCACTTAAATCTACTCATGAGTTAAAACATTTTAATCAACACGATTTCTGTTCATGCACCATTGAAATCATAAAGATTCAAAAAAATAAAAGTGAAAGGTTATTCTATGAATCCCAATTTATGAAATTTTTTAATACTATTTATCCTTATGGTCTGAATCATGAGTATTTCAATAAAGTTGTAAAGGTTTATTCCAATATTAATCCCCTCCATGATTATTTCCCTATTTACAATGAACTTAATCATAGTATCAACCAGAAAACCACTAGATTCAAACGTGGTAAAAAATCTTCTGTTTATGCAATATCAAAAAATGCTATTAATAAACAACTTCATGAATTGCAGTCAAATTATCTTGATAATTATGATTGGCTCTCTGTAAGAAAGTCTATATTTGCTATTAAAAAAAAGTTTTTAACTAATTTTCTACATGAATTTCAAAACCATAGTTATAATCAACATTTTTCTGATATTTTTTATGATATAATTTTATTTCGAATTAAACAATTCAATCTCAAAATTTCTAAAAAACCTCAAAAAATACAATCTAATTCGCAGTTAATTATTAAATTTTCAAATCAAATATTTAATAAAATCAACATCCCTTCAATTATTAATGATAAATCTTGTATGTTTCCCATCAATGATTTACATATTTCTCGTACATTTAAATATCCTATTACTCTTGGTCGATTGTTATTCAATTATAATTCAATGTCTAAATCTACCTTTTCTACTGATGTATCCTGTAGTTGTGATGATCCTTCTTATGCAAAATATGTAGACAAGAACCATGGACATATAATTACTGGAGATCTTGAATTTGTTAATAACCGCAATTTAAAAAAACTTATGCATTATGGCACAAAATTTAGACTTCCTTCAAAAACTAATATTCCACAGATTTTACAGCAATTAACTTTTGATATTGACTTGTTTATCTATAAAATATCTATTTCCTATAATAAACCTAGTGAATATTTTAATCAATGGAAAGTTTTAGTGATTTCGAAATTGAAAACTGAATTAATAAAATATAAAACACATTTAACGTATTACAGTAAATCCGATCTATTTAATTCTATTAATGTACTCAAACAAAACTATGTTATTACTTATGTTGATAAATCTCCGAATAACTATGCCATAATATGTAAAAAATATTATTTTTCTCTACTTGAAAAAACCTTTTCTTCGAGCGCTAACTTTCATCCCACCTGTAGTGACATTAAAATTAATAATAGAAAAATTCATAACTTTTATAAATTATTAAAGCTTCCATTTAATAATTTCAAATATCCTTATATTGTCCTTATTCCTAAATTTCATAAAAATCCTATTAAATTCAGAACTGTTACTATTGGTTGTAATACATATAACAATAATGCTAATAAAATCCTCCTTGATATTCTTAAACAAATTTATAACTTCATTAGTAAATCCAACAATTTCTATTGTCTTAAAAATAGCTATCAACTCAAAGAAATTGTACAAACTCTGAACAATGTTAATGAAATTATTACTTATGATTTTGCTGACTTGTTTAATAATATTAATTTAACCGATCTTCATCAAATTATTTACAACCTTTATTTGCGTTTTAAAAGTGAACTTTCTCTTCCTAAATACTTTTCTGCAGCTTCCTTTAAAACTCTTTTAAATTTTATTATTCACAATAATTTTATTCTACATAACAACACTATTTATATCCAAAAGGTCGGTATCCCACAAGGGGGCTGTAGCTCAAGTCTGTTAGCTGACTTATATCTATACCATTATGAACAAAGTTTCTGTAATGATAATGTCATTATTTATAGATACATTGATGATATTATAATTTTTTATGTTAATAACTCTACTCCATCTTTATTAAAATTTCAATATCCCTCTCACCTTACACTAACACATAATTATATTAACAACAATTGTATTAGCTTTTTAGATTTACAACTTAAATTAAATGGTGGTAAAATATCTACTGATCTATAAACGAAAAGATTTCTGTTTTAAAGTAAATTCATCTACACATTTTAATTCCTGTCTTCATTTATCTGTATACAGAAATATTATTCTTAATCATCTATTTCGAATAAACAGACTTTGTTCATCTCATTACAAAAACAAGAATATTAACAATTTAATTAAAACTGCTACTGCTATGGGTTATCCCAAGAGATTTATTTATTCGATTATTTATCAATAAATGTTCATTGTCTCAAAAAAAAAATGTATTTGTGTATATGTATATATATATATATATATATATATATATATATATATATATATGTGTGTGTGTGTGTGTGTGTGTGTGTATATATACATTTCTATATTAAAAAAAAATAGTAATAATTAAAATGTGGCGGATGGGAGGGCAGATGTTTGATTAAGGAGGAAGGGTGGTGTTGTTTGGCTGGTTGGTTGGGTGGGTTGATGAATTTAAATTATTAAAAAAAAAAAAAAAAAAAAAAAGAGATAGGAAGCCTGGTCTTATTGCGATTGCAGGATACATCATCTCTTTCTGGTTGATATTGATTAAGTTTCAACAATTCATAATTTATTTGCTTAATTATCCAAACAAACAAACAAACAAAAAATTAGATCTCATTCAAATTTGGTGTGTTCATACTATACGTAAATAATAATAATAATTAATAATAATAATTAAATTATAACAATACTTAATAATAATAATTATATTAATAACAATACTCATTAAAATTTTAAAAATTAAAATTATTCACCAATTTCCTAATTAATAATAATAATATTAATAACAATAATAATTATTAAAATTTTAAAATTAAAATTATTCACCAATTTCCTAATCATAATGACTTTATCATCACTTGTTGGCCTTTTCTTCTGTTAGCTTAAGACTATAAATTACACTCATATAAATTGAACCTCTAATCGTACACTTTTTCTTAAATCACTTAATAGTAACTTATTTTTTCCACGTTAGATGGCGCGCTCATACGTTGTGTCGAACGTATGCCCTACAGTGAAAATCGTATTGATCTACATTATACTAAAATTTCCCTCTAGAATATTCTTTATTTGTGATTTCAGCTTTTAAATTTTAAGAACTATAATTATCACTTCATGCTTACATTTATTTCATTTATTTCATTTCAGAAACTATTTCGATTAATCGATTCTCTACTTTTAATCATTTCTTTTCAGTTTGTTCGTTTTGGCAACCGCCCGGACTTTTATCTACTTATTCGATTTGGATTTGATTTACATGTGGCCATCACCTTTCACGAATACCATTTTCATTATGGTTAAGTTATTTTATCAGCCAATTTCCTTTTATCTTTCTATTTTTTTTGCAAGATTGAAACTAGTGTTGTATATTGCTGAAATAGCTATACAATATTCAGAAATCTTGCAATCCATGCTGACAGTACTGCTAGTTTCCTGATGAGATCTGTACTGGGTTTCAGCATTTTTCACTCTATTTTTCCTTCATGCATTCCTTTTTATTTCAATAGTATTTTTGGTTAATTTCTTTCAATTTTTATCTTATGTTGCATGAATTTACTGGATTAATGGATTATGAAAACTATCTCATAGTTTAGGCTTAAGTGATATATACGTCATTTCTCTTTTGCGTAAGTACTTTAACATGTTTCTACTAATCAGTGAATTTTAATTAAATGGTAATTGTGACAATAACTTTATACGTAATACATCTAACTTTTAATTTCATTGTTGGTATTTTCATCTTTCTCTCATTTGCTGAGTATTGTAAAGGAATTAAATTATTTATTATATATATATATATATATATATATATATATATATATATATATATATAAAATATTTTCTTTATTACTAAATACTTTTCAATAAAAGGACACTGTGTTTAACTTCGATCGTTAAAAATGCGCAGAACAATGTTTGTTTTGAATGACTTCCAGCGAAACCTTCACAAGTTAATCAGCTGTAATAGTCGATATTGCTTTTCCTAGCTGGAAATGTGCATACGCTTAATTCCGTGCCACCTCTACAGAATGCAACAAATCACGTCATAATTAACAATTTTATGCTTGCTCGTTGTGTTTCGTAATCATTCTTTTTGACACTCGGAAGGAAATAGTAAATTTTCTATCAGTGAGTACTAACTAGTTAAGTTCAGTTGTCATAAACAATACTAATTTCGGTCAGTATATGAAAGGGAAGATTGCGCCAATCGTATCTAATATGATACAATAACGAAGATATGACGAAGTCTTCAATTTCTACGACAGCGTCAAGTGCTCAGCATTGGGCAGTGGTCGACTAGTTATCAAAGCTGGGAATGTTTTCCTTTCATAGAGTATCAAAATTGTGATGACATGTACACGAACATCAAAGTTTATAATGTCGGAGTAAACGTTTTGTTGTTGTTGTTGTTGTTGTTGTTGCGCATACGTCACCAGGCTCTGCTCCACGGTTTCAACGCGAGCACTGATATCAAGGACAGCCAGATTTGCGCGTCACAGCGGAAGCATGCTGAGAAAACAAACATGTTTTCTCCCGCTGATTGGCAGAAATCATAAAACAAAAAACATTGACGCTGTCTGAGGCCGAGGTAATCTGATTGGTAGAGCACCGAAATCGTAACTGGAAGATTGCGGGTTCGATACTCGAGTCGACCAAAGACCGACGTGTACACTAATGGTGGCTGGTGCACACAAAATCCGTCCGGGCCGCAACGTCCTCCATGCTCCCATCCAAATTATACCTCTGGGAGGGGTTCACCAAAGCGGGGGAGCCCTCCTCTCCATGGATTATCAATATTCTGATGGCATGTCTCCGGGCCATTCTTAAGAGTGCGGGCCGTCGCTAATTATCCATAGCTCAGTAACTAGTGAGACGTTAAACCCAACCAGCCACTGACGCTGTTTCTTATAAACCACATCCACGTTATTTTCCCCCGCTTGAAACAGCGTTCAAGCGCCTGTAAATGTTTATGTTTACGTTTTGTGTTTTTTTAAAACCAGGGCTTTAGGGGTGATGGCCAGACCATCACAGACAACCTACTGCGACTTTATTCTACACAGATTTCACAGTAAAATTTTTTCGGTTTTCTGGTCAAAATAATCTCCTTATTTTGTTAGTATATTGGTAGAAATAATCTGTAATTTTCTTTTCGTTCCAAAATACCAAATTATATTCATTAAACCGTATATTATTTTTAGCATATCAATTAATCATTACTATTAATTACTTTTTTTAAGACATTTGTGGATAAACATTTATAAAACATTTTTAGTCATCAATCAATCCAAAAACATTATTTAGATCTATTACATAAAATAAGAAAAGCATTCTATCACAAGAATATTCACTGGAGATTTCCAAGGGCCATGTGAGAATTCCAAATTGTTGATTATTGTGTTCTATGTTTACTGACATGCCAGAATTGCAAAAAGAATAAGACGATAAAATCTTATTTCCAATCCCTAAATTCATTACATTTTATGCGTTGAATTTTCCTTCTTTTGTGTGATATTTAGTTCTCATCGCGCTCTGTTTCATTGACTACGTTTCTCGAGTTTTATTCCCTTAGTATTAGTGATAAAAAAACAGTGTATGCTATATTTTCTGAAAGTTCTGGGATTTAAACATTAACAAAGGATAAATTGATAAATATTTTAATTTTACTTTCACTTATTATAACACAACATTTTAATTTTTTGGCGATTTTAATTTTTTCATAATTTCTATTATTTTCTACATTAATAATATATGAATTTTAAAGATAAACTTTGTTAATAGCAAATGTATGAAAACAGCCCATCTTACAATATTACGCAACAATTGTTTCAGTTTGAAGTGGTAAAAGGTGACTCTTCATTAGGCATAAAATGTAGTCAGAATTACAGCTTGAAAGCAGCTATGCATTATTTAAAAATAATCAGAAGCGATTTTTTTTTTTTTAAGAAGGTATACCGCATGCAGAGTTATTACTATGCAAATGTAAAGAATTGGGACTCAATAAACGAAAAAGTCTCTGAAAATCCTGATTAACTATTGTAAGAATAAATAAATCTTTAGAATTTTACGCGTAAGAAGAAGATTTAAAGTTGTAGCACATAATGTTAAATAATTTGGAAATGATTTGCTCTTGGTGTCCCTTTATTCTGCACTGTTAATTAAAATTAAACTATATCTGCGGTCAAAAAATTGAAAACTTTAGCCGTAAATGTTAAGGTGTGCAGTATATTTTACTATTTTATACGCCAAATAATTTTTTAATATCTTATTTGCGCATTTTTTACATTGAAGCAGAGATAGGTTGTGTTCCATATTTACAATATTTCGCCTACGCAATTTAGGATACGATGAATGAAGTTTAGCGGTCACTTTTTGTACTGTACACTAGTTGTTCCTTTTTTAAAGATAAACATTTACTAGCACACATATGCATCAAATTTGTATGCTTGACTTATAGCCCGCTTGTAAATCTTCGTGAGATAAAGACAGATAGCACATGACAGAATTACAATACGAAGAAATGAAAGACACTCAGGGCCTTCGCGGGAATCGAAACCGCTTTCCTACGCTCGAAGGCGATTAGCAGTGTGGTGATATAACCACTCGTCCATGGAGGTCTCTAAAAATTTAATAGTTAGTGTTAGACATGTACCCCATCTTAAGATACTAGGTCTTACAATAGACAAGAACATTAGTTGGATTCAACATTTAAATGATCTAAAAATAAAATGTCTCAAAATTTATCATAACGCAGCTAAAATGGTAGGGAAAAGATTGGGTATCTCTACAAATTTACTAAAAATCTGGTACAATACTACTATAGACAAGATTATTACATACGGTACAGGCATCTGGGGCGGGGGTTTAAAACAATTGGGAAACACTAAAATTAACTCAATTCAAAGAATGTTTCTTTTACAGATCTCGCGAGGCTATAGAACTATTTCTACAGACGCCCTCTCAGTCATCACTGGGGTCCCACTTGCTCATCTTCAACTTAAATATTGTTATCGTAAAGTAAATATTCTTCAACTTAATAACTCAGCAATCGCTAATAAATACTTTGAAAATATGGTAATACAATCCCATTCTCCTAACTGGAACATTCACCCTGCTCAGGATGTAGCCTCGTTATTAGTTAATAGTTCTAAGAATAGTTTTTCCCCTTCTGCTCCTGTTGCAATCTATACTGACGGCTCTAAAACTGAGCATGGAGTCGCAGCAGCATTCTGTGTCCTCAGGGGCAATATTTTTATCCATGAGTGGGCCTGCAGGCTTGAGGACTATAATACTGTCTTTCAGGCGGAACTCTTCGCTATAGAAAAAGCTCTAGAATGGGCTCACAACAACAAAGACCAATTTACTTCTCTTCCCATTTTTAGTGATAGTCTCTCGGGTCTGCAGGCTATAATTAGTTACAGGTGCAGACACCCTCAGGTAATTAAAATAAAACAACTGCTAATTTCACTTAATTCCTTAGTTTCCCTGGCACACGTTTCTGCCCATAGGGGTGTCGTGGGCAACGAACGTGCAGATGACTTGGCCAAGGCTGCTACAGAGGAACACACTCCTCTTTACTCTCTCCCAGTCCCACCTTCCTATGTCAAAAGAAAACTAAAATCTCTCCTTTTCCGGGAATGGCAGTCTTGGTGGGAAGATTCCCTCAACGGCAGAATTACTTTCTCTCTAATACCAAATGTTTCTCTCAATGATTACGTACTTACCCCAGAAATTACAGCGTTTTTAACTGGGCATGGCCCTTTTCCGGCTTATCTGCACAGATTTCGTCGTCGACGTTCGCCCCTATGTTCTTGTGGAGAGGAGGGTTCTTCCTTTCATTACTATTTCCATTGTCCGCTTACAATAACCTATCACTTAAGAAATCCAAATAATAGACCAGCCAACTGGCTGACTGATATTTTAACAAGACCTTCACTTGCCATAAAACTAAAAAGAATTTTTGAATTACTCATAGATATTTCAAATAGAACAAATTAAATTCTTCTTAAGTCATTTAAAATTATCTAATTCCTAAAAATTTAAATAAATTAAAAGTATTTAATAATCTCATAAGTTAAATAATCCTTTTCACTTACCCACTAGCCCTAAGATATCTATTCTTTCCTCATGTGTTTGTAAATGTCCTAAAACAACCAACTTCGCCCTATGTCGCGTGGGAACCTTGTTCTGGCGAACTGATTTACTTGTAAACAACTCTCCCTCCCTGTTCAATTCTAGCTCATTGTGCTTTTGAGTTTTCAAGATTTATTTTATTTCGCCCCCTGTCGCGTGAGTACTCTGTACTGGCGAATCTTACTTTAGTGTATTTAATTTTTATTTATTTTTATTTTTAAGTTTGTTAATAATCAATACATATTTGTAATACTTCGCCCTATGTCGCGCGGGAATATTGTTCTGGCGAACCTTGTAATTTTTTCCTTTTTTTTTTTTTTTTTTTTTCTTTTTGTTTTTAAATAAACGTTCCGGATTAGGGGCCTAGCATAGCTAGAAGCGCTCGACACCACTCTTAGAGCGGTGAGCGGCACCTATTCCTTGTTAAATCCTGTTAAATAGTAAAATTACTATAAAAGTAAAATAAAAAATATTTCTGTTGGAAGTGGCGAACGATCCATTTTGAAACAGATGCGCCTTGTTAACTGCTCATGCGCGTGAGAGAGAACTCTCCAACGCGCTCCGACTGCGAGCGCTAGATGAAAAGAAAATGTAGCTATGTGCGCTAGCCTATGTGGCCGTAACCTGTATGGTACGCAAAAAAAAAAAAAAAAGAAAAAAAGAAAAGTATGGAATTTGTATCTACTTCATTTACTTGTAATTTTTCTTGATTTCGTGTATGTGTATCGCAATTTCATTAAATTTCTCGTCTTTAATAAATATCCTTGTCATGCATTCAAGTATCTAAGTATTTCATGGACCTCTGATTACTACAAATTGTAGCAGTCCGTGGTTATGGATGAAATTCTTAAAACCGAAAATTGTTGAATTATAAAGAATTTTAATTCTTATTCTTAAAAATGGATAAGTTGAAGATTCCAGAGTTAAATGGAAATAATTATTTCGTATAGGCTATGAAAATTAAAGCAGCCCTAGCCATAAAAAGACTGGATTCAGTTATATCGAATGTCAAACCAGAAGGTCTGTATGCAGCAGATTGTCAAGAATGGGACTTAAAGAACTCTGATGCAGTGGCGTATACAAAGCTCTCTTTGTCCAATGAACACGCACTACAATTTGCTAACGAAGAAAATGCCAAAATTTTATGGAAAAAAAATAAAAATAAAGAACACGTTTACTGGCCAAATAGAAGATCGAAGAATTGATGCGGGAAACGAATTGAAAAATTTACAGATGAAACAAAATGATTCAGCAAATTATTACATTGCTCGATCAAAAGGAATCTCAGTAAAATGTCAATTTCTTTATTATACAGTACGATGATTAACAGTAAGTTTTCTTAAAATTAGAGATTTCTCCAGAACCCAAAGGGAGAAAACGATGGAAGATATATTGAAAATTTTACGAGAAGAAGAAGCAAACAACACGAATCCGCGTAATGAACAAAACAAAGCAGAAGCATTCTATGTCAAAAAGGACAAAAATTAAAAGTTGTGTTATATTTGTAGAAAACCCAATCACCTTGCAAGGAAGTTATAAAAACAACACTCAAAGGACATTCAATAACTCTTATGATTATAGACAGGGACGTCAGGGACATAAAAACAGGAAAAATAATTCTCATTTTGACAAGAAGTAACAAAAAAATAGTTCCGTTTACAGTGCATCTATTAAGGATTTAGCGTGTGATAATGTTTTTATTTTAGATTCTGGAGCTTCTAATCACATGGCAAAAGACATAACATGGTTCGAAAATTTAACACCTGAAATTAAAGATATACATCTAGCAGGTAAGGATGCAAAAATTATGTGCCATGGCACCGGGAGTGTTAAAGCCAAAACTGTGTTCCTGATCTTATAGATACAATCTTTTGTCAGTTACCTCATTAATGGATAGGGATTGCCACATTAAATCTACTGAAAATTCTGTGTTAATTTTTAATAGTAATAATAAGTTAGTTACTAAAGCATATAAAAATAATAATAAACTTGAAATTAATTTAGAGCCTATTTCTAATAAAGAATGCAATATGATAATAAATTATGTTGATTATGAAATGTAGCACAGTAGATTATGTCATTTAAATCATAATTACATGATGAAAATTAAAGAGTATATTAACTTTAATGTATTAGAAAATTTTAATTGTGAAATTTGGGACATAAGTAAGGTAACTTGAAAAGCTCATCCACCTGTTAATACAGAACAAAGTTCCGAAATTCTGGAATTGATTCATATAGATTTGTGTGGGCCTATTAATCCTGTATCGTTAGGGGTGCTAAACATTTTATGATAATAGTGAATGATTTTTCTGGCATGTACTTTACTTACCTTTAAAAAAATAAAAACGATGTATTTGAAACATTCTGTAACTTTAAGAGTAACTATGATAATTTAAATTGTAAAAGAATCAAAAGGCTTTAAGTTAGATAATGGCCTAGAATTTGTGAATGAAAAATCAGATAATTATCTTATTAATTCTGGTATATCACATGTAAAACCGTCCCTTATAATTGTGAGTCAAATGGCAAGGCGGAAAGAGGGAACCGGGTATTACCAGAAAGAACTAGGACCATATTATATGAAAGTCAGTTACCATTATATTTTTGGACGGAAGTTATAAACTTCAGTACACAAGTTTCTAATGTAATACCCCGTAAAGGAAAAGAAAAAATACCCCTAGAAATATGCACCGGTAAAAACCTAAATTGAATTACTTAAGAAAGTTTGGTTGTGTAGTCTATTTCCATATCCCTAAAGTATTAAGAAATAAATTTGAAATCCCAGGTAAGAGGGGAATTTTTCTAGGATACATCCGTGAACATAGAGCGTATAGAATTTATGATCTAGAATGTAAAAAAGTAATTGAGGAAAGATTAGTTAAATTCAACGAATCATTAAAAAGGCAGTTCATTTTTTGAGAAATATAATAATGTCTGGGATATTCAACCATTCTATAATACATCTCTAAGACAAACTGATAATAAAATAACAAAAAACGAATTGCCTTCTCTCCACCTCTCTGAGTATAAAAAAGAAGAATATATTCTAAAATCATCGACATCTACTGGCGAAGGGGTCATCAATGAAGAGGGGGAAACGCAGACGGAGAGCGAAAACAAAACCGTATGTAATTTCGAATTGCGGAGAAGTGAAAGAATAAAAAATAAACAGATTTTGACTAACTTTACGGAAAGTATACCTAGCATTTATTTAGAGGCAAAAAGCGATATTAATTGGCAAAACTGGGAAATTGCGATGCAAAATGAAACGGACTCTTTAAATAAACATAATGTTTGGTAAATAGTTGACAAACCGATTGATGCGAAATTAATAAAGAACAAATGGATTTAGAGAATGATTCAGTCAATGTCATATTTAATGCAAGGTTATGTGCAGCAGGTTTTAATCAAATTAAATACATCAAATTTTCAGAATCTTTCTCACCTGTTGTATGCATGAAAACATTCCGTTTACTAATTGGTCTTGCTGCTAAATTAAAATTAATTGTAAAATTCTTTGATGTTAAAACTAGAGATGGGATAAATAGTTACTTTTCAGTAATAGGTTACTTCGTTCCATACTTCCTTTGGTAATAGGTTTTTGCAACATATTGTTTTTATAACCTATTACTTTTTAATTTACATATGGCTAATGTCTTTCTAATCCTTTCTGGATGATATACAATATATACATGTGTCCTACATAGTCGATGCGGTTCATGTTTTTAAGTCCCAATGCTTTCGAATAGTAATCTTCACTTTACTCAACACTAGAATTTCTTCAATTAAAAAAAAAACGCTGATATGAAATAGTGGTAGAGTCAAAATTTTACACAAACGTTTGTCCCAAACTAGTAAGTTTAATGTTCATTAAACCAATTCCTTTGAACACGAAAACAGAATATTTCAAATAATATCAAGAAACACGTACACGAGAGCCGTTTCCTGGAAAAAAAAAAAAAAAAAAAAAAAAAAAAGAATCCTCATATAATAAGCCATATATGCAATTAAAAACAATTAAATAATAATAGCAAATTTTTAAGAAACATCTTTAAGGCATCCCAAATTTTAAACTACCGAGCGACTGTTTCTTTTGATTTTCCGAAGAACTTGAACTTTCCAGATTGACAAGAAAATTGGGGTTTTTCACTCATACTTAGCAAACAGTCACTTTGAATATGTTTTCTAAAATTAGAAACACTTGTTAAAAATTATAGATTTTGCTTACAAACATTGCATAAAATGATGCATTTTCTCAGACACTTAATTTTAACATAAGAGCATAATTAACTATTCTTAACACCTTTACTCATTTTAAATCTAAAAAATAGTCTCAAGTAAAAATCAGATTAAAAAAAAAAAAAAAAAAAAAAAAAGAGTGAAGAAAAACTAAACAGTAAAAATAAATAAATAAATAAATATTCAATTTTCTTCTCAAATTATTCTTAATAAAACCACAATAAATGCTGTATGCCATTACGCATTTTCAATTCCATCTGCTATAAGCAATTAAAATATAAACGAACACTCCTTCCTTTCAATTATCAAGCTCCGAAACATCTGTTTCCAATACGCAAGCGAATCCAAACCTAGCAAGTGTAATGTCATTCCTCACCTTCATGACGAAATAGTAATCAACATCTAATAATTACCCTTTACCTATCTCATGCTAGCTGCATAAATTAACACTATTTCGTTAGACCGTGGTATCAAAGTTTTTTATTCGAACGATTTTATTATCCCATGAAAAATAATCAACACCAAATAAAATAATTTCTAATAATAATTTGCATAATTTGCACGATGTTATTTGCCCTAAACGTTAAAATTATCTTGCTTATTAAAATTATTTTGATTAATATATTTCACAAGGAATATTTCGTAATACATTCTAGAAAATATTATCATTACAAAATTATCTTTAAAAAATTAATGCATTTGCAGCTGTATTATTTTTTTAACGATAATTTTATGAACTTGGAAATGGAAAGATATTATTGATTCAGAATATCACTGAGCAACAGATTGCATGAAATCGTCTGTATTCCTTACTGAGATTTCAGTCCTATTTTTTTCAGACGTGAAGTAACGAATCGATCCGAACATCTGCGCAGAAAGTCTGATGCGAGTCTTTAGCCGGCGTTCATAATATTGTGTTTGTATTTTGTAAATAAAATAAAATAAAATAAAAAAGTAATTATATAAAAGAAGTAATTCAGGCTTTTTACTTGTATAATGGTGTATTATATCAGCAAAAATTTCTTGTCTATTTCGCGTGCAGAGATAAAGTTGAAAATATTTATTTTTTTAATAGGAAATTTTTTGTAATATATTACAGTGCTAATAGGCTACAATGCAATAATAATATTACTTATTATGTTACGTGAAATAACGCCCATCTCTAGTTAAAACTGCATATTTATACAGTAATTTAGAGGAAAATGTATACATGTTACACCGCAAGGCTTTGAAAAGTCAATAGGTACGGAAAAAGTATGTAAATTAAAAAAGAGCCTGTATGGCTTACACCAATCGGGAAGGAACTGGTATTTGAAAATAAAATCTGAATTAGAAAATTTAGGATTAGTACAAACAGATAACTGCATATTCATTAAAACTAATAATGATAAATTTCTTATTTTGTGTATTTATGTTGATGGTATGGGTATATTCTGTAATAATCAAGAAATGTATGAAAATATAATCTTTAAAATTAAAGAGGTATTTGAATTGCATGAAAATAATAAATCCAAATTTCTGGGTATAGAAATTGTGAGAAATAATAATGGTTATCTATTTATCACAGACTCAATACATTGAGTCATTACTAGCTAAACACAATTTACATGAATGTAAAACTGTAAAAACTCCAATTGTTAAAGGAGAAGATAAAAGCTTACCACTTACAAACGAAACTATTGATGTAAATATGTATCAGGAAACCATTGGTGAATTATTATGTTTATTTAATAGAACGCGTCCATATATAGCTTTTGTAATTACTTATTTGTCACAGTTTAATCATAAGCCTGAAAGGAGGCATTATGCACATGCAAAAAGGGTTATAAGATATTTGAAGGGAGCTAAAGATAAAAAATTATTTTATAGTATGGAATTTGGGTATTTAAATGCAAGTTCTGATGCAAGATGGGGGAATGAAGAAAATGGCAAGTCATTTTCTGGTGGTGTAATTATGTTTTTGATTTCTTGGAAATGTCATGAACAAAAAAATGTAAGTCTATCTACCTGTGACGCTGAATTGTTTGCTATTTCTGAAATTTGTGAAGATATAACATGGATGGTAAACTTATTATCTAAATTAAATTGTAAAAATTTTATAAATAATTCTGTACCACTAAGTTCGGACTATCAAGCAGCTATACAATGGATCAAATGTACAAGATTGTCTATCAAATCTAGACATATAAATTTAAGATTGCATTTTATTAAAGACTTGATCAAGGATAATGTTATTGAACTAAATTATATTCCAAGTGAACTTTTAATTTCCGATTTTTGGACAAAAGCTGTAAATGAGGAAAAGTTACAGTATTCAATGAAAAATATATCTTTGATTTCTTAATTATATGTATTTTTATATGTTTATCTTGTATTATGCTATGTATTTTTTATGTTATACTTTGTGTATAGATTAAAATGCATCGCTCGCAGGGGGGGGGGGGGGGTTTGGAAGTAGCGAACGATTTATTTTGAAACGGATGCGCCTTGTTAACTATGCATGCGCGTGAGAGAAAACTCTCCAACGCGCTCCGACTGCGAGCGCCAGGTAAAAAGAAAATGTAGCTATGTGCGCTAGCCTGTGTGGCCTTAACCTGTGTGGTACGCAAAAGAGAAATGTATGGAATTTATATCTACTTCATATATTTTTTCTTAATTTCGTGTATGTGTATCGTAATTTCATCATATTTCTCGTCTTTAATAAATATCTTTGTCGTGCATTCAAGTACCTATGTATTTCATGGACCTCTAATTATTACAATTTCTAAATGGTTATAGTTTATTTCCTATAGTGTTTTCACGTATCATTGGGGGGGGGAGTGAAATATGCGAATAAACTATATCATTTTATTCAGTATATTTTGTTCTGATAAGAATGCTAAAATTGAATAGGTAACAGAACAGGTGAAACTAGAATAAAGGAATATAAACGCTCATATAATATAGGTGACTTAAGATCGAAACTCGTAATTCTTTCTCTTGATAGTGTTCATATTCCTGATTTTGACAACATTAAAATTTTAGCTTCAAATGTAAATTTGTGCGAGTCTTGTGTTTTCCTAGAGGACACTTATACTAAATTATAACATTCTGCCTTGAACGAGGCTAAAGGTGTTCTCCCAGAATACCTAGCCTTGTTTTGATGTTTTATGACTTTATTGTAAATGTTGTGTTTTGTATGTATATGACGCTGAGGAGGGGCTAGTGTTTAGAAGAAACGTCTGTCTTGTGTTTTTATTTTTTTTTTTTAATTAAAATGTACCTTTTAAAAATGTCAGTATTTTATCTCATTTTGAAAGTTACTTGATTTTAATATACGATGTATAGATTATGTTTAATTTTATTAAAATAACAAAGATAATCATTTTGTTAAAACAGATGATTCTATTAAAATTCTATTTTGCATTTCTTTTCAAAATCGTACTCGAAAAGTAAAACATATGCATTTAAGTAGTATTTATATAAATATACAAATAAAACGTAAGGCAGGTAGAAAATATTTTAAATTGCAGTCCATACTACAGCGTCTTAAACGTAAAAGATATTAAAATTGAAATTGGAAGATAACTGCCTTAAATAAGTTCTTTATTAAATATTTTGCGGCATAGAAGCTAAAAAAAAAAAAAAAACAGATACACTTTACAGATTCATACTTTCATTTCAACTATTACGAGGACCATAAGAACCTTCTTCCGATATCACAAGTAAAATCGGTACCAGAAATCTTCATCATTTGCGAAATTTTACTTTGAATAGATGCTATGTAGATGTTTATACTCTTATTCTTTGCAGTTTTTCTTTCCTCCAAAATAACATTTAGATCCCAAAAAAGCTGAAGTACATTTGGTTGCTTTTCAAACATTGAATGTTTAAAAAAAAAAAGAAAAAGAAAGAAAGAATGAGAAGTTCTTATCTTTTTCTTTTTCCCCTATAAAAATAAAACAATTTACTTTTCTATTTAAAATAACAATAATAATAATAATAATAATACTTCAATCGTAAGAGATAGGTAAATGAGTTTAAAAGTTACAAAAGATATTTTGTTTTTAATTATACTATACAATTTGAATAAATGCAATTTTATGTATTACAATTAAAAAATATTTTGTTATACATCCAATAAAAAATATTAGCACACACGCGCACATTGCATATATAGCATATACAGAATGATTAGATTAAGTGAGTACAGACTTCTCAGACTGTTTGGATATTCAACGACGATTTAAAATTTTATAGTGGTGAATGGTCAGAATACCAGAGTTCAACTAAAAAATTTAACAAGATCATAATAATAATAAAAAAAAACAGCAAAACTTTAATGTACCGCAAATACATTTAATAATAAACTTTACATTTGAAAAAGCATTCTTTTTCCGAAAATTAATATTTTAAAACTTCATTTTCAAGCTATAAACCGCAAAAAATTCTCTTAGTTAATTTTTCGCACTTTAAAACTTTAAAAATGTATATTTAAAAATTTATATTTTAAAAAAAATAATAATAATTTTTAAAAAACAGGAATCAGTTTTATGGTTGTGAATTTTCTGAACGTGGAAACGAAATTAAAATAAATAAATAAATAAATAAAATAAGGTAATGAGTAATTTTTAAATCAAATTTCTCCATGTAATAACATAGGTTTAGGCTACTGTTGATTAGTATCCCAAACTTTCTGGAAAATCCATCGATCAAGCAAGCCAATAAATTGGCCACCACGATTTATCCAATAACATCCAAGTATGATATTTAAGTGTTGTCGTAATGTGTTGTTATAATGGTAAGAATTCTACCATGCTGGCACTCTGGAAATAGCGTATAATCACTGTTATGATTAATTTCCAGCAGAAACTTTGAGAAGTTTCACAATGCGCTCTACCATTTGAAAAAATCTTTTTCTTCTTTACATTTTTACGAAATTCGAATCAACTTTAAACTACGTACCACTGTCAGAAGATTTTAGCTGTTTAAGCAAATCATCTTGTATTATATATTGCAGTTGTTTTTGTAGAATATTTAGTTATTTCCCGAAAACTACATATTAATTACAAATTTTCGAAAAAAATCACTTTTTATAAACACACATCGCCCATTCAGAAAATTTCAATACAATTTCAGATTTTAAAATATCGGACTTTGTATATATTTTGACAGGAATTTGAGAGATGTATGTTTTTAATTTATCTGCTCTTAAAATCGAAAATAAATGCATGTGTGCATTCGGGTATTGCAACTTTTATAATGTCCGCAGGAACATTAAATCGTGGATATATGTTACATACTATATTCATATATATATATATATATATAACCATGGATATATGTAAACAAAAAGAAAACATTAGTATGGTGTAACCACGTTTCCTACGCCTAGCAGTGAAGACGAGTCGAAAATCTTGGAGAGTTGCTAGTAAGTTGACCAACAGGTTTGAATTTAGTAAACATCCAGTCATTCGGTATTCCCTTATTGCTTATTTTCTCTCAACGAAAAGCTTGTCTTGTCTCCCCTATTTTACTAGTGGACTCGTTGAATCCGCACTTGCGCAGAGGCTTCCATGGTCGCAAGAAATGTAGTTAAAGAGTAAGCACAGTTTGTTAAGCGATTGACGAACAGCCAGTGTTACACGGATTTATTAAAACTTCATTTTTTAATTAGTCTGACGCATATTTAAAGAAGTACATCAGTTAATATGTACATACAGATAAATATGCCTTTAATTGGTTTAAACCAGCGGGTGAATAAAAACAGATTAAGGCTTCACGCTGCGAAGATTACGAACATTAACAATTTTGTGTATATAAGCAAATCTTTATTAGGAGAAAAAAAATGTTTTTATTCCATAAAACCTGATGAATCCGAAAGTCACAAAATTTCTGTTTAATTGCTTGAAATACTGACAATCAACAGTAAGCTCAGTGTATAAATAGAAAAATCTGGTGCGACTCCACTCGACTTTCCGAACATTAAATAACTAACAGTAGTATAGATAAAGTAAAGCAAAAAATTTCGTTATATGTATAAATAAACGAAAGAGAAAATTTCAGTCGAGTGTTTCAGTATTTTCTCGACATAGTATGTTGTTTAATTTAACTTTGTTGTTCTTCTAATAATTTGAGCCCTTAGGTCATAAAGACTTTTTCGTTGCGTCTCTGCAGAAATCTATAAGAGATAGAGTCACCAAAATGTACACAGTTAGTGTGACGGTGACCTATAAGAATGTATACAAATTTTCATTTCAAAATTTTCAAACTAAATATCTATATTATTAACAGAGAAGAGAAAAGAAAAATTATTAATTTTACCTTCTCTTACCCATAAGGTAGATAAAGTAGTATTTGTTTAGGGTCAAATTTCCGAAAGTGAGTTTCTGTTATATTTACACGTTTTGAGGTCCCCTGAATCCGAAAATAATGATTCAAGCGGTTGGTCTGTGTGTGTGTGCGTGTGTCTGTCTGTGTTTTTTGTCTATTATCAGCATATCTTAAGAACAAATAGTAGCAGAAATTCCAAATTCGATATTCTAAATGTGTATCATATAGGGATGTAACACTAAGCTATTCGTTGAGATGAAGCAAATGGTTTGTGTACAGAAACACTCAAGAGTACTCAAATACATTACGTCAATGGGGGAAATTGCAGGTACGTAGATTTTAACATCTAAAGACTGCACTAAACCAAATGAAATGAATATGTATTTTTTATATGCATAAAAACATGCCTCGTGTAGAATATGGCAGGGAAATGATTCACTCTTCATTTACAGGGCTACACAAAAGAACTAGATTATAGTGCGACAATAGCTGAAAATTGATGGAAGTGCATTTCAGATTGTGCCGTATATTATTACTATAGGATTGTATTTATGTGCACTATGTGGTTTCTATATATTCTTCAAAAGATATACAGGTTTGCAAATATTTAAGCAATTTTTTTTTTTTTTTTTTTTTTTTTTTTTTTATTGTTAGTGGAAGTGCTTTACTATAATATTTTACCATGACCAGAAAAGCTGCACAGGAATGGAAATGAATTCTTCATAGACATATGATAAATAATGAATATTTTTAAGGTAAACATTCATCGCTTGTTTTTTGTGTATTTACACATTTTGAGGTTTTTTATTACCAAAGTCAAGTGTTTTAAAGTTTGATTATTGTCTGTATCTCTTAGAGTAACTTAAAAACGAATAATTTCAAGAGATCAAAAAGGTTGTATTTTCAAATTAATATAAATTTGTTGCTGGAAAAGTTTGATCAGGACTGATGAGTTTCAAGGAGTGTTACCTGTGAAAGTTGTCTGAATAATTTTAAGTGGAATTTAATTTTGATAACAGTTTCTATATAAATGTAGGTGCATTAATGAAACGGGGGGTTGAGGGGGCGGTAGTCCCCCTCACACAGAACTAACTATCATATAAAACTCTTCCGAAGACTAATTTGAATTATTTTAACATAGGTTTACATAAAAGTACCTCTTAATTTCCAACCTGTATTTATAGTATTAAATTTCAGGGTAAGAAAAAGTCGTGTGACTGATACATCAGATTATTTCCTTAGTTAGACAATTTGAAGATATAAAAAATAGCACATTTTTAAATATTAAATAATCATCTTGCACTTTTATGTTTTGTATATATTTTTATGCTGGTACCGAAAAGAACAATTATGATTTCCTGTTATTTATCTTTTCCCTTTCAACATCACAATTTTTCCATTAGAAAAATGTGCGGAAATTGGACTTTTTCTCCGGAAAAAGAAAGATGTTTGTTATATGTAATATGTTTATTCTATTTTTCATTTCTTTTAAATAAAAAACAGAAAAATATTTAATAATAATAATGAAAAAAGTTTTAAAAAAATAATTCTTTTTATTTATTACAAAAGAAACTTAAAATATTAAACCGGCGAACTTTTTACATAATCAGGGATACGTAAAAGAATAAATGGAAAAAAAAATGTCAATTTATATTTTTATTCTCCTCCTATTTCCAACCCGCCCCTTTACTTTTAAAATTAAAAAATAATGTGTAAGGAGAGTGTTAGAGAATGCATGGTTAATAATCTGGCGTGTCACTCACACGACTTTCACTTACCTTGAAATTTAATACTATAAATACAGATTTGAGATTAAGGGGTAAGATCACGAGTTCTGTTATGTAAACCTATGTTTAAAAAATTCAAATTAGGCTTCGGAAGAGCTTTATATGATAACTAGTTCCGTGTGAGGGGGGTAAAGTGTTGCTTATTGTTATGCTTTTATATTACTTTCTCTTACCCATAAGATAGAGAAGGTACTGTTTTTGGGTCAAATTTTCGAACGCGAGGTTTTGTTATATTTACATGTTCTGAGGTCCCCTGAATACGAAAATCATGTTTTTAGCAAATGGTCTGTGTGTCTGTCTGTGTGTGTGTGTCTATTATCAGCATATCTTAAGAACAAATAGTAGCAGAAATTCCAAATTCGATATTCTAAATGTGTATCATATAGGGATGTAACACTAAGCTATTCGTTGAGATGAAGCAAATGGTTTGTGTACAGAAACACTCAAGAGTACTCAAATACATTACGTCAATGGGGGAAATTGCAGGTACGTAGATTTTAACATCTAAAGACTGTACTAAACCAAATGAAATGAATATGTATTTTTTATATGCATAAAAACATGCCTCGTGTAGAATATGGCAGGGAAATGATTCACTCTTCATTTACAGGGCTACACAAAAGAACTAGATTATAGTGCGACAATAGCTGAAAATTGATGGAAGTGCATTTCAGATTGCGCCGTATATTATTACTATAGCATTGTATTTATGTGCACTATGTGGTTTCTATATATTCTTCAAAAGATATACAGGTTTGCAAATATTTAAGCAATTTTTTTTTTTTTTTTTTTTTTTTTTGTTAGTGGAAGTGCTTTACTATAATATTTTACCATGACCAGAAAAGCTGCACAGGAATGGAAATGAATTCTTCATAGACATATGATAAATAATGAATATTTTTAAGGTAAACATTCATCGCTTGTTTTGTGTGTATTTACACATTTTGAGGTTTCTTATTACCAAAGTCAAGTTTTTTAAAGTTTGATTATTGTCTGTATCTCTTAGAGTAACTTAAAAACGAATAATTTCAAGAGATCAAAAAGGTTGTATTTTCAAATTAATATAAATTTGTTGCTGGAAAAGTTTGATCAGGACTGATAAGTTTCAAGGAGTGTTACCTGTGAAAGTTGTCTGAATAATTTTAAGTGGAATTTAATTTTGATAAGAGTTTCTATATAAATGTAGGTGCATTAATAAAACGGGGGGGTTGAGGGGGCGGTAGTCCCCCTCACACAGAACTAACTATCATATAAAACTCTTCCGAAGACTAATTTGAATTATTTTAACATAGGTTTACATAAAAGTACCTCTTAATTTCCAACCTGTATTTATAGTATTAAATTTCAGGGTAAGAAAAAGTCGTGTGACTGATACATCGGATTATTTCCTTAGTTAGACAATTTGAAGATATAAAAAATAGCACATTTTTAAATATTAAATAATCATCTTGCACTTTTATGTTTTGTATATATTTTTATGCTAGTACCGAAAAGAACAATTATGATTTCCTGTTATTTATCTTTTCCCTTTCAACATCACAATTTTTCCATTAGAAAAATGTGCGGAAATTGGACTTTTTCTCCGGAAAAAGAAAGATGTTTGTTATATGTAATATGTTTATTCTATTTTTCATTTCTTTTGAATAAAAAACAGAAAAATATTTAATAATAATAATGAAAAAAGTTTTAAAAAAATAATTCTTTTTATTTATTACAAAAGAAACTTAAAATATTAAACCGGCGAACTTTTTACATAATCAGGGATACGTAAAAGAATAAATGGAAAAATTTTTATTCTCCTCCTATTTCCAACCCGCCCCTTTACTTTTAAAATTAAAAAATAATGTGTAAGGAGAGTGTTAGAGAATGCATGGTTAATAATCTGGCGTGTCACTCACACGACTTTCACTTACCTTGAAATTTAATACTATAAATACAGATTTGAGATTAAGGGGTAAGATAACGAGTTCTGTTATGTAAACCTATGTTAAAAAATTTCAAATTAGGCTTCGGAAGAGCTTTATATGATAACTAGTTCCGTGTGAGGGGGGCTACCGCCCCTCTCAATTCCCTGTTTCATTACTGCACATACATTTACATAGAATTAAAATTTGTTATTAAAATTAAAAGTTCACTTAAAATTATTCAGAAAACTTTCACACGCAACATTCCTCAAAAAGTCTCAACAAGCTTCAAAACATGTAAATATCCAAGAAATAAACTGATGAATATTTAGCTTAAAAAAATACATTGTTTACCCTATGGCTTTGAGGAATTAATTTCAATTCCTGAGCTGCTTTACTGGACATGGTGAAATACTGTATCATACGGTATATTATAGTAAAGCACTTCCACTAACGAAAAAAAAAAAAAAAAAAAGAATCTTATGGCTTAAATTTTGGCAGCCCTGTATATCTTCTGAAAGTTATTTATACATGACATGGTGCACATAAATATAATCCTATACTAATAACACACGGCACAATCCGAAATACACTTCCATCAATTTTCAGGTATTATCGCTTAATAATCTAGTTCTTTTGTGTAACCCTGTAAACGAACATTGAATGATTTCTATACCATATTCTACATGAAACATGTTTTTACGCATATAAAAAATATATATTCGTTTCATTTGGTTTAGTGCAGTCTATAGATGTTAAACTCTACCTACCTGTAATTTTCCCCCATAGACGCAATATATTTTAATTCTCTTGGGTGTCCCTGTACACAAACCATTTGCTTGATCTCAACTAAAATCTTAGTGCAGCAACCCTATATCATACACATTGAGAATCTCTGCTTCTACTTGTTCTTGAGATATGCTGATAACACACACACACACACACAGAGAGAGAGAGAGAGAGACACAAACCCAGAGACACACACACAGACAGACGCACACAAACTCACACACATAGAAACCAACAGCACATTTAGAATACCAAGTTTGAACTTTCTGCTATAATCTGTTTTTGAGATATGCTGATAACAGACAGACACACACACTGACCAACCGCCAAAAACATGATTTTTAGATTCAGGGGACCTCAAAACGTGCAAATATAAAAAAAAATTAATTTCGAAAATTTGACCGAAATACAATACTTTCTGTACTTTATGGGTAAGACAATGTAAAAAATGAGGATTTTTATTAGGAAGGAGGCTTTTAAGAATGACATGTAAGGATATACGATGAATTATTTCATCCTCTTTTATGAACATGGCATAAAATTTTTGACAAAGAAACAATCGAATAACCTAAAAAAAAAGTATTATTATGTTTTACTTTCTCTTACGCATAAGGTAGAGAAAGTATTGCTATTGGGCAAAATTTTCGAAATTGAATTTTTGCTATATTTACACGTTTTGAGGTGCCCTGAATACGAAAATCATGTTTTTAGCGGTTGGTCTGTGTGTCTGTCTGTTATCAGTATATCTGAAGAACAAATAATACCAGAAAGTCCAAACTTGGAATTCTAAATGTGTATAATATCAGTACAAAAACCCCTTAACGAGTTAAAAGTTTGTGACGCCGCTACTTTATGGCTATAAGAATTTCAAATATGAGTCTTAAAAATAATGATATCAAATTTTAAGTGGCGCTTTGCAATTAGTTAAAATATACATAGATTTTCTTATTTGATCATTTACTTTCTACTTTTATTTATATTTATAATGCAAACGTAATATTTTTAGCTTCAAGATCAGACAGATATATAAAATACACTCACTGATGCTTTTTCATTCACATTTCAAATTCAAAATAACAGTTTTAAAAGGAATGATATAAAAATTCCAGTGGCGCTTCGGTGTTATTTTAAAAGATTTGTTTTTAGATTCCATTAAAATTATTTTTGTTTTGTCTAATAAAGTATATTTACATATTGAAACAGTGCTTTTAATTTTCAAATATACTGTCAAATAATTATACTTTCACTGAGTTTGCATTATAAATTAAAATTATTTATTTCAATAAATTCATTTATTTTTTGCGTCACGCTATCCAAAACTGCAAGTAAAATCTGTGTAAATGTTTTCTTTACGTCACGCTACCTCTTTGCGCAAATTTTCACTCAGTTGGATACTATGATATACTACGCGACCACCTTCCGTCTTAGAATCTTAGAATTATTTAAAGTTTGTTGCTATTAAAAGAGGTTTTAGACCCTCTATAATTGATAAAGCTCTCAAAAAGTTCAGTAGGCCAACTTATAATTCTACTCTTTCCATTGACGATAAAATTAAGCCTGATAATCTTGTTGTCTTGCCTTTTTATCCTCCCTTATGTTTTAAATTAGCCAAAGTTTTGAAGCGTTTCAATTTTCACGTTATTTTTAAACCTGTCAATAAATTCCAATTCCCAGCAACAAAATCCCCTGTTCCTGAGCTTCAAAAATGGGGTATCTATAATGTCCCTTGTAATAACTGTGATTTATATTGGTCAAACTAAAAGAAATCTTGAATGTCGTTTACGTGAACATTCTCGGTATGTTGTTAATTAAGAAATTTCTAAGTCTTCTATTGCGAAGCACAGTTGGGAATTTGATCATAGTTTTAATTTTAAGAGTGCCAAAATTATCTTTCATGCCAAACGCGTTTCTGAACTGGATTTTTTGGAAAATTTAGCTATTTACCTTAATCGTGATAAAATTGTCAACGAAAAATCTGATTCCACTTTGCTGTCTACAGCCTGGAAAAATTTGTTTAATTCAATTAAATAATTTCCTTCATTATGTTTATAACATCATATTAGTTATAATAAAATAATTCTAATTAAAATAAAAATAATAATTATTAATGGATAAATTTTATTAAATTTACTTATTAGTTTAATATTATTGAAAAAAAAAATTTAATTGTTTACTCCTTTCCTCCCTCCTCTTTTTATGTTGTGTGTGTACGTGTGTTCCTCTCTGATTGGTCCCGCCCTGCATGCTGCTTCCTATTGGTTGTTTGTGTTGCTCCTCCCCCTCTGGATTTTGTCCTGCTTTCAGTCTTGCTTTTGCCTCCAAGGCAGTTGCACGTGTTTGCACCTGATGAAGAAAGGCTACGTCCTTTCGAAACCGGTTGTGCTGATTTAAATTTTATGGTGTGTGAAGAAGTTTTAATTTCTTGCTATTGTCTGTACGCCAGTTTTTGAATTTATTTTTGGTAATTGCAAAGCGTCACTTAAAATTTGATATCATTATTTTTAAGACTCATATTTGAAATTCTTATAGCCATAAAGTAGCGGCGTCACAAACTTTTAACCCGTTAAGGGGTTTTTGTACTGATATCATTACTTTTTAGGGGTTATTGATCAAAAAATTAAAACAAGTCCTTCTGGCTCCTAGGAAGGGCGAACTGATTTATTTTTTATTATGAAGTTACCACCATTTTTTTTTTTTTTTTTTTTTTTTTTTTTTTTAAGATGACAGCTACAATTTATTAATGGATTTGGTGGATTTATTAATGAAGGCTTGTATATATGGAGTTTTAAGCAAATCGGTTCCTAGAACCTTTCTAATGTAAATTTGAAATTTTCAGTGGGCTGGCACAGGGAAACAAGAGGGTAGATTAAGTTGGCAAATGAACATAACAAATACATTTCTGAGATAAATCCACACTACAAATTTAGTTTGAATTAATTCAGTATTTCAAACGTTATCATGCTGACAAATTTTCAAGTAGCCTGCTACTTGGAAACAAAACGCAGAAACAAAACAGAAGCTTCGCACTAGAAAAAAATATTGAGTGGGATTCTCAAGCTCTTTAAAATAATAATAATAATAAGTGGGAAATTTAAAATTTAAGTTAGAATTACGTAATTTACATTTTGCAAGTTTCTTTTTAGAGAATTACAAATGCAAATTAAACAATGATAAAAAAAAAAAATCAAGTTAATGTTAAAAATGTAAATTTATTGATTTTCTTTTCCCTTTTGAGACTAAGTATAGATACTGCTCCAATATTCACAATTGAAATTTTCATCAAAAGTGCAGGTAAAAATTATTTCATAAAAATATTTGGTGGAAAAAAATAGACAAAATATAAATTAAGCTCTACATTTCTATAATTTTAAAAATAAGATAAAATAATTTGGAGAAAAAATTTATGGAAAATACAAGTTAAGCTAAAGTTAATACAAGTTAAGCTTAAGTTTTATGGAAAATACAAGTTGTATATATATTTCTTTTTAAAAATTAAAAATCTCTTTTTAAAATACAGTTAGAGTTTATTCATATATTTACTTTTCAGACTTTAAAATGATACATATTTTAAATATTAACATAATCAAACTAATTTTTTTTAATATTTATTTAAAGCAATAATGGCTAGGGGATGAAAAGGGGATAAATACGCTGTATATTAAAAAAAAAAAAAAAATTGAAAATAGAATTAAAATTTATGAAAAATGTGTCAAATATCAATTATTGAAAAACACGTCAAAATAAATAAATAACATCTTTACTTTGAAAACAATAATAGTTTATTAAAAAAATTCTCTCTTTCTTTCTTTCTTTTTAATTAATTAATTTCTGCATGAAAAATTCCATTTCATAAATATATTTACAACTACAATAAGCAAAAAAAAAAAAACCCTCCTTTAATTTTAAATAATTATTTCTACATAATTCTAAGCAATTAAAAGTGCCCCCTTTTTTTTTAAGAAAAATAAATAAAATATAGGAATGTATATGATTTTAATAAAAGCTACGAGATGGCGCCACTAGATGGCCAAATTATTACCTTCATGATAAAACCATATACATTCCGATATTTAAGCTATTTTAAAAAAAAAAAATCACTTTTAATTGCTTAGAAACATGTAGAAATAATTATTTAAAATGAAAGGAGGGTTTTTTTGTTTATTGTAGTTGTAAATATATTTATGAAATGGAATTTTTCACGCAGAAATTAATTAATTAAAAAAAATAAAAAGAAAGAAAGAGAGAATTATATTTTTTAAATAAATTATTATGGGTTTCAAAGTAAAGATGTTATTTATTTATTTTGACGTGTTTTTCAATAATTGCTATTTGACACATTTTTCATGAATTTTAATTCTATTTTCATTTTTTTTTTTAATATACAGCGCATTTATCCCCTCTTTCATCCCCTAGCCATTATTGCTTTAAATAATAATAAAAAAATTAGTTTGATTATGTTAATATTTAAAATATGTATCATTTTAAAGTCTGAAAAGTGAATATATGAATAAACTTTAACTGTATTTTGAAAAGAGATTTTTAATTTTTAAAAAGAAATATATATATATATATATATATATATATATTTACAAAAGTGTATGTTCTAATTTTAATTAAAAACGAAAGATGGCGCCAAAACTCCATTTGCTGTTTTTCCCATTCCCTGTGCGGAAGGATACATGAATAGGAATCGCAAATGATTGAGCTACTATAAAATCGATGTTTATGAATGATTAAAAATTTTTTGCTTTAAAAAATTATAAATTCATCATTATTATGATAAAATGGAATATCTAAAATTACAAAATACTTCCTTATTTAAATTATTATCTAAATACTTTTTTGACTAAATATGAAATTTTGAAATCAAAAATATCTTTTTCATAGCAGAAGAGAAAATATATTTAAGTGAATTTGACTTAGTATATATACAATAAATATATAAAAAAATTAATAAAGTATTTTTGCGTTCAAAAAAGGGAAAGTTTAAATAATTCATTGACTACATTCACATTGGTCAACCAACCAACGGGACCAACTCAAGCCTTGCTAGTAAAAACCGCATCACGACGTTTTCGCCGAAGGAAAGCATGCAATTGGCGGAGTAATATAGTTCCATTTTTAAAACAACTTTTACAAAAAACAAGAGTTTTCCTGAAAAAAACAAAAACGTGACAAGATTCAGAAAGATCCCATTAACAACATATATTAATTAAATTAAAATCGTTCCTGCGGTTTTAGAGATATTTTTTCATGAATTTAGTCCATTACATCCTTACACCACACATTTTCCCTTTTTGGCTTTAAATTGAGATTCAGATCTCAAAACATACTGCATGTAGAAATGTAAAATTTTCAGGATAGATTAAGACCGAAGATAAAAGACTATTTTGAAAAGATCAGAACAAAATATGGCATATATGCTGAGATATTAAGTGTCGGCTTTTACAAATTTCTTTGATGTCAAACTAGCCGTATATATGAGTTCGCAGCGTTCAGTTTGTCCTTCCGCTTGCGTCACTCGAAAAACTGCCGTTTTTCATGATAGGGATGCTACACTAAGCTTTTCGTTGAGATAGAGCAAATGGTTCGTGTACAGGGACACCCAAGAGAATACGCATACATTACGTCTATGCGGGAAATTGCAGGTAAGTAGAGTTTAACGTCTATGGACTGCACTAAACCAAATGAAATTGATATATATTTTTTATATGCGTTTTAAAAAAGGTCTCATACAGAATATGGTATAGATATCATTCACTGTTAATTTACAGGGCTAAAAATTGTCTTACAGGTTGCGTTGCCCGCTTTTCCTAATTTTTTAATATGGTAGTATAGGACAAAATTTTATATAAATGTTCATAAAGAGAATTATTTTTTTATAATCATTATGAAAATTACAAGAATTATTTATAATAGAGATAGTCAACTGGGAAAAAAATTTTGTATATGTAGGAGCCTCGCCTCCTCCCCCCTCCTGTGTGTAAGTCCCCCCCTCGAGGTGAATAAATTTTCATTATGGGTATCTTTCAAAAAAGCTCGCCAATACCTTTAAAACGAATGGTTGAACCATCGATCTGCGATAATTTAAAATGAAGTTATCGATTTTTTCATTTTTAACATTTTTTTTTTTTTTTAATGTAATATTGAGAATATAAATGAATTTATATATATATATATTTAGTGTTATACTACTTATCTAATATGGAAATCGTCTGCATTATCCTGGAAGATATTTTTTTTAATCATAATTTTAATAAATTATTTTTACTGGGTGAATTCATATAGGAAAATATAGAAGAAAGTCATGTGGTGGCCACAACATACTAGTTATTTATTGATTTTATTAATTTTAAAAATAATTTCAAATGCTTTTGTCCTCAGATAATACTATTGTTTGATCCGTGTGTATGACTCACCATAGCGTAGTGATTCAAAAATAACTTTTGTTTCTATTTAATGCTTTTATTATTATTGTTGTTTTATTATTATTATTATTATTATTATTATTTTACTTAGTTGAGTAATTGGCAATCAATTATTGACATAACTATACCTAACTTAAAGGGATAGTGTTAGTGACATAATTTTCTTAAAATTATAAAATTGACTCCAAAATTCAAATTAAAAATTATTTGATTTTTTTTCCATTAATTCGTTAAATTGTCTAATTTTATTAAAATAATTTTTATATTTTTTTACTAAAACTTTTAAATTTTTATATTTGATGTTTGCTGTATATAGGAACAATGCTGTAAAAGATAATTTGTTGCCCGAAAATTTCGGCAACACGTCTTATTTAATTGCAGAAATGAATAGATTTTTCAGATATTCTTCAAAGTTGAGTGGATTTGACGTCTCAGGAGAGCTACGAAGTGGGTGATTAGTGACTATCTTGAATCCCCTAGGGGTGTTCCGAAAGCATTTCATTAAAGTTTTGATCCTCCGCTGAGAGGAGGTTTTTTTTTCCGCTTCGGCATTCCCTCAGAGGTATTATTTTTACGAAATGTGAAGGATAATGAATCCATCGGATTTTACGTGCATCAGCCACCGTAAATATACATAGCGATGTTTTGCCTGCTGCTTCTCAAAAAATTTCTCCGTCGAAAGGAATAGTAATATGAATTTTTCAAAATGTATTAAATAACAACAGTTTTCGGAAACTTTTGAAAAATTACTTATTAGAAATCAATTTTTTTCCAAAATTTACATTCAAGAAATTTTTTTTCATAGTATAGATTTCTTATTCCAATTTTGTTTTATAAACATTTTTCAGAAGTTCTTCTCCAAAAGATTTCCGGATATAAATTAAAATATATGATAACTGATGTAAACGTGTCGTACTACTAACCTTTCTCAAAACTTTATTCTAATGAAAAAACAATTAAAAGATAGATTATTTTCAGACATTTACCGACAGAGAACAACATTTTTGTATAATTTTATTTTTATTTATTTTTTTTCCTAACCTTTCGAAATTAATAGTGGAATTAAATTATAGCTTCAGTTATTTATTTCAGTATTATAGATGTGTGTATTTTAATCGGGATTAGTTTCTCTATCATGAGAACTAGGCTCCATTATTGAAAATGTGATTTTAAATCTTTGAACGGGGAGGGAGGTATGAATATTATTTTAGAAGATTACTGAAACGCTATTTCGGTAACTACTTTATATTCATTTATTAAATGGATTACTACCGCATCATTCTCTGTTTAGAAATCGAGATTTAAAGCATTAATATTAAAATAGAAAATTAAAAATAATATAAAACTGGATTCATTTCTATTGCAGAGTTTTAAAATAATCTGCAGTAAGTTAGGGATAGAAATCTTTTCTGTTTGATGCATTTTATTACAGTAGTAATATTTAATTTATGTCTACATGTTTTATATAGAAGTTGTTTATAAGCATTACAAAGCTAAAAGTAATTAAATTTAAATAATTACAAGATAAAAAGATCTTTTTATATACCATGTTTTTAAATTTTCTGTTCAATCATATAAACGCTACCGAAGGCAGCGGGAACCCGGAGCAATTGGATAAATTTTTAAAAAAATTCATTGATCTCGTATTTTGAGCTATTATAAAAGTTTCAAATGTCTAGCTAGTTGGGAAGTTAGTGAAAAATCGATTGCAAGCTTTGTACTGGTAACGCTGCCGAAGGCAGCAGGAACCCGAAACATTTGGCTAAAGGTATTAAAAAAATGCATTTTAACCGTATTCTGAACTATTCTGAAAGTTTCAAATGTCTAGCTAGTCAGGAAGTTAGTTAAATAAATTTTCTGTTGAATCATATAAACGCTGCTGAAGGCAGTAGGGACCTGAAACAGTTGAGTAAAACTATAAAAAAAAATATGTATTGTCACTGTATTCTGAGCTATCCTGAAAGTTTCAAATGTCTAGCTAGTCGAGAAGTTACGGAAAAATCGATTGCAATCTTTGTACTGATAACGCTGCCGAAGGCAGCAGGAACCCGAAACATTTGACTAAAGGTATTAAAAAAATGCATTTTAACCGTATTCTGAACTATTCTGAAAGTTTCAAATGTCTAGCTAGTCGGGAAGTTTGTTAAATAAATTTTCGTTCGAATCATATAAACGCTGCCGAAGGCAGTAGGGACCTGAATCAGTTGACTAAAAGTATAAAAAAAATGTATTGTCACTGTATTCTGAGCTATCCTGAAGTTTTCAAATGTCTAGCTAGTCGAGAAGTTAGTGAAAAATCGATTACAAGCTTTGTACTGGTAACGCTGCCGAAGGCAGCAGGAACCCGGAATAGTTGGTTAAAAATATTTAAAAAATGCATTTTCACCGTGTTCTGAACTAATCTGAAAGTTTCCCATGTCTAGCTAGTCGGGAAGTTAGTTAAATAAATTTTCTGTTGAATCATATAAACGCTGCCGAAAGCAGTGGGGACCTGAAACAGTTGACTAAAAGTAATAAAAAAATATATTGTCACCGGTTTTTGAGCTATCCTGAAAGTTTCAAATGTCTAGCTAGTCGGAAAGTTAGGAAAAAATCGATTGCAATCTTTGTACTGATAACGCTGCCGAAGGCAGCGGGAACCCGAAACAGTTGGCTAAAGGTATTAAAAATATGCATTTTAACCTTATTCTGAACTATTCTGAAAGTTTCAAATGTCTAGCTAGTCGGGAAGTTAGTTAAATAAATTTTCTGCCGAATCATATAAACGCTGCCGAAGGCAGCGGAACTTGAAGCAGTTGACTAAAATTATTAGAAAAGTGTATTGTCACCCTGTTGTGAGCTGTCCTGAAAATTTCAAATATCTAGCTAGTCGGGAAGTTAGTTAAAAATCGATTGCAAGATTTGTCCCTGACAAACACACAAGAATCGAAGTTAATAAAAACATGGTAAAAAATAATAATAAAGGAAAATAATTTGCAAGTAATACTCATTTAAATCATGTTATTACTACTTAATAGTAGGCCTTCGTACGCCAAGCTGTATATATTTCTAAATACTATTATTACTCTATTATTATTATTTATTATATTCATTTTAACTGTTTTATTTATTTATTTATTTATTTTTAAGGTTTTTCTCTCTAATTTAGCTTGATGTTTTGACCATAATTTGGCGGTTTTTGGCGGCAGCTGAAAAACAAAATCAGCAAATCACTAAATGGCAATCCTTACTTAACTTTACATCTAATCTTTTAAATTATTTTTAGACTTATTTATTTTAGATCATGGGTAAAATTTACTTTTTCTCAATGCAGTGTTACAATTGCGATATCATGTTTATTCTTCTAAATTGTACTTCTTCCGTTATTTTATTAATTTCTCTAAACCAAGAATAAAAATTCATTATTACCTTTTATTCAATACAATTTTGTAGCAATTACGTCAGTTTCAAGCGTTACTTTGAGGAAACTCAGACTGCTATTATTAAGATTATTGTTTTGTTTAGTAATTTTAAAATAAAAACGCTTCTATTCTTATTTCTGTTAAATAGTTTTGTATAGAGCGTGTTCAAAAATTCCTCAATGTGATATTTAACATCACATATCACATGTGATAATAAAACTCTCACTAAAAATAACCTTAAAAATGAATATTATATTAAAATCGCAAATAAATTATACAAGATTCATATTAAAAATTTATCGCATTCTTTATTAATTTCAATTCTTAAAATATCATATCCAAAGGCTTTAATAGTGATTTTTTTTTTTTTTTTTTTTTTTTTTTAAGCAGAGCATTATGTAAAGTTTTTGAGACATAATATAAGCAATACTTACTACGTTTTTACTGGAAATCGCGAACCGTTATTATTGTCCTCGCTGCTAGGGACACACAGCCAAACTACTGTATAAAAATGAAAGTATATTACTAATCTTTGTTGTATTAGTAGAAGGGCACAATGTTTTAAAGGTTATATATACATATATAATAGCAGAGCAATAGAATATGTCTCCTATAATTAGGATGCTTCAGCCAGAAAGTTTGAAAATGACTTTGAAAAAAGTATATGGACTCTAATTAGATGACTATTATTTTTACAGTTTTAACTTCATAAAGATTATACTCATGAAACTACATGAATATTATGGTTTAATCCATGGCTTCTAAAATTATTCACAAATAGAAAATTACTCAAAGCGAACGATTTTTATTATTATTATTATTATTAATATCATCATTATTATTATTATTGTTATTATTATCATATCTTTATTTGTAAAAATGTTCAAAGGTTCTTAAATATATAAAAAGCAACTAATGGATACAGGAAAAACTGATCATGAAGCATCATTATATATTTCATATATTGTTGTTGTTTGATTTAAAAGGTGCTTTATTAACCCCAACCCCATTTCATACGCAGCTTAGGAAATGAAATGAAAATATCGGCTTTCATCCATAACAAAACAGAAATGCATTACAGTTCTTTTTTATTTTCTTAGTTGTGTGATTTTTATTTTATATAGATTATAACTTCCTTTACCATTTGATATAATATAAAAAGGATATTACATTCCTACAAGTTTTACTTGTACAAAGAAGCTGTTTAATAACAGTTTACAATGTTTGTAATAAACTGCGTTAAAATATATCAACTAAATCTGACTAAATGATAATGTAAAATATCGACCATATTTTAAAATAATCTTTAAAGAACTTTTCCAGTTATTCAATGCTTAGTTATAAAAATTTTATATTTTGCACTTTTTTTTCTTTTAAAACAATGATTCAAAATGCGAATCATTTTGTACTGAAAGCGTTGTCTACTTTTCTGTTCTCATCACTTCAGGCGATAGAAAAATTTTCTATGACATTTGGTTGCATAAAACTTTAAAAATTTCAATCCTGGAATAAAAAGTTTTCTAAGAAATTCTTTTAAAGATTGTTTCATTCTTGACTTTAAAAATATTTAAAAAGTTCTTAATAATAAAGTTTTCAAAACTTTTCTCATTTCTTTCATGCTAGTATATTTTCTTTTAAAAATGTAAAAGCTCTTTCTTAGTTTTAATAGTTTTGTAAGTCCACTAATTCTAATCATAAAACATGCACTGGAAAAAAAAAAAAAATACATATATATGTGACTGACATCTAGAATCTAAATTATGACTCTAGTAAAAATAATTCCATGCCATCCTTATAAATTTCAGTTTTCCTTCCTAGCTTTCCTATTAGAATTTTAGAGCGTTTCCCTATAGTATTGTTTTCAATTTCATTTAAAATTCTGTTCAAATAAATGCGAAAACAAGAAGCAAGTTTAAGTGACTATAATTTTGGTTTATGATCCAATTCTGAGAAATCAAACGAGAATTTCTAGAAATACAAAAGATCCATCATATTCATAATATTGTTTCATCCTCTAGAAAAGTATAGAATGTAAATTTTCGATCATTTTGTTGATCCAGGTTATTTGTTTACCTTACACGCTTATTTCGGAAATTCATATTTCCAGTTTAGAGATTCAGAAAATGACTACTTATTCATTCTATATGAAGACGTTATATATATATTCAGTGTATGAAACACGCTTTACCCTAGTAGAATTATTACGTCTGGGGTTACATAACAGTGAATTTCCTCCCTAAATTATATTTCTCCCTAGAGTGAACGAAAATGTATCTCTTGTGTTGGCTAACCCTTGCCTCAGGCTTAGCTACTGAATTATTTCTTCAGTCGCGACTTCCACCTTCCTACTTTTGAATTTCTCTAAAACTGTTTTGTAGTTTTCTTTCAAAATTACAACCTGTCGGTCTTATTTTTTTATTATTTATCTATTTTTATTAAGTTTTATTAAATTTGTATTTATTGTTAGCTCAGGACTTAACTTTCAGACGAGTTGCCCGAACTCGATCTCGCGGGTCGACTAGGACACAATCCTGTCATTTTTAGGTCGCACTCTTTCAGAGAAGATTGGGAATACTATGCATGTTTACAGTTCCGCGGATTCTTCTCAGAACTAGATTGACTCTGTCTGAATTTCTGTGTTTTATTTCTCTTTTGATTTTCTTCTGAATTTTTTGTATTACTTAAAATTAAGAGAGAAAAAATGATATGAACTTTTTTTTTTACTAATTGTGGGACTCTGACTGCTTTTCTGGGTGTTTTGGGACGCCCTGCTCAAAAATTTAATTCCTTTGCGCCGTACAAACCATCTCGTCAACTCACGCAACAGGCCATCTGTTGCACTTAGGATTTCTCAAAGAGAGTTTTTTTTTTTTTTGGATTTAAACTTCTGTTTCTTCTCAGTTCGTTATATACAATGCTAAAAATAAAATCCTACATTTTACTAGGAAAATCGTTTAAATTATTTGCAACCAATATTTTAGTGCAATGATTCACCATTTTTGTGGTGTCATTTCAGTCGTAAGCACCACTGAAATGGTGAAACATAGCACCGAAATACTGATTGCAGTTAAAAATGCTTATTTAGCGCCATTCCTTTGAAGATACGTTAGGATCATTCCGTATCAAATGAATACAAAAAAGTTGCACTTTTAACCTGATCCCCTCAGATTTCTATGAAATTGGACTCAATTAATTGTTTTATAGAGAAATGAATGTATACCAATTAATAAGTTCCTACCTATTTTAGTTTTTGATATACAGGGTTGAAAAAATGGACAAAAAATGCAAATTTTCAAAATTCTTTAACGACAAATGTACCCACATTTTATTAGCTAAATAATTTAATGAACTATACAATATATGTATACAAAACATATTTTTTTAGCTACTTAAGAGTGTTCCTTAAAATGCCTACCATGAAAATTATGCAAATCATCTAATCAGTGACTAATTATAATTTAGTGAGGAGATTCTTTAGTGCACCACTGGTACATAGTGGTCGAAAAAGATAATTAATCCTTAAAAAGAGTAAAACATATTTATTTTATGTTTTCCTTACATTCTTTTCTAAAATTAATGGGAGATTCTGGAAATAATATAGGAATTAATAATAACGCACGAGAAGACTGTAAAAAATGCCAAGCAAAAACAGCAATAACTCTGTATAAAATCCTTTCTAGAGAAACAATGGCTACAGGTAGTGTCTAGTGCCATGTAGTGAGATTAAAGGGAGGTATATATGTTGTATTCTTATAAATACATTTTACATTTCTTCTATAAATTTGGTTTTATATGCTTTTTAATTTCATGGTACTTTAAAGTACCGTCAGTAGATAAAGTAGTAACAACTTACGTTTCGTAAAAACCAATTGCAAAAGTCACTTGATATTTTATAGTAGCACCTTGCTGCTTTGATGATGCATTCGTGCCTACTTTTTCACCCGATGAAGAGCTGTGCTATTATTTTGGCCTTACACGATTGTTGTATTTTTTTTTTTTTTTTTTTTTACAATGTTTACTTACTACAAACTTATTTTATTAATACAGTAGTGGACAAAATTGTGGAAAACTTTTGAAAAAAGGTGATTTTAGTGGTTTGATGTCTAATAACACCACTTTGTTTTGTACCAATACTATAAAATTATATATCATTGGAAAGGTAATTTAATCAAGATTGTACAGCAATAGCATTTGTTCAATTATCTGTATTATATCAAAAGTTATAGCCAAATAAACCAAAAAAAGAAGCACGGCTTTCTTACGTTTATAGGAATTAGCTGTCCTTCATTTGAATGTAGCCAATGAGCATGAGTGTTAACAGAGCCAATCAGATGCCATCTTGGTTTGGCGATGAGCCAATAGGTCACAGGACATTTATCAGTGTGTATTGTAATTACTATCAAGTTGTTTTTTTGTTTTGTGCTTTTGATTTACTAGTGAGCATGTGAAACGCAATAAAAAAAAATAATCAATATAAAATTAAAGAAATGGCGCAAAGAGTTGACTGGTCACCTAGGAAGCGATGTAAAATAGTACATTAAGTGAACAAGGCTACAGTTATGAAGGAATTAGAAGAAATATTGGGGAAACTTAATCAAAGGTGGCATTTCTAAATTTTTAAAGAGGTACAAGGAGACTCAGTCATTGGAAAACCAGACTGGTAAAGGCAGAGAAAGGTGCACAACAGCAAGTGATGATAGAAGAATTAAAAGACTGTGCCTAGGTGACAGAGAAAAAAAAATCTTGGTGTATACAAGGGGAAATGTTGCAATGCAATGTGATAGTAAGTGCAAGGACTGTTCGGCGCAGACTGCATGAATTTGGTCTAAATGCTAGAATTCCACGAAAAATGCCATTTTTGTCTCTGAAACAAAGGTTGAAGAGATTAAACAGGGCTAAAGCTCGTGTTAACTGGACAATGGAACAATGGGACACTAATTTGGAGTGATGAGACCAAAATCTCCCTGTTTGGTAGTGATGGCATAAAATACGTATGGAGGAGAAGAATTGGAGAAGATGTCCATCCTGAGTGCATTACACCTACCGTGAGACACCCAGTTAGTATTATGATTTGGGGTTGTATGACATCAAAAGGTGTGGGCAGAATTGACATGATCTGTGGGAATATAAATGCCCAAAGATACATAAATGAAGTACTTGGGCCCAAGCTGATGCCTTCTGCACATGACCTTTTTCAAGATAATGAAGCATTTATATTTCAACAGGATTCAGCTCCATGTCATGTTGTAGGTGTATGCAAAAAGTGGTTTCAAGATAATCATGTTCGACTGCTGGAATGGCCTGGAAATAGCCCAGACCTTAACCCAATCGAAAATGTATGGAGCCGGCTAAAGAAGCTTGTTAGACAAAAGCAACCCAGAAATAAAACCCAATTAACAGAAGCAATAATTTAATCTTGGTTTCATGTTATAACAGCTGCAGAAGTCGGTTCATTCCATGGGAAAGCATTGTAAGGCCGTAATTAAGGCTAAATGTTACCCAACTAAGTATTAACTGGTATGGTGAAAATTTCTGTATATCTCATTTTTTCTATGTATTTCAGCTTTCTTCTTTATAAATGCTGTTCTGTTAAAAAAAACTATTCTTAAATATTATTGCTTTACAATCTTGATTAAATTACCTTTCCAATGATATATAATTTTATAGTATTGGTACAAAAAAAGTGGTGTTATTAGACATCAAACTACTAAAATCAACTTTTTTCAAAAGGTTTCCACAATTTTGTCCACTACTGTATACTAGCAGACTACGCTCGCTTCGCTGGTTACTATATTTAAATGAATTTTCAAAAGAATTGGATCAGTATTTATTTTTTACATCACATTACAAAAAAAAAAAAAAAAAAAAAACTGAAATCGCTTTAGATCTTGCTTCTTCGGGTACCCGTTGCCTAAGGCAGATCTTTTTTCTGCCCGTTCTGCATCGGGTCCAGTTTCCCACTGTCTACAGAAATGCCTTTCCCGGGCACTTCAATCTGGGAATTTATCGATGACTTGTGGATTTACTGTTATTTAAGAACTACGATTTTAAAGATGGCTGTATCTCAGCATCTATTATATGTTTTAGCTTTTGAACCATATGTTTTATAGCCCCCGTTATTTACACTACGATTTGATTCCGACCAGTGCAATAAAATGAAATAAAAAAATAGATTTTCTTTTAAAAGGAATTAAATACATGAAAAACAAACGAATTTTAATCAGTTTAATCCTTTCTACGATAAACTACCATTTCGTTTCACCCAATAAATATTATAAATAAGAAAAGAAAAAAAAAAAAAAAAAAGATTTTTCTTTTACAGGAATTAATTTAAAAAATGGAAAAAATAAAAAGTTGCTATACTATAAAATTTATACATAAACGTAACAATTTATTTCTATTGTATTACCATTTGGTTTTCAATAAATATAATAATAATTTAAAAAAAAAAAATTCCTTCAAATGAATGTATTAAATAAAAAATGAATTGCATAACAGCCGTTGCTAAGATACGCAGGCCATTACAATCGAAGAATAAATTCATGAAAAATGAAACATTAAAGCCAATGTTTAAAATCGAAAAACATTAATTTAAAAAATTCAAATTCGAAATTCGAAAAAATCTCGATGAGGTGCACACCTGCAGGGTCCCAGGTACCTATATGCCAAATTTCGAAGCTCTGCGATCAGTAGTGTGAGCACCAGAGAGCAGACAGACACACAGACACTTCTCTTTATTTATATAGATTAAATATTATTTGACTTTAATCGGGTCGCATATAAATGTTTCAAAATTAAAGGATTTGGACATGATATCAGGGGATAAAATCTCGTCAGACAAAATATCGAGTGGATTAAAAAAGTAATATGATCTATCTGAAAATTTGAATTTGTGTCACGTATGATCTCTGGCGGAGGCCATAGGGCCTTATAAATATAAATAAATATATACATATCATAGAGTGAAATTTTATTATTTTATCTAGATTTAGGTTATTTTTTCATTTGCTTTTCAACAGTCAAAATATATTTTTAAAATACTAGGGGGCTCCGCTCACCAACCCCCGAAGGAGGCTTCACCTCCTCCCCGACTCACTTTACTTATTCACACATGCAGAACTCTGCACGCCTATTCGCTGCTTCATTTCACTGAAAAGAAATATTAATAGTGCATATTACAAGACAAAGGCAGAAAATTATTATGGAAATACTCATATTCAATGTCTAATTGAAATATATATATATATATATATATATATATATATATATATTTTTTTTTTTTTTTTAATAGAAAAAAATCATAATATCTAGATCATTTCGCATTACAGCATTAGTATATGACACTTTTTATTTCTTTTTCACAATCTTAAATCCGGACCACGGTACCCCAGTCGGTAGAGCACCGAGCTCGTAATTGGAAGATTGTGGGTTCGATTCTCGAGCCGACCAAAGACCGACGTGTACACTAATGGTGGCTGGTACACTTAAAATATATCGTGGCCACAATATTCTCCGTGTTACCATCAAAATTATACCTCTGGGGGCCACTGAAGTTGGAGAGCTATCCACTTCGTGTAGGACCAAAACTGTAGTGGCATGTCTCCGGAACCGTTCCCCATTATCAATAGCGCAGTAATGGTACGACGTCAATCACAACCTACCTAATTATCTACCTACCTACAACCATGGATCGTATTTTAATTTTCCCGTGTAAGAAGATTAATTTTCTAAAAGTAGAGAAAAAAAATTGATATTTATTTTCTTTGTTTTTTACATCCATGGTTTCGGGCGGCGGTACCCTAGTCGGTAAAGTGCTGAGCGCGTAATTGGAAGATTGCCGATTTGATAATTGAGCCGGCCAAAGACCGTCGTGTACACTAATGGTGACTGGTGCACATAAAATCTGTCGTGGTCGCAATGTCCTCCATGTTCCCATCCCAACTATACCTCTGGGGATCACCAAAGCGGAGGGGTATCCCTTGCGTGAAGGTTCAAAGTTGTGATGACATGTATCCGGAACATCTCTAGGGGTGCGTCCCAGACCGTCGCCAATTACCCATAGCGCAGTATTGGTGCGACGTTGAATCCAACCAACCTACCTACTTACGTACAACCATGGATAATATTTTAATTTTCTCGTGTAAAATGACTTCATGACAGAAGAACAACGTCACTGGGAGTAACTTTTTTCAAAATGGCAAATAGAGTACCTTCATAAACTTGTCGTTTTTCGTTAATAACTTGTTTAATTAAAATGATAGAAATTTCCAAGCGGCTGAAATGACAACTTTGGAGTACTCGGAACATATTGATACTTCTCATGACGCGAAGGACCCTGCCATCCGTTAGAAGATGCTGTCGCAGACAAAAAAATTTGACGCCAGTGACAGTAACTTTTTTTTAATATATAGTGATTGTACATCACTGCTGACATCAAAGCTGGACACTGTTCTACAAACCTGAGCTAAAAATAAAAATTAATAAGCAGATTGAATTTATTATGACTAATCTTCACAAAAGTTAATACACATAGTCTTTAAACTCTTTTAAGCAAATTTATAACAATTTTTGTGATGGGTTTGTCTGTATGTCAGTACTCTGACTAAGGAAAAATATGCATGTGTTCTCCTGAAATTTTATGTAACATTACTAATACGTAATTACCAACTCATTCAAATAAAATGTTGTAAAATGTGTCATTTTATTTGTATCAAACACAATCCTCACTCATATTATTTTGCTTTCATTCATTTATGTAGGCCATATTTAATCCCGACGAGATTTTGTCTCGCGAGACTTTGTCCCCAATCCCAAAATAAAAATTAATTTAAAATTAAAAATACTATTTCTTTTTTAACATATTTATGACCATTTAAGTATCTAATCATCATTTTTAAAATTAATTTATGAATTAAAAAAAAAAAAATAGTAAAGGATAATGTGTATACTGATAAAATTATTAAGCAGTAAGTTCGGATTTTCCTCAATTAGTTATTTCGAAATATATTTTTATAACAATAATTCTTTATTTAATAGTCAACAGTCAAATAATTAAAAAAGTTTGTCTTACCTGGGTCAGCACAGGTACGTAGCATTCTCTTTTGTTGAAGAATAAATTACCCATATATTATGTTGAAATAACTTCTGTTTTGGGTAACACGAAAGTACTTAATTGTTCTATGAAAGAAATGTAGATTAATTATATTTTATAGTAATACAGATATTGACTGCATAATTGTGGATTGCCTAGAGTTTTACTTTTTAAATTTATTTTATCTTAGGCACAAAAAATAATGGAATGAGGACTCAATAAAAGAACGTCCTTCGAGTACAAAAAATGTTACATGATTAAAATAAAAAAACAGTAGTAGTAGAGTGACGCGACATATCGTCACGTGATGAGGCAGGTGCACGAAAACAATCAGTTGGCGGGAAGAAATAGTTTTGGAACACAAAAAACGTTAATAAGATTGTTCTGAGATTAGATATTACAACACCCCCTCGTAAGCTCAGAAATGTTCAATTGTTCATTAAATAATGTCTATGGCTTTTAAACGCAGTTTTGGGTACAGCTTTTGTGAGGGTGTCGGCAGTCATTTCTTCGGTAGCTTTATATTGAAGCTTGATGAGGCCTTCCTGTATCAAATTTCTCAGAAGATGAAATCTCAACTGTAAATGCTTTGTCTTTGAAAGAAATTTGTCACTTTCAGCAATCTTTATCGTAGATTCGTTGTCTTGATATAACACAATAGGAAGTTCTTGCGGCAAGTTTAAATCATCTAAAAGTTTCTTTAGCCATTGTATTTCAAGTGCAGCACTCGCAGCTGCGACGTACTCAGCCTCTGCTGAAGACATGGACACACAGGACTGTTTTTTCGAAGTCCAAAAAATTGGATTCTTGCCTAACGTAAATAAATTTCCAGAGATGGATTTTCGATCACTTGGATCGTTTGCCCAATCCGAATCCGAATATGCTTTAAGGACAGGTTCACCAGAGTTACAAAATCTTAATTTAATATCTTTGGTATCTTTCAAGTACCTAATTACCCTTTTAACTGCTTCCCAGTCTTTCGCCCTGAGATTTTCGTTTCTACGGCTTAAGATGCCAACGACAACACTTATATCAGGTCGCGATACTGTAGAAATGTAAAGTAACGCGCCTATAGCCTGTCTGTACATTGTGTTGTTTGGTAAGAGATTATCGTTATCAGTTAATTTTATATACCCTGGTTCCATTGGTGTGTCATAGGGCCGTGCGTTATCCAGCCCGAATTTTGTTACAATGTCTTGTATTTTATTACTTTGATCAAGCGTAATTACCCCTTTACAAGGTCTTTCTATATTTATGCCAAGGTAATATTTGGCTTCTCCAAGGTCAGTTAATGGATATTCTTCCCTAAGTTGATCAATTAATATGTGAATATTGTGATTTTTACCAGCTATAAGTAAATCATCGACTTAGACAAGAATGTAAGTTTCTGTGTTATCTTTGTTACGGATATATAAACATTTGTCATGCTGACTTTGTTTAAATCCTAATTTACACAATGATTCATTAATTTTCAAATTCCACGCCCTAGCGGCTTGTTTCAAGCCATATATTGCTTTTTTTAACTTACATATTTTATTTTCTTCGCCTTGGACAACATAACCCTCGAGTTGTTGCATGTATACATCTTCTTGCAAATTTCCATGTAGGAAAGCAGTTTCGATATCTACATGCCTTAGATTCAAATTTTTGTACAGCGACATGGTCAAGAAACTTCTTAGAGTGGTATGCGATGCAACTGGTGCAAAAGTTTCGTCATAGTCCACCCCGTATTTTTGAGAAAAACCCTTGGCGACTAGCCTGGCTTTATATTTCTCGACTTGTCCTTGGCTATTGTATTTGGTCTTGAACGCCCACTTACACCCTACTACTTTGGTCCCTGGTTGAGCGTCAACAAGTTCCCAAGCATTGTTTTGTCTGAGTGAATTCATTTCGTCGAGTGTGGCGTTCAGCCAATTTTCCTTTTCTGCTGGGTTTTGAATTTTTAGTATATCGACGAAACACTTAGGCTCATCAATTCTTTTGTCATTTACTGCAAATGCAAATCTGTCGGGCGGAACCCCTTTATTTAATCGTTGTGATCGTCGCGGCAGAGTTGCGTGTCATCGGGACTATCGTTATCACCCGTTATGTCTATATCGGAATCAAATATTTGTAATTTTGACCCCGGAATTTCATCATTTGAATTTTCATTATTGATTTGTGATGTCTCACTATTGTGGGATTCTGTATTCTCATCTTCCAAGAATTTTACAGTTCTGCTTATAATTACATTTTTATTATTTGTGCAAATTCTGTAGTCTTTCCTACAATTATCATATCCCACAAAAATTCCTTCTTGAGTGGTGCTATCCAGTTTACCCCATGTATCTTATGTACATATGCGTATGCGCGACATCCGAATGTTTTTATATTTGATAAATCGGGTTTACGGCCGGTCCATTTTTCGTAAGGAGTTGAGTCGCACGAGGAGGTTGGGAGCCTGTTTTGTATGTAATTCGCAGTATTTACGGCTTCCCCCCAAAAGGAATTTGGTAAATTACTGTCTTTAAGCAGAGAGCGCGCCATTTCGGTCAGCGTACGATTTTTACGTTCTGCCACGCCGTTCTGAGAATTAGAGTAAGGAACGGTAAACTGGTGCTCAATTCCTTCTTTATTCAAAAATTTATTTACTTCCATACCAGTATATTCACCCCCGTTATCCGAGCGAATTGATTGCACTTTTCGGCCAAATTTGTTTGCGGTCATAGCCACATATTCCTTTAACTTCGAAAATACCTCAAACTTATTTCTTAGCAAATATATAATAGTATAACGACTAAAATCATCGATAAATGTAAGAAAGTAATATTTTCCATCTACAGTGGGGGTTTTCATAGGGCCACATAAGTCTGTGTGGACTAGTTCGAGTGGTACGGAGGCTCTAAATTGTGTAGCTTTGTGGTAAGGTGAACCAGTTAATTTTGACATTATGCATGTTTTACATTCAGTATTATGTTTGCAATCATTTAATTTAATACCCACAGCCATGTCCTTGTTAACTAAATCCTTTATATGACTTATGTTTCTATGGCCTAATTTAATGTGCCATTTATCGATACAATTTTTACTTTCACACGTTTTTACCATGTGTATAGTGTGTGCTGTATCATAGTTAACTTTGCATTCGTATAAATTGTTATTAATATAACCTTCAATGCATGTTTCTCCTTCATGCATTATTTTGCATGATTTGTTTTCAAATATTGCTACACAACCATTTTCAGTAGCCCCTTTTACAGATATGTGGTTTGTCTCTATTTCTGGTACATATAAAACGTTTTTCAATATTATAGTATTATGTGTGTTATTGGAATTTATGGTGTTTAATTTCACAGACCCATGACCCAGGGATTCTATCTCCTGTCCATTCGCGATTGTTACGCGTGAATTATTATAATTAAATTCCTGAAATTTACTCTTATAATTGCAAACATGTGGTGAACAACCCGAGTCTATATACCAATTGTTAGACTTCTCACCGATAAATAGAGTGAATATTTTGTCATTGGGTTTTTTATTTTCACTCTCAGTAATAAGAGCCCTATCCGCGTTATGTCTGTCTTGAGAGTACATACCAGATTTGAAAGTTTATCTGGCATTGCTGGTTTTTGTTTGTTTCTGAGTCTTTTCTTTATTTTTAAGATGCCAGCATTTTTCAATTGTATGCGATTTCTTTTTACAATAGCGACAGAACTTTGAATTTTCTTGTTTTGGTTTAAATTAATACTGAAATTAATACTGAATTATTTTCAGATTTGTTTTCTTTTCTTTTGGAAAATTCATCAATTAATTTTGAGCGTATAAACTCTGGTGTCAAATCTTTTTCATCTCGAGATTCTAAAGCAGTGATGAGTACATCATAACTTGGAGGCAAGGAACAGAGCATTGGTGCTGAAAGGTGCCTGTCGTTAATTTCTTCACCGATTGATACTAGTTTATCTCTTAGCTGATAAATATGTGTCAAATGTTGAATCATGTCTCCATCCTCAGTTAATTTCATAGAGTAGATTTTTCGTAATAAAAATAGCTTACTGCTGAGGGTGGAGCGTTCATGTACAGCCTTTAATGCGTTCTAGCATTCTCTAGCGGTCTGAAGATTTTTGACATGAATTATTTGATTGTCCTCTATTAAGAGGTTTATTAAGGCGCGAGCCTTTCTGTTTTTTGAATTCCATGTGTCAGTAATCGGATCGGGAGCATCGTTTATTACGACTGAGTATAAATATTCTTTTTGGAGAAACATCTCCAATTTAAACTTCCATACGTTATAATTCTGTGAATTAAGTTTCTCAATAATTGTGTCCTTGGTGATACTCATATTAATATCTCAATTTTTTTTTTTTTTTTTAGAATATAATAACTAAAATTTTATTTTTAAACATTAACATGTTTACTTTAAACATTCTTATATTTATTTTCACTTCTTTTGTTTTGAATGTTTACATATGTTTCTATACTTTCGTTTGCATTTTGTTACGTTTTTGAAGAAATAAAAAGTGTTCATTTTTGCTTACATTTTTTTTTTTTTTTTTTTTTTTTTTTTTATGTAGCAATTTCTTCAAATATGCAAAGAAAAAACTTCTGCAAGAATAAAACTAAAATTTCAATTAAAAAAAAAAATCAGAATCATTATCTGATAAAATTACTAGGCAGTAAGTTCGGATTTTCCTCAATTAGTTATTTCGAAATATATTTTTATAACAATAATTCTTTATTTAATAGTCAACAGTCAAATAATTAAAAAAGTTTGTCTTACCTGGGTCAGCACAGGTACGTAGCATTCTCTTTTGTTGAAGAATAAATTACCCATATATTATGTTGAAATAACTTCTGTTTTGGGTAAAACGAAAGTACTTAATTGTTCTATGAAAGAAATGTAGATTAATTATATTTTATAGTAATACAGATATTGACTGCATAATTGAGGATTGCCTAGAGTTTTACTTTTTAAATTTATTTTACCTTAGGCACAAAAAATAATGGAATGAGGACTCAATAAAAGAACGTCCTTCGAGTACAAAAAATGTTACATGATTAAAATAAAAAAACAGTAGTAGTAGAGTGACGCGACATATCGTCACGTGATGAGGCAGGTGCACGAAAACAATCAGTTGGCGGGAAGAAATAGTTTTGGAACACAAAAAAAGTTAATAAGATTGTTCTGAGATTAGATATTACAACATATACGAATTTTGTCTGAACATAAGAAGAGAAATTAAATTTCAGTTGAAAATTACGCGCTTATAAGAACAATGGAAACAAAAGAAGAATGATTTGAATTGTCAGAATAACTTCTACTTTGAATCTATTTTCTATTCCAAATGCATAAAAGAGAGCATAAAGATTCCGTTACTTTTATTATTTTACTTCCTGATTAAATTTACTTTTATAACTAAACAGAAGAGTCAATTCGTGATATCTTTTAAAGGACACAATTTAGTCGTTTCGTCCACAATGCATGTTTTTTTACTAGAAATATGGAAAGTATTACATGCTTTACACGAAAGTTTTGTGAGCTAATAATTATACTTCCACTTAAACCGTATCTTATTTAAAATTGCAAAAACGATCTAATTTACGTAATTGGTCAAGCGCATTTATTTTCGAATTTATTTAGGAATTTGATTTTCGACATATTCGAAGATTGTAATGCAAAAGTTAAATCCTGTAATTTACCCTGCACTGTAAAAAAAAAAAATCCAATAAGGTTACGGAGAAAGCCCGGCAGAAGAGATTCCAGACAAATCCAGTAAAAAAAACACTGGTTTTACGTGCAAAATGTTTTTTTACAGGCATGTAACGTATTTGAAGGTTATTATATACTTAATTTACGGTCTAAGCGTTTATTTTTACGGGCATTGTCTGGAATCTCTGCTGCCGGGCTTTTTTTTTTACAGTGTCAACTCTCTAAAAACTATTTTAAAGATCATTCTAGATAACTCTTTAATTTAGTTCTGGTTCAGTATTACAAGAGAATATACTGTTTTGTCAAAAAAAAAAAAAAAAAAAAAAAAAAAGCGATTAAAATTTATTACCTTTTGGCACAGCATATCTATGTGACAAAAGATTTTCAATACATACTTACCTAAAAAATAAATATAGAAGGCGATCAAATGCAGAACTTGATATAACACTGAAAATCTCAGGCACTGAGCCAAACAAAAACTTTTCAGTTCGATCCGACAGCCACACATATCCCATTAACAGTATTTTTTAAACTTAACATATGTTTAACTAATAAACAATTCTGGTTTGCTAAATTACTTTCATAATCATTTCTTATAGCTCTGATTTTGGTTTTAATAATGTTTGTACTCAGATGTTTTAAGATTATGTTTTCTTTGTTTGTTATGAACTGTTTTGCAACATAAGAATTAAATGTTCTAGCAAATTTGATTCTTTTCCTATCTGTAAATAATGGCCACACAAAGGGTTCGCTGATTTCTTTCATATTTTAGAAGGGCTTCATAAGAAGAAAAAGGTTAGCAACAACTGGGTTACATGGTTTCTGAATTGGGTAAAAAATAGATTTTTCTGAAATCATGAATTTTTAGACGATTTTAACAAAGAATAAATATTAGCAATAAGTTCTGGTTTTGCATTCCAAAAATCTCTTAATTCAGTTGAAAATTATAGATTTTATAAAATAATAATGATAACAATATTTAATTAAACTGAAAGTGGTATTCTTTTTAATTTAAATAGTTCTTAGCTATATTTGATATTATTCATTATATGCCTCGAGGTGAGAGGTGTCTTATGAAGCTAAATTTAGATTGATTATTTATTAAAGTACTGCCATTGTTTCCCAATAAAAAAATTCCCTTTTGTAATGAAAATTAGCTTTTTATTTATTTATTTCTTTTTATATTATACTAAGACTCATTATATACTAACATACAATACAAAATTAACATAAACAAAATTATTTGTCATTTGAATAAAAATATCACTTTTTGAAAACAGCTCAGAGTTAGGAATACCCTTTTTGCGTGACTTGATCCTACAATTTATCTGCACTTGAAAAACAAGTATCAAAAATAAAGCGTTCTTAAAAGAGCTGGAGACTAAATGAGAGATTTCAAGGCTTTTAGCCAAAATTTTTATGCTGCTATAAAACACAGATTGTTTTCACACATGTCGTAAATTCTTTAGAAGCAATTGTAAGTGGCCAACATACTTTTTTCTTCAGCTTGATCTGTATTTATCGTAAGAGGATAAAGTCAAAAAAAGGAATAAGAAGCTTTATATAAAAGTATTGTTTACAAAAAGTAACAATTAATCTTTATTTTTTTAACGAAAAATTACTATCTGATATAAAAGACTATGCGATTAATTGTATAATATAATTGTGTAAATATATGCTTAATAAAATAAAAGGAACTCACTCTCTAACTCTTAAATGCATGAATTTTTATTTTTAATAAATAACATTTGAAATAAACCGGGAAATGGGTGTAATTAATGAAAAAAAAAATTTACACATAAGAATAAAAAAAAAAAAAAATCTGCGTTATCAAAAAAAAAAAAAAAAAAAAAAAAAAGGGCTCTCTCAATTCTGAAGTTTCATAGTTCTATCTCAATTAGTTTCGGAGCTATGATAGCTAGAAAATTCTCCACATACATACATACACTGACCAATTGCCGAAAACTACTTTCTTAGACTCAGGAGTCATTGAAACGTGTAAATCAGGTGAAAACTCGATATCGAATTTTTGGATCGATTATAATACTTCCATTACCTACGGTAGTCGGGTAATGGAAGTAAAAAAAAAAAAAAAAAAATATTAACAACTTAAAAAGTTTGGTGTCATATTACAAAAAAAAATAAAAAATCTGGTGTGAAACAACCGCACGACTTCTATTACCCACTATTACAAGTATTATACGCATTTTTTAGAGATAATGTCATCAGAAGAAATAAAATTGACCAAACAAAGTAGAAATCTAAAATTTTTCCGGTAAGAGAAACTTGATACACGTGTAAAGACATATAAAAGAAAGTTTACATAGTGATTTAAAAAATAAGAAAAAATAAATAAATAAATAAATAAATTGGTAGAGTTGTTTTTGAAACACCAATTACTGAGATCTAAAACTAACCTACCTAAGCAAGATGACTGTTAATTTTGCTGTAATAACCACATAATATATGAGAAAGGATAGCTAAAATGGATTTATATAACAATTTTCAAGAAAATCGTTAGAGCCGTTTTTCAGATACCAACTTTTACCAAAATTTGGCAAACTCAAATATTGACCGGAAAATAATAATTACGTACAAAGGGATATATAAAAGGGAGTTAATACGGAGAGTTTGAAAAACATCCGTACAGCCGTTTTTAAAGGAAAAGCACTTGCGAAACCTGAAATTGAGCTATTTATAAAGGACGCTTATCAATTTTCCTGAACTAACCAACTATATCATTCGAAAAGACATCTAATAGAGTGTTTATATAGCAACTTTGAAGAAAATCGTTATAGTCATTTTTGAGATACGGACTTACGGTCCCATTTCCGGTTCTCCAATTTTACCAAAATTTGGAAAATTCATCTGTTCACCAGACTCGTCTCAATGCTGAAATTTCGTACTTCTACCTTTATTAGTTTCGGAGCTATGATAGCCAGAAAAATCTCCACATACATGCATAGACACACAAACGCACTGACCATTTGCCAAAAACTACTTTTTTGGACTCAGGAGACCTTAAAACTTGTAAATCAGGTGAAAACTCGATAACGAATTTTTAGACAGAATGCAATTCTTCCATTGCCTACGGTTGTCGAGTAATGGAAGTAATAAAATGTTTAAAGAGCAGGCCATTGCTTTATTTTATTTTATTTTTTGTTTTTTTCATGTGTAATAGTTGTTTAGTATTCTTTTTGTATTTAAAGCGCATATTGAAAAAAATAATAATAATAAATAAAAGAAAAAAATCGGATTTTAAATATTGCATAAGCATATTATATTCAATATACGTTTCATATATCGATCGTTGAAGCAATATGTCATGTTCAGAAAATAGAAGCCGCATTGTAAGTATTTTTAAAATGTACTAGAAATTTTATCTTCATTTCTTACAAGAAATACAAGTTTGTTTGACGAAAATGCAGACTAGTGTAGAAAATATTTTTACAATGTCATAAAACGAACGTTCAAAATTTGTAGAAAATGTTTATTTGCAGATTGCTAAATTAAAATAAGGGAAAAAGAGAGTTAAAAAATTTATTAGGGTTTTCTACAATATTTTATTATTACTACGACGGGACAATTTCTTTCATTCTATGATTTTGCTTTGTCGCCATTTGTAGGATTCCACTTTAAATATTCCAGGATGCCTGTCAATACCGTATTTTACTATTTAATTTCTTGAACTATTTTTAAATATTATGTCAAATTTGTAAAAACTTTTACATTTTCCAAAACCTACTGATAAGGGAGAAATTATTCTCTGATTGTAGGTAAAAACCAACTACTGATTTCTGTATCCGAGACTAGCACCATTCATAAATTGGATGGCTTATGAATATTTGTTGGTGATATGTTCTGAATATATATTGAGGTTGGCTTCTGGTGATTTGTTGTTCTACGCTGAAAGCTTGTAGTCGTGAGGTGCAGGGTTCGATCCCAGGTCACGCTCGTCGGCTTAGCCGTTTTTGTGGTTTTTTATGAAAATTGCGTAAATACAGGCTAGGATAGGACCCCTTAGAGAGACCCCCCACGGAGGGCACTCCCCCTCAGGTCTAGGAACCTAGAGCTATGAATCGGCCTTAGTTCCCACAAATAACCAACGTTAGGATATACAGTAACCACCGCTTAATAAATTCACTGGTTAATAAAATCAGCCGCTTAATCCGATCAAATTGCCAGGACCAGAATAAAATCAATACAAACTACCTTTAAATCCGCCGCTTATTAAAATTAACATCGCCGTTTAATAAACTCGAAAAAAAATAATAAATAAATCACTTCAGCTTCAAAAATGCCATTTTTTATTTACACTGTTTTTTTTTATATAAAAGAAAGTTGATCACCACAATCCCTCCGTTATCTCTCTTTGTCGAAAATTTTACATTTGTAGCATATAGATACAAATTAAACATGCCTCATAACTTGTCTTAACAATTTCAAGCGACTTATCCAAAGCGCGTGATAATAAGTTAAAATTTTCAAGTTTTTTTTTTTTTTTTTTTTTTTTTTTTATTATTATTATTATTATTATTAAAAGACAATTTCTAGTTCTTATTTTGAAATAACTAAGAAGCAAGTGGTTTAAACGGGAAAGTTTTAAATTTAAAGGAAAATTGTGAACTTTTGGTAAACTAATGAGGATTTTCCCTCAAAAGAAAGCGTATCGGAACTTAGAATGTGTTTAATTTACTTATTTTGAAGGAATAATTAATTAATTAATTATTTCTGAAAAATTAATTAATATTTCATTAATTCTATTATTCGTTACCCTTTTAAATTTCTTTCAAATTAAGGGAAAGAGTTTCTTTTTCTTGACTGCAAGGATGTTCGCCGGATATAAAAATTAGTCGCTTAATAAAATCACTTTGGCTCAGAACGAATGTGATTTTAATAAGCGGCGGGTACTGTATATTGGTTATGGCTTCTCAATATTTGTTGGATGTTTCTTCAGGGTATGTATTAAAAATATGGTTTCCGAATATTTGTTAGTTGTATTTTCTAAATATGTCTTGATAAGGGCTTCTGAATATTTATGAGCTATATCTACTGGATATAGCCAACAAATAATCTAAGACGATTGGTGGAATAGATGTTGGCGTTATCGTCTTGATACACGTCGTTGATGTCTTCTGGATAGCTGTTAAAGACTTAACATTAATATATATATATATATATTATTATTATTATTATTATTATAGGTTGTAAGATTGTAGTATACAAATTAGTCCTTCTGTACTAAATTAAATTTTTTCTTTGACAGAATTTCATTATTATTATTGTTGTTATTTTATACTATTTAATTTTTGTTTTATTTCGTTTCTTATATTTGAACGCACTGGGTGGCAGCGATTAAACTAAGTAAAAAACTAGAATGATGTGGCCACCACATGACTTTCTTCTATATAATTTTACACAAAATTTATTCAATACAAATTATTTAATTATTTATTAAATTATCAATTTTTTTCCATTATAAATGCAGACGAATTTTATCTGACAGTATTATATTATCACAAAATGCCGAAAGATGTCAATTTTTTGAAAATCAGAAGAAATAAGATACTTCTAAGTTTTTTTCGTTAAAAGATAAAAAAAAATCGATAACTTTGTTTTAATTTATCACAGATCTATAGTTTAACCATTCGTTTTAAAGGTACTGACGAGATCTTTCGAAAGATACCCATCTTGAAAATTTACTCCCCCCCCCCCCTCCAGGGGAGGTAGCGATGCTCCCACATGCACATTTTTTTCCCTAGTTAACTACTACTATTATCAATAATTCATATTAATTTTACAATCACACGATTGAAATAACTTTCATTGTGTACGCGATCACAGCGTCAGCTGTTCAGCAGTTGTTCTACAAATTTAATCAGCACCAGTTTATGTCAGGGTCCAACTAAATACCAAGTTTGGTTAAATTTCGTTCATTGGTTCGTGAGATACAGCGTTCAAAAAATTTGTGATACAGACAGACAGATAGACAGACATTTTCTAAAAACAGTCAAATAGTGTTCAGGACATCCCAAAACGCGTAAATCCATTGAAAACTGGAGTTCAAAAATTTTCACGAATCCAATACTGTCTCTATATATATACATATAGAAGAAAGTAATAATAATTTAAATTAAATTTAAATAATGTTTTAAGTAAAATTCAAAATGTAATGCTATATGGTGATATCATTAAAGGGCTTCTATACTGATATATAAATAAAATTTTATGTTTACAAGAAAAGAGATATTTGAAAATGCTTATTTATTTTTATTTTTACTTATTTATTTTTTGTTATTAAATATGCTTTTTTCCATTATATATTAAAATTTATCTAATTCCAATTATTAAAAAAAAAAAAAAAAAAGAAATAAAAATAACATTAAGAAAAAAAAATACTTTCATTACTTGAACTGTGATGAAATGATTATTATATTTTGAATGAATTTAAAGTATGTTATTTCACAATTTTGTGCCCCGGACCCTCATTAAGCTGGGGATTAGGAAGAGGGAAATTCGAGAGCCATTTTTTCTCGTTAAATTTCTCATCGGGAATCTATAGCAGCTGCGATCAAAAAATTTGATGTGCGAGTTGGTTATATGCATCAAATACCCAGTGTAACGAATTTTAATGAAATTCTCTACCTTCTTCGTACATTTGAAGTGGTGGGGAGGGCAAAAATATATTTCCAAGCGTAACTCGGCTCTAAATTATCTCAGAAAGTAGATTTTTGATTTGTGGATTTGTTATATCTAACCAACACACACTATAAAGAAATTTCAAGCAAAATCCCTCCTTCCTTTTTTAGGGGAGCCAGAGAATGGTTTGTTTTACCCTTAGTGTGGGTTGGTTTTCGGTCTGGGAATCAACTGCACTTACTTTCATGGCTGACGCTTAAAGCTGGTAGACGTGAGGTGCCGGGTTCAATCCCAGATTTCGCTCGTCGGCCTAGATGTCTTGAACTTTCCGTGGTTTTCTCCTAAACTTGCACAAATACGGGTTAGGACCCCTTAGAAGGACCCCACGGATGGCACTCCCCTACAGGCCTAGGACCCCTGTGCAGTCAATTGGCCTTAATCATCACTACCAACCAACCAACCAACTACTTTCATGGCTGTAAAATTAAAATGGGTAAGTACAGGACGTATGTAGGAGCACCTACTCTATTTGTTTTATATGCAATGATGACGGTATGCTCAGTACTATCGAAAAGCTATCTGTATTTTTTTATTATTCATTTACAGGTTGTCCACTAATCGGCCCCCGATTTTAAAGTTAAATTATTCCTAAACAAAGGTAGGTGGAGGAATGAAACAAATGGCATGTTTATTTTGAAAGCTGTAAAAATTCTTTTACATGAGAATCAAAATGTCTTACAAGTCTTGTTAAAAGGTGGCTTTAAAAATGTGATTCGTCTATGAACCATATGCATTCAGAGTCGAATCCATCTTCAATCATTTTTAGCATGTTCTATGCAAAAATTTCTCTTTGTTGCACAGTTCAGGCTGAAATGACATGGTGACATTGGATCTTAAACAGCAACATGTGTAAATTTTTTCTCAATATTCTATTGGTGCTTCAATTCTGATTCTGCTACAATTCTTCTCATAGATTTTCTAAGATATTTGTGCATAAGATTTACACAGATTTCAAAATAAACATGCCGTTTGTTTCATTCTTCTATCTGTCTTTGTTTAAGAGTAATTTAATTTTAAAATCGGGGCCCATTAGTGGACACGCTGTATTTACTTATTTATTTTATTTTACTTTTTGAATTTTATACCTATTAATATTAGTTACCCATCGTATTGTAGGTATACAAAGGTTTTAAAGGTTAAAAAATTCCGAAATCACAATATGGATGTAGTGTCCGTCTGTAGATTAGTCAGTTTGATAATGTATGTCGACAATGTCTAAAAAAAAAATAAATAAAAGATCGTACAGTGTTTGGACCAATTTTAAAATATCATTTCTTATTAGTAGCAAGAACCATATCTATTTTGAAAATTCTAGTTTGAAAATTTCGTAAGTCATTCTAAATTTATGATTTCCTTAACATAGAAGAATGGGTCAAAATTCGTATAAAGAATGTTTCATCGTAAAGATGTCTTATAAGTTTTAATGTACCCTTATGAAACTGGTAAGAACTATATTTATTTTTTGAACATTCGAATACGAAAATTTTGTAAGTTATTCGAAATTTAACATTTTCTTAACATGGGAAAATAAGGCAAAATTTCGCATAAAACTTCATTATGAAGATTTTTACATTGGAAATAGAATGGAATTGCATAAAATCTAAAATACGAAACCAACCTTAATAACGCTAAACAGCAAGTTAAGATAAAATAAATGTATCTAATGGGACACAAGATGGCCTAGTAAATTGGGCATTTCAATCAACTTCCAATCTGAGTGATCGGACGAGTTGATTTCTCTTAACATGAATATGTACTACTGGCCGCTAATATTGCTACACCCGAAAAGAGTGCAAATAACAGGATAATATTTGTTAGATGCATACTTTATAGTGAGAAGAACAATTGATTAAACTTTTCAGAAGTTTTGTAGATATATAGCCTGAAAAATCAATACGTAAAGCAACACCTCTGACAGCAATAACAGCACTTATCCTCCTAGTCATTGAATCAAACAGCGATTGGATATTCACTTGGCAGCGATTGACAGGTCATTTTCAATGGGTGCGAGATCAGGTGAACGCGCTGACCAAAGCAACAATCGGACATATTTTGAATCAAGAAAGCTCCAGATAACACAGACAACACGCGATCATTCTTTGTCCTGCTTAAATGCTGCATTACGAAGGTTTCAGATATAGGGCAGAGCAATGGATCTTAACTCACCAGAAACGCAATTGCTGCCATTCAATTGCGAACAAGAGATGATCGAGACGTGTGTACAATGTCTCCACATACTATCACTCCACGCGGTGTGCAAGTATGCGGTGGCCATGGCTTCGCCTTCCCTAGAAGCTGCATCATTGAAAGGAGCACTTTCAATGTGTAATCAAGAGCACACCTGAATACAGAAATGGCATTACGATGTCTTTTCAGACTAATCACAATTCTGTTTAAAGATAGCCACTTCGGCGTCATCGTGGAGAATCCACACTGTCAACTGGCATTTGGCTTTGTCAAATTGGCCCATCACCTAGAGTGACGGTAAGTGGTGTCATTCAATACGCATCTCGATCCCCTCTTACTTGCATTTCCGGCACTCTGAATAGCGTCCACTACATTTCTGATGAGTTAAGTCCAGTGCCTCCACTTTATATTCGAGCAGGACATTTAAGCAGGACAATGCAAATTTTCCATGTTGTCCTGTCTATCCTTGGTACAGAATGTGTTCGATTATTGTCTAGCGAAAGCGATCTCCAGATCTCGAAACAATTGAAAACATCTCACCAATCTTTGCCAAGTGACTGGCACGCCACCCCTCTCCAGTAACTAAAGTCGATGGATTGTTGTATCGTATTCAAACTGCATAGAGTGCTGTACCCGTACATGGCATACAATCATTGTTCGATTCAATGCCTAGGCGGATAAGTGCTGTTCTTGCTGCCAGAGTTTACGGCTTTATCTACTAATTTCTCAAACTATATACCTCAAAACCTCCTGAAATTTTATTCTACTGTTTTTTCCACTATAATGTTATGTGTCCCATAAATATCATTTTGTTATTTGCATTCCTTCCTGGTGGAGCAATTTTAATGGTCAAAAGTGTATAATGTCCTGTAGTAAAGTTTATGAGAAAGAACATATGAAGGGGAACTCTAAGCAGAATCTACCTATGTGAACTAGTTTTATTTTTACTATTTTTATTATTATTTATTAAGAGCGAAGTCTCCTTTTTTATAATGAAGATATTGTTTATTAAATATCTATATAAAATTACTACTTTGGAATAATATATCTGCTTTGTTTATTTTATTTACTCATGTATTTATTGTCTTTCAGCATGCAAAACTCCTATAGAAAATAAATATAAGCTCTTGTTATAAAATATCAAGGGGTTGAGGGGGTAGAGGGATTGAAATAGTGTACAATAAACTGATATTTTGTAAGAGAGTCACAATTTTTGTTATATATAATCCTTTAATTCTTCTTCTTGATTATTAAATCCTTTTGAGTCAAAGTTAAGAAATATTAATACTGTAAACAATAAAATGAAATGAAAATTAAGACAATAACCTTTGTTATGAACAAAAAATAAAATAATTGAAAGTAAAAGAAATATCTCTTTTCATAATCTTATTTAATCATTTAATTATGGATGAGAAAGAAAAGTAACTTGAGAAGAGAAACGTTGTCATATTTTTGTAAAATAAATAAATAAATAAAACGAGTGAGGGTGACGTGTGACAGAAGTTTTAGGTATCTACTTTTTTTTTATGTGCCTTCAAGAAAAACAAAAAACGTTTATTTAAAGATTTGTTAAAGATATTTGTTTGACGAGGAGATTTTAGCGATGATAGATGAGGATTTGTGAAGTATTGTTTTAAGAGCTTGTTTCTAATCAAAGATTGCGTAAGCCGATGTAGAATTCTTTAACTAAATACGCTTCGAAATCCTTAATTTAATGTTGTAAAAATACTTTTAAAAATGAAAATTATAATCATAAAACTAAACTGAAATGTAAAGACATTTAACTCTGAGATTTGATTAATTTTAAATCAGACAGTTTAAAGGGGAAATATATGGAATCCTTTCTTTACAATTTTCATAAATTAAATCTTGTATATTATTTACAAACCTTGTATATTATTTACAAACCTTGTATTTTATTTACCTTGTATATTATTTACAAACCATATACACGTTACGTTGTGTACTTAAATTTAGTCTTTTATAAAAAACACATAACACAAAAGAAAATACACTTCCAGCTTCTAGTAATTTTCAAGTATAACCCCAATGTATCCAAATGCTTTGAGTAGCCCTTTAAACTAATTATTGATGAATTCCATAGCACAATCTACACAAAATATGGTTTTTATGCATATAAAAAAAAATGTGTTAATTTCATTTTGTTTAGGACAGCCTACACTATACTTATAAAAAATTTCGCCCATAGACGTAATTTATTTGAATTCTCTTGGATGTTATTATGGTATTCCTGCTACTATTTGTTCTTGAAATATGCTGATAACAGATACACAGACACACACACACACAGACCAACTGCTAAAAACATGTTTTTCAGATTTAGGGGAGCTCAAAACGTGTAAATATAACAATATCTATAATTCGAAAATTTGGCTCTAAAACAAATACATTCTCTACCATAAGAGAAGGGGTAAAAGAAAGTAAAAAGCATTACCATCTTTTAAAACTGAAACGTCTGCTTTCATTTTTGAACTAAATTGTATTTGTATTCTACTAAATAATCGTAAAATGTGAATGCAATGGTGTACTAATTATTACATAATAGGATGAACTAACGCTAATATGATATGAAGTAACTTTGCTTTATTTTTCTAACTCTGACCATAAAAAAAGATATTAGAGCATTTTTTTTTTTTTATCGCGAATTTTAAACCAATTTTGACAAAAGTTAATAATTAGCAATAAACAGTGTTTATGACTTTACAGCCAAAAAATTGCTAACTTCAGTTGAAAATTAGAGATTATGTATATATATATATATATATATATATAATATTAATTACATAAAATGGGATTTTCATTTTTAAATGATTTTGCATTGATATTTTAAAACTTTCATAAAACTCATCATAATCAAATTCAATACTTAAAAAAAAAAAAAAAAAAAAAAATGCTTTTGGGAAACAAAATTTTTAGAAGAATTTAATGTTTTTCTATAACTTAAAATGTCCAGTAAAATTGAACATTTTTCTGTAACTATAAAGTTCATTACAGAAACTCACATTGCTCATTTCTCTGTCCTCTTTCTGTCATTTTTCTTTTTATTAAAAATTTATTAGGATATTCTCTGCGTCTTCACTTTTAATTAGATTCTCATATTTAAACAGCGAGCTTTATCTTTTAAACCTTTTTTCTTAATTTGTTTTTTATTCATAATTTTTTTAATTAAATTTCAATAGTTACACAAAATGTTAAGAAATATGCTTTTCCTAAAAATTTCAAGAAATGAATTAAAACTTCTCTTAAAGAAAAGATAGATTTTTTTAAGTGTACTTCTGAAACCATTTTCCGCGTGGTACCTTTCAGTAGATCATTTCAGTATACATAAAAATTTCAGAGATTACATACAGATTTGTATTTACACTTATATATTACAGTTCTTTTATATATATTTTTTTCTTTTTTTTTTTTTTTTTTTATGTTGATTACAGAAGCATGCCGCTTAAATTTGATATTTTCCAAATTTCAAAAAATTTTGATAAGGCTTTTAGAGAGTGAAGATGTGCCATAAGAAAAAGTGTATTTTATCGAAATCCGTTTACACGTTTATTCGATTATTCAAAATATAGAAACTATGTTATTCATATTTTTAATATTATATTACATTTAAGCTATCAAAATAACTAGTCAGAAGCCTCCAAGATACTTTTGTATTATTCATTGCATTAAGCAGATAATTTTATATATTTTATATAATGTGTATATAATGTGTGTGTAATGTGTGTGTGTAAAGTACACTGAAAAAAAAATCTGTGACTAATATCTAGAAATTAAATTGTGTCTATAGTAAAAATAGTTTCACGTCATTCTTACAAATTCTAGTTCCCTTTGCTAGCGAGTTCTAAAAACCCCTATTAGAATTCTAGATCGTTTTTCTATATTATTGAGAGAGAGAATAAACTTATTTAAAAATCGCAGCAAATGAACGCGAACTCAAGATGTGAGTTTTTGCACCTATAATCTCGGTTTATAACCCCCAACTCTAGGAAATCAAGCGAGACTTTTTTCAATACAAAAGATTCATAACATTCGTAATATTAATAATTATAAGATAAAAAAAATTTTATAAACCATGTTTTTAAATTTTCTGTTGAATCATATAAACGCTACTGAAGGCAGCCGGAACCCCTGCAATTGGATAAAAGTATTAAAAAAATTCCTTGCTATCGTCTTTTGAGCTATAATAAAAGTTTAAAATGGCTTTCTAGCCAGGAAGTTAGTTAAAAGTTGATTGCAAGCTTTGTACTGGAAACGCTGCCGAAGGCAGCAGGAACCCGAAACATTTGGTTAAAAATATTTAAAAAATGCATTTTCACCGTATTCTGAACTATTCTGAAAGTTCAAATGTCTAGCTAGTCAGAAATTTAGTTAAATAAATTTTCTGTTGAATCATATAAACGCTGCTCAAGGCAGTAGGGACCTGAAACAGTTAACTAAAAGTATAAAAAAAAATGTATTGTCACTGTATTCTGAGCTATCCTGAAAGTTTCAAATGTCTAGCTAGTCGAGAAGTTAGGGAAAAATCGATTGCAATCTTTGTACTGATAACGCTGCCGAAGGCAGCAGGAACCCGAAACATTTGGCTAAAGGTATTAAAAAAATGCATTTTAACCGTATTCTGAACTATTCTGAAAGTTTCAAATGTCTAGCTGGTCGGGAAGTTTGTTAAATAAATTTTCGTTCGAATCATATAAACGCTGCCGAATGCAGTAGGGACCTGAAACAGTTGACTAAAAGTATAAAAAAATGTATTGTCACTGTATTCTGAGCTATCCTGAAATTTTCAAATCTCTAGCTAGTCGAGAAGTTAGTGAAAAATCGATTACAAGCTTTGTATTGGTAACGCTGCCGAAGGCAGCAGGAACCCGGAGTAGTTGGTTAAAAATATTTAAAAAATGCATTTTCACCGTGTTCTGAACTATTCTGAAAGTTTCCAATGTCTAGCTAGTCGTGAAGTTAGTTAAATAAATTTTCTGTTGAATCATATAAACGCTGCCGAAGGCAGTGGGGATCTGGAACAGTTGAATAAAAGTATTTGAAAAATGTATTGTCACCGTGTTTTGAGCTATCCTGAAAGTTTCAAATGTCTAGCTAGTCGGAAAGTTGGGAAAAAATCGATTGCAATACTTTTACTGATAACGCTGCCGAAGGCAGCGGGAACCCGAAACAGTTGGCTAAAGGTATTCAAAATATGCATTTTAACCTTATTCTGAACTATTCTGAAAGTTTCAAATGTCTAGCTAGTCGGGAAGTTAGTTAAATAAATTTTCTGCCGAATCATATAAACGCTGCCGTAGGCAGCGGAACCTGAAGCAGTTGACTAAAATTATTAGAAAAATGTATTGTGACCGTTTTGTGAGCTGTCCTGAAAATTTCAAATATCTAGCTAGTCGGGAAGTTAGTTAAAAATCGATTGCAAGATTTGTCCCTGACAAACACACAAACAAACAAACAAACAAACACACAAACAAGAATCGAAGTTAATAAAAACATGGTAATAATATTGTTTCACCATCCAGAAAAGTATAGAATAAAAATTCTCGATCATTATATCTATCCAGGTTATCTCTTTACCTTAAGCCCTTAGCTCGTAAATCTATATTTTTTGTTTATGAAATCAGAAAATGATTACTTATTCTTTCTAGATGGAGTAGGTATGTATATATATTTTTTTTATTTTTTCACATTATGATGTTTGCATTTTTTATACTTTTTTTATAAATTCATTTTTGTGTTTGAAATCTTATTTTAGTGAAATTCTTTCACATATGTCTTTTGATATCAGCAATTTTTCTTATATTTTTTGGTACAAGTATTCTCACCTTTTAATGTTATGTTCCTTTCAAAAAATTTTGAAATACTAGTAATTTAATATATTCGTTATATCAATTCCTATTATATGCTTGAAATAACTTTCATGTATATATATATATGTGTGTGTGTGTTACCGCTAAAGTGCAGAAATCAGTTAAGCTGCAGATTAGCTAGGTAATCTGCACATTAACTAGGGTGATCCGTTAAACTGAGGAAAATTGTTTTATTTTGCAAATTACCTAGGTAATATGCGAATTACCTAGATAATCTGCACATTACCTACTAGGCACTCGTTAAAGTGAAAATAAGATCTCTGGTGTTGTAATTTTAGAGCACGATGTGTTATATATATATATATATATATATATATTTTTTTTTTTTTTTTTTTTTTTTTTTTTTTTTTCATTCGAAAAAAAATAGTTTTCGTTTCTTTCTTTACTTATTTTAATCTGCGTGTGTGTTTAATTTTTATGTCTTTTAAAGTCAAATTTGTTTTAATTTTTTTATTTATTTAATCTTTTTTATTCTGTCAATATAAGTTTAAAGATGTTATGCATTTTTAATATGAAATATAATATCTTTAATAGCTTTCAATAAATTCTATTTTATAAATGAATGTTAGAATTGTAACACAGTAACGATTTATTTTCAAATAAAAATATTTAGCCATTTAAATTAAAAAAATATATATTTTATTAACAACTTATATTGCTATTATTATTTAAATATATATATATATGCACCAATTTTTAATTCGCTATAGAAATATTAAATTAGACAAATCAGAAGCATTATTTAAGAAGTACTTCAAACAATTAAAACTGCTTTAATATTTTTTAGAATGCATAAAAATTAAAATGACAGTTTTCCAATGTTTTATTAAACTATATTTTGCAGCATACATACGTATATCTGTACAATTTTAGCAAATATATTAATTTTATAATAATAATAATAAACTTTATTAACACATTTTACATGATAAACTATAACGAAATTATCTGAAAAAGCGAACAAAATTTAAAAATAAATAAATAAAAATATAAAAATATAATCATGATACATAAAATGTATAAAGGAAACTTGAAAAGAAACAACAACAAAAAAACAAAATAATATAAAATAAAATATTGTAATGAGAAATGCTAAAAAAATGCACAAAAATTTCATATTAAGTATTTATTAAATAATGCCATAATATTTTTCAGAGTTACAGGGAAAAATAGTTTTAATTTTTAACTAATAGTAATTTAAATCCATTTTAAAATAAATTAGTTTTAAAAAGTTGTGATTTAATAGTTTTATTTCGGGAGGAAATAATTACTGTGTTGTATATTTAATATTCATAATTCAAAATGGAACTTCACGAGAAAGAACTTTTAATTAAGATTAGATTTCATTAATAAAATGTAGACCCTTATCTAATTTATATTGACAGAATTAAAAAAGAGAAGAAATAATATCAAAATTACTTGTTACTTTAAATTTAGTGTTTGTCATAATAAGAAACCTAATCATGCATCGCTTCCTCCACGTTTTACGTTGTTTATGAATCATAGCGGAGCGGAAGGGATAAAATTTTGGTTTATGTTTGAAGGTCATTCGCCTATCTGTATCACATGACTGACGTCATTGTGAATGTAAAAAAACTAAGGCTCGAAAGAAACATTTAAACTTTAACGATACAGAAGCCGCTAATGTGCAGATAACCTAGTTAAAATGCGGAAAACTCTTGATTTCGCCCTTTAACGGGTCATTTTAGTTAGTCTGTATATTATCTAGCTAATCTGCACATTAACGGATTTCGAGCTTTAACGGTAACATATATATTCTTGGCAATTAAAAGGGATATTTATCTTAGTCATTATTTCTGTACTGATAAGTATAAAGGATTTAAGTCCATATTCTTGATTTTTCAGGAGACGAAAAATAAAGTTTAACTAGCTAAAAACAAATCAGAAGATTCGATTAGGAAAAAGGTATTTCGTTCATTTATACCCTTTATACCATTCAGTGGTTTTCAACCTTCATTTAATAACGGGAAAAAGTGAATTAAATATTTTATACCATACATGAATGGTAAATTTCTGAATTGGTCCTTTTTTTACCAATGGATTTTCTCAAAGACTAAATGACATAGAATTAAATCCTTTATACCAATCGATAGAGAATTTTTTTCTGAGTCTGACTATGTACTTAACTCAAAATCGACATTTTTGGACTTAAATCCTTTATACTTATCAGTACAGATTTTGCCAAAATATTTTTACTAAATTCCGAAATGCAATATTTTAGAGCTGCATTTAGCACATTATTTGTTGTATCTGTTAGTATTTCCCTTTTTCTCTAGAAGGTTTTGTATCATTGTAACATTTTAGTATAGTATATTGGCGTTATTCAGTATATAAATGCAATACATTTGACTTAATTTTCTAGATACCTTTTTTTTTTTTTTTTTTTTTTTTAACATCAGCAGCATTGGATATAGATTTAAATCATGTATATATTTTTTTAAATAAGTAAATTGGGCGTATAAAATCTATTACTTCTTACATTTAAGCTCGGAGATTTTAGAAATTTATTAATAATTTGCATACAATAATTTAATGTATGCGCTGATAAAGTGTTGCTTATTGTTATGCTTTTATAGTATTACTTTCTCTTACCCATGAGATAGAGAAAGTATTGTTTTGGGTCAAATTATCGAACGCGAGGTTTTGTTATATTTACATGTTCTGAGGTCCCCTGAATACGAAAATCATGTTTCTAGCAAATGGTCTGTGTGTATGTCTGTGTGTGTGTCTGTCTGTTATCAGCATATCTGAAAAACAAATTATGGCACAAAGTTCAAACTTGGTATTCTAAATGTGTATCATATAAGGATGCTACACTAAACCTTTCGTTAAGATCAAGCAAATGGTTCGTGTACAGGAACACTCAAAATTATTCAAATACATTACGTCTATGGGGGAAATTGCAGGTAAGTAGAATTTAACATCTATAGACTGCACTAAACCAAATGAAATGAATATATATTTTGTGTAATAGAGATAGCTAACAGGGAAAAAAATTGTGTATGTAGGAGCCTCGCCTCCCCCCCTGGGGGAGAAGTCACCCCTCGAGGGGAGTAAATTTTCATGATGGGTATTTTTCAAAAGAGCTCGCCAATACCTTTAAAACGAATGGTTGAACCATCGATCTGCGATGATTTAACACAAAGTTATCTTTTTTTTTTTTATATATATATATTGAGAATGAAATGGACTTTTTTTTTTTATATTTGGTGTTATACTACTTCTCTAATATGGAAATTGTCTGCATTATCATAAAAGATAATTTTTTTAAATAATAATTTTAATAAATTATTTTTTAAAAACAAAATTGTTTTTTAATAACCGAATTAAATTCTATATAAATGTAGGTGCATTAATGAAACGGTGGTTTGAGGGGGGCGGTAGCCCCCCCTCACACAGAACTAATTATCACATAAAACTCTTGCGAAGCGTAATTTGAATTGTTTAAGATAGGTTTACATAACAATACTCGTTATCTTACCTTTTAATCTCCAACCTGTATTTATAATATTAAATTTCAGGGTAAGAGAAAGTCGTGTGAGTGACACACCAGATTATTTTTTTTTTCTACTTTGGCTAATTTTATTTCTTATAGTGACTTTAGATTTTTAATAGTAATATAGGGGAGAGTGGGAATGAATGGGACATTTTTCATGTTTTTATTAATAACATTCACCATATGTAATTCAGAATTTTGTAACATTGCTCATAAGCACACTTCAGTAATCAGTTACAAATAAACATACTAACTTTAATAAAAAGTTATTTTTAATTAATAATATATATATATATATTTACATGCATGTGCATTGTCCGTGGGGATGAATGGGACAGGACTGAAGTTAACAAAGAAAAGAAAACAAAATGGAATGTAAATAAATTTTTTAAGTTAAATTGCTTTGTGTGATTTTATTACACACTATGGATTTACTGAAATTAACAAAAACTGATGTATTGACTCAAATTAACATCGAAAGGCAAAAGTCTTTTGGTTCGCACAGTTCCTAGTGCTCTAGGCTTTGGTAATTAAATCTAATAAGATTTAATCTAAAAATAAATAAATAAGACACTAGAAAGACATAAATCATTATAATAGAGTACAAATTATCCAGATAAATTTTTGTTTCCGACTGATCGGAAAAAATAAGCATTCTGTTCTGTATTACATTAATAATCACCAGGATTTATTTAATTAGCTTGGTTGAAATTATGATTTTAATCAAATTATTATTAGTTTATTTATTTATATTTTTTAATTATTGATATTATTGATTTAAGTTGCACTGAATATTCTTACTTATAATTTTTACTATCTCTTACCCATAAGATAGAGAAAGTATTGTTTTTGGTTCAAATTTTCGAACGCGAGTTTTTGTTATATTTACATGTTCTGAGGTCCCCTGAATACGAAAATCATGTTTAAAGCAAATGGTCTGTGTGTATGTATGTGTGTCTGTGTGTATGTATGTGTGTATGTATGTGTGTCTGTGTGTATGTCTGTGTGTCTGTGTGTATGTCTGCCTGTTATCAGCATATCTCAAATACAAATTAGGGCAGAAAGTTCAAACTTGGTATTCTAAATGTGTATCATATAAGGATGCTACACTAAATTTTTCGTTAAGATCAAGCAAATGGTTCGTGTACAGGGACACTCAAAAGTATTCAAATACGTCTATGGGGGAAATTGCAGGTAAGTAGAGATTAACATCTATAGACTGCACTAAACCAAATGAAACGAATATATATTTTTTGTAATAGAGGTAATCAACAGGGGGAAAAAATTGTGTATGTAGGAACCTCGCCTCCCCCCTGGGGGAAAGTCCCCCCTCAAGGGGAGCCTAATTTAAATTGTTTAACACAGGTTTACATAACAGTACTCGTTATCTTACCTATTAATATGCTACCTGTATTTATAGTATTAAATTTCAGTGTAAGAGAAAGTCGTGTGAGTGACGCACCAGATTATTTTAATCATAATTATTATAAACAAAAATCGAAACAATTAATTTCAATCTATTTTTCTCCAAATCCATGCTATTTTTATAATTCCATGTTATAACTACTGAACTACAGGTTATAAAAGTATTGAAAATCTATTTACGATTTGTTTTAATATAATTCTTGTGTACAATTTTAAATTAGCACATAGTGGGGAATGTTCCATTCATCCCCATTCAAACTGTTCCATTCATCCCCACCACCACATGATCATATAAAACAGGAAATATGTTAAAAGAACAATTTTCAATATTCTTCTTGAATATCATAAACACAGTAAAAGATTATGCATTTTTATCATATAAGAGCTATATTAACTTTAACCAAATAGTTAATTTCTTAACATATATAATATATATATATAATATATATTCTTAACATATATAATATATATATATAATATATATTCTTAACATATATAATATATATATATATATATTCAAAACCTTCTCAAATATTGCTGCAGATGTAACCAAGTATCACATGAAAAAGTAGAAAAATTGAATAAACATGACGAAAAAATGAGCAAACTGAGATTGAAACATACATCATTATCAAGGGTATAGAATGAATGTTGCATGGAAATAGGGTGATATTTCTGTAGTGCTGCATGCAAAATGTTAAAATTTTACAGCACTCTATGCCCTATATTCACCCATAAAAGATGAAAATAATTGAAACTCAAAGAGAAAGAAGAAAAAAAAAGTGGTAAAAACACTTTTTATCAACAATCACCGATAGCTGAATAATCAAATTATTCCTAAGATAAATTAATAAAACCAAAACCAGTATTCACTAACAAATACAAATCATGCCGAAAACAATATTTCAAGCACAGGTGCCATGAGACGTCATGAGGAGGCTGAAAACAGTTAAATCTACAGTTTATTCGAGACGTATTTATCTACTGAACTAATAAGTAAATAAAATTTAGTTTAAATTACTTTTGTTAATTTTAATAAGTAATAAACCTTAAATTTAAAATTTATGTGATTAAATTTTAATTTATAACTTAAATTGATTGGATATGCGTAAATGTGCAATTCGAAGATAGAGGTTTTGTTTCTCTACAGATGCTATAGAACAAGACAGGAGGGAGCCCTCTATTAGAGAGTGGGGGACAAAAAAAGAAAAAAAAAACGTAATGACCCACAACTTTTTTTTCAATTGATATTGAGTAATGAAACCTAAACAAATGGTAGCTTTTTTTTTTTTTTTTTTTTTTTTTTTTTTTTTAATTATCCTATTAGAGAATCGAATATTAAATAAAAACACCATGCAGTATGTAATTAAAAATTATTAATTCAATGTGATTAATTAAATCTCAAAATCTGAGAATAACTCTTTAGTTAGCTAGACGAATTATTATTTTTTTCTTAAATAAAATTTTTGATAATTATTACGATTGCAAATTTTAAAATTTAACTAATTCTGAGGTAAAATTAAATGTTTTAAAATTTAAATTTAGAAACTGTAAAGCAAATGTAGAATCCATTAAACAATAAACATCTTTTTTTTTTTTTTTTTTTTAAGAGAGAATGAGTGCGTGTAATAAGCAAACACCAAATCAAGTATTAGAAGAAATTATAAATAAGATTTAATTATTGAATTTACTAGAAATTTAGGATAACCATAAAGTCTCGCCTGAAAATAGATAGATTTTCAGTTTTCACTTTTATATTTAGCAGAACATATATATATTATAAAAACCTTTTTAAACATTGCACAATATGACACCATGTATCACAGGAAGAACTGAAAAGAACATGAATTAAAGATTTCTGAAAAAGCGAGGATTTCTGAAAGGCGTGCTGTACCATAATATAAATATATATATTTAATAAAAATAATTTAAACTAACATTTATTATTTCAGGTTTAAGTTAAATGATTTTAATACCCAAAAAATGTTATTTAGAAAAAAATAAAAGAATACTAATAATAAAAATTTATTCTCTCTCTCAAATAAATAAATAAATAAAGTAAAATAAAACAAAATAAAATAAAAACAATAATAAAATAAACCTATTTTTCCAAAATTTTCTTATTTTGAATTAAAATGTTTATATTTTTTCATGCTAGATGGCGCAAGCACACATCTCATGCATAGAAAATAGAAATGTAAAAGTAAAAAATATGTTACTGAAAGTTGTAATTAAATTCCAATTCTTGAAGATTTTAAAGTTTTAAGAATCATTAAATTAAAAATACATTAATATATAGTGAATTTAATTAATGAAATTGCTCATTTGTAGAACCTTTAACGATTAATCGTTACTAGTCTCGATAATATTTTCTTATTAAAATAGTTCTGTTGGCAACTTATTAATTGTTACTCTCTGAGTTTGGAGTCCGCATGACATGTGGATAATTCTTATTATTATTATTATTATTATTTTTTTTTTTTTTTAATCTTGATTCATTGTAGGGTTTAATAATTTATTTCATTCCTCTTTAAATTTGGTTTTGTCGCAAGACTAGAACACGAACTGTATTTTTTGGCTTGAATTAGCTATACTGTTTCCCAAATTCTTGAGATTTCTCTGCTCGTAGAAGTGCATGTTCCCTGAAGTCGAATACTTTTATTTTTGAGCATTTCTTATTCCAATTCTCATTTCCAGTTACATTTTTTTTTTTTCGTATTTTTTATTCTAGTTATCCTTTTTTTTATATATTCTATAAAATTATTGGTTTATGTATGATAACTTTCAAGAATTTCGCATAAAAATCACTCCTCGTTTGGCCTTAGTGCTATGGTCTTAAGTGTTAACATTAACGTAAGTAACTTAAAATGGATTTACCTATTAATTGGTACTGTAAATGAATCATAAAAAATATTTAAATTGAATTACAATAACTTTTAAGTGTGTGTTGTTAATATTATCATGTCAAATATTTTACATATGAATAAATCATCTAAAAGTAACGTATCATAAACATTAGCAATCACTACTTATTTTTTGTGTTACTTAAGAAAATTTAATTATCTGCACCATTGTATCTTCGCCTTCTAAAATCAAGAAAGAGATTAAAACCATTTGATAAATTTTATTTTACATAGTAATACCATTTTACTAGTGAGAAAAAATATTTTAAAAATAACATATTATTGTACTTGTAGAAGTATTTTGATCTGAAAAAATCACACTTGAGTTCTCGTGTTTTTTTTATTTTTTTATTTAACGTAACACCAAAGTAATACTTGACACATTTCACGAAACACTTTACATACATAACACAAACTTGGGCATTAAACTGCATCATAAAACTTAAATTCATTAAAAAACACAACTTATTTAACTATAGAACGCCAACTATAATGGGCGAAATAAACTCTTAAATTATGATGATAAAATTTCTACAATTTTTCTATAAATGCCTCCGACTAAAGGGCGAAAATAATGAAAAACTTTGTTCTTTTCTAAAAAGAAATCGAATTCTGTATTTCGAAAAAATTCCAAATAAAATAATATTGTTGCCACTTTGCAATTCAAAATATCGAACTTAACTAGAAAACTAAAGTATTGATAGGAATTAAACCTATTACCTAATAAAACATTAAAAAAAATTAATTAATTAATTAATTAAAAATAAAATAAAAAATAAAACTAAATAACACTAAACACACACATGTACACTTATAGTACATCTTTGCCATTCATTTTATATTTATTTTTGTCTTTTAATAACAGAAGAATTTTCATAATGACACAATAACACAATAAATAATAACACATAATAATACAATAAATTTCTGATTCATATCACAATAATTTTGTATGTGAATCACAAGGGTTACATTTCAGGTAAATTAAATATTTATCTGTTGCTACAACACATTTGTCATCTGAAAAAAAAAAAAAAAAAAAAAAAAAAAGGGGGAAAGAAAAGAAAAAAATGTTTAAGTATCCTATCAGAAACTTTATTATGTCTTTCAGACCGGATTCTTTTAGAAGATAAAACACTTATTATCCTTGCCTTTCTAATTTTTAATTTGAAAAGTAACTACTGAAATCTTTAAAACGGAAAAAAAATCTATTAATTATCGTGAAAAAGGAAGGTAAGTAAAAGATTTTTTTTTTTTTTTTTTGGTAAATTAAAAGAAAAAAAGGAAGATGATGAAAGTCTAGAGCTTAAGTAGCAAGACTACGTTTAGTCAAAGTTTTGAGCAAGAGGAGGTGTGTTCAATATTTTAAGAAGTTTTACAAAAAATAAATTCAAAAAACAACTCTGTTTTTATTTACCAAAAGGATTGAGACGATGATGGATGAAGATATACCAGACATCATTTTAATCCTTTTTTAATTAAGGACGGTAATGATACGCCCATCAAAGATTCTTGCAAATGATTTATGAGCTACTGTATCTAAGGATTTTGCTAAGCAAAAGGAAAAAGAAAAGGTTAATTTTATATTTCATACTTAATAATTTTTATTATGTTGTAACGTAAAATTGTAAAAGTTTATGTTAAAGTAAATAAAAGTTTCTAATAAGCATTATCATAATTTTGTTTTTAAAAAATTCAAGTTTTTTTTTTTTTTTTTTTTTTGCCGAATATGTGCAGTAAAAGTATTTAGAACTTTTATCGAAAGTATTTGTAATTAAAAGAAAAATTATTAGTGAATTTTGAAAATCAATTTTTAATAGTTGTTTTCACAATTTCAGTTTCTAACACGTTACATATTTATTTCATAAATAATCTGGTGTGTCACTCACACGACTTTCTCTTACCCTAGAATTTAATACTATAATAAAGGTTAGAGATTAAGAGGTAAGATAACGAGAACTGTTATGTAAACCTATGCTAAAACCATTCAAATTAGGCTTCAAAAGGGTTTAATATGAAAAGTAGTTCTGAAGGGATTAGTTCTACCGCCCCCCTCAAACCCCCGTTTTATTACTGCTACTTTTTTAAACGTGCGAACTTTTTACATAATCAGGGATACGTAAAAGAATAAACGAAAAAAAAATAAAAAGACAATTTATATTTTTATTCTCCACCCACTTCCACCCCACCCCTTTACTTAAAAAAAAAAAAAAAAATAAAAAAATGTGTAAGGAAAGTGTTAGAGAATGCATGGTGTTGATTCATGGGAAGCGGTAAAGGCGACAGCCGATCAGAAGTAGACAGTCATGTGACCAGAAAGAGAAAAAAAACTCATTCTTTTTCTTTTTTTTTATTATTGATGCTGGTTTTTCTCTCTGAACTATTCGAAAAACTGAAGTAACTTTATTCTTGAATTGACATTCTAATATTCAGGCTGCATTCGTACAGCCAAGTAATCCATTAATTGTTATATTATTAAAACAATAAGTATTCTTCTGTTTATTCTTTATAATTCATTCAAGGCATAAAAAAATGCCTTTATACGTATTCTGAATGTTTAAACCTGTGCTAAAGTTTGTGAAAGATTCTGTTTTTATTCATAAAATTCTGAAAGAAAATCTCTGATTAAAATCAACTATAGAAAGTAATCGGATTTCATCTTTATTGACTTGTAAGGCCTAAAATGTTTTTTCAAGCGACTACAGGAAATGCAGGAGAGAGGTGAGTTAGCTTTTCTTAATATTATGCATGCTGAAACTTATTTCGTTTTAGTAAAATGTTTTTGATGCAGGTCAATTCTTTATGCATGAGTCTAGTTATAATTAATCAACATGTTTTTGGTCCGTCCTAGAGCCATGAGTCTATCGATGATTTATATAGATATATTAAAAAAAAAAAAAAAAAAACTATATATATTTAATATGTATTTGATATTCTTATTCTTATTCTTATTCGTAATCATTTATTCTTAAAATGATTTATTTTTGTTCTTGAATGTTTGTTCTGTAATTCGAAGGCCTATAGTTATGTGTATTTAAACTTATATATTCTAAAATGCCGAAATTATCTAAGCAAGTTTTATTATTTGAAAATTTATGTAAGGAAATCGATAGTTTTAGAGATAGAGTAAAGGGGTGTAGTAAAGATGAACAATCTAAGGTTAAATTATTAAAAAACAAAGTTCAATCGTATGATCATGAAATCGCGGAAATATTTAAAAATTTATCCGCTAAAGAGAATGAGGATTATATGGATATGTATTTGAGATATAAGGGAGTGGTTTTTGATTTACTGGTGGAGTTAGAGGACAAAACAGAAGTAAACGCGTGCGATTCAGATACTCACGCGGAAAATAAAGATGAGAAAAATGGTAAATCGTCTCTTATTAAATTACCTAAATTTGATCTTCCAAAATTTTTTGGTGAAACCGAAAATTGGATTTCTTTTAAAGAAATTTTTAATTCGACAATTCTACAAAATAATCAATTATCCAAAATTGAAAAATTGCAATATTTACATTCTTCAGTGCGCGGAAACGCAGCTAAATTAATTCGAGGATTCGCTCTAAAAGAGGAAAATTTAGATCAATGTTGGGAAATATTAAATGAAAGATATGAAAATAAGAGACAATTAGCATTGAGTCAAATTAACAAAATATTTTCTATGAAAATTGTAAAAGCAAACAATGCTAAAACTTTACTTGAGTTATTAGATACTTGTAACGAAGCCGTCAGAAACTTAAAAACTTTGGGTTTAGATTCTAATGCGTTAAGCGACTTAATTATAATAAAATTCATGATGGGGAAATTGGATGAATCGTTAAAACAGAGATGGGAATTAATGTTGGATAGTGATAAATTGCCTGATCTTGATCTTTTTAGGAAATTCGTTGAGCGCGAAGCGCGCGGTGTTGAAGAGATAAAATGTAAACAAGACGTAAAATTCACTAATTTGAAAAATATACATAATGTACTGAGTACAATTGTGAAAAGGGAAAATACGTGCATTCTTTGTAATGAGCATCATGCACTATTTAAATGTCCGATATTTAATTCAAAACCGGTTAATGAAAGATGGAAATTCGTTGAATTAAATAAATTGTGTCAAAATTGTTTACGCCAAAATCATAGGCTGGAGAATTGTAGGATAGACATTAATTGTAAAAATTGTGCAGAAAAACATCATACATTGCTACATGTTTATGGTAGAAATATAAATTCTGAAAGGGCGAATCATGTATCGCCAGATATATCAGTCTCTAATAGTGCTCAGTTTTATTCTAGTAATGTTTTGTTATCTACAGCACTAATTAGGGTTAAATCGAATAAAGGAAAAATTATGCATTGTGAAGCTTTGATAGATAATGCTAGTCAAAATTCATTAATTACTAAGGAATGTGCTAAGCGACTAAATTTGCCCTTACGGAGCACGTCGCATAGTATAATAGGGATTAATTGCGTTTTAGCAGAAACTGCTCTCAACGAAACAGAATTTAACTTCACTCCGCATTTTTCGTCGGAGTCATTTTCAGTCAGCGCTTTTATAGTTGATAGGGTTACCTCACCTCTCCCTAATTTCCAACTACCGCAACATGATTGGCCACACATAAAGGGATTACAACTAGCGGATCCCAATTATGACGTTAGTGGTCCAATCGATATTCTTCTTGGGGCAGAAATAGTCGCCTCAATCTGCAATGGCAGTCCAATTCAAGGGCCAGCAGGAACTCCTACAGCATTCCCCACAAAGCTGGGTTACCTCCTTTCAGGACGAATAAACAGTTTTCAATGTACAAATATCAGTTTAACGTGCCATATGACTATTGATGATGATATCAACAACACTTTAAAACAATTTTTTGATACAGAATCAATTCCAAATGTAGAATCAAAAAAGATAGAAAATGATCCTGTGGAAAATATTTATGTGACCACAACTAAAAGAAATAGTCAGGGAAGATATGTCGTTCACCTACCCTTTAAGCCAGATAAGGCACTAGGTGACAGTAAGTCAGGTGCTATTTCAAGATTTCTTTCCATTGAAAATAAAATTAAAAAGAACCCACAATTAAAAATGGAGTATTCGAATTTCATGAACGAATATATTTCTTTGGGGCATATGACAAAATTAAATCCAGCTGAAATTAATGAAACGCCACATTATTATTTACCGCATCATGCTGTGGTAAATACAAACTCTGAAACAACAAATTCGAAAGAATATCCCAATGATCCATTATCAGTCTATGAATTAAACAGTGTCACCCACGAAACAGCTTGTGCACCCATTGTTAACTTCTGTATCCGAGCAGCTCCTCCTATCCCACCTACCAATTCTATGCATCATTCCTGTCCCTCACTTGTGGGTTTAGTGCAAAATGCTCGCATGTCTGATTTAACCCTTTACGGTGCCAAAAAAGATGTCGACAATGTTAATCATAATTCTGTATCAATACAAGGTGAAAAATGTGATAAAACTCTGTCCCTAGAACCAGTCTCTACTCTTAAATCATCTGATATTCCAATTAACTGTCAAAAATTATCTGCTTATGAGTCTAATGTTTTCATAGAGGAAAATCTGTCTGAAAGTACTTCGATCATTGACTTTCCTGCGCATTCTCATTCACCTTTTTCAAGCTCTGTTAAAAGAGTACCGATTTCTGCGACTTTGAGTCCAAATCGTTTTATTGATATTCGAAAACACCTCCTGAGCTATAAAGTTGAAAATACCCTACAAAATGAAAATACAATGTTAAATAAGAAAAATCTCGCACTTCAGAAAATTTTAGAGAATCAAGATTCCCCTACTAAAGACCTCCACATGCATAAAATACCACCCATGTACCCTCTACATTCAGTTGCAGTTCAGGAACAATCCTTTGACAATACCCTTGTAGCAAGCTCTAAACCTCCACTCGCTCTGAATCTTCAAGAAAAACACCCCATATTACTTCCCAAAGCAAATCACGTTACTTCCTTGATAATAACATATTATCATAACTTAAGCTACCATGCTGGTCCCAATTTAGTACTTTCACTCCTTAGAAACAAATTTTGGATTCCCCACGGACGCTCCACCGTAAAATCCGTATTAAGACAGTGTATACTCTGTTTTCGACTGTCAGCTAAGCCAATAATTCCAAAGATGGGGGATCTACCCTCAGAAAGAATCACACCCATTTGGCCCTTTTCGAAGGTTGGTGTCGATTTCGCGGGACCAGTAATGACAAAATGTCAACATAAACGAAAAGCGACAACCTTTAAATCATATATTGCCCTTTTCATCTGTATGGCGACAAAGGCAGTGCATCTTGAATGTGTTTCAAATCTTTCTACAGAAGCCTTTCTCGCAGCCTTGAAACGCTTCATAGGTAGGCGTGGATACCCCTCTGACATATTTTCGGACAATGGCAGAAATTTTGTCGGAGCCCATTCTTACCTAAAACAGCTATTTTCTTTATTCAAAGAAGAAAAATTACAAAATTTTGCTTCCCAACACCAAATAACCTGGCACTTTATTCCCCCGTATGCTCCAAATTTTGGGGGACTCTGGGAAGCGTCGATAAAATTAGCCAAACATCATTTGGTAAAAATCACACAAGGAGCAATATTAACGTTTGAGGAACTTTCCATCCTTCTATGTCAAATAGAGGCTGTTATAAATTCGCGGCCTCTAACACCATTGTCCAATGCTCCTAATGATATCGCAGCTTTAACACCAGGACATTTCTTGATTGGAACTGCATTATTAGAATTGCCAGAACTGCCATTAACAAACAATTCTCTTAGTCTTTCTTCTAGGTATAATCTCTTATTGCAGATGAAGGAAACGTTTTGGAAGAGGTGGAAAGCACAATACCTGCCAACATTGCTGTATAGATCCAAAAGAACCAACAACCACCGTCACAACTTTTCTCCAGGGGAACTCGTCATCCTGAAAAATAAAGCATCACCTCCACTCCATTGGGATCTCGCCAGAATCATCAAGTTGATTCCCGGACCTGACGGAATCGCCAGGGTCCTGCAACTTAAAACCTCTTCTGCTGGAACTCTGATTCGAACGGTTACGCAGGTGATCCCTTTTCCAAGTATTTCGACTCCTGCCCCGGTGCCTTCCCGCCCCGCCCAGCCTGTTGATTCATGGGAAGCGGTAAAGGCGACAGCCGATCAGAAGTAGACAGTCATGTGACCAGAAAGAGAAAAAAAACTCATTCTTTTTCTTTTTTTTTATTATTGATGCTGGTTTTTCTCTCTGAACTATTCGAAAAACTGAAGTAACTTTTTTCTTGAATTGACATTCTAATATTCAGGCTGCATTCGTACAGCCAAGTAATCCATTAATTGTTATATTATTAAAACAATAAGTATTCTTCTGTTTATTCTTTATAATTCATTCAAGGCATAAAAAAATGCCTTTATACGTATTCTGAATGTTTAAACCTGTGCTAAAGTTTGTGAAAGATTCTGTTTTTATTCATAAAATTCTGAAAGAAAATCTCTGATTAAAATCAACTATAGAAAGTAATCGGATTTCATCTTTATTGACTTGTAAGGCCTAAAATGTTTTTTCAAGCGACTACAGGAAATGCAGGAGAGAGGTGAGTTAGCTTTTCTTAATATTATGCATGCTGAAACTTATTTCGTTTTAGTAAAATGTTTTTGATGCAGGTCAATTCTTTATGCATGAGTCTAGTTATAATTAATCAACACATGGGTAATAACCTGGTGTCCCAAGGGGATCTCAAAACGTGTAAATATAACAAAAATTCTATTTAGAATATTTGTCCGAAAAACAATACTTTCTCTACAACATACATAGAGAAAGGAAAGAATAGTAAGAGAAAGTAAATAATCTGGTGTGTCACTCACACGACTTTCTCTTACCTTGAAATTTAATACTATAAATACAGATTGGAGATTAAGGGGTAAGATAACGAGTTCTGTTAAATCTATGTTAAAACAATTCAAATTAGGCTTCGAAAGAGTTTTATGGGATAATTAGTTCTGTGTGTGGGGGGGGGGGAGGGCTACCGCCACCTCAACCCCCCGTTTCATCACTGCACCTACATTTATATAGAATTTAAATCTGTTATTAAGATTAAAAGTTCACTTAAAATTATTGAGAGAACCTTCACACGCAACATTCCTTGAAACTTATCATCCTTGATCAAACTTTTCCAACAAAAACTTATATTAATTTGAAAATACAACTTCTAGATCTCCTGAAATTATTCGTTTTTAAGTTACTCTGAGAGACACAGACAAAGATCAAACCTTAAAAAAAAAACTTGACGTCGGTAATCAGGAAGCCTCAAAACGTGAAAATATACAAAAAACAAGCGATAAATATTTAACTTAAAATAATACATTATTTATCATTTGAGTATGAGGAATTCATTTCAATTCCTGAGCAGCTTTCCTGGATATCGTAAAATATTATAGTGAAGTACTTATTATAGTAAAGTACACTAATAATAAAAAAGAATGCTACCGCTTAAATATTTGCAACCCTGTATATCTTTTGAACATTATGTACAAACCACATGGTGCACCTAAATATAATTCTATAGTAATAGCACACGTCACAACCTGAAATACACTTCCATCAATTTTCAGCTATTGTCGCAATATAATCTAGTTCTTTTGTGTAGCTCTGTAGATGAACAGTGAATCATTTTCCTGACATATTCTACATGAGACATGTTTTTACGCATATAAAATATATACATTCATTTCATTTGGTTTAGTGCAGTCCATGGATGTTAAACTCTACTTACCTGCAATTTTCCCCATAGACGTAATGTATTTGAATACTCGTGGGTGCCCTGTACACGAACCATTTGCTTCATCTCAACGAAAAGCTTCGTGTATCATCTCTATATCATACAGATTTAGAAAACCAAGTTTGGGCTTTCTGCTGCCATGTTCATGAGATATGCTGATAGCAGACACACACAGAGAGACCAGTCACTAAAAACATGATTTTCGGATTCAGGGGATCTCAAAACATGTAAATATAACTGGCTTTCAAGCCAAGAGAAGAACATTCGACTAATTTTCATTTATAAGAATTTCGGTTTAATTTATATTACACTTAGAATATCGGACAATTAAGATTTTCTTACGATTTTACTCGAGATGCAAATTTTCCTCAATTATATGAAATCAAAATAACATAAATTAGAATAAATGAGAATAAGTTTAATTTTACTCACCCTCTACCAGCATCCCGGGATGAGACGAATATAATAGCTCACACAAAGAAACTCTGAAATCTAATATATCCTTGACACATAGACTTTATTGTTACATCTATAATTAACGTTATGTAATTTTAATAAGATTAACAGAATACGAATAAGTCTTATGATTCAGAATTAGTTTGTTTTACTGGTTTAAGGTGCATCGCACCTCTCTCGAATCTAGTGAGCGACTACTCCAAACATCTGCTCAGTGGCCGTTACAAAAGAGTTCAGTTCTGCGCATCACTTCTTCCACTACCCTTCTTCCCGCCATCCTCCGGGAGGGGGCTGAGCATGGCAGACTTGCTGTGCGATTCACTGGTCTTATGATGATACCACCTGGCGTTTTCAGAGTGACGACTCTAATGATGCCCATCATCACCAGGATGGACGTCCAGAATTCTGGCCAAGTTCCACTGTGCTGGCTGAATCGAGGGCTCCAATACCAGGACTAGCTGACCAGGTTGTAGATGTGTGCTACCCCTTTTCCATTTAGCTCTTGACTGCAGAGAGGTAAGGTATGTTCGTTGCCATGTTCTCCAAAAATTCGTCTTAATCTGCTGAAGGAGTTTCCATCTGGAAGAAAAACTGGTACAAATTTTATTAGTGGGATTATGTGATTGTTCAGGAAGCTGAAGAAGCGGAGCCCCAATTAGGAAATGTCCTGGTGTAAGGACGAGAAAGCTATTGTGCTCGGTGGCAAGTGGGACTAAGGGGCGTGAATTTAAACACGCCTCAATAGTTGTGAGAATAGTATCAAATTCTTCAAACGATAGGCAACTGCCTTTACAAGTTTTAATTAAATGGCGTTTAGCCAATTTAACTGAAGATTCCCATAGGCCGCCAAAGTTAGGCCCGTAGGGTGGCATAAAATGCCAATGAATTTGTCTATTTGCGACATAATTTTGAATAGCGTTGTCTTTTGAAAGTGTCACTAGCTTCTTTAAATGGGCATGGGCACCAACAAAGTTGCGTCCGTTATCGGAGTAGATGTCAGTAGGATAGCAGCGACGCCCTATGAATCTTTGTAGGGCATATAAAAAGTGTTCAGTAGATAAACTAGTGACCAATTCGAGATGAATTGCCTTGGTACACATGCAAATGAAGAGACAAATATAGGACTTAAATTTAATACTTTTTCGTTTATGGTCACACTTCGTTTGAATAGGGCCTGCATAATCAAGGCCAACATGTTGGAATGGTCGACAAGGGTTGACTCTGGCACTGGGTAAGTCACCCATCATTTGCTGAATTGGGGTTGGTTGGACTTTGGCACACGTGACACATTTTCGAAGCTCTTTTTTCAAAGTGGATCTACCATCAGGAATCCAGTAAGACTGGCAAATTAGATTTAACACGAGGTCGACACCTCCATGAAGACTATACAAGTGAAAATGTCTTATTAGAAGGGAGGTAAAAGGGTGATTTTTAGGGATTAATAATGGATGCTTAGTGTCATATGTTAGGATCTTGGTTTTGTCAATTCTACCTCCCACTCTCAATAGATTTTCTGAATCAATAAACACATTAAGTGAACTTAATTTACTATTGTTTGCAACGGGTTGGCCACGCTGCAAAAGGACGATTTCTGAAACAAAGGACCTTTGTTGGACGACTTTAATAACAGTATTTCTAGCCTCTGAAATTTTTTGTACTGAGACTGGTCCTTTCAACTTTGTAGTATTTCGAAGATTATTTATGAATCACTTCACAAATGCAACTACGCGAAAAAGTTTTGTACTTGAAGAAAATTTTGAAACCAAATCCTCTATAACGGATTCATTCTTGGGTTTGACTCTATTAGTCCAGGAGTTCTCACAACTGTACATGGGGCTGAGGTCGCAATCTTTGAATCGTGATCTGAGACTGGGATCTTTGGCCAACTAGGTCCAGACCACCACAAGTCAAAGCTTCTTAATTTATCTGGAAGCAGCCCACGGGTTGCACAGTCCGCTGGGTTATGTTTGCTTGGTAAGTGATGCCATGTAGTTGGGTCTGTCACAGATTTTATTTTGTTGACTCGGTGTAGGACGTATGTGTTGCCCTTTATAGGGTGGATTTAAGATCCAGCTACGGGCGATTGTGGAGTCTGTCCATAGGAGAATTTCCCCAACCTGATAATCTAGCGAGCTCTGGACGACTGACAAAAGTTCCGATAACAATACAGCTGCGCATAGCTCCAATCTAGGCAAGGTGATGGGTTTTAAAGGTGTTACACGGGTTTTAGCTGCAATCAATTTTAAAGATGAGTTTTGACTTGTACGTATATAAATTACGGCAGCATATGCCTTTGACGCATCACAAAATCCCAATATCTGGTAAATAGATACGGATTTCAAATCTAAAAATCTGGGTACGGACATGGTTTTAAAGGAGGCAATTTTTTCATGAAATTCATTCCACCGGTTTTGAATGTCTGGTGGTAGACGATCTTATCAACCAAGTTTTTGCTTTCAAACATCTTGTAGTAGCAATTTTAAAAGAATAGTGGCAGGGGATAACAGACCCAAAGGGTCGAAGATACGTGCAATTACGGACAATAATTGTCTTTTTGTTGTGACGCTTTCTTCGGTGTTAACTCCAACCTGTAGGGTATCCGATGTTAGATTCCAGTTTAATCCTAAAATACGTTGGGATTGATCGGGGTTTAAGGATAATTCCTGATTTGTTGATTTTAAAGTTTCTGGGACATGAACTAGAGCTTCCACACAATTTGAAGCCCATTTTCGCAGCTTGAAGCCAGCAGCATTAAATAAAGCCTGAAGGTCTGGGACCAAGGCTTGAGCGGCCTCGATTGTTTCAGACCCTCCAAGGAGATCGTCCATATACAGGTTATTACGGGCAGCCTGCACAGCTACGGGAAAATGGGTTTCCTCATCGATCAATAGTTGTTGTATGGTACGCAGGGCTAAAAATGGTGCACAGGCTGTGCCATAAGTAACCGTGTTCAATTTGTAAACACGAAGTGGATCTGACACATTGGCCCTCCAAAATATTCTTTGGTAATTTCTATCAGGCTCTGCGACTAGAATTTGCCTAAACATTTTTTCGATGTCACTAGAGAGGGCGACTTTATTTAAACGAAATCTAATAAGATTGCTGAAAATGCTGGATTGAAGCTTTGGCCCTTTATGCATATTGGAGTTCAGTGATTTGCCATTTGTAGTTAAGGCCGACGCGTTGAACACTACCCGTAGTTTGGTAGTGCTACTATTTTCATTTATAACTCCATGATGAGGCATATAATAATTTGGTTTACGGTTAAGTTCTTCAGCTCTTAGTAGAGTCATATGACCTAGATCTGAATATTCGCACATAAACTGACAATATTCTTTTTTTAGGCTAGGGTTCTGAACAAATCGAGCTTCAAGTTTTTTAAACATTTTTAGTGCACAGTTGGCACTTTCACCCAAATCTCTCTCATCATGGAGGGGTAATTTGACAACATAGCGCCCTTCGGGGATGCGCTTGGTGGAAGATTTGTATAATTCCTCTGACGGGTCGGCTTCGTCATTACCACCCTTAGAAGATATTATTGGTTCCCTGTCGAAAAATTCGTTTAAGTTTAAACACTGTAAGGTTTCACTATGAGTAGATTCTGGCTCCATTCCATCCCTTGAGAGGGGGCCACTCAATAAGTAACCGAGTGAACTGGGAATGGCAGAGGGTTCTCTTGGCCGTCCATTTACTGGTTTGCCACAAATTATCGGCTTCTAATAGTACATCAATGGGTTGTGGCTTGGAGAAATTCATGTCGGCTAACTGAAGATTTTTTGTGTGTGGCCAAGACGTCGTCCTCACCCGGAAATTTCGCAGAGGGGCAGTAACCCTATTTACCACGAGTGCTTTCAAATTTCTATACTCGTTAGCGAAATATGGCGAGAATGAAAATTCCTTAAAATTTAAAACAGTTTCTGCGGACAGACCGTTTATGCCTACAAGTCGATGAGAAGCGCCAAACAAAGGCAAATTTAGCTTCTCAACGCATTCCTTTGTTATGAGACTATTTTGTGAGGCACTATCAACTAACGCCCGACATTGAATAATTTTCCGTTAGGTGACCTAACCTTTATAAGGGCAGTAGACAATAACACCCTTTATTTATTAAAATTTGCATTAGATTGTGAACTATTTGACTCAGACGTAGTAACAAGGCCACCTTCCTGATCTGCAGAACTCTGTGTATAAATGTGCAGAAGAGTGTGATGTGAACCTGCACATACTTTACATTTAATATTAATTCTACATTGTCGCACTTGATGGTTAGTTCGCAAAGAATTTTCACACAATGATTTAGATTTAACTAAGTCCCATCGCTCCTGAACATTAATTCGATTGAATTTGGGACATTTAAACAATTGATGTGCTTGAGAACAGGCGACGCATTTATTTTCTTTGACTATTATTGAATTATTGACACAAGATTTTTTTTACACTACTACCTTCTACTGGCTTCTTAAACATCCCTGGTTTATTTTCAAGTTTTGTTTGACTCGACGCCTCCCTTTCAATGAATGTACGAAACGAGTTTAAATCGGGAATAGTTTGCGTATTCTCTAGACTGAGCTCTCACCTATGCCTAACGGATTAATCCAATTTTGAAATCATGAAATTTATAAGAATAAGATCGCTGAGAGGATTAGATTCCAATCCGAGGGTCGATAAATTTCGCACCGCTTCGTTACAAGTATCTATTAAATTGAAAAACGATTTAGGATCATCCGCTTTGTTTACCTTTACCGAAAAGATTTTATTTATTTGAGTTATAGCTAATTGGCGTTTATTTTCATAGCGCTGAGTAAGGATTTCCCAACAGTGTTTAAGATTTTCCGATTGTAAAGCGAATCCACGAATAAGTTTTGATGCACTACCTCTTACACACGATTGGAGGTATTGTAGCTTTTCAACCTCACTAAGGCTGTCATTATCCAAAATAGATGATTTAAATAAATTTTTAAATGACAACCAAGATTCATTATCCCCGTAAAAATAAGGAATTTCAAGCTTAGGGAGACTAATATGTGAATTAACAGAAGTCCCTGGTTTGGTACGTGCATCATTATTTACATTTGGAGTATTTGATTGCGATTTACTCTCTAACACTACTGATAATTCTAACAGAATGTCCCGATTTTTTAACACTTCTTCAAAGTTTTCATCGTTTTCCTCTTCGGAAAAATTTGTAACTATTTCCTCGAATTTAACCTCCAGTGCATTTACCTTATCCTGTAGGATCTTTAATCTGGCTTGATCGCCTTTATCACAATCATTGACTTTCGATTTTATAAAATCTATCTCTTTAATCACATTTTGAAATTTTATCACTTCATTAGATTTTGAGAACAACGCACTCTGTTCTATTTCATCTGCCCTTGTTCTACCTGTTCAACCCATCTTTTGAGCAAACTAATTACAAATAATTAAATTTAAATATGAATTAATCGATCGAATTAAATTATTATTCTGCAGATCAGGAAGTAAATTTTGAAATAAAAAACTAGAACAAATGAAAAGAAACAACACATATAGAATAGATTTTTTTTTTTTTACTGAAATAAATAATCTAATAAAATATTAAATGCACTATTTGCATTCTCATACTCTTTTTTATTCAACAATTATTTAATATGAAAGTTTATTTCTTAAATTCCCAAACCGAAATTGTTCCGGTTTGAAACCCAAAGTACTCTGAATTACGTTTTCTCTTAAACCGAAACTCCTACGTATACATCAAAACTTCTGAAACCCCAACTACTTTGAATTACGCTTTATATCGAACAATTTAACTTCGTATTAATGATTTATTTGAACAAATTGATTTTAACTTCCCTTACAGTTCTTATACAGAGAGTTTTATACTACGTAAACAAAAGAATTTTTTTCGATTTTCAAAAAAAATTTTTTTTTTTTTTTTTTTAATTTAACGAATTACAATTAATTATCTAATTAATAGATAATTGACGCTCCGTTTACGACGGACCACTAATGGCTTTGAAGCCGAAAGAAGAATGTTCGACTAATTTTCATTTATAAGAATTTCGATTTAATTTATATTACACAGAACTTAGAATATGGGACAATAAGATTTTCTTACGATTTTACTCGAGATGCAAATTTTCCTCAATTATATGAAATCAAAATAACATAAATTAGAATAAATGAGAATAAGTTTAATTTTACTCACCCTCTGCCAGCATCCCGGGATGAGACGAATATAATAGCTCACACAAAGAAACTGTGAAATCTAATATATCCTTGACACAGACTTTATTGTTACATCCATAATTGACGTTATGTAATTATAATAAGATTAACAGAATACGAATAAGTCTTAAGATTCAGAATTAGTTTGTTTTACTGGTTTAAGGTGCATCGCACCTCTCTCGAATCTAGAGAGCGACTACTCCAAACATCTGCTCAGCGCCGTCACAAAAGAGTTCAGTTCTGCGCATCATTTCTTCCACTACCCTCCTTCCCGCCAATAACAAAAACTCACTTTCGAAAATTTGACCCAAAAACAATACTTCCTCCAACTTATGGGGGAAAATATTGAATGGAATTTTATAGAAATCTTCGTTGTTAATAACAACTAACTATTTAAATATTCGTCTATGCACACAATCTATAGCAAAATAATTTTTCTGGAGAATTATAATGGCAAACAGTTTGTGAATGGTTTACTGTGTAGGATTTTTTTTTATGTGTGTGTGTTTGTGTGCTCCTATACTATTTCAGGTAATTGAAGACAATTCTGGAGACCGAATGTTTGTGAGGAATTTCGAGGAGATTTTCGAATCTTCAATAGTATTACATTATGATTAAGGAAAATTCTATTTTCAAATAAATCTTTATGTTCTCGATACTCTATATAATTTATATAGCCGGGAAAGGTTTTATTAAAGATATGGAAAAAAATCTACAATACTTACTTTACAATAAACCATAAAACTCCGTATTCATAAATAAGCCAACTGATTTAAAATGGAGTGATTAATAACAAATTGACATTAAAGATGAATATCTGTTCATATAAAATCTTTAACACACAAAGGAGAAGCAAAGGAAACGCAAATAAGAAGGACAAACTAATTAAAGATTTGAAAAAAGCTCAAAAACAGTTTAACAGTTTTCCTTGGCATGTAGGAGCTTTTGAAGGTACCCCTTCTACCGAGGACATCCTTAGGATATCCTGAGGATAAAAGTAAATCTTGCGCACATACTTAGTATTAAAGTACTTTACGCAGATTTAAAATTTTCCGATAACTAATGTGTATATAAAAGTTATTTTTGTATATGGGGATTTTTTTCAAAAATAAGCGTCATTGGGGGGAAAATTTGGTCTCAAATCTGTTAAATATTTTAATTTTTTTTTTTCTAATTTATTTTTTTTTTTAGTAGAAATTAAGTTTTTTTTTTTTTTTTTTTTTTTTTTTTTGAAAAAACCCTTGATTTGGGGAAAATTGAAAGCTTATTTGGGGAAATTGACTGTCGACCACACTGATTTGAACGAATGAAAGAATAATAACTAGTAATCAGAAATTACCACAGATATAGCAATGAAAAATATTAAGGTTTGTATATGTACAGGGTGACAAGAAATAACTTGAACACACATGATACATTCTAATTTTAATGCTAATGAAAATACTACGACCAAACTTCAAAATAAATATGAATACGTTATTTTGTCTAATATATTTACAATTGTCTTTTATATTAAGTGGCTGGCTACCTTTAGCCTTAATACAGAGCTTTAAACGTGTCACAAAATTTTCGGCTATGGGCCGCAACTCACTTACTGATATTTTATCCCATTCCTTGCATAAGGATTTCTTTAGGGATGCCAAAGTTTTATGATGTTTAGCACACGCCCTTGTCTCCAAGATGGACCAAACAGAATAATCCATTGGGTTTAAATCTGGGGAATACGGCGGCCATTCTTGAGCTCCAAAGAAGTCAGAAAAATTTGTCTTGCACCAATTTTGAGTGCTTTTAGCTCTGTGTGCAGGTGCGGAATCCTGTTGGAAGGTCCATCTTTTGTTTCCAAAGAACTTTTGTGACCAAGGTAAGACAACATCTTCCAAAATGAGTTTGCAATATGTTTGTTGATTAATATTTATCCCTTGATCAACAAAAACAAGTGGTGTTTTCGCACTAGCACATATCCCACCCCAAACCATTACAGATTGGGGTCGTTGACGCCGTTCAACAATGCAAGAAGGTCCAGGTGCTTCTGCTGACCAAACATTATCATTATGGCTATTGTGAGCTTGTTCAATCGAGAACAGTTTCTCATCTGTGAAGACAAATGTTTGCCCTCGATCACCTGCGGCCCGCTTTAACAGTTCTTTACACCTTTGAAGTCTTGTGAGTTTGTTCTCTGCTGTTAGCTTTTGAGCCTCTTTCATTTTGTAAGGCCGAACACCAAGCTCTACTCTTGCCATCAAACGTGCAGTTTCTCTGTTGATCTTCATCTCTCTAGCAACCTTTCTCATTGAAATACTAAAATTTCGTTGAACTCGGTTTTTGATAATTTTCCGGTTTCTTGATGTGTTAACTGTGCGCTTTCTTCCTCTTCTTGGCCTGTCACCATCAAGTCCGAGTTCTTTAAACCTTCTGATTGCGTATGAAACCGTCTGCTTAGGCACTTTCAATAGTTGAACAATTTCACATTGTTTCTTTCCTTGCTTATGTAATTCAAGTATGGCAGATCATTTGTTAACCATAATGGTTATCACAAATAACTTACTTACACCTGTTTAGTAGCTTTCTAGGATCAATACTTAATGAAATAAATTTATAACTTTAGCGGTAGTTACAGATATTTCGTTTGAAACTTCGTCCAAGTTATTTCTTGTCAGTCTGTATACACATAAACAGAGAAAGAGAGAGAGAGAGAAATTTACCTAATTTTACATACAATATCAATAAATACCTCTAATGAAGTATTGAGCATTGTATGTTTTATTTTTTGGATTTTGATCATCCTTTTTTTTTTTTTTTTTATTAAATTTTCCATTTCTTCGTGTGAAATTTTTGAAAGTAATTTTATGATATATATATATATCAGATTTACTTGTTTAATAATGAAATGGATTTCTGTATGAGAAAGATGATAGAAAAATTTGAGATGGGGGTTAATGAATATTTACTTTCTTTACGTACAGTCGCAAGCAAAATTATTGAAGCACTAGCAATAGTTCCTACTTAAAAGATGCGCACCTAATACTGTTTTGGTTAATGAATATTTGTCGAGTCATGATCTTAGTCCTATACTGTTTATAAAAAAGTAAGTTGGTGATAAAAATTAGCAATCAAACTTTTAAAATTATTTATGAAATTTAATAATTTTGCTGCCGACTGTATTAAGAGTAAAATACTACATACACATCCAGTAGTAATTATGCTCCGTGCATGATACACAACGTAATGGAATTATTTTTTGTAGCCATTTGTAAACTATTTATTATTCCATTGCTATTTCTTTTTGAAAACAGGATTTTAAGTTTCTTAAAAATGTATTTTAGAATAATACTAAATAAAAGAACTAATATACAATCAATATTCAAACTAAAAACTTCTTCAAACACCATAAAACTAATGAAAACACTACCGGTTTCGAAAGGACGTAACCTTTCTTCCTCAGATGCAAACACGTGCTACTGCCTCAGCGCCAAAGCATCATTCAGGCCAACATTAAGAAAACTCTCCAAAAAACTGAAGATAATGAACTGTTAAAGGCTATGTAAATACGTTTTTTTTCTGAAAATAGCAGAACACCCTAAATATTTTGCCAAGCAATATTCAGTTGTTTATTTATTTATTGCCGAAACGTCGGTAGAGGCCCTCTGTTGAGACTCAAAAAGATTTTGGGTTCCATCTGTGTGTCTGTGTGTTTGTCGCGCGATAGCGGCCGCAAAAATCCCGATATTATCTTGAAATTTGGTACACATGTTCATGATCCCCACGAAATTAGCTGTATAGTTTTGGGTGTGCATTTTATTTGTAGTTCGTGTACAGGAACACGCCAAAGTTGTTCTTATCATTATGGCCTACGGGAAGATTTTGTATGTATCATGATAGCGGCCACAAAAATCACACTATTCACTGGACATTTGGTACACATGTTCATGAGCTCAACAGAAATAGCGGTACAGTGTTAGGTGTGTATTCCATTTGTCGTTCGTGTACAGGGACACGCCAAAGTGTTTCTTACCATTACGGCCTATGGGAAGAATTTGTATGTACTGCAATAGCGGCCGCAAAAATCCTTCGATTGACTTGCAAATTGGCACACACGTTCAAACTTTGCATATAAATAGCTGTTTAATTTTTTATTGCTATATTGTTTATAAACTGTGTACAGGGACACGCCAAAATTCTTAACATTCATATGTGGTGAATTTTGTTTAAACGCATTTTAACATCATTACTTTACAATCAACAAAATTAAACTAGCGTACGTGAGTAAGAGGCTTAAACTTATGTTGTGTGAAGAAAATATATGCTCTTAGGCTTTCTAATTAATGTACAAAACCTTACAAAAGTGTCCTGACAATGTCAGGTAGTCATACAAACGATGTTAAATTTGGAACAATTATTAATTTTAAACGCAAAATAAGCTGAATACTTTTTACTGGTTTAAACAATGGTTTTGGTTCGTTTATAGGGACACAGAAAAGAATTTCGTGACAGTAGAGCCTATGGACAATTTTCTATTTAAGCGGTTGTTAATATGCTTATGCTCCATTGACAAGAATGAAATTAATATACATTGTAAAGATGCTTAAAAAGCATGTTTACTCTTAAAAAAGATATGTATAGACTAAATAATTTATTTATGGGATCACACAAAAGAATTCCGATGACGTACTGTAATCATCCAAATGATGTCAAATTAGTCTGAAAAACTAATAAGTTATAATTAATTAGATGTATTCTTAATATTGCCGTATATAATAATTTTGGCTACTTTTCCGGGATACATAAGAGAATTTCGTACTATTACGGTCCATAGTCAGAATTAACCAAAATTGTCCCTAGTTTCATTTTTGAGAGGATAATACATAAATAACGCAAATTTGTTACTTCTTTTATACTCTACTTGAATCCAATAGCAATGACAGAAATGTACCTTTTTTTTTTCTCTCTGTTTGAAGTTATCATTTATATTACTTTTAAAATAATTATTTTTTTTCTTTTGATATTTTTTTATAATCATTGTAACTCCTTTTTCTTTTTTTTTTTAACACTTTCCAACAAGGTTGAAAAGTGTTAATGTCTTCGGTTTGTCTGTCTGTCTCTTTGTCCGTCTGTCCGCACTTTAACTCCTGTAAATATATATGGAATTTCTTGAAACTGATATATGTTATTCAAGTTCACTATCGGATGTTCCCTATTGAAAATGGAGTTTATACATCAACTGGTTTATGTACAGGAACACCCGAAAGTATTTCAAAGCATTGTGTTTTATGAGAGATATTTCTATAAACCATATCTTTACTGTACACATATCTTAATGAAATTGAAATACCTTATTCAAGTTCATTACTGGATGTTTCCTGTAGAAAATAGAGTAAATATCACCACTGATTTATGTACAGGGACACTCAAAAGTATTACAAAGCATTGCGTTCTATGAGAGATATTTCTGTAAATCAAATTTTAATAACTTTACTTTCTACGAAGATTTATGAAATTGAAATATATTATTTGTGTACATAAAAGAATGCTTTGCATAGAATATAGCATGATTAGCATTAGATTTACAGGGTGACACAAAAATATTCATTCATATAAAAAGCTATTAATAAAGATTTGCTAGAATTGTACTTTCGTTTACATTAAGCGTTTTTAACACTTTCTAACATTTGTCAAGTGTGAATATGATTTCAATTTGTGTATATGTCCGTCTGTCTGTCTCCCCGTGCTTAAACTCCCGTAAATATTTATGGAATTTTTTTAAACTGATATATGTTATTCAAGTTCACTATCGGGTGTTCCCTATTGAAAATGAAGTTTATACCTCTACTGGTTTGTGTACATGGGCACCCAAAAATATACGAAAGCTTTGTGTTCTATGAGAGGACTTTCTATAAACCATATTTTAATACATTTACTGTATAGAAACTTTAATGAAATTTTAATATGTTATTCATGTTTCCTTTCGGATATTTCCTATGTAAAATCGAGTACATTTCCAACTCTTGTGTACAGGGGCACTTGAAAGTATTCCAAAGCATTGCGTTCTGTGAGAGTTATTTTTATGAACCAAATTAAATAATTTTACTTTGCACAAAGCTTAATGCAATTGAAATAAATCATTCCTATGCACAAAAGAGTGCATTCTATATATATAGTATGATTAGCATTAGATTTACAGGACCACACAAAAATATTTAGTTACATCATTAAGAGCTATTAATAAAAGTTTGCTAGAATTGCACTTTAGTTTACATTAAGCATTTTAACACTTTCTTATATTTTTAATGGGTATATGATTTCAATTTTTGTGTCTGTCCGATTGTCTACCTTTCTATGTGTTTGTTTCCGGCTCCTAGCATCGGTAAATATTTTTAGAATTTTTAAAAAATGATACAATCAGGTTCACTATGGAATGTTTCCTGTTTAAAATGTCATTAATAGATCCTGTGCAACTAGTTTGTTTACAGAGACAACAACAACAAACAAACAAAAATATGTCAATGGATTAAGTTCTAGGACCGAATTTTTTAAAAGTTATATTTAAAATCTTTCTATTGTAAAAATCATAAAAACGTTCACATGCATTTTTAATATTCTAAAATAATGTTTTGTATAGAATATGATATGATTAACTTTTTCAGATTAAAAGTTATTCGATACAACAATTAGGTACAGTTGGAAATGGTTACTAATCAATGCGTGCTGCATGATTTTTCTTTCTTGTCTTTTTTTTTTTTTTTTTTTAATGTTTTTCTCCAATTTAGAAGAAAAATGTTTTGACCATAACTTGGTGGTTTATAGAAATGGACAAGAATAAGACCGTCAAATCGCCTATTAATAGTCCTTGTTGTTCTTTACCTGATGCTTTATCACAAAAATTTAAGAAGTGGTATAGTGAAATAAGCGACTTGGAAAATTTTGAAGCCTACTTAAATTTTTGTTTTCTGTGATGCTAGCTTGAAAGGATATGGTGCAGTAGATTATTTTCGTGATCCATGTTCCCGTGAATCTTCATTTATTATGTCAAAGACCAGAGGCTCCTCTCAAAAAACTTACCTTGCCTCGCATTGAATTAATGGGAGCTTTAACAGCTGCTCGATTAACTGATTATCTAGGTCAGCTGTTTATAATTCCCCCGTTAAGAACATACTATGTTTTTGTGATTCCCAAATTACCCTTTTTGGGTCAAAGGAAGTGCTAGCAATTGGAAACCATTTTAGAGAATCGTGTGCGTGAAATTCAAAGATTAGTAGCCCGTCCCATCTCAGTGGAGATTTTGGTCAAGGGGTTAAGAATCCCGGTGATGCGCTGTCTCGTGGTTGCACCGCATCTGAGTTGTTGAAGAATGAAGAATGGTTGAAGGGACCAACTTGAATGGAAGAAGAAAACTTACCGACATCTCTACCTGAAAATAAGGCAAATAATTACAAGATAAAAAGAACTTTTTATATACCATGCTTTTAAATTTTCTGTTGAATCATATAAACGCTACCGAAGGCAGCGGAAACCCGGAACAACTGGCTAAAAGTATTTAAAAAATGCATTGCTATCGTGTTTTGGGCTATTATAAAAGTTTCAAACGGCTAGCAAGCCGGGAAGTTAGTTAAAAATCGATTGCAAGCTTTGTACTGGTTACGTTGCTGAAGGCAGAAGGGTCCCGAAGTAGTTGATTAAAATTATTTAAATAATACATTTTCACCGTGTTCTGAACTATTCTGAAAGTTTCAAATGTCTAGCTAGTCGGGAAAATAGTTAAATAAATTTTCTGTTGAATCATATAAATGCTGCCGTAGGCAGTTAGTGAAAAATGGATTGCAAGCTTTGTACTGGTAATGCTGCCGAAGGCAGCAGGAACCCGAAACAGCTGGCTAAAAGTACTTGGAACATGCGTTTTCATCGTGTTCTGAACTATTCTGAAAATTTCAAATGTCTAGCTAATCGGGAAGTTAGCTAAATAAATTTTCTGCCGAATCATATAAACGCTGCCGAAGGCAATAGGGACCTGAAACAGTTGACTAAAAGTATTAAAAAAAATTATTGTCACCGTGTTCTGAGCTGTCCTGAAAGTTTCAAATGTCTAGCTAGTCGGGAAGTTAGTTAAAAATCGATTGCAAGATTTGTACTGGACAAACAAACAAACAAGAATTGAAGTTAATAAAAGCATGGTAATAAAATAGCTGAAGAAGAGATTTTGCGAGAACGGCAAAAAGTACTTGTTTGGTCTTTAACTCATGACAATAATGAATTTGAATTTTTATATAAGTTTTCATCTTCGTCTAAATTAATACGTGTTAAAGCTTGGTGCCTTAAATTTATAAAAAATATTAAATGTCGATCTGAATGAAATACTGGCTTCTTGACTGTGCAAGAACTTAATACAGCAACTAACGTTATTGCGAAGTTCGTTCAAAAGCATGAATTTGGAGAAGAAATAAACACTTTGAAATCTGGAAAAAACTTTTTAGTAACAAACTTCTTTCATTAAATTCTTTTCTAGACAAAAATGGAATCCTTCGTGTTGGTGGGAGGTTAAGACACGCAAACATACCTGAAAGTCAAAAGTTCCAAATGATACTTCCCAAAAGGCATCACATTACGATCTGATTATAAAGTACTTCCATGATAAGCATCTTCATTGTGGAACTCAGTTAACAACTTCAGTTCTGTGACAACAATACTGGATAATTAATGCAAGAGAAGCTATGAAAAGAAATATCCGGAACTGTATGAAGTGCTTTAGAAACACATCAAACTCAGCCTCTCAATCTTCCAGCTGCACGTGTAGTGCCATGGCAAGTGTTTTCAAAAGTCGGTATTGATCTAGCCGGACCCTTTTTGCTTAAACCTCGCTAAGGTCGAGGTGTTAAACCTTATAAGAGTTATATTTGTTTTACCACAAAGATCATTAATTTGAAAATAATTAGTGATCTCACGTCTGAGACATTCCTCGCCTCATTAAAATGGTTTGTTGCTGGACGAGGAAAGAATGAAGAAATGTTTTCAGATACAGAAACGAATTCTATAGGCGCCGATCACGAAATGAAAACTAGTATGATGTGGCCACCACGTGACTTTCTTCTATATAAGTTTACATAAAATAATTCAATTCAAATTATTTATTAAATTATCAAATTATTTTCCATTATAAATGCATACGATTTTTATCTGACAGAATTATATTATCACTAAATGCCGAAAGATGTCTTTTTTTTTGGCGAAACAAAAGAAATAACTTTTTTCCAAGTTTTTTTTCGTTAAAAGTAAACAAAATCGATAACTTTGGTTTAAATTATCACAGATCTATAGGTAAAACATTCGTTTTACAACTATTGACGAGATCTTTCGAAAGATATCCATATTGAAAAATTACTGCCCGGGGGGGGGAGGGGGGAGGGAGTAAGCGATGCCCCCACATGCACAATTTTTTTTCCTAGTTACCTACTGCTATTATCAATAATTCATATTGATTTTACAATCTCACGATTAAAGTAACGCTCATTATATACAGTTCTACGAAATTTTGTCCTACACTGCCATGTTAAAAATTTAGAGAAAATGCGATCACAGCGCCACCTGTTGAGCAATTGTTCCACATATCCAATCAGCATCAGTTTATGTCAGGGTTCAACTAAATACCAAGTTTAGTTAAATTTCGTTCATTGGTTCGTGAGATACAGCGTCCACAAAATTTGTGATGCACACATTGACACACATTTTCTAAAAACAGTCAAATTGTGTTCAGGACATCCCAAAACGTGTAAATCCATCGAAAACTGGATTTCGAAAATTTTCACGAATCCAATGCTTTCTCTTTCTCTTTCTCTATACATAGAAGAAAGTAAAAATGATGTCCTTGATTTCTCCTGAAGAAAAATTCCATAGATATTTTTCCGAAGAAACAATCAAATGGAATTTCAATCCACCATCGGCCCCACATTTTGGAGGCCTTTGGGAGGCTTGAATAAAACAGATGAAAAATTATTTAAAAAGAACTATTGGTGAACAAATATTTATTTATGAACAGTTTCTTACTTTAATTACTCAGATAGAATCATGCATGAATTCAAGACCTTTTGTTCCTTCCTCGAATGATCCAAGTCATTTCAGTGCTCTGATCCAGGACACTTTATTATCGGCACTGCATTGACAGCAATACCTGACCCTGATTATTCTTCAATTAACTTAACGCCGTTGGAGCGATGGAAGCTTCTGCATAAAAATTTCCAAAAAGTTTCTGGAAAAGATGGTCCTCAGATTACATCTCAGACTTGCAAAAACGATCAAAATAGTTAATAAACAAACCAAATTTCAAGGAAAATGATTTGTTTTTGATGAAGGACAATAACCAGCCTTCCTTGGAATGGAAAATGAGAAGAATAACTACATTGTTTCTTGGAGCTGATGGCAAAGTGCGAGTTGTAGAGTTGCGCACAGATCATTGGGGGGGGGGGGGAGGACTGAAACGCCCTATTATAAAACTATCGCCTTTGCCATTTAATTAGACTGTAGAACTTTTGATTTGATTTGATTTTTTTCACTTTATTTTGTCTCTTTTTTTTTTTTTTTAATAACCTAATTACAATATTTTCATTATGTGTATTAATCTCTTTTTTTTTTTTTCTTTTTAATCTATTTGCAGATTCATGAAGATTGAGCCTGACAATTTTGCAGTAACATGTTTTATTTTATTTAGTTTTAGTTTATGTATGTTAAAACTAATATTATTTTTTTAAGGATATTTTCATGAACCTTCTTTCAGGGTGGAGGATCATGTTTGAACGTTGATTTCCTCATACATTTGTTTTTTCACATCCCACCCTCCTGCTCAAAATGTTGGCTCTTTGCCAACGAGCAGTTGAGATCTTGGAATATTTTTTTTTTTGTTTGTTTTGGTTGATCTTGTTTCGCATAGTATGATGACGTGCGTTCTTTTTACCTGTGCTTGAAATATAAAAAATATGTTTTTCGTGGCTCCGATTTCGGAGAAATAAATTTATCAAAATTCATGACCAGCTAAAAGCTTGCTAAAATATGTCTTAAATGTTGACTACTTTAAATATAATCTGCAAATGGAAATTCTGTGTAATTAATGTTTATACAATAAACTTTTACAAAAAACTGTTCTCTCAGCCTTTGACTTGATATATGTATGCATGAATCATTGATTAAAAACGAATAATGCCATTATACGTAAATAAAAATGATAAATAAATATATTCTCCTTTTAACACTTAAAAAAAGGTTCAAAATATCGATTCAGGTTCTTGCTAATTATGTAGAGCTTTAATGTTAACTTGATGATGATGTGCATATAAAAAAGTTCTTTCACTTGTCCAAAAGTGTAAAACTCAGAAATGTAATTCCAGTAAATACTGTTTTCATAATATAATATTCACCAGACAAAGAATGTAAATTAATTCATGCCATGCAAGGGAATTGTAAATGGCATAACATCTTAATGATAATAGCAAATCTTTCTTTTCAGTAAGTAGATATAATTCGGTTGAAAGGAGAAAGTTGCTGGCTTATTTGCATCCATGAATGCATTGTTATGTTTTTGAAAGGAATAAATGTTCAGGGAGAAATATGAAATCCCTTAATGTTGTTCTTGATAGCTTTTGCATTATTAGCAGGAATATAATATCCCGAATGATCCAATAAGACTGAAATGAAGAGATAAAATTTGACAAGATAATATTTTCATTTTAAACACTAATTGCTCTTTAAAATCAGTATTAAATGTGTATAAAAACAATGATGATCCTTGGCAAAAACAGTTTGGGGAGAAGGTTATACCTAGCTCAATGGTTAGCCACTTTATATAAATCTCTAAACAATTTCGTTTTAGGTGATAGGGAGAGAGATGATCAGACTTTTATCAAACATAAATTTTCTCTAGTAATATTTAATTATTTAAAATAATCAGTTTTGTTTCAAAATTTTTAAAAATAAGAGTAATTTTAAGAAACTTCGAAATCCAGGGGATAAGCATTTTTCCCGCCATTGGTGTTCGAGGCAAAACCTTAATGATGAGTATCTAAGTCTTTTTAATAATCGTGCATTTTAAAATTTTTCAAGCCTTATTTATACACAGTGCTGGAAAAAAATTATAAAGCCGACAGAAATAATTTACAAATGTCAAGAAGTAATTAAATTGTCGATAACGCACATTTAATTTTTATTTGCATGATCAACATCGAAATAATACGTATAAACTTTGTTTACAAAAACGGAAGGGAGAACATAAATTATGCTAATTTCTTACAACCAGTGAAAAACAACTTGGAAAAAATTATAAAGCCGATGGTTCTAGCCTCATTTGGCATAAGGCCAGACATGAGAAAGCAGGTCACTATGAAAGTTTAGGTAAATGTAAACATGTTAAGCGCATTCAGTTTGTATTTGGTGTGTTTAATACAATGCCAAGAGAAAAAAAAATTATCCGATGGTGAACAAATTAAAATATTAACTTTAAATGATGCTGGAATGTCTGGTTCTAACATTGCAAGAAAAATAGGAAGGTCCAAGGCTGCAGTAAATAGTTTTCTCAGAAATCTGGAAGATTACGGCAGTAAGAAGCGTACAGGAAGACCGAAATCCTTAACTGTAAGACAATCAAGACAAATCCGGAAGCTAGCTTGCGGACAAAAAATGTCGTCTACCCAAATTCAAGAACAGTTACAATTACCATGTACAAACCGAACGGTAAAAAATGTTTTAAGTAACAATCTCATTGTTCAATTTAAAAAATTTAAAGGAAAACCCCCTCTTTCGAAGCACCATAAAAATGCCCGCTTAGACTTTGCCCGAAAACATTTAACCGAAGGCACAAATTGGAGAAATATTGTCTTTTCTGATGAAAAGAAATTTAATTTCGATGGAACCGACGGCTATAAATATTTTTGGCATGATTTACGACAGGATCCTCATATATTTTTCAAAGCATCAATTTGGAGGTGTCTCGGTAATGGTTTGGGCTGCATTTGCTAGAGGTGGAACCACTCCAATTGTTTTCATTCATAACAAAATTAATTCAGTTATGTATCAAGATATGTTAGGAGATAATTTATTACCCATTGCTCCTCTTATCCAGGGCCCGACTTAGACTACCTGGAGCCCCGGGGCAAGCCTATTCTGGGGGGCCCCCTTGCAGTGGCATAAGAGCTCTTTAGGTTGCAGAATTTCTGCATACGCCTGTAGGGGGCCCCTTCCACAAGGGGGGCCCAGGGCATTTGCTCCGTATGCCCTGCCGTAAGTCAGGGCCTGCTTATAACTTCAGGAGACTGGAAATTTCAGCAGGACAACGCTTCCGTTCATATTTCGAAGTCAACTAAATCTTGGCTGGAAGATAACCAGGTGAAATGCCTTCAATGGCCAGCTCGTAGCCTCGATCTGAAGGTAATAGAAAATTTTTGGGGAATTTTAGCCCGAAATGTTTACAAAAATGGACGACAATTCAATTCAAAGTTAGATTTGGTGAATGCTATTAAAACCCTATAGCGGTCGTGAACGTGTTTTTGTAATTGTTTGTCCCCTAAAAAACATATATTTAAAATAAGCATAATTATAGATTTTAATCTTGCTTCTTTAAGTATGAAAAATCATATAATATTCATCAAGCTTCATCTTTAAATGCATTGTGAAAAATCCATTGTTTTAGTTTACAATAATAAAGAATTTATAGTGAAAACAACAATGCCATTTTTCCGCTCAGACAGACTCCCCACTCGCCTAGAGGGTTAAAAACTGCTGGAACAATTTTGATGCAAGTACTTTGTGCGGTCTGATAGATTCAATGAACAAGAGACTAGTCACAGTCATCGAAAAAAAAAGGGTCTCACATCGATTACTGATGAAATACATGTATCGACTTTTTAATTGTTTCCAACTTTCTTTCTACAAAAACTTTTCTTGCGTCTATTAACCTTTTGTTAATGTAGCTATTAATGAATTTATTTTGTCCTTTAGTTCCTTGTAGCATATAAAATATATTTATGAAATTTCATAAATGTTTGATCTTTTGTTTTTTAATTATATCATATTTTCAAGTGGCTTTATAATTTTTTCCACCACTTTAGTCAACAAAATATATATGCGGATATTATTATTATTATTATTTTAACAAATCCATGAGAGTGTTCCACAAAATGATCCTGCAAAGGCTTTTTTATAAAACAGATAAGTAAAATTATGCATTACTGACAAATTGTAAAACTTTTTTTTTTTTTTTTTTTGTATTATGGGATATAGTTGCAGATGGAACTTGTAGAAAGTAAATTAATTTAATTATGTATATTTACGCTTAGAAAAATTGACATTATAATAAAAAAAATTACCAAAAATTAAATTTGTTTATGCACATGACAAAATGACGTTACTATAACATTAAAAATTAAATATCATTAATATACTTATGGATAATCCTATAACATATATCCTGGACATATATTTTTTTTTATTTTGACACTGAAATAGATGGAACACTTTTCGCCAAAGATTCAACTTACGCGACAGCCCTTACTATATCATTTTACAGAAAAAATGTAATTAAGAAAAAAACAAATCCTGCCAAAGACCAAATTTAGTTTAGTACGGAGAACTATTAATTTCAATCTGTAATATATATATATATATATATATATATACACTTTTTTTTTTTTTTTTAATTTATTTTTTATCTCATGTTTTGGCAGTAAAATTGGGTCGCGTACTTTTTAAAATGACTGAAATGAATTAAAATGAAGTATTTCCACCTAAATTTCATACTTTAGTTAATTTTTAAAAATCTGATTATCGTGTCGAAAAACTGTTTGCACCCCTGGATTTAGAAAAATTGCCCTTTTCTATTTGGTACCAAATTTGTAATGATAGGACTGATATTTCTACTTTATTCTGTTGCTACACTAAGCTGGTCTACAAAAACTCCAGACTGAAACTAATAGTCCTCCGTTCTAACAAGGAATTAACATCTCGTGTCACTCATAAAACATGAAACATTTTTTCATATTCATAGAGAACGAAATAACTTTTGAACGAAATTAATGGAATACGTAAGAGAAGTATAGTATGGGGCATGTGAAAACACATGTACACGAACACACACAGATACCCATATGCATGTGTATGTACACACATATATGCGTGCATGCATACAGGTACACAGACGATCGAATATACACGCTTAGATGAGCACACGCACGCCTGTACACACGCATACATACACGCAGTAAAATCAAGCGACACTTCTAAATTATGAAACACTTTCCGATATTTCTAGATGGGAAATAACCACTGTCGGTGAAACTGCTAAATTCTGTAGTGTGATGTTATAATTTTAATTTCCAATTTCTCTAGTCTTCAGATTTCAATCGATTGGTATTTATTTTATACATTAATTCCAGAAATAAGTCGCTCATTTATGAGTAATATACCTCGATGTAACTGTAATTAGCAAATTAGAAAATTCCCTTTTCCGAGGGTTTATACATAGTGGTATTCCCCACTGGTCGAAACTCAACCTTTTTTTTTTTTGGTGAGCATGTAAAGAATAAAGAAGCTGAATGATAGAGTTTCCTTGCTTTCATTGTAGATGAATATATTGATTTGTTTCTGGAAATGTATATATATATGCTAATTTTCCTGAAGAAGATAAGTCGTTTTTTCATCTCAAAAAAATCTCTAACACTACTAAATATATAATGTGTGCGTTTGTGTGTGTACATATATATATATATCAAAATCGTTCCAGCGATTTTTCAAAAAAACCAAATTTGCCGTATTTTTCCCAGATTTAGTGCGAGTTGCCTGGAGATGAAGGTATTTGATATCGAAATGCCATATCAAAAAACACTTTTATTATTATTATTATTATTCGAATACTTTCGAAGGAAACGAAGTCACTGTTACTTTTTTCCAGGAGGAAGCGCATATTACTGGTGAATGCTAACTATTCTGCAGAGGAAGACAATTCGGATTGAATTGTAAACTCAAAAAGCCATTAAATCTAAATTTTCATCAAAATTAATTCAAGTAATTTCTAAAGTAATCAAGTTTCTGCCATATTTTGTATCATGACAAATGAAGGTTATTGGTGAACGCTAATCCTCCAGAAAAAGAGGATAAGTCATATGGATTTCCTCAAAATCGTTCGATCCATTTCTGTGTAAAAGCAATTTCTGCTATATTTTGCAATCGATGGATAAAGGGATAGCAGTGAATGCAAATTTTCCTGAAATTAACGATAAGAGCAAACGATTTTTCATCGCAACAAACAAACTCAAAGCTTTATCAAAAATCTTCATATCCATTCCCAGTAAACCTTAATTCGGAAAAAATTTCACAATTTCTGTCTTATTTTGCAACTGAAGGTTAAAGGATTAACAGCAAACACGATTTTTCATCATGAAGATGAGGATAAGTCCAATTGATTTTGCACCTAAAGAACCCCTTAACACCAAATATTTATCAAATATTCCCTATATACTATATGCATTACCCAGTAAACCCAATTTCTGTCATATTTTGCAATTGGCGGATAACAGGTTAACAGCGAATGTGAATTTTCTTGAAGATAAAAATAAGTCCAATCGATTTTAACCCCAGGTAATCCTTAATTCCAAATTGTCATCAAAATTGTTGTACATATTTTTGAGTAAAACGAATTTCTGCCCCATGTTGCAAACGGCAGATGAAAGGTTACTAGCGAATTCGATTTTTCTTGAAGATGAGGGCAAGTCCAGTCGATTTTTCAGCCCAAAAATCCCTTTACCCCAAACTTCCAACTTTCATTAAAATCATTAGAGCTGTTTCCGTAAACCCAAGACAAATATATATATATATATACATATATATGTATAATAATTATAATAATTCATCACAATGGTCAGTCACCAGGAAAGAACACAAGAATTAATGAACATAGAAACACATAAACTAGAAAAAGAAGAAGGAGCAGAGGAAATATCAATTTCCATATTTAAATGACGATGCATATTCCGATGAACTTCTCTATCCATTCACCTCTCAATTCGAATGATTAAAGTTCTTATGACATTTTAATTGCAAAGAGTCCATATCGAAACAACATGTCAACAATTTGAAAGAAAATTAAAATTATACTCACTTCTGTCGCCAGAAAAATAAATATAAGGAGACATAATATCTTAATAATATAAATTTATTAAAATAAATAAATAAAACTATTTCCTGGACAGAATTTTGTTAAGGACACTATTTCTATTTTTAGCAGAGGCTTTCATCTTTACCTGTTTATAACCTTTTAGATTCTGTAAGAGACATATAAACGTTCATTGTTAATTGCCAACCCTAGCGATTTTCTAACACTTACTATTTCAATCGAAATATTTTTGTTTTATTTAGTACTAGCCTCCTTCGGCGACCAGGTGGTTCGCGATCCTTGAAAAATTCGACCGTACGAAACTCCCTCTCGGTGGCGCCTGCGGCGCCTTTTTCCCGTTTCCAAACCTACAACAGCTTATTGACATATAGTGATCATAGAATAATAATAAAGAAAGAAGGCGCACGTTAATACTCCACTGCTTACAAACACCTTCTAGTGAATTGCCAGTGAAAGTTTCTCTGGATTCGCAACAACTTGAAATAGGGCATTCATCATCGGCGCATGTATCGCTGTTTGTTGTGGATGCTGACTGATTGACAGAGAGACGAGACGATTCAAAAATCTTGCCAACAAGTCGACAACCAATCAGATTGAAGCATTGTTACAACCATATACCCGGCATTCCTAGATTTTTTAAACCGAAACCAAAGCACATACGCTCCTTCTTCCTTTATTATTAATATATGACAGTGATATTATTGATTAGTGACTTTATTGAAAATTTTAACTGTAGTAAATTCTCTCTCGGTAGCACCTGTGACGCTGTCTTCCCGTTTCGCTCATCATGTTATGATCTTTGGAAATCCTGACCGTAGCAAAGTCCGGCTCATTGGCGCCTGAGGCACTTTATCCCCGTTTTAGAACTTGCAACAGCTTGCTCGTTCATAGTGCAAATAGCTTTGAAGTTTTTAAATGTAGCAAATTTCCGTTCTGCGGCGACTAAAGCGCCCCTTTACGTTTCATGATTTGAAACAACCTGTTAGCTCACCATGTAACGGAATATTGAAAATTCTAATCGTGGCAAATCTCCAACCTGGTAAAGTCTACGGTATTATAATCTACTACCGATTAATTTAATCATAATTAGAGATATTGAATTATTAAAATATCAAAGCACCATCTGGCGACAGAGATTTGCAACATGTACTCTTCAATTGCAATTCAAACAACTTTTAAAATGATATATTACTTATGAAATTATGTTAATTCGAAGCTGAGATACAAAATGAATATAAACATTGTTATAAAAAGGTTTGTGTCTGATTTTTCCGGGGGTTTCTCCGAAACTTGTGTAATTGTGGACTGAATAATGTTAAAAATCCTTAATAAGAAATGTGAGCGGAGTATGGGAATTTGAAAGTCTGCAAAATAAAAAAGAATAAAGGTGTTCCGTGCTTTCTGTGATTTCTCTGAAACTCCCGTACTGAATTTAATGGCTTATATCAGTTTAAAAGTTCGCAATAAAATTACTGTAAAATATATTTCAAATGATACATTAAATGTAATTTAATTAGAATTAGAATTGGAGATATTGGAATAAAGGTGTTCTGTGTTTTTCGTGGTTTTCACTGAAACTCCCGCATGGAATTTAACGGTTTATATCAGTTTAAAAGTCCGCAATAAAATATATTTCAAATGATGTATTATAAGTAATTTAGTCACAATTAGAATGGGAGATATTGAAGTTTTAAAACATTAAAGTGCCATCTGGCAGCAAAAATTTGCGATCTCTACTCTTTAACTCCAATTCAAATAAGTTTTAAAATGACATATCACTTATGAAGTTATGTTAATTAGAAGCTGAGATACAAAGGAAATACAAAAATTTTTATAAAAAGATTTTGCCTGACTTATTCGTGGTTTTCTCCGAAACTTGCGTAACTCCGGGCTACATACCGTTAAAAATTCTTAGTACGAAATGTGAGTGGAAATCGGAATTCAAACTCTGTAAAATATAAAAGAATAAAAACGTTCTAGATTTTCCGTAGTTTTCTCCGAAAGTTTCGTACAGAAATTGAACGGCTTATATCACCGAAATAAAAGTACTTTAAAATATCTTTCGAATGGCGTATTATGTATAATATTAATGAATATCTTTGATATATTTTACACTCAAAATGGCTAATCTATCAAGGTCGATTAGCGAATTTTGTTGAAATCCGTCTAAAATTTAAGAAATTCCAAAAAAATATATATATTATTTTGTAAAAGTAACTTTTGTCTCTTTACATAAACTGATGAAATAATAATTATAAGATAAAAAACTTTTTATAAATCATGTTTTTAAATTTTCTGTTAAATCATAGCTATAGAACTAACTACATTAGCACTTTATCAATGCGTATTGTTACGAAATTGTAAATAATTGTATTTATTTTTGTATAAATTCTTTCAAAGAGGCTTAGTAAGTTGATAAAATGTCAATTTTCTGCATTTCCAGCTTTTTTTCGCGTTAAAATAACTTAATTTTCCCTTTAAAACGCATTAAAAAGCTCCAATAGGCAGGTAATGGAATTGGCGCCAAATTTGGAGACTTTTTTTGGCGAAAAAATCCTTATTATCGATATTCCAAAGATGGACGTTCTAATGTGATTGGTTAAAGAGTTACGGGAAATTTGAATTTAAAAAAAAAAAAAAAAAGTTGGTTTTGAAAATAAAATATTAATCCTGTCAGAACAACATATATTTGCATCATGTTTTACATTATCACTTTATCAACGTGTAGAAAATCTTTAAAGTGATAATGACGTCAATTTTTGCCAGATACATAATTTAACTTTTTACAATTTTTTAACGCTCACGTTTAATTAAATGTATTTATTTTTATGTCGAAAGAAAATGAAGTCGTAAATTTTTTGGCAACAATTAAATTATAGCTAATATTTTAATGACTATTTCTATCGCTATTAGGAACTTATTATTTTCATATTTTAATTAATTAACAGAAAACTATTCGAAAATTCGAAAATCTGACTTCGAAGTATTGTGTTGTCACCGGGTTCTGAGCTACTGTGAAAGTTTCAAATGTCTAGCTAGTAGAGACGTTATTTAAAAATAGATTGCAAGATTTGTACCGGACAAACAACACACAATCGAACAAGAATAGAAGTTAATAAAAAATGTAAAAATGAATTTAAATAAATATAATGTCTATTTTTTTTTTTTTTTTTTTTTTTTTTTTTAAGATATAAAAAGGAAAAAATTCAAAAACTTTTTTTTTTTTTTTCTCAGTACCTTGTCAGGTGGGCAAAAAGCAATTATTCCCGGCCGGAAGAATATTCAGCCAATGTCTGGCACTGGAGAATTGATAAATGAAATAATGAAATGTTTCTACTTAAATTTCATACTCTAGTTAATTTTAAAAAAATTAACTGTTTGAAATACTGTTTATACCCCTGGATTCAAAGAAATCGCCCCTTTGATTTGGTACCAAATTTTTAAAGATTGGACTGATATTTCTAATTAATTTGGGCATTTAACGTTGCTTAAGCTTAGAATTGACTCATTTATTAATTGACATAAGTTAACGTTTTAATTAATATCTCCGCAACTAATTATTATTTTTTTTTAATTCGGTTTTCCCTATCCCCTCGGGAAGGCTCCTGAGCATCCGTATCTCAATTTTTTTACATTAAGTAGGAGCTGAACGTATAGAAGAACAGACAGACAGACAAATCTTTCCTTTTATTATTATAAAAGATAAAATCTGTAATTAAATTAAACAAAGCTAACTAATTAAAAACAAACAAAAAAAATGTGGTTTTAGAAAATCTAAAGAGTTAATAGTTGAGCAAGGTGGTGTAATTCAAAAGGTGACGACATTTTTGTCGGGGTTATTTTGTCTTTGAGTTGTTTTGTTCTTGGGCTATTTTGTCCTGGTACTATTTTTTCTCGGGCTAATTTGTAGGGATATTTTGTTCTGGGGCTATTTTATCGAGCTATTTTGTAATTTAGCTATTGTGTCGGGGCTATTTTTAGAACTCTGCATCTAATAAGTAAGATAAAATAAATCCAGAAAATAAACTAATCACGAGCCGGTGTATTGAATTTTGGAAATTTTTAAATACAAAAGATTACGTGTATAAAAGGAAAACGCGTATAAAAAGAAAGAAAAGTTTGTATGCTTTCTTGACCTCATAATGGATATATTTATTTATTTTTTTTATTTATTTATTTTTTTTTTTCTGATACCCACACCAACCGTACCCTTCGACTCCTCATCTGATTAAAAATAGTTTAAGGACATACAATAAATTTTATGTTTGCATGTTAATATGTAGATACAATGCAGACAACTTTTTAATTTTAAACTTTTGCCTTTTAACAAATAAGAGAAAGCAAATGCATGAAAGTGAAGTTAATGATTCTGGTGGTGTAGGGATTAAGGGCGGTTGACTAAATATCTATTCAAGGCCTTTGTGGAATGCCTTCGTGTGGTTGGAGGGTAGGGTCTTTATAACGGGCCCTAGCCAGTATTCACATGTTTTTCGGAGAACAACTACACAAAACTCCGAATAGTTAGGCTCACGAGCTTGACTTGGAAACGAACACGGTACCTTCCATCTTCCAGTTTTGAGCGCTAAATTAGTTTACTTAGAATAAGACAAAGGAAGAGAGATTTGGTACTTTATCCTACTATTCTCTCAAAAAAGGTTTTTGCCCTCTTATCATCGACTGTATGTGTGGAATCTACCAATCGATAATTTAGGCTTTAAAAACTCAGTTTAAGATTTAGCTATTCTGATTAAAGCCACAATCTCTCAAAGTCACATCTTCTAAACAAATAATAGTTTTAAGTTTACGAAAATTACATGATCTGAACTTATGTATAAACATTTAAAAATAAGTTTTTAAGTAAAGCATGAAAATGTGATATATTTCCGCTAAAAGATGGTGAGTGGTGTATGAGTTAGAACCAAGTGTCTGAGCAGGGTAGCTGGCTGGAGTACCCCTCAGGGGCGGTCTTTCTAAACGGTCCTAACCAGTATTCTCGCGAGTTTGAAGAAAACCAGAAAAAACTCCGAATGGTTCGGCCGACGAGCGCGAACCTTGCACCTTCCATGTTCCAGTTTTAAGAGCTGAATTAGTTTACTTAAAATGAGACTAAAGAAAAAAAAAGAGATTTGATACTTTACCCAATTATTATCTCAAAGAACTTATTCTACTCTAACCAACGATTACATATCTTGCAGGTGATAATTTAGGCTCCAAAAATGCAGTTCATGATTTAGCTTGCCTATGTAAAGAAGTAGGCTCTCTCTAAGGCAAATCTTTATAGACAAAGTTCGTCTTGTTACGAATTATAGTTTTAAGTTTATCAGAATTAATAATCTGATAGTATAAGCATTTAAAAATAAGTTTTTAAGTGAAACATAAAAATGAAAAAGGTAATAATAATCTATTTCTATTAAAAGGTGTTATGTGTGGTGCAGGGGTTAAGATCCCTACACCACACTGCACCACACCTCTACACCACTGACCAATTGTCAGTGCAAGTAGCTTGAGTGGAGTGTTCTCCGTAAAAGTTTTTCAAAAGGTCTTATTCTATATATATTCACCCGATTTTCGTGGGAAAACATAAGAAATTCCGAATGGCTAGGCTAACGAGCGCAACCTGAGTTATAGAGCCCAGCATCAGCCAGTTTTAAGAACAGAATTTCTAGGCTACTGGAGTTTTCTCTAAAAAAGAAAATTATTTCATTAAAATATTGTACAAATACAACTTAATAATATCTGTAAATCTTAAATTTAATTATCATTAATGGCAAATGGGAAAACAATTTTTCGCAAAAGAAAGAAGAAATAAAACATAGATAATTCCTTGATTTTTTTTTTTTTTTTTTTTTTTTTTTTTTTACGACTTATCTCTATAAAATTTATTTGTATATATATGTGTACCCATTACAGGGGGGGGAAAAATCTGTTTTAAAAAAGACGTTTTTTTTCAAAGAATCGTTAAGAGTTTAAGAGTTTAGTAGTGCTGCTATCTTGAGTTTTCTGAAAAAGGTTGTTTGGAACAGGAAGATAACTTTTTTCATTCACTAAATTAAAATACCTTGATTTTAAATTAAAATTTTGTAAAGCTAAAATTTATTTTAATGATAAATATTTTGTTTTCGCTGATTAAACAATAGGACTTTTTATCAATACTTATTGCATTAACAATACTTATGAAATGTATGACCTAAATCGAATTTTCCCTCATTCCATAATATTCTTTATACATGAGATTTGTCTAATCTCGGTTATAAAAAAAAAAAAAAAAAAAAAAAATGTGAGCACGTAAGTGCATTTGAATTACTTCTAAAATAAATACATATTCATGTAGTTTTCCACTTTAACAAAAGATGGCGACACTAACTGCAAAGAGAAAACATTTTTTAAAATCTCTTGCAACAGTTTAATTTAAATCACTATTGTAAGTACCTTTAAATACATTACTGTTTGAAAATATAATTATTTATTTATTTTTTATTTAAATATATTTTAAACAATATACTAAAACGAATATTTTATGTTATATTTTATTTATTTATCAAATACTGATATCGAAAATGAATTAAAGATATATTTAAAATTTTAAAGATAGAAATTCTGAAATTTAGGCAACAGCACATTTTGTTTTAATTATTATTTATCAACAAAATGATAGATTGGATGAAATACAATTTCAAATATTTCTACAGATATTGTATTTATTTATTTATTTATTTATATATTTTTTATATACTTTAGGGGTCAGCGCCATGATCGATGCGCTCACGAGTCCCCAATTCGCTTCACTAATTTACCCCTTCGGGTTCTGCCCGCCTATTCGCTGCTTTGTCTTTCACTGAATAGAAATACTAATAGTGCATAACACAAGACAAAAGCAGAAAAATATTACAGAAATCTCCATATTTAATGTCAAATATAAATATATAATATTTAATACCACATTATATATGTGTGTGTGTATATGCATATATATATATATGGGAAATATTTTGCTAAAAATCAGTAGTTTTTTCAGAATAGAAAGTAATTCGTAATATTTAGAACATTTTGTGTCACAGATTTAGCATATGACCCCCTTGACTATTTTTAAATTCTTGTCATATTTGGCGATGATTTTTTTTTTTTTTTTTTTTGTATTTGCTTGTTTATAAAAAAAAAAAAAAAAAAAAAAGAAAGAAAGAAAAAAATCTAGCACTTCTTTTTAAAAACCTATACTTTTTACTATTGAAATTTTTATTTAATTTAAGGCAGTATATGATACTCTATATATATTTCTAATGTACAGCTAAGTAATAATTTTATACATTCGAAAATAGCTGAAAAGAAAGAAAGTTTATTATTATTATTATTATTTGGAAAAACCTCTTACAGCTTCAATTTTTAATTCTCTCCTACCTATTTCTTACAATAACGAAAGATAAAATGTACTCAATTCTCTATTAGAGTTTTAGGTGATGGATTTTTTTCTTGCCGTAATTAGAAATATGAAATATATCATAGAAATGTCTAATTCTGTAATGTTAAAAAATTATCACTGCAAAATTAGAAGATGAGATTATATATGAGTTATAATTAGTTATATGAGTATATATAAGTTATATGAGAGATATCAGATATGAGCGATACATGAGCAAAAATAAAAGCTGTCATTTAGAAATGAGTTTGAATTTGACTCGAAAATATTTTTTTATGCCAAACTATATCCGAAGTATTTTAAAATATGTTTATAAATAAAATAAAAAAAAAATAATTACACTTTAAAGACAAAAAGAAATGCAGTCAATTATACAGACACGATATTATTTCATTATTCACAATATATATATATATATATATATATATATATATATATATATATTATAAACAACATAAAAAATTGCCAGAAAAAAATTAATTTTCTAAAAAAAGAGGGGGGGGGGGAGATCCGCAGACGACAAATTACAATCTTAAATTCATTTTTCCACTGAGATAACGCTTTTTATTTTTATTTGCAGACGACAAATTTCTTTGTTACCAATAGTAACATTGACTTTTATTTTTATTTTACACTATGCATGACATTTTATATTCCTTGATAATTATGAAATCGCGAGACTGAAAGATCAACGATTCGGAAAAACATTTTGCATGTTGGCAAATAGAGTACCTTTAGTAGCATTATTTTAATTAATAACTTCGTTAATTAAGATGATAAAAGTGTTTAACCAACTGAAATGTCTTCTTAGAAAAATTCGGCACAAATTGGTATCGCTCATGGTGCGGCGGAGGACACTGCCGTCCGGGTTGAGATGCGGTCACAAAAAAAAATTGACTCCAGCAGAATTAACATTTTTTTAATATATAGAGATAGAGAAATATATACATAAGTTTTGCTATCAATTTGTGAGCCGGAATTGTCGTTTCCTTTTATGGTCTGCAATTTTCAAATTGCTAAATCATTTCATTACATAGACAAGTTGCGGTTATTAAAAATTATAAATAAAAAGCATTAATTTTTAAAAGCATAAATTAATAAAAGCATCAATTTTTAAAAGCATAAATTAATAAAAGCATTAATTTTTAAAAATAATATTGGAATGGTATAAGATTTTCAACTATCACATCACTCGTAGAATAAATTGCTTAAATTCTATGTATCTCTTCTAAATTTTTAGTAACAATTACAGAAAGAAAAATCAATATATAACAAAAAGAAAATATACTTTTAAAAAGGAATTTTGATATGCATTTAAAAAACGAATTACTCTCGAAAGTTATTCGTATAACATTGAATTTTTCGGAATTTATTTTGTATTTCATCATTTGAATGACAGAGATTTGAATGACAGCAAATGCTAAATTATTTATTCTAGATTATTTAAATTTTTTATTCTTGATTTTTCTACATTATTTATTCAGTTGAATATTAAATCTTATTTAAAGCTGATTTTCAGCTTCAAATTTAATAATTTATTTAAAATTGCTATGTATGAAACATAACTAACGAAAAAGAAAATTAATAAATTAATAAAACTTTTTTTTTTTTACAATTATTAGGTTTTTGGTTTGTTTTATTTGTCATTCAACGGGCATTTTCTGCAAACTGATGTCAGTACCTACTGGTAAGGACTAGCACTAAACTCGGTGTTATAATGGGAAAATCATTTTGTTTACAGAGTTACTCTGTGCTTTTTACATTTTTAAATTCAGTTTTCACATTCAGAAAATTCACAATCGTTAAATTTCCTCTCTTTTCGAAAAAATTGTGAATTTCGGTTCCAAGTCGCGCTCATTGACCTAGCCGTTCAGAATATACCATCGTTTTCGCCGAAATGCTCATGAATACGGGCTGAGATTCCTTAGAATGACCCCCACGGAGGAAAAACTCACTTATATGTCTAGGACCCTAAAGTCAGTCGGCCTTAAGCCACACAAACAAACCACCTAGTTTTTCATCCCAAAGTTTATCGCCAATCTGAAGGTTATTGGCCATGGATTCTCCTCTCTCCCCAATTCTCGCTGATATTTATATGCATTATTTTGAAAATACGCCCTTTAAGAAAATGTCTTTCCCTTTTTAGACCCGTTACGTTGATGACACCTTCACGCTTATCGACACAACTCGTCACATTATTGACTATGTCTTACAAACTATAAATTGTATAGACAGTAATATCCAATTCACATATGAAATAGAAAATAATGGCTCACTTCCATTCCTTGATACTCTTGTCTCGCGCACTGTAGATGACTAATGGCTTTTCCACCACCATCTATCGTAAAAATTTTGCCGTCTCTCTACCAAAGAACTTCTCCTATTCTATATTCTTTGTCTCTACGTCCCCATGCGCGTTCATGTCACCCACCTACCCAAAAAATGGCAGCTTTCTATACTTTTGTTAACCGTGCCCTTAATGTTTGTTCCAATCCTGTTTTATTAAGCTCTGAAATCAAATATCTGAAAGCTATAGCAATTGACAGAGGTTATAATCCTTCTACTAGAGATAAAGCTATCAAAAAATTACAACTTTCTCGTATTTCGTCTACTAAATCAGTCTCTTCTAATATCAGTATTGTTTTACCTTATTTTCCTAAATCCAGTCATGTCATAGATGAAATTTCAAACAATATGATTTTAAAATATTTTTTTCAGTTTCCAATAAACTCACCTTTTCTCAATTAAAATATACTTTAGATATGTATAATTCTTGGGGCATCTATAGCATTTCTTGCCAGTGTGGTTTATCATACATTGGCCAAATTAAACGCAGTTTTAAATCCCACATTAAAGAACATATTATTTACGTCCGGAAACATAAAACCAATAAATCGGCTATTTCTATGCATTGCTGGGAGAAAAACCATAATTTTAAATTTGATCCAGCTAAAATAATTTGCAGGCCTAAATCCACTCATGAACTCGATTTCTTTGAAGTTTTTTATAATTATAAAAATCGTTAAAATATTGTTAGTTGTGGTTTAGCTGTACCCATTTTGTCTAACTGTTGAAAATTTTACATTCAGTCCACATTTCTTAATTTCTTCCATATTTTTCACAACTAGTATTTCGTAATTTCCTATTGGCCAATCACCCACATTCCACGTAATCCTATTGTCCGATCATCTTGAGCCGAATTCAGTCCCTTTCCTATATATATAGGAGCACTTTTCTCTCATTTCTTTATGCACTAAAGACGGTACGCTAAATGCTACCGAAACAGCTGTTTGCTTTCCTATTATTTCTATTTGACGTTCTAGACGTTGTTGTTGCCTTGTTTCTGTAAACGAATTTTAGATACATTTCATACCTAATTTTATGTAAAGGAAACATGCGTTGCTTATATATATAAAAAAAGAAAAAAAAAATCCGTAAATCTCTTTATATTTATTGCACTCTAAAGACGATAAATTGTACCAAGAAAAAATATTCTCCTAGGCATAAAGTGTTTCAATACTTTTGCAAGCCGCTATAAACTAGACTGACCAGATCAAAGTACCTTTATAATAGAGAAGCATTAAAAATTGCTACAATTATCAAATTATGGATGTATTTTTCATTCCTAATAAACAAGGACTAAAAATAAAGTGTTATTGATTAATAATTTAGTTTCTACAATTTTTTAAAACTTAGAAAAATGCCTTCAAAAAAAAAAAAAAAAAAGGCATCCCCATTTGCCCCCATAAAATGGAGACGTTTGGTCAGTATACTCTAATATCATGTTATAACAACATGTCATACAGATACATAATACTGAATTTGAACTTCCTGCTAATATTTTTTAATGCAGGAGACTTTAAAACATATACATATAACAAAAACTCAATTTCGGAAATTCGACCCCAAAACAATATTTTCTAAATAAATTATAATATATATATATATATATAAAATAAAAGGAAAGTAAATTATAATGACATACATAAAATAAACAAACAAAATATTAGATCGATAGTGCAGAAAATAAAATTCTATCACTCATGAATGAAGTTATGCAATTCGTTTTGCAACTATTATGTAAAGTAACATTAAACCAAATACAACAAAACACAAAGCTTTTACTTTTATACACGGATATCCTTTCAACAACCATGTGAAAACACGCACTCAGGATGATAAAAGAAAAAAAAACGAAATCGGAAGATCAGTTTTACCGTATATATCAAAATAATTAAAAATAATAGTCAGACTGTGATGCAAAATAAATAAATAAATAAAAATAAAAAAATAAGATTTTTTTCTTATTTTGAAAAAAATATATATGTTCCTTGTCATACTATATAGGTGTGAGGAATCCGAGTAATCGTAAAAATTTTAGACCTTTAGTTATTTGTGGTGTGAGTAACAAAAAAAAATTGTAAATTTGATATGGTGTTTGTTCGTAGGTTAGACAGTTTGTTAGTTAGCTAGTTAGTCTGTGTACACATTATTGCAAAAACAAATTATCTTAAAGTGGTAAGACAAGTTTTAAAATATCCCATATGATACAGTAAAAAACTATTGATTTAAAATATTTTAATTTGAAAACAATTTAAAATGTTTTCAAATTAAAAACTTGAAAAAAACTTCGAAGTCATTTGAAGATTTTTCAAGAAAACGAAACTTCGTAAGTTATTCGAAATTTACGATTTGTTATTTTCGAAGATTCGTTATTAGCATGTTAGAATAATCAACTTAAATATGTGTAATCTCTTAAATGTGCATTTACAAGAATATTATATTGTACAGATAACCAGCTTTAAAATATCATTTATGAAACTGAAAAAAAAATCATTGATTATAAACATTCTAATTTAAAATTTTCGTAAGTTATTACAAATTTAAGATTTTTTAACATGTCAGAGAATAGAGCAAAATCTACCTTAAACATGCATTATGAAGATTATTTTCGTGGTAAATATGTCAGACTACTTTTAAACTACCATCCATTATACTAGCATGAACATCAACTATGGATATTCTAATTTGAAAACTGTGAAAGTTACTCGAAATTTAAGATTTTCTCAACATGGTAAAATAGGGTAATAATTAACATAAACTTGCATTATAAGGTCATTGCTTTAAAAATGGTATGGAGTTGGGGAAAAAAAACTAAAATACGCTAAAACTAAAATCCTAATGAAATTAGTCAGCAAATTAAAAGATTTTAAATGTATCGAACTGGATTGAAGTTAGACTAGGTGGGTAATTTCAGTCTGTGACTGTAATATGAGTGATCAGTCATATTCATTTCTTTTAGCATGAATATTGTGTGCTCTGTGAACAAATATATGATGAGGAATCAAGAAAGTCTCAAATCCGTTAGATGAATTTTAAAATCACCCAAAACCCACAAACTAAGTCAAAATTAATAATTCATCAAGAAAGAAAAAGGAAAAAAAAAAAAAATATATATATATATATGAAAAACTTTTAAGATGTAAAATAAAATAAATTTTGATTAACACCCAGTTAGTAAATCATTTTAAAAAGAATTAAAAATGCAATTACTAATACTATGTTAAAAATTTACAAATCTAAAAAATAGATTAATAATAATTTTGACCATTTTTGATTGTTGTGTACTTCAAGTGTATAAAAATGGGCTTCAAGTTCAGTATTTGTAGTTTATTCTTTCATGTTTATATTCTAATAATACATGTAATTCTTAATTGTTATTATTATTATTTGATATTTCATTGTTAATTGCTTTTGTTTAATATGGATGTTTATTATAATAATTTGGGTACGCGTATACTTAATCATTGGTATATATAATACATTTAAATCATTTATACATTTATATCTTAGACAAATTTCTGCTCTTTATGTTAAAAAAATTGAAAGTTTTTTCTCAATTCAACCTGACTAGTTGAAACCCTACTCGTAGGAAAACAAATTCAGTAGCTCAACCTGCCAGAGGAAAAAATTAATCGAACCGCTGGTCGGATAAAATCGAGTTACCCGACCCGATGTAGGACTTTTGCACAATCCACCTATGACAACTCGTTTAAACTAAAATGAAGCGTTGTATAATCTTGATTTAAATAAAACTAGCAGGCTACGCCCGCTTCGCTGGTCACTATTTTTAAATGAATCACAATAATTAATGAATTCTCAAAATTGCATTCATTTTTATCATGTGATAAAAAAAGAAAAAAAAATCTGATCAGGAAAAATGTCGCACCGGGTCCCCACTGCCTTCGGCAGCGTAGACCCGTGCACTGCGCGCACGTATTCCTTCACCATCCTTATGACTTCTCAAAATTCCATGTTATTACTCATAAACTTTCATTCTCAAGAAAAGGAATTAAAAAATATATCATTTAGCATCGGGTAAAAACTCACACCGGGACGCCACTGCCTTCGGCAGCGTAGACCCGTGCACTGCGCGCACGTATTCCTTCACCATCCTTATGACTTCTCAAAATTCCATGTTATTACTCATAAACTTTCATTCTCAAGAAAAGGAATTAAAAAATATATCATTTAGCATCGGGTAAAAACTCACACCGGGACGCCACTGCCTTCGGCAGCGTAGACCCGTGCACTGCGCGCACGTATTCCTTCACCATCCTTATGACTTCTCAAAATTCCATGTTATTACTCATAAACTTTCATTCTCAAGAAAAGGAATTAAAAAATATATCATTTAGCATCGGGTAAAAACTCACACCGGGACGCCACTGCCTTCGGCAGCGTAGACCCGTGCACTGCGCGCACGTATTCCTTCACCATCCTTATGACTTCTCAAAATTCCATGTTATTACTCATAAACTTTCATTCTCAAGAAAAGGAATTAAAAAATATATCATTTAGCATCGGGTAAAAACTCACACCGGGACGCCACTGCCTTCGGCAGCGTAGACCCCCGACTGCGCGCACGTATTCCTTCACCATCCTTATGACTTCTCAAAATTCCATGTTATTACTCATAAACTTTCATTCTCAAGAAAAGGAATTAAAAAATATATCATTTAGCATCGGGTAAAAACTCACACCGGGACGCCACTGCCTTCGGCAGCGCAGACCCATGCGCGCTGCGCGCGCACGTTTAAGGATATACGTGCGCTGTACACGCATATTCCTTCTCAACTCAAACTTTTATTAAGAAAATAAAATTAAAAAAAAATCTTTTATTATCGGGTAAAAACTCGCACCGGGTCCCAAACCCATGCGCGCTGCGCGCCTATTCCTTCCCCACCGTTCCAGCCCCTCCTAATTAACTTGCATATACCAATTTTGAACGGTCTTACTCAATTAGCTGAGATGCAAAAGAAAACCTGATCAGGACACTTTAAATTGTAAATAAGGTGAAATCTCGAATTCCACTTTCGATAATGTAAAAGAACTTTAAAATATCTTTCGAATGATGTATTATAAATAATTTAATAATAATTAGAATATGAAGTATTGAAATTTAAAAATATTACAGTGCCATCTGGCGGTAGAAATTTCTGTAATCTATTGTTCCATTCCAGATCAACAAAGCTTTCAAATGATGTATTACTCATGAAATTATTTTAATTAGTAGATGAGATACAAAAGAAAACCTAATCAGGACACCTCAAAACGTGTAAATCGGGTGAAATCTCGAATTCCATTTTCGATAATGTAAAAGTACTTTAAAATGTGTATCAACTAAAATAAGCTTTCAAATGATGTATTACTTATGAAATTTTTTTAATTAATAACTGAGATACAAAAGAAAACTAATTCAGGAGACCTCAAAACGTGTAAATCTGGTGAAAACTTTCGATAATTTAAAACAACTTTAAAATATCTTTCGAATGATGTATTAAAAATAATTTAATTGGAATTTGAAATATCGAAATTTTAGCTGAGATACAAAAGAAAACCTACTCAGGACATTCTAAAACATGTAAATCACGTGAAATCTCTAATTCCATTATCTACGGTAGTTTTATTAATGGAAGTAAAAAGAAAAATAAATATTTTTTATTTCCCCAAAACCTATATATACCACGGTAGTCGGGTAATGGAAGTAAAAAGAAAAAGAAAAAGTATTTTTTAGTTCCTTCAAATGTATTTTGTTGCTATGGAAACTTCTATCGTCTATTGAAAGATGGATTACGTGTTAGAATAAAATTTATTTTGCAATTAAAATGTAACTGCTTTGTTTATTAATGAAAATTGATGAAATTTTAACTGCAGGTTGGTTTTGTGCTGAAAAGGTTGTATATTAAGTGTTGTGTACGAAAAAGAAAATTTGAAGCACTTTGAAATTTGCAATTTTTAACCCCAGTTAAAGATCATGTGACATTAATGACTTGCACCTGTTTTGTTTCCGTTCGAGACAGCCGTTAAAATCGTCTGCTGAATGCTGATAGAATGCCTCTTTTTAAGCAATAAGGATTTTTGGTCATTGTTCGATCGACATGGGTCAACATTTTAATTAATATCTCCGAAACTAATTAAGATTTTTAAATTCTGTTTCGAGGAAAACATCGGAAAGGCTCCAGAGCATCCGTATGTCAATTCTTGTGTTTCTGCGTTTAGTAGGGGCTGAACGTATAAAAAAACAGACAGACAGATAGACAGACAGACAGACAGACAAACCTTTCCATTTATTATCATAGATAGATATTTCTGATCAACGAGATATATAAAGTAGAGTGATAAATGGTAACCCTTGAGAAGGTCCAAGATGAGTCATGTGACATGCTCTCCTTGCACCTGCGTATTTGGCGGTTCCCTTGGTAACAGCTTATTTTCAGTAAATTTCTATGGCAACGGTTTGGAGATTGTTCAATGTTTTTGTTTACTTACGTAGTTTAATATTCTTTTGTTCTAAATCATTTTGATTTTGATTTTACTTCTCTTTTATTTCGTGTAGTTGAACTTTAACCGACAAAATGCTTAAAAATAGTTGAAAAATTATTATTTGTTGTTAAATTTAGCTCTTTAAAAGTTTAAATCTTCTTTTATAAACACTTTTAAACTTTGTTGGGAAACGATGAAATAAAAGGTATTTTATTGTTTATTAAAATGTGAAATATGTGTAAAATTATTTTAAAAACAATTTATTTCGGTCATAGGACTGTCATGTTACGTAATAATAATGATAATTTGTCGAACTGATATTTTAAATGCCAAAATAGCGATAAAGGGCCAAACACAGCAACCTATTCGAGCATGTCACGTGATTCATCTTGAACCACGGAAAGTTAATCCTTCATCCATTGAATCAGCACTCTAATTTATATATCTCGTTGTTTCTGATTTATTTTCCTCATTTTAAATAAATGTACTTTATTATTATTATTATTATTATTATTTTGTCGAAAAAAAAAATTGGCAACAATTAAATCATGGATAAAATGCTAAAATTTAAATGTCTTATTTATCAGAAATTAGAAGGTTACTACTTTCACATTTTAATTAATTAAGAAAAAACTAATCATCCGATTGATAAGCTGTTTAATGCATCGGATTTACAAAAATTTTCCCTTTCATTTGGTATCTTATTTGTAACGATGCGACTGATATTTCTAATTTATTTTCTAATATTTCTGATTTATTTTCCTCATTTTAAATGAATGTACGGTTTTTTTTTTTTTTTTTTAATTATTATTATTTTGTCGAAAAAAAAAAAATTGGCAACAATTAAATCATGGATAAAATGTTAAAATTTAAATGTCTTATTTATCAGAAATTAGAAGGTTATTATTTTCACATTTTAATTAATTAAGAAAAAACTAATCAAAAATTCGAAAATCTGACTTCGATGTGCACAATGATCCTTCGGGGGGCACCTTTGTGTTAAATCTCGTGACTGTCCGAGCTACCGTTTTCGAGATCAGTGAAATATACACATATTGCTCACTTAATAGTATAAGATAACCGGAAAATTAATATAACAGAAACCATTTAAACGGAAACAGGTGAATAAAGTTTTAAAGGAAAGGCATATATAATTAAAAGTTCCTCTAATTTGCATTGATGGAAAAAAATTACACTGTACAACAACAAAATTGTAAATTAATTAAAAAGGAGCAAATTTTTATGGATTCGATGCTGCTGAAAATGAAAATGATGATCAAAACTGAAAATTAGCTCTTGTCTTCTTTTCTCAAAGGCGTTGGTTGTAGAGAATTATAGTCCAGTAAATATTGTGGGATGAAAAACCATTTCATTTTAGTCAAAGCTAAGTGGGAAAAAATCACTATATACAAAAAGTTACAGTTGTTGCTTGATAAGATTTTTAAAATGAATAATTACATTTAATCTCTTGATATCATTTGTTTGAAGCTTGGATGTATTTAGTATTTCTTGTTTTAGAATGCCTTGAGTTTGTATTAACTCTCCAGACATCTCTTGCTACAGTTGTGAGGAAGACAAACTTGGTTGAAATGATATAAAACCGTTATTTTGTTTATCTAATTAAAGTTAAAAAAAAAAAAAAAAAAAAAAAAAATTATGGTCGTCCCATATTGTGTGCAGCACTTGCGTCAGTAACTTGTGTAATTTAATTAATGTTAAAGCTCGTTCAATACTATTTGCAGGACCCCAGGATTTGGAGAGAATCTACAAATCATTAAACGGGCTATTATGTCTACATGCTTCCACCTACTGGGCAAGTTATTTTTAAAGCGAATTTAACCTATCTGAACATCTTTTCAGCCGTTATTAATAAATTAACTCGCAATAAATAAAGTTGACCAATCTATATAAGAAGTTTCATTGTTCTGCGTCTAACCACTTTTGAATTATTCGAAAGACAAACACACACACACACACACACGCATATGTGTACACACAGGCATCACGAAAAATCATGTAAAATTGTAGATATCTATAAATTGGAACTCAGAAAAATATAAAGACGATAAAATATAAAAAAAATTTCCTTTTTTTTTTTTTTTTTTTTAAATAATTTATCTTTTTTCTATCTCTATTTATCTATTTACATAATATTTCTTTACTTTGGACCAGTGAATTTGAAGCCCTAATCTTTGGAATTATGTCCCTGTAATGTAATAACTATGTTTCCAAAGTATAAGTGGAAACATACTTGTTGAGACTCAAAATGATTTTGGTGTCTATGCGCGTGTACCGCGATAACGGCTGCAAAAAGTACCCGATTAACTCACAAATTGATACCTGTGTTCATAAGTCATGAAGAGTTATTAGTTGCATATTTTTTGTGTGTATTCTGTTTTTAATTCATTTACAGGGACGTACCAAAGAATTTCTTATCGTTACAGCCTATGGACAAAATTTGTGCGTACTGCGACAGTGGCTGCAAAAATCACCCGATTGCCTTGTAAATTTATACATACTTTCATGAGTAGTCTTCATGAGTTTCTTTATTTAGACGCATTTTAACCTGGTTGCACTGCGTTCAACATAATTAAATCAACTTGCATTATTAAAACGAAATAAAACACGACAATTCGTCAAGAGAACAAAATAGGCACGAGTGCAACAGTTGCCACTTGTTTTGCAACAATCGTGCCTACTTTGCTCACCTGACGAGGGATTTTGTTTTATTTCGGCCAGAAATAATGGTTAAAAGTTTTTTTTTTTAATTTTTGGTGTTCATTCAAAGACTTGTACTTATTACTTTTAAACGCCAGCAGTCTTCTGGTGCATTTTTATTAGTAGTAATGGGATGCAGTAAACCCTGATCTATCGTTCCCGCATCCATCGTTTTCCCACAGTGATCGTTTATTTCTATCGTCCCTGCACAAGTTGTATTTAAATAATTTTTACGAAACCCGCATGTATCGTGCTTCTATAAGTTGTTTTCCCGCATTCATCATTATAAAAATTTTCTCCTGATCTTGTAAAAATTTGCTCCTGAAGATCAAACGTTTCTATCAAGGACTGGAATTACTTTATTCCTCCTAAAATAACTCATTTCCCCTTTTGCACTTAGGATCAAAATTATGATGCCATGTCTCCGGACCATCTATTCATTTTGTAATTTCAGCATGACAGGAAATAACCTCTTCAGTAATAAAGAAAATTGTTGGGTGAAATATGGTTACGTGCAAAAAAAAATGATGAAGAATACTAAACAGAAGGGCAAGAAAATGATGATGATGATAAAACAGATGAAGAGTGGTCGGGTGTAGCAGAGGATGTTTCTGAGGCAAAATTTAGTGATAATATTTGCATTAATTAAGATGTTGCGACATGAGGTATCCTAAAGCATAGAAGAAATGTGTGATTTCAAAAAATGAAAATAATGGCGGAGAAACAGACGATAATTTTCACGCCGATATGGCTGAGCCTACAGTCAGCAGCAAAATTATTGAAGCACTAGCAATAATTCCTATTTAAACTATTGTTATTTAATACTGTTTTGTTAAAGACATATTTGTTGAGTCATGATCTTAGTCTTATGCTGTTCATAAAAAAGTAAATTAATGTTAAAAATTAGCGATCAAACTAAGAAAATGTATGAAAAATGTGAATAAGTGCTTCAATAATTTTGCTGCCAAATGTACACCAGTGTCGAGTATGTTTTATGTAATTATGGCGTTTGGAAATGCACGAACTTTTATACAAGTACATGAAATTACAGAAGAACCAGAAAATATTGTAAATCTGGAAAATTTTCCATTTCATTTATAAAATGAATGAAAAACCCAATATAAAATTACTGGTTTTAAAAAAAATTAATTTTACTTAATGTTCTACAACATTGATTTATTTCTTTGACTGTTTGAAAAGTAACTAATTAGTGTTTTTTTAGTAGTATACTGTATGCATTGTGTGTATTAATTCATAAACATTGTTTTCTTCGTGTTTTGACTTTAACCCACATTCGTCGTTTTCAAGCTTTATTTATTTTTTTTTTCCCCCACGCCTCTTGTAAAAAACGATGGATCGTTGTTCTACTGTATTTGTAAATTATTGTGTTCGTTATAATTCTATGAACAAATACATTTAAATAAATACATAAAGACCTATTTATACAATATTTTTAAAATAAATATTTATCAGCTTTTGTAATTCAGTATTACTATCCATTGACTTACAATGACTTGATATAAAATAAATTTTGTGAAAAACTGTAAAACAATACAGTTTTTAGAGTATAATGCTTTGAATTTTCCTGATATTTGACAAGATTTCTTAGATGAATTGGCCTAAATATTTGACTATTAAATTATTCAAAGAAAAAAAGAAGATATCATTTGTTCAAGCACAGTTAAAACGATTTTTATACACTGTAAAAGAAAAAAAAAATCAGTAACGTTATTCTTATATATCGGATATGTTCTAGGTTTTTATAAGTTTCGAAAAGGTTCCTGCACTGTAAAAAATAACTATTACCAGCTGCAAGAAACTCTGTGATTGGAGAAAATAATTATTTTCTACAATCACAGAGAATTTCTTTCAGCTGGTAATAGTTATTTTTTTACAGTGTGGGAATAACAGGAACGTGACACGTTCCTGATTTCAGAAATGTAGTATTATTTTGAATGGGTGTACATTTGATGTTTACTGATATATTCAAGAAATATTACTGGTTAATATTGGGCACATTTGCTTCCCAAAATTTTCCAGGAATGTACCGGAAATATTGTACAGTGTACAAATGTTAATATTTTATTAGATATTTTTAATATATTTGTATTGCGATCGTTATATATTATTTCTAAAAGGCTTTTTAAATTTATCTAAAAGCGATATTAAATTTCTTTGAAAACTCTACTATTATAAATAAAAATATGATTATTGTGAAAGTTTTGAAAAAAATGCTTATCTATATATTCATTTGAAACATGTTTTTGTCTGTCTCCACTATATTGAGAGAACTACTTGGTGTAAAAATTTGGTTGAGGTGTCTAAAAAAAGGTCTTGGTCTGTAGATGTGCCATGAGAAGAGAAAAATAAAAAAAAAGTCGAACGGTTTTCCCCCCGGGGGGGAAACCGTTTCTTCCCCAGAGGAAACGGGTGGGAAACCGTTTCCCACCCGTTTGGGTTAAAAACATGTTTACGAGCTTAACTAAGCTTCAAATTACTTCACGGTGAAGAAATTGTACATATGGGGACTAGTCGAATACTAAAAAATCAATATCTGCGAATTTGGAATTTTCGATTTTAAAGGGGGGAAAAGGGGGAAAGTAGATTTGGAGGGAAGGGGAAAGGGGGGAAATTAGTTTGAGAGGGAAATCCGTTCTTGACCCACACATGTAGCACCTCATTTTGAAGGTCTTGAAATTTCATGTCGATTGGGGATGTTTGTATACAGCATAGTGCGACCCCTGGTGGTGAAAAATGGAACTAAGTGATTTTGCTGTAGACCATATCATGTTGCACCTTATTTTAAAGGTCTTGGTATTTCCTGACGGTTGGTGATCTTCGTACAGAACACACTGTGCCCCCTGGTGGTGGAAAGTGCAACTAAAGGATTTTGCAGTTGACACCACCATGTGACACTTTATTTGAAAGATCTTGGAAATTCAAGGCGATTGTTGATAGAGGTCTTGAAATTTCATGTTGATTGGGGAAGTTTGTATACAATATAGTGCGCCCCCTGGTGGTTAAAAAAAGAACTAGGTGATTTTGCAGTAGACCCTATCATGTTACAACTTATTTTAAAGGTCTTGATATTTCCTGACCGTTGGTGTTTATGTATAGAATACGCTGCGCCCTCTGCCGGTGGAAAGTGTAACTAAAGGATTTTGCAGTTGACACCACCATGTGACACCTTATTTGAAAGGTCTTGGAAATTCAAGGCGATTGGTAATGTTCGTGTACAACATACTGCGCTCCCTGGTGAAGGAAAGTGGATTTTGCAGCACGTGCGTATCATGCTTGCTATACGGTGTCGCTGCCACAGGCAGCGGTAACACGAGTCAGAGGTTTGTTCAGTTCAAAGTTAATTTTTGAGAATTTTTCCATGTTATTAGCGGCCTGCATATACGTGCCGCAGGCACTGGGTCACGAACCCGCGTTCCGTTCTGTTTGAGGTATTTTTTTTTTTTTGTTACAGATGATTATTTATTTTGTGATGTTTTCTTTTAAAAATAGAAATTCAAAGAAAATCGAGTTAAAGATATAAAACCATACAAATTTAAGGTTCATTTAAGGTTATTCGCAGTCACCGGGGTCACAAGGCAGAGTTTCGTTCGGTTCGAGGTAATTATTTTTTGTTACAGCTGATTATTTTTTTTCGCAATGCTTTTATTTAAAAATAGAATTTCAAACAAATTCGAGTTAAAGATATAAAATCTAACAAATTTAAGGTTCATTTAAGGTTAATATCACGGGCCCAGGCATTGCCGGGCTGGTTCGTTCGGTTCCAGGTTAATTTTTGGGAATTTTTTTATGTTGTTAGCGCCGTGTATGCGCTGCTGCAAGCACCGAGGTCACAAGGCAGAGTTTCGTTCGGATCGTGGTAATTGTTTTGTTACAGATGATTATGTTTTTCGTGATGCTTTCATTTAAAAACAGAAATTCAAACAAAATCGAGTTAAAGGTATAAAATCATACAAATTTAAGGTTCATTTAAGGTATCATGAGCCCGGGCAACGCCGGACGGGTCAGCTAACATATAGTCTTAGTATTAAACGAAATAGAAAATAAAAGATAGCATCTGTTTATTTGAAGTCAGTTTGACGTCACATTGAGAGTACTTTGTAGAAAGTGATGTCATACATAGTATTTCGATTTATAAGCATTTTTCAGACTTTCTTTTTTTAAGTGAAATGTCGTAAATTATATTAGATGTTTTAACATGAAATACATTTAAATAATGATGCGACGGTTTTTGAAACATTACGGTCAATAAAGTGATCGTCGAATTTGACGGGTTCCAGCTAGTAACTTATTAGTTTGATATGGTATTGTTACAAAAATACATGAGAAACGTGTATGGCACCAATTTGCTACGGTTGCACAAAATTTCACTCTTTTAATGATACAGGGTGATCACAAACACTACTTTTTTTCACAATTTTTTTGTCACCCTGCCCCTCCCTTAATCATTGTCATAACCAATTTTTAACTGAAAAACACGAAGATAATTTTGTTATTTACATCCACAATTTTTAAAAACATTTCATCAAGTGGTCAATTATTTAAAAAAAAAAAAAAAAAGTTCGTTCTCAAATCTTGCTAAATTTTTCACCAGAAGTGTGCTTCTTGAGAGAATCCTTAATAAAAATGTAACCTTAATGTCTTTTCATTAGTTTAATAAAAATATAAAATAAACAAATCACGTTAAACAATAATTTTGTTAAATGTGATCAGAGTAGAACCTCTGATATTCTCCGTCAAGCTCTACGTTTTCAAAGAAAGTTCATTGTGGGATCACCAAGTGGGTGATTATCCAAATCGGTATTCAAGGCTAGGTCGAGAAGCGTTAGGTGAATTGTTATGCTGTTATCGGAAGCCTTTTAACTGATCAAACTTTTAAAACAGTTTTTCATACATAAAAACTAAAGCAGGACGATTCAGAAAGCGAGCCTTAAAAAGTTGTGTATGGATACCATAAAGTTTTATTACTCAAAAGAAACGGATTCACCGGTTTAAAATTCATTCTATATAATAATTGATTCATAATTTTGTAAATTACAGCAAATACTGATTTGTTTGGTTTTAAGAAGCTGTAAATCTTTAAAATTCATAATTCACTACATCCCACATCTAATGAAGGGCTATCCTAAAGAATCATTATTTAACAAAAACCAAGGTGTCTCGATAATTTTATTCGGTATATTGATTGTTCTTATGTACGCATTGTTCTAACTTACAGCTACTAATGTTCATCTGTTTGATTTTGGAAAGCCATATAGTGGATAAATTCATATCCACCACATATCCGTAAGTTTCCAAGGGGGTACTGTAAAGGTTTAAGCTAAGAAGTAATTGGCATATCTGTATAAAATTACTGAGTAATATGAATTGTTTCTTATGTACATGATTTTCGTACAGTTTTAATGTTGAGCTACACCCCGCGACAAAAAGATAGGTACAAAGGGTTTTTTCTTTGATTTTTTATAAAATAACATTATCTAAATTGTGCTTATCATTTATTATTATCATAAAATAATACAATTCTCTGACTAACTTTTGTTTTAAGACTCATTTAGAAAAGTTTTAAGACTAAAATTTTTCTAATTTAAGACTACACACCGCGACAAAAAGATAGGAACAAAGTTTTTTTTTTTTTTTTTTTTTTTTTTTTGAATATGATTATTTTGAATATGATTCAAATAATTAATATGTTTTTGATATGATAGTATTTTGTTATGATAATAAATGATTATCACAATTTAGATAATATTATTTTATGAAAAATTTAAAAAACACTTTGTTCCTATCTTTTTGTCGCGGAGTGTAGTCTTAAATTAGAAAATTTTTAGTCTTAAAATTTTTCTAAATTAGTCTTAAAACAAAAATTAGTCCGGGAATAGTGTTATTTTATGATAATAATAAATGATAAGCACAATTTAGATAATGTTATTTTATGAAAAATCAAAGAAAAAGCCCTTTGTACCTATCTTTTTGTCGCGAGGTGTATGTTTGGTGACAGGAAATCGTAGATTGAAATTCTACAATGACTGCTTTGGAAAAATCAAGAAATATTGGGAGAAATATATAACTCTGGATGGTGACTGTATCTTAAAAATAAATAAAATTAATTTATATATCGACTATTTATTTTAAGAATAGGAGAAATTGTAGGATACGCCCTCATATCTGCCAGAGCTTTTCCTTCTCGCAAAGACGTAACCAGTGAGTGCTTTGGGGTCCCCACACTTACACCCGAAACTGTGAAATTTGTCGAAAATTTTAGAGTTATACATCATTTTTAACACTCAACATCTTTATATTATTATGTACTAAAATTTGAACCGACTCCGAAATTTTTTCCTGGCTGCGTCCTTGCTTTTTATAGGTAGTGAAACTCGCGCGAATACGGGATAGTATAGTCAAACAGTACGGAACTTGTTGCAATATATTGTTTGATTATGATATTTTAGTAAAAAAATTACATGATTATGACTTATTACTTCTATTACCCGACTACCGTAGATAATGGAAGCATTGTATTCGGTCCAAAAATTCGATATCGAGTTTTTACCCGATTTACACATTTTAAGATCTCCTGAGTTGAAAAAAAGCAGTTTTTTGCAATTCGTCTGTGTGTGTGTGTGTCTGTGCGGAATCATCTGACTATCATATCTCCAAAGCTAATAAAGTCAGAACTACAAAACTTCAGAATTGAGACAGGTCTCGTGTACAGATGAAATTTCCAAATTTTGGTAAAAATTGGACACTCAAAAGGCATAGGAACCGAAAGTGAGACTGGAAGTCTGCATCTCAAAAACGGTTCTAGCAATTTCCTTGAAAGTTGCTACATAAACACTCTATTAGATGTCCTTTCGAATGATGTAGTTGGTGAGTTCAGGAAAATTGATAGGCGTCCTGTAAAAATAGCTCAATTTTAGGTTTCGCAAGTGCATTCTTTTAAAAACGGATGTACAGATATTTTTTTCAAACTCGCCATATTATCTTTCTTTTAAATATCCTTTTGAATGTAATTATTGTTTTTCGGTCAATAATTAAGTATCCCAAAATTTGGTGATAGACGGTAACTCAAAAACGGCTCTAACGGTTTCTTGAAAATTGTTACATAAATCCATCTAAGATATCCTTTCTCATGTATTACGTGGTTATTACAGGAAATTAACAGTCATCCTGATTAAGCAGGTCAGTTTTAGATTTCGGAAATTGGTGTTTAAAAAAATAACTGTATTATTTAATTTTTCATATTTTTTAACTCGCTATGCAAACTCTCTTTCACGTGTCTTTATGTGTATGTATATATATATATATCAATTTTCTCGCATACGATATTTGTTAGGCGTCTACTTCATTAGGTCAATTTTATGTCTTCTGATCACATTATCTCTTTAAAAAAAAAAAAAAAAAAAAAAACTTACGTGTAATATTGGGTAACGAAAGTAGTGCGGTTGTTTATCACCAGATTTTTTAATATGCCTTCTAATGACCATGCAACTAATTTCATTATTACACATATGCATACATAGATACATACATACAAACATACATACATAAATATATATATATACTTCCTAGTAAAATAAAAAATATAATAATTAATAAAAAGCGTATACAGAAATTTAAAATAAATAATTCTATTCCAAGAAATTTATTGAATTTCTCAAATTATGTGTGAGTAAGCCTAACCATCTTATTACTTATAAAAACAAATTAATTTTATGCAATTTCTTCACTTTAAAAAATAAAAACCATTGTTTCAATCATACACTAATTTATATCATTATTTTCTTACAGAAATACGTGTTGTTAAAATAGAAATAAAGCATGCAAATATTTTCCAATTCGAATTAATCAAATATTTTTATCTTCTGCAAATAAATACTTTTTTTTTTCTATTGATTTGGTTTCGATAAAAAAGAAAAAAATATTTTTATGTTATTTTTATTTTCTTCTTCTTTGCCTGAAGTCATTTAGATAGAATAAAAATTACAAATTAATTCCATACTAATGAATTGGATAATTGAATTATACGTGACAGAATTTAGAAAGCAAATTATTTTTTAAGAAGCTTATGTGATATTCACGAGTAATCTTGAACGAATTGTTTACTAAGTATTAAATGAATCATTAATCGATTTTTCATACTTAACTTCTTTTTTAAGACTTTACTAAAATGGAATTGTGACGGCTATAAATAGTCTTGTAAAAATATACACAGATGCAAAAGGGTTGCACCATTTAAAGCTAACGCTCCTTATTTAATATTTTTTTTTTAATATATGCAGATTTAAAGAAAAAAAAAAACAGCTCACAGCTTGCAGATATATGGAATAACTTAACAGTTCTGTCAGCTAATAGACACTACCAAGCCAATTTTTTGTGGTGTAAAAAAGAAAAAAAAAATTCATCTTTAATAATTGCCATTATAATATACAGGTAATATTTAATTTTGCATTTAAATTGTTAAATTTTAATGAATATTTTATAATATAATATTTTTAATTTATTACACTTAATTATTCACTTTATTCTTAATACTTTGTTATTTACTATATAAAAATAGCAATTTTGTATTGTTAAATTTCAATTAAGTAATACTTTGTTGTAAAATATTTTACTATTTTGTTACATAATTTTTATTTCTTATATAATCATTTTAAATTTTAATTGTTAATGAGTACTTTACTTCAAAATATTTTAATATTTTTCGATACATTTTCATTTAATAATCGTTTTAAATTTTAATTAACAAATTTTAATGAGTACTTTATTTCAAAATACTATTTTTTTTTTTTTTTTTTTAATAGTCATTTCAAATTTTATTGATAAACTTTAATATGTACTTTATTTTAAAATGCTAATATTTTTTAGTTTAATAGTCACTTCAAATTTTAATTAATAAACTTTAATGAGTACTTTATTTCAAAATACTGATATTTTTTTAATTTAATAGTCATTTAAAATTTTAACTGTTAAATTTCAATGAGTTTGTCTCATCATACTTTAATATTTTGTTATATAGATTTTTAATACAGTCATTTTTAATTATAATTGTTTAATTTCAATAAATACTTTATTGAACAGTATTTTAATACCTTATTATATAGTGGGAAGACATCAGTTTTTATCAAATTAAAGAAATATATATGAACATTCGATGCTTTAAATTTTTTACAAACTTTTTCAATTTCTAGACGTTCCTAATCAGTATATTCAGTACTGTCAGTGAATTACATAGTGTGTCCAAATTTTTACGACGTTATACATTTTTTTATCCTACAAATTTTTTACATATTGATTACTATACTTTTATTTTTTATGAATGCATCACTGCATATTCGGAAACACAGCAGATTAAATCTGCGTTGTAATTTTTGTCTCTTGTGTAGAATACGGTAATGTTCAGACAGCCACTTTTTTGTTTAGGTGCAGATTTCGATCAGATATTGGAATTATGTACATTTTACTTTCTCTTACATATATACGTTAGATTTCTTTCTTTTCTTTTCTTTCTTTATATATATATATATATATATTTTTTTTTTTTTTTTACTTTGTGATTTTGCTTTTTTACTTTGTTTTTTTACTTTGTGATTTTTTACTTTGTTACATGTTTTAAAGTCCCCTAAATCCGAAAATAAGGATTTTAGCTATTGGTATGTGTGTATCTGTGAATAAGTTATCAGCATAACTCAGGAACAAATGTATGCACACTGTAAAAAATAAGTCCTATTTGCTGCCAGAAATTCTCTGTAATTTGAGAAAATACGCATAATTTACAAGAAAATTACGTTGTCAGAACGTATTTTTTGTAATTAAAGAAAATTTCTGGCAGAAAATAGGACATACTTTTTACAGTGAGGAAGTCCAAACTTAGTATTCTAAGTCCGTATCAAATGGGTTGCTACTTGAAATTTTTATTGTAATAGGACAAACAGTTCATGATTAGAAACATAAAAAAGCATTCAAATGCATTATGTCTATAGGGGAAATTTCTGGAAAGTAAAGGTTAAAATCGTTAGGCTGCGCTTAACAAAATGAAATTGGGACATATTTTTATAAGCACAAAAGAAATATTCACACATTATATGGTATAAAAAGTATTTAACCTTCGTTTACAGAGAAGAATTCTGAAAATTACAAAAGAATTCACATCTTCCATTTTTCGTAAAATTAGTGGTTATTGAAGGCGGAGGTTATCCCCTCCACGAGGGATCAAAATATCGCATTGACCTAGAAGGTAAAGAGTAATAACTTTCTATTGAATAACCCCGAAAATTTGAAACTGAGTGGATTTTATGTCGCACTATTGCCGCATTATGGGCAATTGGCGACGGTCTGGGAACCACCCCTAAGGGTGTCCGGAGACATGCCACCACAGTTTTGATCATCTCGGAGGAGATGGCTCCTACGTTTCGTGACCTCCACAGGTATATTTTGATGGGAACTTGATGGACATTGCGGCCACGACGAATTTTACGTGTACCAGTCCCCATAAGTGTATGCAATGGTCTTCGGCATGCTCAAGGAAGAACCTGTAATCTTCTAATTACGAGCTCGGTGCTCTACCGACCATGTTATCGCGGTCCAACATAGAAACGAAGCTGTCTTTTATGGGTACTAGCTAGTTTCCAATCGAGCAGGGCAAAGCTGCGTTTTAATCTGTTCGCATAGAATGCACAAATTTTAGCCCTGCTTTCTTCTACATTTTAAATCAGACGACAGACCGCTCAGTATTCCACTTCCTTAGTATTAGCTTAGCGTAAAATTGAGATAACACGTCTCCGGATCTACCCTATAGTATATTGTTAAAATCCACTTAACCTATGTTAAAAGTGATTTAACCTCAATTTGGTGTCGTTTCAACGTCTCCTAACTTTAGAAATTCATTGTCTTTCCAATATGAAAATGAAACTATATGTTTTTTTTTTTTTTTTTTTTTTTTTTAACATCTGGCTATAGCTTCTCAGATAGTAATTGGCAACGGTCTGGAATGCACCCCTGGGTTGGTCCGGCAATTTTGTTTGTGAAACTGGAAAGAAACGAAAAAAATTTTAATCAGGGTTTTAGTTGCTTAACTTTTTTTTTCCAAATCTCTTCTTCTTTTTTTTTTTTTTTTTTTTTTCCATTTCCGTTGGGCAATCAAATTTCCGGAAGCTTGCTTTCTTTGCGCTAAAAAGTTTATCATCGCAGTTGATTAATAATAGTTTCTTAATTGTTATTATATGTTGATAGCTGTACAGATAACAAATATAAAATTCAATTTTTATTTTTTTTAGATTGTAGCTAGTGTATCTGAATACTAACATGCAAAAATTACTCGTTATACTCTAGTCTAAAGTTTTATGAGTACTCAGGTAAGCACGATTTAATATCATAATTTTTACAATGCAAAATACAATATTAGATATACAGTTATTTAAATATATATTAAAAAAAAAAAAAAAAAAAAAACGCTTAAATCACAAGAATATGAATATAAAAATTTTATTATATTATTTATCATTTAAGATGGCGAAATGTGTATTTAATATAATAAATTTTTATTTTGGATTGCATGAAAATATATTAATTTAAAGACCTTGCTTATCACGATCTTAAAGTCTGCAAACTATTTTTTTATCATCATTAATTAATATAATCAAAATCTTTATTCTAGATCTCATGGAAATATATAAAGTCATTGTTGTATTTATTAAAACCTGTCAATCATGCTTTTATTCGACTATAAAATAAAAAAATACTTGTTTTTAGAATTATTTAGAATTAAAAGATTCTAATTGTGAATTTTTTTAAAGGTACCATACATTTAATGAGGCATAATATTTATGAACGTGTATTTATAATCCACATTTTTAGTGAATTATTTTTGATTATATACGGAGAATGTGTATAACTTAATTCCACCTATTCTATTCGTACTCTTATATTAAAATACCTAATCACATATAACATTTTATTTATTTATTGAATGCAGAAACATTTTTAAATCATTCTCTACAATCATACAAAAATGCTTATATTAAATTGTGAAATTAAGCAATGTTGTTAAGATGAACCTCAATATGTTTATCATTTTTAAATTTTAATCTTTGGTTCGGTTGAAAATTTAGGTTCTTTTAACCATAAACTTTACTCCCATATGATCATTCAGACTATATCTTCATTCATTTGTTATGGATATCGCAAAACTTTCATTGATGTTTCCTCATACGTATTCACGTACATACCACCAAAAAAGTCAGCATTTTGCATTCTAAAACCGAGAAAAAAAGAAAAAAAAAAGAAGCATTTATGTAACTTTGTTTCAAATTATCACATTCACAGATACATTTGTCAACCATTCATTTTACGGAGCGACGAGCTACTTTTGAAGAATAATCATATTGGATAGTTATACCCTTGAAAGACTTTTTTTTTTTTTTTTCTGGTGTGGTGAATAATTCATTGCTTTGGTCTCACATAGATTTTACTGCTAATCTTTCAAACCAATATGTTATGAAAGTTTTATTAAGTTTAGCAATATATACATTACATTGCGTTTTTCTTTTTACCACCCATTTTAGATTAATTCAACCCAGGTTTTAGATTTAAAAGTGAACCGAAGCTCGCTGGTGATAAATACTGAATTCTCTACTACAATATCTTCCATTCAACTAATTATTTAAAACAGACTCTTCTAGTAGTTTCTGTTAATCAGTTAGATTCAATTATTTAACAGAAACTAAATATTCAATCGACAGAAATCTACCACAAGTGGGATGAATATCGAATGAAAACGATTAAATATTTTCTAGTTAGGTAATTAATAATAAAAAGAGATTTTTTTTTTTTTACCGACATCATAATGTGGTGTAGGCTGCAGGTATCCTAGAGGTGGGCGTCGGGTCGTACCACTAAGACTGATTCCGCACCTTTTGCCTAGAAGCAGCACTCTTGTGTGACCTGTCAATGACTGGAAATTATTTGTCACCTTTGTATAACTCCACCCTACCAAACTCTGTACTAATGTGGGAATACAACTCCATCGCAGAACCAATCTTGACTCGGTTAGAAACAGAACCAAATGGCACTCCAATCAATTCTGTAGTAAAAATCCTTAGAATACCAAACTTGAGCCTCTGATATAATGCAACAACAAGCCAGAAAAGAACACCAGTAGTACTAATCCAGAAGCGACCCATAGGAAATTTAATGCTTTCAAACGACACACCATATACAAGAAAATACAATATAGATGCCAAAAGGACTTCTAGGTGACGACATGCTACTATTAAAAGCTTCTAGTCTTTTGTTTTTGATATTTTTTTTCTGACCCCTTTTTAATGATGCGCAGCTCCAGAAATAGTAGGTTTATCAACATCCAAATTCACCAGTAGTTGGCAGAGCTCCATCATATTACAAACCAGCTCACAGTTAATCTTCACTGCTTCTTCAGAATCTCAAAATATAATTCTAAGGGGACCAACCAGGTCCTACTTCAGTGGCCAGGCCTTTTTTTGCAAACGCTCTTTTAGACCATCCGATCTCAGTCGATATCCAATTGATATTTTTCGCGCGTTAACAGCCCACGCTACTATAACATTGCCAAGTCGATGAGAGAAAATTTGGATGAAAATCTAGCCGCCAATCAGCGCCCGAGACCCTTTCGGCCAAAGCTCACACTGAATGCGTGAACCATACCTACAGAGGATCTCGCATGACTGAAGACACTTCCAGCCACAAACGTTGACCTTACACGACCGCTGACAGCTTTCAAGGGCAAAACAAGGCAGATGTCACATTTTAAACCAGACACGTGGAGAGCACATGTCGTTACGTTAAGAAAGAAATGTGTGTTTTACAGGGTCAAAAAGAAAAATTCTTTATCATTATGATCTATGGGGCCAAATTTTTAAAAGTGTGATAGCGTCTAAACACCTTATTAATCTGAGCAAAAAATTTGTACACATGTTATAGGTCACAGCTGCACCAACTGTATAGATTTTGGTGAATTTAGCACTTACAGTTTTTTTAAAGGGACACAAAGAAGAATTCTTTATCATTATGGCCTATTGGACGAAATTTTTAAAAGTGCGATAGTATGTAAACGCCTTTCAATTGAGCTGAAAATTTACATGAATATTATAAATCACTGTTGAACTAACTATAATCATTTTGGTGAATCTAGCATTTATAGGTTTTTACAGGGACACAACGAAAAATTCTTTATCATTATGATCTATGGGCTCAAAGTTCAGTAGTGTTAAATAAAACAACGTGTAATATATGGAGAAAAATACTCAAACACTCTATTATGGTTTTCTCTCTTTTGTTTGTTTAACAACTCCTCTTTTTTTTTATTTTATCTACAAAACTGTTAATTACTCAATGTTCGGAAAGTCGAGTGGAGTCACTCCAGATTTTTTTTTTTTTTTTTCCCTCACAAATTTATTGTTTGTTTCTTAAATTGAGGCTTTATTTTCGAGTAAAAATAAAATCAGACATACATTAGTCACTTTTAAAATTTACTAAATAAAGTAATTTTTCCGACAGGATGAGTGACAGACACAGGATGAATATAGAATTGAAAATTAGTTTTCTCATCTCCCCATGCTTTGTAATTATCCGCTGATCCACTTACCGAATTATTTTTTTTATTAAAATGACATTAAAGTAGAATCATACGATTAAGTGGTATTTCCAGTATTTTTTTATATTACGATTTTTATACAATGATTCATTTTAACTCAGAAAACTACATTGAATTCAGAGCGAGTTTACTTTCTCCAAAAAGAGTTGATTTTGTTTTTACATTAGGATAACTCTTCTGAAAGGGAGTTGAATTTTTTTTCAAATACATATTTATAGTATGAAGCATTTCTCTAACTCTTATAGTTTTTTAAAAAAATTCTGATGAAAACAGTGCCAAGATACACAATAACAATGAAAAAAATACAAAACAGTTATTTTGAGTCAAGATAAATAACCATGATCCTTCATCGTCAATAAAAGGTAAGTACAAATGCAATATGAAATCTGCAATAACATAAAACCTATGCAAGGGGCAAGTTATATTCTTAGACCACATTTCATGAAACCATGGAAGCCTCTGCGCAAGTGCTAACTCAAGATGTCCAGTGTTTAAATAGGGGTGAAAGTCATCTGATTCAGAGAAAATAAGCGATAACACAGAGCGCCAAATTGCTGGATGTTTTCCAAATCCCAACCTGTCGGTCAAGTTAGTACCCCTCCAACTTTTTGGACTCGTCCAAAAAATTAGACTCGTCGCAGCGTAGTCATGCTGCACTCGTACTTATTTATTTTCGCTTGATGAAGTATTGCTCATATTTACTTCGACCCAAAACCATTTTTGCGAAATTTTAGTTTAAGGTATTTTGTTTACAAAGTTTTCATATATAATCAATAAATAATACTATTTCAAATCAGAATGAAAACAGCACCATGACTTTTTTTTCCCCACCTGATGTGAAAAGTCGTGTTTAATTACTTTTCCCAGAAACATTTTGCTGTGATTTTTCAGTTTAAGGTGTTTCCTTGAGTTTTAAATCATAAAACTAGTTTATTACAAAGGCTATATTTTAAATAGTATATCATTTCTTATTGAATGTTTTAAAAAAATTCGATAGATATATATATAAAAAAATTGTTAAAGAAATACGATAATTTTAAGTTTTATGACAAATCGCATTAAATTTGTTTTTAGACAACTAGTATCAATATACTCTATCGATAAATAATGCTGTAATTATTAATTCAATTACTGTGATTTATTTATTTATTTATTTATTTATTTTTACTAGAATAAAATAAGGAGACCACACTTTTAGACAAAATAATTTATATATATGATTCACATAACTTTCGAACCCGTGTACGAATTTTGTTCTTTTCGCTGAAGCTAAATTAACACAAGTCACGATCAATGGATTAGTTATTCTAAGTTTCCCGTAATTTTCTCCGGAACTTTCCTTAATATGAGTTATTATCTCTTACATAGACCCACGGAGAACATCCTACCCAGGTCTGTTCCTCGAGTAGAGAATATGCCTTAAAACCTTATACTATCACACACCATACCGAAAATCGAACTACAGATTTGGGGTACTTGGGTAAAAATAAAATTTTTCAGTTTGGGTGTTATTTATATTTTTTGTTTATTTATTTATTGTACGTTTTGAGAGATGAAAAATCCTAAAGTCTTAAAACCAATATGATGTCCGTCTATAAGGTGCCAGTAGAGTCTGTGTACACGATATCTCAAGAACAAAATGGAGGTAAACAGTCAAACCAGTTTTAAAATAGCATCTATATATATATATATATGACATTGGCAAGAACCATATTAGTTTTCTGTATTCTAATTTGAAATGATTTTCTCAATATGGGAGAATAGGTAAAATTTTCGCATATAGTTGAATTATGATCATTATTTTCAACATTTTTATACTGGACCAAATTAAAAATATCTTTTATGATACTGACAGGAACATGACTCATTATGAACATAATAAACTGCATAAGTTATGCAAAATTTACGATTTTTTTAACATGAGAGAATAGTTCAAAATTTCACATGAACGTGTATTATGAGGATTATTTTCATTGTATTAATGTTGGACGAATTTTAAAATATCTTTTATGATATTGGCATGAATTTCATTTATTATGCATATTCTAATTTGAAAACTTGGTAAGTTAAACGAAATTTGCGATATTCTTATAATGAAAGAATAAGGCAATATTTTATATACATTTACATTATCGGGATTATTGTGTTAAAAATACAATGGAGCTGTATGTAAACTAAAATATCAAATTCACTCTAATAAAATTAAACAGCGAATTAGTATAAAGTAGACGTATCGAAGCTAGGGAAGATAGTCTATTGGATAGGGCAGTCCCACCAACGGACGAGTGGTTCTGCACTCAAAGCTGGTAGATGGGAAATGCCGGCTTAGATACCAGGTCGCGCTCATCAAACTACCCGCTTGGAGTTTCTCTGTTTTTCTCTGAAACTCGCTTAAATACGGGCTAGAACCTTTTAGAAAGATCTCCCATGGAGGGAATTCCACCTATTGGCCTAGGACCCTAGCGTAGTCATTCGGTCTTAAAACACTGCAACCAACTACAACCAACCATTGGATTGGGCATTTCATTCTTCGATCCAGTGATGCCAGATGGTCGAAACTTATTTCCCCAAACAGGTCTTAAAATTTCCCCATATCAGGGGGTTTTTTTTCGAAAAAATACCTAACTTGATTTCTACTAAAAAGAGAGAAAAAAAAAAAAAAAAACTAGTTGGCACAGGTGGACTCTACTCAGTTCCCCATCATATTTATGTTCTCATAAATTTCTAGTGCGAGACATATTATAATCATGTTAAAAGAAATGAATTTGACCAAAGCTTGATACAGTGACAGAATGAAATCCCTGCCTAATAGGCTATCCACCGTTCACTTCGATATATTTATCTTATTCTAATCTGTTAATTTATTTTATCAGGGTCAATTCCGTTGTTTAGTTTTCATGCTACTATTTCCAATGCAATAATCCTCAAAATTCATATTTATATGAAAAATTTACAATTTCGCTATGTTGGTAAAATCGTAAATTACGAATAATTTACGAAATTTTCCTATTAAAATATTTGTATTCAATCATGTTCAAACAAATATCATAAATGTAATTTTGAAGTTGTCTAATGTATTTACGATCCTCAAAATGGAAGTTTATGCTCAAATTTGCCATATTCTGACATGTTAAGTAAATCGTAAATTCCAAATAACTTACGAATTTTTTTAATTGGAAAAATCATAGTCTATGATATTCATGCCAGTATCCTAAATAATATTTCGAAAGTGGTTTGACATCTTTACGATGAAAATATCCCTCAAGATTGACGTTTATGTGAAATTTTGCTCTATTCTGCCATGTTAAGAAATTCGTAAATTTCCAATAACTTACGAAATTTTTATATTGGAAAATTCATAGTCAATAATATTCATGCCAGTGTCCTAAATAATATTTCAAAAGTAGTCTGACATCTTTACGATGAAAATATCTCTAAAAATTGACATTTATGTGAAATTTTGCCCTATACTGGAATGTTAAGAAATTCGTAAATTTCCAATAACTTGCGAAATTTTCAAAGTAGCATATTTATAGTTACTGATGTTCCTTCCGGCATCAAAACTGATATTTTAAAACTGGTCTGACATTTTTGCAGTAAAAATTTTCCATTTAATGCACGTTTAAGTGAATTTTTGTCCTATTCTCCCATGTTAAGAAAATCGTAAATTTCTATTAACTTACGAAGTTTTTAAATTCGAATGTTGCAAATGAATAGGGTTCTTGCCAGTGTCGAAAGTAATATTTTAAAACTGATCTGACCTCTCTGCGACAATTTGTTCTTGAGATATCGTGTACACAGACTAACAAACTAACGAACTAACACACTAATAGACACCCTACAGACAGACACCATACAAATTTTGTCATTTTCGGATTCCTCACACCTGAAAACGTGTAAAAAAGTCAAAAAACCGAGATCGAAAATTTTCACGATTACCTAAGTTCCCCATACCTATAGTATGATGGGGAACTAATATCAGGCAGATTTTTAGTTCCCCATCATACAATAGGTATGGGGAACTTAGGTAATCGTGAAAATTTTCGGCCTCGGTTTTTTTACTTTTTTACACGTTTTCAGGTGTGAGAAATCCGAAAATGACAAAATTTGTATGGTGTCTGTCTGTAGGGTGTCTGTTAGTGTGTTAGTCCGTTAGTCCGTTAGTTTGTTAGTCTGTGTACACGATATCTCAAGAACAAATTGTTGCAGAGAGGTCAAATCAGTTTTAAAATATTGCTTTCGACACTGGCAAGAACCCTATTCATTTGCAACATTCGAATTAAAAAACTTCGTAAGTTATGAGAAATTTACGATTTTCTTAACATGGGAAAATAGGACAAAAATTCACTTAAACGTGCATTAAATGGAAACTTTTTACTGTAAAAATGTCAGACCAGTTTTAAAATATCCGTTTTGATGCCGGAATGAGCATCAGTAACTATAAATATGCTACTTTGAAAATTTCGCAAGTTATTGTAAATTTACGAATTTCTTAACATGGCATTATAGGGCAACATTTCACATAAACGTCAATTTCGAGAGATATTTTCATCGTAAAGATGTCAAACCACTTTCTAAATATTATTTAGTATACCGGCATGAATATCATAGACTATGGTTTTTCCAATTCAAAAAATTCATAAGTTATTTGGAATTTACGATTTACTTAACATGTCAGAATAAGGCAAAATTGAGCATAAACTTCCATTTTGAGGATCCTAAATACATTAGACAACTTCAAAATTACATTTATGATATTTGTTTGAACATGATTGAATACAAATATTCTAATAGGAAAATTTCGTAAATTATTCGTAATTTACGATTTTATCAACATAGCGAAATTGTAAATATTTCATGTAAATATGAATTTTGAGGATTATTGCATTGGAAATAGTAGCATGAAAACTAAACAACGGAATTGACCCTGATAAAATAAATTAATAGATAAGAATAAGATAAATATATCGAAGTGAACGGTGGATAGCCTATTAGGCGGGGATTTCATTCTGTTACTGTATCAAGCTTTGGTCAAATTCATTTCTTTTAACATGATTATAATATGTCTCGCACTAGAAATTTATGAGAACATAAATATGATGGGGAACTAAGCAGAGTCCACCTATGCCAACTAGTTTTTATTTGGGCTCAGATTTTTTTCCCCAAATGAAGGCAATTTTTGAAAAAAATCCCCAAATAACAATAAAGCTATTGAAAGTCTCTAGTCGTAGGGATAAATCATTACGTTGCCAACATTGACAGAAAGTTGAAGAACTCCCCAGATTTGTCCCCAAAAATTTTAGAATTCCCCAAAAAAGTCCCCAGAAACATTTGGTCCCCAAAATTGTCACCAGAAGCCTCAATAATCCCCAAAATGGGGACAAAATCCCAAATCTGGCATCACTGCTTCGATCGTGCAGAATGATGGGCAGATTTTATTTCTTTTATCATGAATACGTAGTTTGTTATAGGATAAATTTATGAGAACAAACATATGGTAGGAAACTGAGCAGAATCCATTTAGATTTTCCTTATTTTTTATTAAAATAGAACAATGGTATATATCATCATTCTGTTAATAAGTCCAGATTGCATATAACTTTTCAATAAGTATACGAATTTCGTTCTTTTGGTGGAAAGATTCCTTTATCACTTAATAAACTTTATTAAATTGTGGTATATATCATCATCACTTTATTTCTAGAAGACTGTATTTTCAAAACTGACATTACAATAATAAAATAAGTAACATGTTGCATGTGCATTCTAATAAATATACATAACTTACGGTATTTCATTTCTTCTGAAAAGATACGTATTATAAGCAACAGATATAAAATATCTTTAGGCAAACCTATATCTTTAATCAAGAAATTATTTCTAAATAGCCTGTTTCGGAAACAATTGGTTAAATGCCATTATGATTGAAAGAGTTATTTTCATGGTTATGAAATATCGGATTTAACAAAACAATAACCAGTGTTCTACACAGAGAAATCTATCCATCCATCAATCAAGAATTTATTACCTATTGTAATACAAAATTGGAATTATGTTGAAAATATAAAAAATTAAGAAGAAAAAAAAAGACTGGAAATAGAGAATTATTTTCTTTCTTATTTTTTGAAAGGTATTTTGTTAAATCTATGTATTATTAACGTTTATTAAATTACATATTTTATATAAATTAAATTCTATTTGTAATCGATTTTTAAATAGGGCTTACTTTAATGATCTAAAAATGTCATCCGTCATGCAGTGTAAAATATAAATATATATACTCTTCTTTAATTACGTATATTTTATTACTAAAAATATGAATTTTCTAAATATCTACAAAAGTATATTGAAATCAAAACCTTTTAAAACAACGGCTCTAAATTTCTTTTCCTGTTAAAGAAAATTTGCAATATTTAATCAAGCATTACTTTTAAGTGCGGTTGTAGATGGAGAAGAAAAGATATTATTTGACTGGAAATTGCTCCATCTCTATTGCCATATAATGCCATCTTTAATGTCCCTCCCACACACACACACACACACAAAAAAAAAAAAAAAGATTCGGTTGCAGTTTGTTACATGTAAAATAAATATTGAAAAGCGTACAATGTAAAAAACGATAATGTGAAATGTAAAAAAAGTTTTTTATCGATTTCTAAAATTTACTCCCTGTTCGCGCTACTCATCAACCCCCGAGAGAGGCTTAGCCTCTTACCAGACTCGATTTGCTTTATTAACCCCTGTAGGCTTTATTAACCCGCCTATTCGCTGCTTTGCCTTTCACTGAATAGTAATGTTAATAGTGCATAACACAAGATAAAAGCAAAACAGTATTATAGAAGTCCCATATACTCAATGCGAAATTGTAATACATAATATTTAATACCATATTTTTTTAGTTCCCCATCATACTATTGGTATGGGAACTTAGTTAATCGTGAAAATTTTCAACCTTTGACTTTTTTACACCTTTTGAGATGTGAGGAATCCGAAAATATCAAAATGGGTAAGGTGTCCGTCGGTAGGGTGTCTGTTAGTTTGTTAGTGTGTTAGTTTGTCAGTCTGTGTACACGATATATCACGGACTAATTATCGCAGATAAGCCGGACAAGTTTTAAAATATTATTTATGACATTGGCAAGAGCTCTATTCATTTGCAACATTCCAATTAAAAAACTTCAGAAGTTAATCGAAATTTGCAATTTTCTTAACATGGGAGAATAAGACAAAACTTCACTTAAACGTGCATAAAAAGAAATATTTGTATCATAATGATGTAATAAAAGCTTTTAAATATCAGTTTCGATGCCAGAATGAACATCATTAACTATAAACATGCTACTTTGAAAATTTTCCAAATTATTGGAAATTTACGAATTTCTTAACATTGTAGAATACGGCAAAATTTCGCAAAAACGTCGGTTTTGAAGGATACTTCAATAGTAAAGATGCCAGAATACTTTTAAAATATTATATAAGATACTAGCATAAATTGACAATGAATTTTCCAGTTTAAAAATTTCGTAAGTCATTGGAAATTTACTTAATATGGTAGAATAGGGCAAAATTTCACATAAACGTCCACTTTTAGGGATATTTTCATCGTAAAGATGTCAAATCACTTTTAAAATATCGTTTAAGATATTGGCATGAACATCCCTGACTATGAATTTTTTAATTTAAAAATTTCGTAAGTTACTTGGAATTTACGATTTAATTAACATGGTGGAATATTGCAAAATTGAGCATAAACGTCCATTTTGAGGATCATAAATATATCAGACAACTTCAAAATAACATTTATAATACTTGTTTGAACATTATTTACTACAAATATTCTAATGGGAAAATTTCATAAGTTAGAAAGTAAGAAAACTATAAGAATTAAATTCACCAAAATCTATATGGTGTCTGCGACTGCATATATGGTGTCTGCATGTGTATGAATATTCAGTTCATTCAAATAAGGACTTTAGACGCAATCTCACTTTAAGTAATTTGTACTCACAAGGCCCAATGATAAAGAATTTTACTTTGTGTACCTGAGAAAACCTATAAGTGTAGATTCACCAGAATCTTTATGCTTCATACGACGGTGACCTACAGTACGTATATAAATTTTCAACTTAATCGGATAAGGCATTTAGACGCTAATGATTTCAGCCCATAGGCCATAATGATAAAGATTATTTGTTGTGTACCTGTAAAAACACTAAGTACTGGATTCACCAAGAACTATACAGTTCAATCAACGGTGACCTTTAACACATATGTAAATTTTCAACTCATTCTGATGAGGCATTTACAAGCTATCGCACTTTGAATAATTTCAGCTCGTATCCCTTAATGATAAAGAATTTTTCGTTGTGTCCTCGGTAAAAAAGAAAAAAAAGTGTCAGATTCAAAAAAAAAAAAATTATTCACTTCGTGCAACAATGACCTATAGTGTGTGTGTGTGTGTGTGTGTGTGTGTGTGTGTGTGTGTGTGTGTGTGTGTGTGAATTTTCAACTCAATTGAGAAAAGCGTTTAGACGCTATCGCAGTTTAAAAACTTTTGGCTCGTATAGACCATAATCGAAAAAAGTTAGTCTTTGTGTTCCTGTAAAAACACTATAAATCAAAAATGTATACAGTTCACCAAAATTCACCAAAATTTATTCAGTTCGTATGGCAATGACTCATAACATGTGTATAAATTTTCATCTCAAACAAATAAGGCTTTTAGACACTATCACAATTTAAACAATTTGGGCACATAGACCATATAAATAATAAAAACTTTTTCTTTGTCTCCCTGTAAAAAAAACTACGTGCTAAATTCACCAAAATCAATAGGGTTCATGTTATTGGGACCTATAACATACGTACCAAATTTCAGCTCATTTGAACAAAGTGTTTAGACTCTGTCGTGTTCACTATCATACATACACACATATATCATCGTTAAAATAGTAAATGTGAATTCGGGAGGCCTCAAAACGCGTGGAAACACCAACATCTCAAACTCTGATTTTTGACATGATTACAATACTTCCTCACTATATTGTTCGTGTTCGGAAAATAAAAATTGACAAACAACATAAGAAATTGTCAGTAAGAAATTTAATATTCTAAAAGTAGAAAAAAACAGGCGATTAAATGTAATCCTAAATTTATTTTTTCATTGAAAAATATCTAAAAACACTTTTCATTTGCAGACGATAAATTTCTTTTTTATAAGTATAGCAATATTTACATTTGTTTTACTTATTTTATTTTATTTATTTACACGATTGATTACATTTTAATTCCCCTGTGGAAAATCACGTCATTGATAGAAAACACAACATAATATGAGAAATTATTTGCAAGTTGGCAAATAGAGTACCTTGGAGTATTCGGCAAACTTTGATACCTCCCATGAGGCTGAGGAGCTTTCTGTTAGCGAGAAGATGTGATCGCAGACAAATTGACGCCGTTGGCAGTAACTTTTTTCTAATATATAGATATTTACTATTACTAATACGAACTTCCATATGATGTGAGTTCATAGATCGAAATGCATAAGATTTCTATTTTGTGCCCGTGAAAAAAAAAAATCTAGGCCTACACTTATAAAAAATTTATTAAGTTCTTGCGATGACAACCTATAACATGCTTAAAAACTTTTAGCTCAATCGAACAAAGCGTTTAGACAATATCTTGTTCACTCAAACACATGCACTTATACACAAACTTTAAAAATAGAAAAAAATAACTCAGATGATCTTAAAACGTATAGAGATACTCCAAAACTTATATTGCAATTTTTTCATGATTACAATACTTTCCTTACATAGCACATTTTAAGAAAATAAACGTGATCTGTTTTGCATTCCTCAAATTTATCTCGAAATACTTTTAATTAAAAAATAGAGCATGGATTAAAAGAGAAATTTTGTATTTTTTTAAGGGGAAGAAAAATGAACAATTGACCATCTCTAAAGAAATAATATCTTCGTTTTCAAAAGAACCTTTCTTGATAAATTATCAGCGAAGATAATTCTGACCTGTATTCACTGATTTTTATGACTTCTACATTAAAATCGGAATTCGTATATGCAATGTGTGTATGTATGTGTGTATGTCTGTGAGTGAACACGCTAGCGTCTAAACGCTTCGTTCGAATAAGCTGAAAGTTGGTACGTATATTGTAAGTCACCATAGTACAAACCCTATTGATTTTGGTGAATCTAGCACATATAGTTTTTTTACAGGGACACAAAGAAAAATTCTTTATCATTATGGCCTATATGACCAAAATCTTAAAAGTGCGATAGCATCTAAACGCCTTATTCAACTGAGCAAAAAATTTATACACATATTATAGGTCACACAGATACTCAATCTGTATAGATTTTGGAGAATCTAGAACTTATAGTTTTTTTTACATGGATACAAAGAAAAATTCTTTATCATTATGGCCTATGAGTCCAAATTTTTAAAAGTGCGATAGCGTCTAAACGCCTTATTAATCTGAGCAAAACATTTGTACACATGTTATAGGTCACAGTTGCACCATCTGTATAGATTTTAGTGAATTTAGCACTTAGTTTTTTTACAGGGACACAAAGAAACATTCTTTATCATTATGGCCTATGGGACCAAATTTTTAAAAGTGCAATTGAGTTGAAAATTTATATGAATGTTATAAATTACTGTTGCACTAACTATAAGCATTTTGTTGAATCTAGCATTTATAGGTTTTTACAGGGACACAACGAAAAATTCTTTATCATTATGATCTATCTATTATGGCTCAAGGTTCAGTAGCGTTAAATAAAACATCGTGTAATATATGGAGAAAAATACCCAAACACTCTATTATGGGTTTCTCTCTCTTGTTTGTTTAACAACTCCTCTTTCTTTACTTTATCTACAAAACTGTTAATTACGCAATGTTCGGAAAGTCGAGTGGAGTCACTCCAGATTTTTTAATTCTGGTTTCACATTCAGAAAATTCCCAATTGTTAAATTGACGGACCTTTTTTAAAAATGCATTTTTTTTAATTCTTAATATTTTATTTTGAAATTGCAAAATGAGCAAATTTCCCATATTGAAAATTCGTATTTTGCCGCTTCAAAACAAAATATAAAAAATTAAAAAAATATTAAAAAAAAAAAAAGAAAAGAAAAGAAATCCGTCAATTTAACAGCTGGGAATTTTTAGAATGTGAAAACAAAATTTAAAAATGTGTATTAGTTAATAAGTTATTTGTAAAGAAATATTTCCCATAGAATAATATTAGATTCGGCTTCGGCGACGGTGAGTGAAGCGGGCCCTTAACGCAAAATTACACATCTCTTTACTTTATGCCTTTATTTTTCATTATTTAAGATTCCTAACTTATAAGTGATAAAAAAAAATTCACATGTTTCAACGAAAGTTTTGTCCCAATTTGAAAAGTGGACCATTAATAGATTAAAGTAAAAACAATATTTTGCATCGGTCTGTAGACAATTATAATAAAAAAAAAACTTGAGCATGTGATTGCATTCTTCCTTATGATTATCTGTATTCATTTGTATGTGATTAACACGCCATGAAGATATAAAGGTTTCTTTTTTAAAAAACGTTATTTGTTTAACATTTAGGGTTTTTAAACGAATGTAACGTCATTTTTAGAAATTTTGACATACTACAGTCGGTACGAAATAATCATAATATGAAACTCTTATATACCTGTTGAGATATAAGCATTTTTACTAATTTTTTTAACTGCGCATACGCATTTGTTAACAAAGCTTGTTTTGTATTATTTATTAGCCAAATGTATTAAGTTACCCTTAAAATAATTCCTTACAAATACTGTGAAAAAACAGAAAAAACGATATCGATTTTTGTTTGGAATCAAGATACACTATATTTTGAGTCATGTTGTTAAATAACCCAAAATAAAATTATTAATAAGCCCATACCTTTTTTGCGAAAAACTGGAAAATAACTCATTCTGTTGATGATATCTTTTTGAATTTTCACAATACTTGCGTGTTCATAATATGTGGATTTTAATTTATCTTTACGAATTGTAAAATAACACAGAAATCATTAGCTGCAGTTATTGTAATTTTAAAGTATTAATTTTATGTAATCCATAAGTTAAAACAAGACTTAAGCACCATAAAACATTATGTGTAATTTTAGTAAGAACTAAAAAGTTTCTGATTAATTGAAACAGAATTACTTTTCCCACATACTTTGAAAATTTACAAGGTACAAGACCTCCCCCTCCTTAGTGACAAAATAGAAGTGCAGGTAAATTCTTAAAGCATGTTTCTGTGAATCTTTGATAGATTACAAATCCAATCTTCCTAACGTGCGATTTCGCCAATAAGGAATTGTAGCAAATGAACAAGAAAAAATCTGGTGCGAAACAACCACACGATTTCCGTTACTCACTATTACATGCATTATATGTACTTACATTTTGGAAATAATGTGATCAGAACACATAAAATTACTCTAACAAAGCAGAGAACTTATATAGCAAATTAAAAATTAAGGAGAAGAAATTGTAGATCCATTTTTTGAAACACCGATTTCCAGGATCTAAAATTGACCAAATTAATCAGGATGACTCTTAATTTCCTTGTAATAAGGATGTATTACATGAGGAAGGATATCTAAAATGGGTTTATACTCCAAATTTCAAGAAAATCGTTAGAGCCGTTTTTGAGGTAGCGACTTTTACCAAAACTTGCCATACTAAATTGTTGACAAGAAAACAACAACTGCATACAAAAAGAGATCTAAAGGTGACAAGTTTGAAAAAATACGTACAGCTGTTTTTAAAGGAACGCACTTGTGAAATCTCAAATTGAGCTATTTATACAGGATGCCTGCCAATTTTCCTGAACTAACCAACTATATCAGAGAAAGGACATATAGTAGATTGTTTATATGGCAAATTTGAAAAAAATCGTTAAAACTCTTTTTGAGGGACAAACTTACGGTCCCACTTCTGGTTTTCGATCTGTCATTTCTGTTTTTTTTTTTTTTTCAATTTTTGCCATACAATGTAAAAATCATTTGTACACCAGAACTGTCTCAATTCTGAAGTTTCATAGTTCTATCTTTATTAGTTTCTGAGATATGATAGTCAGAAGATTCCACACACGCTGACACACATTCTGACCAATTACTAAAAACTACTTTTTTGGACTCGTGAGATCTTAAAACATGCAAATCAGATGAAATATCGATATCGAATGTTTGGATCGAATACAATACTTCCATTACCTACGGTAGTCGCGGGTGATGAATGTAAAAAAAATATATGTATGCTTATCTTTCTGTTGAAACACAGGGTTATCTATGAATTTAAATTTTTATTTAAAATGTAAAGATTTTTAGAAATTCATTTTAGAGAGAGCTTTCAGATTTTATAAATTTTAAGCGTTCAGTTCAATATTTAGTTAGTTTAATATATATATATATTTCATAATTGCATCGTAAAGATTTTTTTACACTTATTCTTTCTTCTAGACAAACTGTTTATATATAAATAGTTTCATAACATTTTACATTTTTTTTTTTTTTTTTACCTTGGATAAAACAGCGATATAAATAAAATTCGCATGAAGGGTGGTAGCCTTGCGTTTTTCGTTCATGATTCCATTATTTCCTTTAAAAAAAAAAAAAAAATCTGGTGTGTCACTCACACGACTTTCTCTTACCCTGAAATTTAATACTATAAATACAGGTTGCAGATTAATAGGTAAGATAACGAGTACTGTTATGTAAACCTATGTTAAACAATTCGTACTAGGCTTCTGAAGAGTTTTATATGATAATTAGTTCTGTGTGAGGGGGGCTACCGCCCCCCTCAACCCCCCGTTTCATTAATGCACCTACATTTATATAGAATTTAATTCGGTTATTAAAAAATATTTCTCTTTTTAAAAAATAATTTATTAAAATTATTATTTAAAAAAATTATCTTTTATGATAAGGCAGACGATTTCCATATTAGAGAAGTAGTTTAACACCAAACATCCAAAAAGTCCATTTTATTCTCAATATTAAAAAAAAAAAAAAAAAAAAAAAAAAGTACGATTTTTTTTCAGTTTTTTTTTTCGTTAAAAGTAAAAAAAAATCGATAACTTTGTTTTAAATTATCGCAGATCGATGGTTCGTAACCATTCGTTTTAAAGGTATTAGCGAGCTCTTTTGAAAGATACCCATCGTGAAAATTTACTCCCCTCGAGGGGGGACTTCCCCCCCAGGGGGGTCAGGCGAGGCTCCTACATACACAAAAAATTTTTCCCAGTTAACTGTCTCTATTTCAAAAAATATATATTTGTTTCATTTGGTTTAGTGCAGTCTATAGACGTTAAACTCTATTTTCCTGCAATTTCCCCCATAGACGTAATGTATTAGAATTCTCTTGATTGTCCCTGTACACGAACCATTTGCTTGATCTTAACGAAAAGCTTACTGTAGCATCCCTATATGATACACATTTAGAATACCAAGTTTGAACTTTCTGCCATAATTTGTTTTTGAGATATGCTGATAACAGACAGACACATACACAGACACACAGACCATTTGCTAAAAACATGATTTTCGTATTCAGGGGACCTCAAAACGTGTAAATATAACAAAATCTCGCATTCGAAAATTTGAGCCAAAAACAATACTTTCTCTACCTTATGGGTAAGAGAAAGTAAAAAAGTCTATTAAATGTCACAAGAACGTGTCATAGTATATTGCTCTCAAATATTGATAACTGGATAGTATATTTTTTTTCTACAATTACAAATGTAACATTTTTTTTTATTTTTATTTTTACAGGACTGCGTGTGTATGCCAGTTACTTAAATAACCCAGAAATAAAAGTGAGATAGCTTACTTATATTCATGAATTCAGGCTGACATGTCGCAATCGCTATCACGCCAGAATAGCAGATATTCGCATCGCGTTTTGATTTATCATTGTAGTATTAACAACAAAAAATAAAGCACATTGAATATAGGCCCTTTGAATCTAAATGAATGCTGATAACAACTGTGAATTTTCAGATTTTCATTTATTTTTAATTAAGTAGATATTTTCGCAACACTAAATTTTTTAACACTTTCAAGGAAAGTACAAATGAGTTTTATTTAAGATCATCTATCTTTCTGCGCTCTGGCATCAGCAAATACACTTTCAGAATAACTTGGATAAATAATTCAAGTTTACTATCGCATACAGCTCGGGAAAAAAAAAAAAAAAAAAAACAGCTGCACTTGGATATTTTCGATTTCTCTTTCTGTAATCACCAATTTTATTGTTTTAAAAGTAAATTTTCGAACAGATTTTATTACACACTGTTAAACATTTCTGTAAATTTAATGTAAATATTTATCCAGAGTCTCTGTAAATTTACAGTAATTCTTAATTAAAAGTGAATAATCGAGATTCTCAATCTTTATTCTGTATTTTTACCTAATTTTATTATTTAATTTTTTAATTAAAATTAAAAATGACTATTTCTACTTTAGAAAAAACATTCCAAGTCCGAAATATATTCTTGACAATAATTAATTAAATTAATATTAGTTATTAAAATGAATGTATAAAATAAGTTTTTTGACATCTCCGTTTATTTTTCTATGTAATTTTACGTAAGACTTAAAATAATACATTACACAGAGTTTTCTGTTTAAATTTTTAACAGTGCATTGTCCTCCACGTACAATTTAGGATTGAGTCAAGTCTTAAAAACAAAATGCAATTGTAAGAAAAATTGTAATTTTAATAAGTGTTTCAAAAACGGCAAGGATAATGCAATTAACGATACCACAAAAAGGTACTAATTTTATAATGAAAAATAATAATAATAATAATACGCGAGATAGCAAAATGATAAAATGTTAAAGAAATATTGGAGAGATGATTTTTATCAAGATATAAAATTTTTTGGATGTTTAAACTGGAAATTTGTCTAGGCAGTGCAACTAAATTTGAAATATTCGAAATTCGAAATTTGAACTAAATCCACGTTGCTCATTCAAGCGAGATGACCGCAAGTTAAAAAGCCAGTGCTTAAAAAATCAATTTGTATTACAACTAGAACATAGAAAATATTCAGAAAAAGTGTTTAGCAACATAATTTCCTTAAATATACTATCATAATTTTTTCTTATGCTAAGTTTTTAAATTTAAATTCAAATCTATTTAACTTTGAAAATAATATTCATTAAGTTTAAGTTGCCTTTGGCTTCAACTTTAAACCTAAAGTAGTGATTATTTACTAGATTTTAAATAATAACGACATAAAAACAGATGTAATTATTTCCTTAATCATAAAAAAAGATGTTTAAGTTTTCCAATTATAATTTTCCTTGTAACTTAAAGAAAGATAAGGTGATCGTATAGAATTAAACAAAAACAAACAATAAAGATAAATTCGCGTTGTGTTCTAAAAAAAATATTTTCTAAAATTTAACCAAGGAAACTTTTACTTTCATTTTACTTATTAAAATCTAATTCGCAAGAAACCCTTAGATCAAAAAATGGGTAAAACACTACCCGCAGACAAGAGTAAATAAAGAAATTAAACTATTTTCTTTGGTGTACCTAACCTTACATGGTTATACAGCATAAGGCAAACAAATACTAGGTAGATTTTACATAGAACAATTTTTATTAACTGGGCTTAAGAATTACAAAGTTACAAATTCCGTGCTCTAAACATCACTTTTTTTTTTATCTTAAACAAAACCACTAACAATTTCCATAATAAAGACATAAACGGGAAATACCTTGTGGAAAATAATTATGCACAGGATTACTAATCTCTCGTACACAATACAACTCCAGCCATTAATTTTTTTCCTTTCTAAGAACAAAAATGGACTTATACAATTAAATAAACGTACTAACTACAAAAGGAAAGGTGAGAGGCATAACTTACATAATTTGGGTTCAATAAGCTGCATCAGTTGAATCATAAGTGGAGGAGATCCCCGTTTTCCAGAAGATAATGGAATCCAAGCACGGCGGCCACGAAAATTCGCCTCCGTCATCCCAGCTGGCTGTTTTTTTTTCTGGTTCTATATCAGCATACCGGCCAGTCTCCGCTTCCATTCACTCCAGACCCAATTCAGCTACAAATCAGCGAGTTGATTTCCCCACGACACTAGCAGACATCTAGTGAATACGCACATCTCTACTCATTCTCTTTCTCCCACCACTAGACATCGAGCAAAAAAAACTAGCCTCCAGAGATCTTACATAAGCTTCTACTTAGCACAAGCAAGCGAACCAAACCTGCCTCCAATCTCTTCCCCCTAAAACAGCTATCTTACGACCTCACTCAGCCAAAGACCAGCGAGTCTCAATCAGATCAAGCACTCACTACCTCCCAAACGAGAAGATTAGTTCTCATCTTTTTTTTTTTTCTTTTTCTCTCTTTCCTTTTTTGGAAAAACTAAAAATGTCCACTTTTTATCCAAACCGGGAGGGGAAAGCAGTCGCCCCGCCTTCCTCTCCCCATGATACATCAGCAAACCCACTACGCCGAATGAATGCGTAGAAAAACCACGAGGTACAGCTCGTGACTCCTCCCCTGTGAATTTCATATGGTAATTCTTCCGCTCACGTCACAGAACGGGGTGAAAAGGGGAACCCCCAGCTTATCAGCTGTTTTCTTCAGCCATCTGTTTCGAGGTCACGTTTCACGCTTCACTTCGATAAAAAGGGAAAAAAAAGAGAAAGGGTTTTTGAATACTAGTTTTCACTATACAGATGCAATATGCATTCCAGATCGATGGCATTTACAGCTGTTTCCCAAAGCAGCTTAACAAAATGAATGCTTTGCTCGTGAAACTGGAACAAAGAATCTCATATTTTCAACATACTTTTCTAGAATATATTTTGTTTACCCAATTTCCCCCATGGAATTGTTATCCTGATCCCATACACAAAAGATGCCTTCACACTAGGATTATCTATATACAAACTATTCTTAATTTCCTAAGCATTTTTACATATTTCTTAACATGTATTTACATTTTTTATTTAATCACCCCACCTGTTAAGCTATTTGTTTAATTGGAAAAGAAAATTTCTTGAAAAGGAGGAAAAATTTAATCCCAGCACGAAAGATTAATTATACCTGTTAAATTATTTATTTAATTGCGAAAGATAACTTCTTGAAAAAACGAAAAAGTTAATCACAGCACCAAAAGACTAAATATACGCTGTGATAATACTGCAACAACGATTAAACAAAGCCCGTTTAAATGCCAGAAAATCTGAAAAAAAAATCCATTCTTAACGAAAATAATTAAGGAAGCAAGACTTCAGAGGGCTGAAAAAAAAAATATATATAAATAAATAAATAAATAAAATAAAAATGATCAGTTAAGTATTAGGCTGAAGTAATTCTCTCTGATGTGTCAAGTTTAACTTATTTCGAGCTGACAGAAATATGCAGGTCTAATGACGAAAAATGTGACCGTCTTAATGAAAATCGCACTCTTAAAACAGTGACACGTTCCCCGTACATTACGGTACGGAGGTGCATACGTTTTTAAGGAGTCGGACAAATTTTCATGCTCAAAGAATCAATTAACTCGAAATAAAAACACGGTCATTATAAAATTGGTTCCTGATCAACTATTTTGGAGATATCTCAGACTTTTATACAATGAGCATTTCAAGATAATGCATCTTGCTACACGACGTCTGTGATACCTTTATTTGATTCAAATTGTTAGAATTACCTATCCATTCCCAGAAGCACATATAATACTATAAGTAATCATAATTTTTTTTTCCCTTTAAGTTAAATCCTACAGAGAATATCGCAAAATTTCTTCTTAACCCTTTGCCGTTCAATGTTCCACTACATGGAACACCGAACTTCGCTAGCTTCTCCAACCGTTAAATTCAATTGCAAATGCATAAAAATAGGTTTATTTTTTACTTTGAACTTTTCTTTTCATCCGTAGATGGCACCACTACACGAGGCAATCCATGATATTTAGCTGGGACGCGTTATTTTAAATCCTCGTATTTACAAGAAATTTTGTATATTTTTTTTTGTGATACAAAAAATATTGCTTGAAAAAAGATTTATATGTTATATCGTTGGCTGTACTCTAAATTATTTATTCTATATTATTTTTTATTTTTTATACAAGAGAAATACGAGGAATCGTTGAATAAAATAAGGTGTTCCATCTCCTGGAACACTGCGACACTAGCGCTTTTCATATTATGCAACCGAAAACAATGATGAGAGAAGACAGCTGTGTTTTCGTGCTCTGTTTTCCTCTGTTCGGAGGGAATGACGTCAAGCTATCAGATGCTGCGAGGGAGGGTTGGTTGCTTATTAAAAAAAAAAAAAAAAAAAAAAATTAGTTTCATGTGCAAAACCTGCAATGTTGGTTTGTGCTTCTACCAAAAGAGTGTGACGTGCTTCCAAAAATTTCATGAAGCTAAAAAATAGACTAATTGTAAATATTTTTGCACATAGGACTTGTATATAAAATTATTTCATAAAACATCATGTAACCAAGATTTTTTTTTTGGAGGGGGGAGGGGGGGGAAGAGGGGAATGGGGTGTAGAGTAGCAGGCTTCCCTGTGATGCACCATGGGTCATGCTAAATCTACTACACAGGTATAATACAGTGTTTTTTAATTCATATGCAAAATCTTCTACTCATTTACGCGCTTCACTGCGTTGCTCTTAGACGCACTTTTCAGAGCTCTAGTGGCGCAGTGTTCCCGCTGATGGAACACCCACAGATTCAAAACGGTAAGTACTATCTTTACAAAATTATACCTGTGTACTCCTTTAGACCTAAGTAGATAACCTACAAGTTTTTTTGTTGAAATTCCAACTTTAAAGGGTAGTGCGCTGTAAAGGGTTAACCAGACCTGGAACTTGTCCAAATCTCAACCCGCTCGAAAACGTTTATCCTGTAAAAGGGGGTGGGGATTCGAAATTTCTCGCCTGCAACTTTGCAAGAACAAGAAAAACTAGTATGTTGTGGCCACCACAAGACTTTCTTCTATATTTTCATATACAAATTAACTCAGTAACAATATTAAAAAAAAAAAAAAAAAAAAAAAAAAATTCCAATTTTTTTTTTCGTTAAAAGTAAAAAAAATCGATAACCTTGTTTTAAATTATCACATATTTATAGTTCAACCATTCGTTTTAAAGGTACTGACGAGACCTTTCGAAAGATACCCATCTTGAAAATTTACCCCACCCCGGGGGGTACTTCCACCCAGGGGGGAAGCGATGCCCCCACATGCACAAATGTTTTTTCCCAATTAACTACTACTATTAGCAATAATTTATACTAATTTTACAATCACAGGTTAAGAATAACTCTCATTATGTACATTTATACGAAATTTTGTCCTATACTACCATGTCAAAAATTTGGAAAAAATACGATCACAGCGCCTCCTGTTGTGCGTTTGATCCCCAAATCTAATCAGCACCGATTTATGTCAGGGGCCAACTAAATGCCAAGTTTGGTTAAATTTCGTTTAAAAAAATAATAATAATAAGATTATTTTTTATAAGTTTTTTTTTTTTTCTTTTCGTAAAAAGTAAAAAAAAAAAAAAAATCGATAACTTTGTTTTAAATTATCATAGATTTATAGTTCAACCATTCGTTTTAAAGGTATTGACAAGACCTTTCGAAAGATACCCATCTTGAAAATTTACTCCCCTCGAGGGGGGCTTCCCCCCCAGGGGTGTTGACGAGGCTCCTACACATGCAAAAAAAATTTCCCAGTTGACTATCTCTATTATAAATAATTCTTGTAAATTTCATAATGATTACTAAAAAATAATTTCCTTTATGCACATTTATACAAAATTTTGTCCTATATCACGATGTTAAAAATTTAGAAAAAGCGGGATGGCGACGCAAGCTGTGAGACGATTTTTACCAAAAGTTGATAGGCACTAATTTATGTCAAGGTGCAACTACATACCAATTTGTATGAAATTCTGTGCAGTAGTTCCTGAGATACAGTTGCCACAAAATTTTTCACACACACACAGACAGACAGACATTTTCTAAAAATGGCCAAATCGTGTTCTAAAGCTCTCAAAACGTGTAAATCCATCAAAAACCGGAGGTCGAAAATTTTTACGAATCCAATACTTTCTTCTATTGAATATAGAAGAAAGTAATTATTTTTGATATTCAGTACAGTGAAGTTTCTAAGTTTCACATTAAAAAAAATGTATAATACTATGCCACTGCGTATTAAAGCAGTAATTCCGTATAAAGAGGGAATTATCCAATGCAGAAGACATATTTTTTATAATTGTTTGGATCTAACAAATAAACATACATTTTCATACATTAAAATATAATGTATTTATTTCATATAAAAAATCATAGTAGAACGCAAAGTATATGTTTATTATATTACGTTTAAAAAGAAAATTTTATATAGATTTTTATTAAATACTTCATACAGTGTAATAAAGCTAATTATTAAATTAAAAATGTACATAGTTATCATTTTAAGTCTTATTTTAAGTCTTTAAGTTCGTATTATGCAAACATATCACTTTTATTTGTTTCAATCATTAGTTTTTAAGTTATTACAAACACAACAGCTACAAGTCCGTTTTTCAGCAGTGCGACTTTTTATTTTTATTTATTTATTTTTTTTTGGGGGGGGGTCCACACTGTATGTCTTTTAAAAAGTAGAAGTAATTTGCGTAAAATTACTTCTATCAAAAAAAGTAATCCTATAAAAATTAGAATTACTAATTACTAATTAGAATTACTAATCTCTAAAAAAGTAATCCTATAAAAAATAGAAGGTGCCTGTACACCTTCAAATTCTTTTGAAGGTGTACAGGCACCTTCAAAAGCCGTAATTTTTAGTTCAAGAAGATAATTAGTTAAAAAAATATTAAATAAAAAATCACATTTTAACTTTAAATCGGAAAAAAATTGAAATTATTTTTAAAGTGAAATAAATTTAATTTTGTGTAAACCTATATCATAAAAAATTTCTGATAAAACTGACGTCATAATAGCTTTATTTATTTATTTATTTATTTATTTTTATTATTTATTTTATTTTTTTTTATTATTAATTAATCAATTTTTTTTCCTTGATTTTGTATTCCACAAAAGTAACATGGACCGAGCTCTAACCGAAGAATTTGTACTACGATAACATAAGTTCTTTGCTCTAGCTTTTCTTTTTTGCCATTTTGGCGATGATTGATGCCAAGGTCTTTACCAACGAGATAAATAGAATGCTGAACCAATAAGTAAAGGATTAGCTTTCCATGGTCCAAGATAAACCACATGACATGAACCAAAGTAAGAACTTAGATTGCTATGATTGGCTTTTTATCGCTTTTTTGGCGATTTAAAATTTTAGTTCAGCAAATTATCATTTCTATTAACATGACAAACTTATACCGAAATCCGTACTATATTAAATACTAAAAATTACTTTTTTTTTTTTTTTTTTTTTTTTTTTCTTTAACACTTTTGTACAAAGTTGAAAAATGTTTATAATTTCTCTTTGACTGTCCGCGTTAGACACTAATTTTTTTAACTGTATTTAGAATGCTTTGAAATTGTTATGTGCATTCGAGGTCTGTATGGCATATTCCCTATTTAAAACCGAAGGAATATCTTGATTAATTTATGTACAGAGATATTCAAAAGAACTTCAATGCTTTGTATTGTATAAAAGATGGTATTTTAATATTTTTGTACTGCACAAAAGATAATGAAATTAGCATATATATGGTCAAAAGCATATTTTCATATAGAATAGGGTAGATTTGCAGTAAACATTTATTTACAATTCTTTGCATTAAACATTGATTAGGAGCACATAAAAATATTCATATACGAAAAGGGATATAATTGAAAATTCTTAGAAGGGCATTTTCAGTTACACTGTGATTTTTCAATGCAGCTCTCATAGAAATTTCTGTTTTTGTCATGTCTCGAAAGTGAAATACACTTTCAAAGCGTTTTCTTTGCTTAAAATTTCATAAATAGGGCAAATGTTTGGCACACAGGGACTCGCAAAAAATTTCCGATGAATTACGTTCTAAAACCATTTTTACTGTACAATGTAGTATCATTAGCCCCACAAAATTGTTCAGACGCATAATGGGATATAAATAGAAATAGTTCCATTTAAATTTTATGTGTTATAAGATATTTTTTAACACTTTTCAACCTTGATGGAAAGCGTTAATGATTTCAGTTTGTCTGTCCTCTCTCTAACTCCCGTAAAAAATCATGGAATTTCTTGAAACTGATATGTTATTTAAGTTCACTATTGGATGTTCCCAACTGAAAATGGAGTTAATACTTCTACTGGTTTGTGTACAGGGATACCCAAAAGTATTCCAAAGCATTTTGTTTTATAAGAGGTATTTCTATAAACCATATTTTAATAGCTTTACACAAATCTTAATGAAATCGAAATATGTCATTCAAGTTCACTGTCGAATATTTCTTTATATATATATATATATATATATATATAGGGGTAAATACCATCCCTGGTTTGTATACAGGGTCACCGGAAAGTATTCCTAGGCACTGCGTTCTATGAGAGGTATTTCTATAAACTGAATTTTAATCTCTATACTTTCCACAAATCTTAATGAAATATGTTATTCATATGCACAAAAGAATGCTTTCTATAGAATATAGTATGATTAGCATTTACAGATCCACACAAAAATAATCAGTTACATTAGGGACTATTATTGCAAATTTGCTGGAATTGCATTTTTACTTACATTAAGCGTTTTTTACTCTTTGTAACAATTTTTAAGTGCGACTATTATTTCAATTTGTGTATCTGTCTGCCCAACCCCAGTTTCTGTAAATACTTTCAGCATTAAAAAAAAATTATATACGTTATTCAAATTCACGATGGCGTGTTCTCTATTTAAAATAGTATTAATAGACCTTGTACAAGTGGTTTTTATACCAGAAAACCTAAAAAATGTCAATGTATTACGTTTTATGAAAGACATTTTTATAACTCACATTTAAATCACTTTCTACTCTAAAAATTATGAAGAAACTGATATTTATTGTTAATATGCTGAAACAATGTTTTGTATAAAATATGATATCGTTAACCTTTAGATTTACAGTGTTACACTAAAATATTCAGATATATTAAAGGCTGCAATTAGAATTTAAGCGCTGCATTTTTTTTTCTGCGTTAAACATTTTTAACTTTTCAACAATGTTTAAGAGTGATTATGAATTCAATTATTCTCTCTGTACAGTCGGTAACAAAAGTGTCCGAACACTAGCAAAAATTCCTATGGTAAAAAAGTACACTTCACATGGTTTTGTTAAGTAAATCCTTATCGAATCATGTTTTTACACCGACTAAGAACAGGATTCGACGAGGATTTATTTAGCAAAACCGTATGATGTGTACTTTTTTACCATAGGAATTTTCGCTAGTGTTCGGACACTTTTGCTACCGACTGTATGTCTTTCTACTTGTCTATGTGTGATAACGTAGGCAGAGAGCATTGAAAGTTACGATACAACAAGATATACAGTTGGAAATTGTTAATAATCAATGCGTACCACCTGATTTTTCGTTCTTGTTTTGTTTTTAACACTTTCAAACAAAGTTAGAAAAAAGTGTTTATGACTTCGGTCTTTCTGTGCTCTAAATCTCATGAATATTCATGGAATATCTTGAAGCTGTTATAAGTTATTCAAGTTTACTATCGGGTGTTCCCTATTGAAAATAGGGTGAATATCATTACTGGTTTGTCTACAAGGACTCCTGGAATAATTCCAAATCATTGCGTTACATTAACGTCTATAACTGAAATTTGCTGGAATAGCCTTTACGCTTATATTAATCATTTTTATCACCTTTTTAACTATAATTGAGAATGATTATGATTTGAACTCGTCTATCTGTCTGTTTTCCTAGCCTTCTGTCCGCTAACTCCCGTAATTACTCATATAATTTCTTGAAACTGATGTATGTACTTTAAGCTCACTATGACGTTCTCTATTGAAAATTGGGTAACTATCATCACTCATTTGTCTACAGGGACACCCAAAAAATTCCAAAGCATTGCGTTCCATTAAAGGTATTTCTATAAATACGTATTTTATTTTGCACAAACCATAATTAAATTGATATTAATAATACGTATAGACAAGAAAATACTTTCTGTAGAATATAGTATAATTAGCATTAAAATTTACAGGGGCATACAAAATATTGAATTAAAGGGCAGTCGGTAACAAAAGTATCCGAACACTAGCAAAATTCCTACATAACAAAAAACTAGAGTTAATACTGTTTTGTTAAATAAATCCTTGTCGAATCATGTTCTTAGTCGGTCTAAGAACATAATTCGACAAGGATTTATTTAACAAAGCAATATTAACTCTACTTTTTTATACAGGAATTTTTGCTAGTGTTCGGATAGTTTTGTTACCTTCTGTAATATAATTTGCTGGAATTGAATTTTCGTTTGCGTTAATCCTTTTAATCACTTTCTAACGATGCTCAGAATTCGTCTGATGTCTGTCTTTCTGTCCGTCTGTATGTCCTCTCCGTCTGCGCTCTAACTTCCGTAAATATTCACGGAATTTTTTTAAACTGATACGAGTTTACTATGGGACGTCCCCTAATGTAAATGAGGGTAAATATTATCACTGGTTTATGTACACTGATACTAGAAAAAATTCCAAAGCATTGCGTTCTATGAGAATTATCTTCATAAATCACATTTTACTTTTATTTTTTACGAATCACATTTATCATTCATATACACACAAAAAAAAAAAAACTTTCTGTACAATACAGAAATGATTAGCATTAGAATTACAGGGCAGCACAAAAATAATTAGTTACATTAATAGCTATATATGGAAATTGCTGAAATTGCATTTTCGTTTGCATTAAGCATTTTTAACACTTTCTAGTGCTTTTTAAGTGTGTTTATGATTTGAGTTCATCTACCTGTCTGTTTTTCTGTCCGTCTGTCTGTCTATATGTCTGTCCGGTTATAGCGTCCGTACATATTTTTAGAATGCATTCAAAGTGATATATATGTTATTCAAATTAACTGTGGCATTTCCCTATTTAAAATTATATAAATAACACAACAGGTTTATCTAAAGGAACATCCAAAAATATGACAATGTATGTCTTTTATGAGAGGCACTTTTATAAATCACATTTATGTAACTTCGCACTGCACAACTCGCAACGAAATTGGCATCTATTGTTCATATATTTCCTATAGGATATAGTGCTTTTAGCGTTAATATTTATAGGGATACACTAAAATATTATGATGTACTAAGGGCTACGATTATAAATTGCTGGATATGCATTTCCGTTTGTGTTAAACCTTTTAAACACTTCACAGCAATGTTTTACAAGTTATTATGAATTCAGTTTGTCTGTATTCCAGTCTTTGTGTATGTCCGTTGTGTTATCACTTAAGCAAAGTGCATTGAAAGTTAAACGACGAAACAAGCGAGTACATCCATAGGACGATGTTTAAAGATAAGCCACTTGAGGAACTTTTGTACAAAGTAACTCAAGATAAAAACACCCATTAACAGAAAAAAAGGAGTGGATTGAGACAGCACATTTCCTCCTTTGAAATAGACATCTAAATTTTTAATTGTTGCCTTTATTTTAATATTTTTCAACCATAAAATAAAATATGCTTTCACGTGGAAAAAAAAAAAATTGTTCATGCATGTACTTACGGATAACACGTAAGTATCGTAATTTCGTGCACTTTTGCGATTCATAGACATAAAGGTAAGGGTATCCATTGATTTTTTTTTTTTTTTTTTTGGCGGGGGGAGGGGGGGATGTTGGGGGAGTTATGTGCGCGATACTGATTGCAGCGAAAATGAGTTACATGCGTTCTCAGATTCATGCTCTGCGAGGCAGGGGCGTCCAGTGATGTTTTTTTTTTTTTCATGTGCGTGAAGCGTGCATACGTCCGGGATACTGATGGCTGCGATAACGAGTTACATGCGTTCTCAGATTCATGCACAGCGAGGTAGGGGTGCCAAAGGTTTTTTTTTTTTTGTTTTTTTATGAGCGCGATGCAGATTGCTGCGAAAACGAGTTACATGCGTTCTCAGATTCATGCACAGCGAGGTTGGGGTGTCCAGTGATTTATTTTATTTATTTTTTTTATGTGCGCGAAGCGTACATACGTGCATGATACAACACAAGTTTACGTGTTTTCCCATTACATCTTTCGTTTTCTATTTCATTACTTTTAGTGGAAGGACCTTAATTTATAATGGGGGATTCAGGTAGCAGGAAGCGTTCTTAGAAAAGATAATATGTAATCAGCATTTTAAAGCATTTGGATGCCAAAATATATATATATTTTTTTTTTTTTCACGTGAAAGCATATTTTATTTTATGGTTGAAAAATATTAAAATAAAGGCAACAATTAAAAATTTAGATGTCTATTTCAAAGGAGGAAATGTGCTGTCTCGATCCACTCCTAGAAAAAACGCCATTCTTAGATGAGGGTCAGAAATTGTTAAAATGTAAATCATTGTTGTAAAAGAAAAAATACGTGCATCGTTCACATTATTTATAATCAGTTGTTACAGTTGCTTTTTCAATTTTGAATTGCAATAATAAGTACATTGTTCAAGTATAAAATTTATGGTAAAATTATTAACAAAACAAATATTAGGAGTTTTATATTCCATGTAAGCATGTCATTCAAAAAATAAATAAATAAAATAAAAGTTAACGGACGCTAATACTGAGACAAATACTATAAATATTCCATAAATTATGTTGTAGCAAGTATTTAAAATTTCCCAAGGCGCATAATAATATGTTGTTAAAAAAATTGGGGGCAGATCGAAGAAAATTTCAAAACTCTGGTAGCTGAGATAACCATAGTTGCCTATTTAGCACTTTTTTGCAACCGGAAAATTTTAATCGAAATATTTATTTTATTTAATCAGCAAACTGTAACGGTCTTCACTCATTAAGTAAAATAAGAAAATGTATTAAAATTTTCCGGTAGCCAAAAAGTGCTAAGTAGGCAACTATAGTCAAAATATATTTTTTATTAATCAGCAAACTGTAACGGTCTTCACTGATTAAGTAAAATATAAAAAAAAATATTAAAATTTTCCGGTAGCCAAAAAGGGCTAAAGTTGGCAACTGTGGCTGTAACTATATTACGACGAAACATTTCACCCTAATTATGGAGTCATGACACCTGTAATGCATGAAATTGCGTCAAAATGTTTAACACTCTTAATCTCAGGCATATATAAAAGTTACTGAGATGTTTTAAAACAAGTGCAAAATTTAGCAAAATTGATTAAAAATGTCAAGCGATTCACTTTTAAGAATTATAATCTTTAACCACCAATCATACAAAATTTTCGAGTGAGTAAATGTACCCCATATACTATTTAGGGGATTTGCATGATATTGTAAAAAGTCCTAGAGATATATTGAAACAAAATTTTTGACAGATTAGTTGCAAATTAAAATGCAAATACATTTATTTGTTTACATTATCATTGCTTTAAGGGTATGGTGGACGTTGAAATCACCTGTCTTAGAGTTTTGAAAAATTGCATGCATGTACATAAAAGTGAACCAAAATTAAATATATTAAAATTTCTCGAAAAATATCAAAATTTTAAAAAGGTAAATAAAATTCAAAATTTAGATTTTTTTGTAAATTTTTAAAATTTTCTGACATAATTTTTAAGTTTTATTCATCATTTTACATTATTCTAGTTTATCAATATATTCTAAGCAGATTTATGAATTAGTTTGTGGCTTGATTAATAAATTATTTTTTAAAAAATATTTTTGTTTGAAAATTGAAATTTAATTCAAAGTTTTAGTATTGAAGCATAAAAATATTTAAAAGAAAAATTAAATTAACAAACAATTCACAAATTAAGCACAAATATGATACATATCATTGCACATGTATCCAAACTTTCATAACTCTATGACATTGATTTCAAAGACCGATGTTAAACGTCCACCATCCCTTTAAGCCGTTAATTTTGTGTAACACATGAAATTCCATGTTTTAGGATAGTTTCTGTTGGACCTGAAAATTTAAATTGTAAGCTACTCGCCAGTGACCGATAGATCCTTTCTATTTACTCGCCACTTTCTTGCAAATATTTCGACTAATTAATGAAATAATTTTTTCGTTTGAAATTTTCTAGAGAATCTTTTTAAATCTTTCCTTTTCTTTTGAGGTGACTATTTTAAATTCGCCAATTTTAAAACAACAAAGAAAAATCACGCAGATCATCAAATCATGCAATCAAAAACTTAATCTATTGACATTTTTTTGTTTGTTTGTTTGTTTGTTGTTGTTGTCTCTGTAAACAAACTAGTTGCACAGGATCTATTAATGTCATTGATTAGTAACACTTTCCAACTGTACTTAATTGTTGTATCGAATAACTTTTAATCTGAAAGAGTTGATCATATCATATTTTATACAAAACATTATTTTAGAATATTAAAAATATATGTGAATGTTTTTATGATTTTTACAATAGAGAGATTTTAAATATAACTTTTAAAAAATTCTGTCCTAAAACTTAATCTATTGACTTTTTTTTTTTTTGTTGTTGTTGTTGTTGTTGTCTCTGTAAATAAACTAGTTGCACAGGATCTATTAATGTCATTTTAAATAGGGAACATTCCATAATGAACTTGATTGTATCATTTTTTTTAAAATCTAAAAATATTTACCGACGCTAGGAGCCGGAAACAAACAGATAGAAAGGTAGACAATCGGACAATCAGATACACAAATTGAAATCATATTCCCACTAAAAATATAAGAAAGTGTTAAAACGCTTAATGTAAACGAAAGTGCAATTCTAGCAAATTTTTATTAATAGCTTTTAATGTAACTGAATATTTTTGTGTGGCCCTGTAACTCTAATGCTAATCGTACTATATTATATAGAAAGCACTCTTTTGTGCATACGAATGATTTATTTCAATTGCATTAAGCTTTGTGCAATGTAAAGTTATTTAAATTTGGTTTATAAAAATAACTCTCACAGAACGCAATATTTTGGAATACTATCAAGTGCCCCTGTACACAAAAAAGTTAGAAATGTGCTCGATTTTACATAGGAAACATCCGAAAGGGAACTTGAATAACATAATAAAATTTCATTAAAGTTCCTATACAGTAAAGGTATTAAAATATGGCTTATAGAAAGTCCTCTCATAGAACACAAAGCTTTCGAATATTTTTGGATGCCCATGTACACAAACCAGTAGAGGTATAAACTTCATTTTCTATAGAGAACACCCGATAGTGAACTTTAATAACATATCATTTTCAAAAAATTCCATGAATATTTACGGGAGTTAAAGCACGGGCATACAAACAGACGGACATATACGCAAACTGAAATCATATTCACACTTGACAAATGTTAGAAAGTGTTAAAAACTCTTAATATAAACGAAAGTACAATTCTAGCAAATTTTTATTAATAGCTTTTAATACAAATGAATATTTTTGTGTCACTCTCTAAATCTAATGCTAATCATGCTATATTCTATGCAAAGCATTCTTTTGTGCACACAAATAATAAATTTCAATTTCATAAAACTTCGTAGAAAGTGAAGCTATTAAAATTTGATTTACAGAAATATCTCTCATAGAACGCAATGCTTTGGAATAATTTTGAGTGTCCCTATATATGAATCAGTGGTGATATTTACTCTATTTTCTACAGGAAACATCCAATAATGAACTTGAATAAATTATTTCAATTTCATTAAGATATGTGTACAGTAAAGATATGAAAATATGGTTTATAGAAATACATAGAACACAATGCTTTGAAATACTTTCGAGTGTCCCTGTACACAAACCAGTAGAGGTATAGACTCCATTTTTAATAGGGAACATCCCATAGTGAACTTGAATAACATATATCAGTTTCAAGAAATTCCTTAAATATTTACGGGAGTTAGAGCGCGGACAAACAGACAGACAGGCAGACGGACAGACAGATGGACAGACAGACAAACCGAAGTCATTAACGCTTTTCAAGATTGTTGGAAAGTGTTAAAAATGCGTTCGTTTCAATTTCACTGATTTTCTGCAGGATCGTTTAAAGGTCGTCGATTTTTGTAAAAGGTCAGTTTTGGAATACGAGATTTTACAAGGCCAGAAAAGGCCTTATTTCTAGAGTCAGTTGGTTTCGCCGTTCTCATAGCTTAATGACAAAATGTGATATATATACAGAATACAAAGTAAAGTTGCGAAGAGGCCATTATCTCCGCAACGATTGGTCGCAGACATATACTTCCAATAAAAAAATGTTTTTTAAAATGGAAACATTTATGATATAGCACGTTTAAATTTTCAAAAAACTGATTTTTTAAAATCATTTTTTAATGTCCCTATTGTCATATTCAGTAAAAGATGTCACTCATCCTGACAAATATAACATAGAAAGTTTCACTTCTGTGCGCCCAAAACTGACCAACATATTTATTTTCAAAGATTGGAATTTTTTTCGAAAATCCTTAATGACGCCGCAAAAAAAAAAAAAATGTGAAAAAATCCCAATTAATAGTGCTTAAAGTTTAGCACGTGTATTTTCTTATTAGTCAAAATTACTTATGTATTCATACTTACGCTGAGCAATCATGATTGATACTTAAGTTATGCACTTAAGATATGATTCTCATTTCTTTGATAAATCTTTTATTTAAAAAGTATTATTTTCGATGCAAGTACTATCATGTAATAACAAGCTAACATTATGTTAAAAAAAAAAATACCTTTTTTACATAAAACTGCATTTAAAAATCAAATGTGATTATTGAAAGTTTTATTATACGTTTTTAAAACTTTCCAACAAGGTTGAAAATTGTTAATGACTTCGGTGTGTCGGTCTGTGTCTCCGTCTGTCTGCGCTCTAACTCCAGTAAATATTCCTCTAATTTCTTGAAACATATGTTATTCAAATTTACTTTCCCTATTGAAAATAGAACACCTTTATCGGTTTGTGTGCAGGGACACCTGAAAGTATTCCAAAGCATTGTGTTCTATGAGAGGAATTTCTATAAACCATACTTTCATACTTTACTTTACAAAAATCTTAATGAAACTGAAATATGCTATTCAAATTCACTATGGAATGCTTTCTTTAGAAAATGGAGTAAATACCACCACTCGTTTGAGTACAGGGATAAAAGAATGTATTCCAAGGCATTGCGTTCTATGAGAAGTACTTCTATAAACAAATTTTCAGTAACTTTACTTTGTACAAATCTTAATGAAATTAAAATATGTTATTCATATACACAAAAGAATGCTTCTATAGAAAATAGTATGATTGGCGTTAGATTTACAGGACCACACAAAAGTATTCAGTTACATTAAGGGTTATTATGGGGTATTAGCTGAAATATCATTTTCGTTTACATTAAGCGTTTTTAATAATTTTTTACAATCTTTAAATGTGAATATGTCTTCAATTTGTATATCTGTCTATCCGACTGTCCGTTTGCCCGCCCCCAGCGTCCATAAATACTTTCAGAATTTAATATATATATATATACGTTATTCGAATTCCCTATGGAGTGTTACTACTACAGTGTTGTTTATCAATCCGTCTGCTGACCTACAGCGTTCGTAAATATTTTCAGAATTTTTAAAAACGGATGTATACTTTTTCAAGTTTACTATGGAATGTTTCCTATTTGAACTGATATTAATAGATCCTATATAACTGGTTTGTGTACAGGGACAGTCAAAAAATGCAAATGCATTGCGCTTTACGACAGACATTTTAAATAAATCACATTTAAATAACTTTCTACTGCAAAAATCATAAAGAAATTGACATTTATTTTTAATATGCTAAAATAATGTTTTGTATAGAATATGATATATTTAACCTTCAGATTTACAGGGCTACACTAAAATATTCAGGTGCATTAAGGACTGCAATTAAAATCTCAGGGCTGCATATTCTTTTGCGTTAATCATTTTTAACGCTTTCCAACGACGTTTAAGAGTGATTATGAATTCAATTAGTCTACCTGTATGTCTTTCAGTCTTTCTGCCTGTCTGTTGTGTGATAACGTATGCAAAGAACATTAAAAGTTATACGATGCAACAAGTACGTACAGTTGGAAAGTGTTAATAATCGATGTGCAACGCATGATTTTTCGCTCTTTTTTTTTTAATTGATATAAAATACATTTCAAATTTATTAGAAATGTTTCAGTTTAATTGGTATAAACAAGACGAGTAAATGATGTACAGAGATACAAAAAATAATCCGGATGCTTTGATGTCTAGGAATTTCTTTAAAACATATTTAAAAAAAAAAAAAAAAAACATAGATTACTCAGATGTGCAAAAGTCTGTTTTCTGCAGAATATAATTAGCATTAATGACTGATTGGTTTACGAGACAATACTAAAATATTCAGATACATTGAGATATTTTGCATTAGAGATTCTCAAAATATATTTGATACATTATGGTCTGAGACATTATTTAAATATTATTGAAGTACATTTCAGGATTATTTCGTTTAATGGAAGTAACACACTTTTTTACTTCCATTTAAAGTACCATCGCTATAATTTCGTATTTATCATCATGGTATTGTGATATGCATTATTTTTACTGTTTATATCTTTAAAAATTAATTAGACATTAAATAGAACAAAAATGTGAATAAGCACCGTAATAAAATAGAAGAACTTGCAACAATTGTTTCCAGTCGAAAGAAAACACGACCCTCTGTCAGGCGAACAAAGTAGGCACGAATGCTGCAAACAAAGCGGCAACGCCAGCTCTGTGGCGTTTTCTTATAACTTTAAAAATTGTTCTTTAGATTCACTCTTCTCTTTCGCAATGCAATCCTATGGGGGTTTCGTTGCTTTGTATTATAAATATTTCTCATTGAAAAATAAAGCTTTTTAAATTCTGTTTTTAATATTATTCTTTGAACATATCGACTCTTAGCTTAAAGAGCAACTTTTTAAAAAAATAAATTTTAATATTTCTTTTTGATTAATGAGATCCGTTTTAATATAAAACAAAAATTCCATAGGATAACATGGGAAGGAAAAAAGTAACTAAAAGGAAAAGGAAAAGAAAAAAGAGAAAATGTATTTTTGTTTGTTTTATAATGTGGTTAATAAAGTTATATTTTAAAATGTGTTTCTAGGATAACTAAAATTTATACTTTATTAATTGATACAGAATATTTCCTTCAGTCACTTCGTAAACTTACACGGTAAGTGGACTTTTATCAATACTCTCGGCTTACTCACTAAACTTAGCGCTTTCTAGAACTTGCAGAAAAGACAACAGAAGTAAATACATTTCCTATGACTCTCCTATACCTATTCATGCTGTTACGTGCTAGAAAAACAAGTTGTGATATCTGGTTTGATTGAGATATTATCTCCCAGCTAAATAATCGGTAATGAATGTTTGTTTTCCCATCTTTCTATAGTTTTCTATGAAATGTAAATTAAAATGTATGAAGACGTGACCTGAGCATGACTTTTTGCCATACAGTCTTCTGTGTCGATTGGCTTTAAAAGGAGACACTACTATAAGATTTTTTTTGACGAACGCACTTGATGTTATTCACCTACTAACTACGTCATGATTCATAGTAACACAGTATATTCACATTCCTTTTTTTTTTATATAAAATAAATATTTTACTTACTTTTGGATGATTATATTATACTGCTTTATTTATCATTCTAAAATCTCATAGTTCAGAATTTTTGGCTAGAATTAAAATATACATTGGAACTTTTTGTATGATTATATTATTTAAATGTAGCTGCAATTGTAAAAACTGAATTTAATTTCATAATAAAAGGCTTCTCAATCAGATAGCTGAATGGTTAGCTCGCTGTCCTTGAATTAACAGAAGCCGAGTTTGAGACCCGGTTCAGATATGAATTTTCATAGATCATTTGCAAATATATAGGGTTTACATAAAATTAACTGTATTTTTTTTATGTATATTATGTTTGTGAGTCTTGTACAGAACCTTTATAAAAGAATTTTGATACATTACGATCTATGGACGGTATTTTTGTTACGTACATTTTAACTTCGTTGTATTGCATTCAACGTAATGAAATAACCTATCTTATGTAGAATCTTTAAAAGTGTTTTCTGTCGGGATAGGAAAGAATATAAATATTTTCTTTCTAACTTAAAACATTTATATAGATATACTAGCAGGCTTTGCCCGCTTCGCTGGACACAACACTGAAATGAGTTATCAAAATCCCATATCATTATTAATTAACCTGAGTTAAAGTTCCGCTGTGTTCCGTAGAGATTTTTCTCGCTCACAACGTGAGGATTCCGGGTCCACACTGCCTTCGGCAGCAACTTACCCGCTTCTTACTTCTCCTTCCCCAACGGCTAAGTTAGGAGTTTTGCAAAATCTCACCAAAGTACATATTGCGTTCACCTAATCAACATCCACACACCAAAGTTCGCCAATCGAAGATAATTTAAGGCGAATTCAAATGGGAAAACTTGTTTTTACACGTGTTTATAGCCCTCTCAACACCAAGGGGTTAAGGGACGGATTTCGTAAATTCCGTTTATAATAAGGGTCGGATACATACAATTTATGCACCAAATTTCGTGACCACAGATTCCATAGATTTCTCAGGACAAATTTAGCGCTAAAAGGGGTGTCTCGAGTTTGCCCCCTCGTAACCCCACCCCCAAAGGGAAAAAAAATGTATTTTTGGAAATATCCTAAGGAAGTCGCATAGCCTTTTTTCAAAATATTTGTTCCATTTTTGGTAGAAGTCTACTCAAAAATCTGGAATTTTTAATATTTCCCATCTCCCTTCCCTTACAAATCGAAAATTAGTAAATGCAGATAATGTATTATTTGTACTCATGTCTAGTTTCCCCATGTGCAATTTCATTACTGTGAAGTAATTAGGAGCCGGGTTATGCTTACGTGTTTTTGTCTTTTGCTTCCCCAGGGGGGAAAGGGGAGTAATTTCGGAAAAGTTGATAGATATAATTTTAAGTTGGGTAAAGGCCTAAATTCCTGTGAAGCGCCGTTGAATTCCGTCCAGCCGTTCTCAAGTGATACCCGGACGAACGTGTTTTTGTCTTTTGCCTCCCACAGGTGGGAAAAGGGAGTAATATCGGAAAAATGGATAGATATAATTTTAAGTTGAGTAAAGACCTAAATTCCTGCTAATCACTGTTGAATTCCGTCCAGCTGTTCTCAAGTAATACCCGGACAAACGTGTTTCTGTCTTTTGCGCCCCAGGGGGGGAACGTGGTGGCATTTCTGAAAAGTTGATAGATATAATTTTAAGTTGGGTGAAGATCTAAGTTTCTGCCAAGCGCCGTTGAATTCCGTCCAGCCGTTCTCAAGTGATGCCCGGACAAAAAAAGCGACATACAGACACGATGAAACACACACACACGGGCAAAATTTTCTGAAGTCATTTTCGGCTTTCACGGTGTGCGAAACGTGAAGGTATCGCAAATTTTTTCAATTCTGACAAATTTACAGACAAAAGTCTGATTTTATTAATATAGATATAAGCATTAGAAAGCACTTAATACTCGTAATAACAAACCAATGTAGTACTAAATTTGAAATTTAAATAAACTTGAACTCTACAATGCCTCATTTTAGCATTATTATTTTATAAATTATTTTTATCAAAAGAAATTATTTAAATCTCTTTATATAAAAAAAAAAAAAAAAAAAAAAAAAACTTAGTATTTATGAGATGAATTTTAAAAAAATCTATATTCAATATTTTTTATAAAACTTGTATTCGATAAAAATTTATTTACTTACTTTAGGAAAGGTGTATTATTATTAGCCTTTATTTACTATTGATAATTTTCATTTAACTTATAATGTATATTTAAAGTACTAAAAAGTATTTTTTATAATAGTACAATTTGGTGCTTAATATGAAATTTAAATTAACTTTAACCTTACAAATTTAGTCTTTGTTCTGCTTATTTCTTTTTAAATACGTAGTCTATTTTTGTTCGTTTTCTAAAAGAGCGAGTGAAAATAATTTCACCTTCTTACTTATTTCAAACTAAACCCGCACGACATACACACGAATATTTCAAAACAAAAAT